>CM071936.1:74067261-74667261 GCA_016081115.2 Rehmannia glutinosa | reverse complement strand
CACACACTCCTAAATGAAGAAAACAGCCAACTCAAAGCCAAAACTCACATCTGACTGAAGAGTTGAGTGCTCTAAGTCATATAGCTGATGAGAATAAAGAGTTGAAGGCTGAGATATAAAAGGTCAAAGAATATTGTCCAGATAAAGAAAAGAGGGAGCTAGAACTTAAAAATTGTTATTGCATCACTCAACAAACCATCTAAAACATTAGATGAGTTGTTGATGATCCATAAAGATATTGGAGACAAAACAGGACTAGGATTCAATTCCTTTGTGAATGCACAAACTCCAAAAGTGGTTTTAGAAAAGGATCCTCAAGCAATGAGGGAATCCAAATATCTAAAAATCCATATGTTGCAGCCACATGTCACCAAAAGCACACACATGCTGACCTCAGATACAAAGTGCAAAGGTAAGAAGCCAGTCGAGTATGCTGAGAGAACTGCTGAAACTAAATTCAGAAGAGTTCACCAGCAGAGTCCGAATATGAAGTATTCTTTTAAATCAAAACAGAACTACCAAAAACTCTAGAAATTTCAGAACAAGAAATCATATGATGGAAATGGTAGAAATTATCCAACTCAAACTAATTAGAATCCACCCATGAAATATCAGTAGTCTCCAAAGGGAAACAAGGCAAATTGCAAAGGCCTAAAAGTCAATATAGGTCATTTCCAAGGCACAAAAATCAGCACACTATGCACCTAGACACAATGCACACAATGGACAATAGTTCCCATACTATCAAATGATTCAAATGCACACATGCATACACAAACATATAGACAAAAGAGACAGATGTATGTAGCAAAAACACCCAAGCAATTTGCTAAAAATTATTATGATTATGGAACTGAAAGGTGGCAACCACTTAGAGTCAGATCATTTGGCTATAAGTTGGTTGGATCACCTTATAGTGCTAACCCCTCAAGACCCACATATGTATGAGTACCTAAAGTTTGATTTCCTTGATTGCAGGTTCAAGGAACAACTGAGTGCCAAGGAACCTAGTACATAGATAGTGGATGTTCTAGACATATGACAGGAAATGAAAACAACGTATCAAAATTCAAGGAAGAAAAAAGAGTTAAAATCATATTTAGAGGAAATGAAGTTCTAGGAGAAATCAAGGCACTTGATCCATTAATAAAAATGGCTTAGAGATCACATATGTTGCATATGTTGAGGGATTAAGCTTCAATTTGCTAAATATCAGTCCAACTCTATGAAAAAGGATACAATGTTGGATTCAATATGGGTGTTTGCCAAATCAAAGATGTTGAAACAAATGAAAGAGATATGAGAATCGAATAGTTTTACAGATTTGTGAGATCCATGGAATGTCTCGTAGCAATGACCTTCATCTCCCACTCTGAGGGTAGGGCTCCTAAGATCTTCATACACATTTCCTTCTTTGTATATTCATTTCATAGAGCAGATAACTCGTTTGTGATTTCTGTGAATCTGGCATCCAACTGATCTAGTGATTCACCTTCTTTCTTTTTGAAATTTTCATACTTTTGAACCACCACAAAAAAGCTTGTTTTCTTTTATTTGCTCAGTTCCTTCACAAATCATGGTGAGCTTGTTCCAAATCTCTTTGACCGTTTGTAAGATTGCACTTTGTTGAACATGGCTTTGTCCAAAGTTTTGTACAATATATTCTTGGTCACATTATCCAACAGGTTATGTCTTTTTCTATCCTTAGTAGTCTATTCTGAATGAGGCTTCTTAACTTCAGCTATAACACCTGTAGCTCAAGTTGCAGCAACAATGTTGACCTTTTATTATCTTTATTATACCATCCTCTATCACAAACCACATTTCATCAAGCAGTGTAGAGAGATGTGCCTGCATACGAATTTTCCAATCATCAAATTCTTTAGTGATAGACATAAGAATGCGAGATAGATTAGCTTCCAATTCAAAGATAGCCTAAAATAGATTTCGGAATAAACTATGTTGAAAGACTTTTAAAATGCAAGTATTTAGTTCAGTAACCAATATAGAAGGTTCTTAGAACAATCCGTTTGGATACCACTTATAGGTCCCAAAGGTGTCAAGGTAAAGTCTAGAAGGGGTGGCTGAATAAACTTTACAGATTTTGAAAATTTTAACCAATTTCAAATCAGAAATTTAGAAAACAGTTAGGGTCCTTAAGAACAGTTAAGTTAAAACTCATCAGGAGAGTTAACCACTCAACATATCAATTGACAATGCCATTGATAGTGTAATTTGGCTGGTAAGGTTTTAACACATAACTAATTATGTTTTCTGTTTTAACAATGGAAGACTTGCACCTTTTGAATGTGTTTTCAACACATCAACATTTAAAGATTGATTTGAGTCGTGTGTGGAATGCAAAATATGAAGTGCTGAAAGTAAAGACACAATAGTTTATAGTGGTTCAAAGATGGGGCAATCCCTTTAGTTCACTTCCTTCTTCAAGAGGAATCCACTAAGTATATGAGTAAATTCTCAATACAAAGTACAATAGTTTCAATAACTTTGCACACACAACCCACTACTTCAACTCTAGTTTTTTCACAAGATTTGGTCACACAACTCTCTTGCTACTCTATTCACTGAAATCTGCAAGACTTGATTACACAATCCTCTTGCTTCATTCTTGGTGCTTTAAAACCTTATCACCAGCCTTCCACTTTAAGGAAAGATGAATCCCAACTTGTTTCTTCAAATGGTTTCATCTTCAGCTGATTTAACAACCTAGTTCCTCTATAGGTGAGTTGAACATATGTTGTATCTGAGTTTGGCTTGAAGAAGCTTGAATATTTCTTTTAAGATCTTGAGAGAATTTGCTTGAATGCTCTTTGAATATCTCTTGTTTTGTATCTCTCTCTGAAAATTTCTCAGCCATTTACATGTGAGATTTGAATTTTGTCCGTTCAAGAGAGAGGCAAATTTCAAATCACATAGTTGGAAAATCAGAATGCCCTTTCTTGCATCCTTGATGTTGACCTCTCATGTTACTTTTCAGAACAATAGGTGTCTGAAATCTGAAGCAATGCAGATGCTTCCCATTCGCTTAATTTCTTTGGTGTTCATTAAATGCAATGCAACCTTTGGTCAAACATCATACTTTGCTTTCCTCAAAAAAGAATCCTCCTTGAGCTCTGTGCAATGGACATATCTCCAATTGACTTGAGATAAATAGTTATATACTCGACTGATATATTTGATTCTTCTGAAATCAAGTCTTCAGCTAGTCTTCTGATCTTGAGTTATCTATCGGTCTTCTGTCTTACTCTGACTTAGTTGTAAGTCTTCTGAATTATTTTGACTTAGCTGCAAGTCTTATTAACGACTCAAACTCAGCTGAGAGTCTTCTGAAGAATGCATTACTCATTTGGATCTCTTCTGTCTTCTCGCATCACTCTTCTGAGAGTCTTTGGTCAGTCTACTGAGCTGTATATCATAACTTAGTTCCTATCTGATACAAGAAATTCCAAGTACAAAGTTTACAATATTTTTGTGATGCCAACATTCTAATATAAATTTTCTAAGCATCTTAAAAATTTATATAATAAATTTTCAAACAATTTTCTAACATATAACTTAGAAAATTAGGACCAAACGACTTAGTTTCTTTTGTCATTTTACTGCGTCTTAGTTCATTTTCATTATTTTGATGTAAATCTGCAATTTCATTAGTTCTTTTATTAGAACTTACGTCTTTCCTTTCTTTGCAAGGAAAGATATTTTCGAAGAATACAATTTCTTGATTCTTTGATCATACCATCATTTATATCAGGAATTACTGACTTGTGCACTAGAAAATGATATGCACTGCGATTGTTTGCATATCTAATGAAAATGCAATCAATCATTTTAGGACCGATTCTCACTTGTTTCACCTTAGATATTTCAACTTTAACCAAATACCCCCACACTTTAAGATATTGTATGATGGTTTACAACCTTTCCATAACTCATAAGATATTTTATCTTTATCTTTATGTGGTATCTTATTAAGAACGTGGTTAGCTGAAAGTATAGCTTCCCCCACAAGTTTTGGGGTAGGCCAGAGCTAATTAAAAACTCAATCATCATCTCCTTAAGAGTAAAATTTTTGTGTTTAGTAATAACATTTGATTAAGATGAGTACGGATCTATAGTTTGATGATTTATATCTATTCTAAGCAAAACAAATCAAATGGAGCAACATACTCTCCACCTCTATCACATAGAATTATCTTAACTTTCAAGTTAAGTTGATTTTCAACCTCATTTTTATAGCTTCTACAGCTTCATCCTTGCTTTTCAAAATATATAGTTAACAATATCTTGTGTAATCATGAATAAAAGTAATAAAATATTTTTTTCCACCTCGAGCTCACACAAGTTTTAAATCACACACATTTGTGTAAATTAATTCAATTGGTTTAGTACTTCTTGTCACTGAATAAAATGGTGCTTTGGCCATTTCACTTCAACACAAAATTTCACAATTGTCTTGTAAATTTATTTTAATAGAAGGTATTAAATTTAAATTCACAAGTCTTTGCAAAGTGTTGAAGTTGACATGTCTTAATCTATCATGTCATAAATTAGAACATTCAAGCAAGTAAACAGAAGTAGTTGCTTTATTCATCGACTCTTGGCAGATAACATTCATTTTAAAAAGACCCTTATCAAGGTACCTTTTACCTAGAAACTGATTGTTTTTGGTCATCACAAATTTATCAGCCTCAAACACTAGTCTAAAACTAACTTTACTTAACAGGGAGCAAAATACTAAGTTTTTTTCGAATGTCTTGGACATGCAGCACATCCACAAGCATCAGTCTTTGTTGGAAGTCATCTTCAGCTTCTTCCAAGTCCTACCATTTTGGAAGTCGAGGAGTTCCCCATGAACAATTTCCTACCATTGATTTGAATGTAAGTAAAACATATCACATTATCTGCACAAATGTGGCGAGTAGCTCATGTATATATCCACCATTTCCTTAGATTCATCAAACTTGCTTCAAAAACAATAGCAATGTGGTTGAGCTCCAACATGTATATCAAACCATACTAGTCCGCGGTCATAATGGTTTGTTGTTGGTTGCTATTGTTATTGCATTTCTTACAAAGACAACAATATTTGGCCATGTGATTTGGTTTATCATAGTTGTAGCAATTTTTTTAATTTATTGGCCTTCCCCCTCTTCTTATTGGCAGAGTTATTCTCTTTTTTTGCTAGTGCTTGATTCTGCAAGATTGGCATTGGCCTCCATCCCATTGTTTTTGCATTTCACTTTGGATTTTCAGTTGTCTTCCTTCAATCTGAAGTCGAACTATCAAGTTCTCAAGCTCCATTTCCTTGCATTTGTGCTTGAGGTAGTTCTTACAATCTTTCCACATGGCGACAATATTTCAATAGTTGCAGCCACTTGAAAAGACTCACCCAACAACATTCATTTAGACACTAAGTCATGAATAATAAGTTACGTTTCTTGTACCTGGCTGATTATTGTTTTGGTATCAACAATCTTGAAGTCCAAGAACTTAAAGATAACAAACTTCTTGATACTAGTGTCTTGTATTTATTTTCCAAAGAATTCCACATTTTCTTGGAATTCTTGGTCGAACAGTACACACTATAAAGTGTGTCATTGGCCCATTCAACAGATAATTTCTACAAAAAAAAAAATTTGTGGTGCCAAGCATTCACAGTAGTATTCTTGGGGTGTCAGTCTCCCCTTCTGCAGTGGTTGGAGGGTCTTCTATCAGGAACCTTGACAAACTGAGGGTGGTCAAAGAAATTTGCATCTTTTGTTGCCACCACTTGAAATTAACACCATAAACATCGTCATATTTTCAGTATGCATGGGAGTAATATCCATCAAAGCGAAACTAATACTTGCCAAGCATTTCTCAAGCAAACATATTTCGTCTTGCAATTGCTGGAACAGATGTGATCATCTACTTGGAAAATGGCAGAATAACATGATAGATTTTTAAAAGCCAAGGCTAGTATTATGCATTATCTCTGCGTTACGAAATTGTCCCGTACTGAAGTGCTAACGGTTCTGGCAATAATCTTTCATACAATGACTTTCTAGTTTATTATAATAGCACTTGCAAATGACAAACTTTCAGTAAACTAATATGTATTTTAGAAATTTCGAGATTGAGAAGGGAGTAGACAACAAGATGCAAAAAATGCTTGTTGAATGATGTAATATGTGATATGTTGAGGCACTCTATTTAAGACATTGAAGGCTTGTGTTGTACGTGACACAACTCTAGAAACCGGCCGCATGAACATGTACATCAAGCCAAACCAGCAGGTGCCAATCCAGGAAGTGTGACTTTGGCTCAAACAGACACACATGTTCAACCAAAATCAGCAATCTTGATTGCACCATGCTAAACAGTTGCATTTGTAGCCTTTGAAAAATAGTTGCAGACCAACAAATGCATCTGTAGCCATTAAAACATAATTGCAGACAATCTGTTTTTGGATTTGAGTTAATTGGACAGATTTTGGACCAAAATAAAAAAATTAATTGCATGAATTTTGTCCAAAATGATAGAATTTTAGGAAGCCCAATCCCAAGCGGTGGCACACGTGCGTGAGTCGAACCTACAAGAAATTGGATCCTCCTCCTTCCAAAAGCTTCTGGTGCCCAAGGGCCCAAACTCAATATCCCAACTTAAGCTAACTAAAGTGAGCTATTTAGCTCACAAACTCGTGGGTTGGCGTCTATTTCATCTATCCCATTTTCCATTTTCCAAGCTCATTTTGCATTTACAGTGGCTTAACTTGTGCATTTGTTTCTCATTCACCTGAAATTGATTTTGAGAGAAATCAAATGCTAATCTCATTTACTCACAAAGTACATTAATATTATCTAATTTATTTTTAATTTATATTAATGGAACCCACTTAAATATTTAGTCAAATATAGGTCGCACCTCATATTCACAAAACCAAATTTCTAAAGAAACATGGATTTAATTTGGTTTCCAATTTAATGGATGATGCCAAACAAAGTGGAAATGTGAATAATAAGAGCTGCTTTTGCAAAAAGACCTTCTCTCTTACTTTCTCTTCTCTCTTCCTTCTCTCTAGGTTTTACTCAAAATTTTCATTTCCCCCATTCATCTGTTAGGGATAATGGGGGAATCATCTGAATTGTTCTTTCTCTTTGGCCTCTTTCAATCGTTTCCCTTCATGGGAATGTTAGTTTCATCTTGTGGGACTTTTGTCCACCTTTATGGGAGTGGTTTGGTTTCTCTTCATGGGAAAGTTTTTCTTTTCTCCAGATTCGACCTTTTTGGCTACAGATTTTGTCGTTTTGACAATAAATCTTACCGATTTGGTTTCAGATCCGGTCATTTTGGTGGTTGTTCGACTATAAGAGGTGGTTTGTGATGGCCTACCATTGAAGATTGATTCGAGTTGGCGTTTTCATGGGTGGTTTGAGAAAATGACGATGAGTTTGTAATATATTTGAAACTTCTAGCCATTTTATGGAGTTTTAGTTTCTTCTATTTGTTACAAAAATTCTCTGTCCTGTTTTGACCTTCAGTGTTTTTTCTTCTTTGGTTTTGGTTTCCTTTGCAAGTTTTTGGTGCACCTATTTTGTACCACAGGTTGTTTGGGTTCCCCTTTGGCCTTTTTTTTGTTGGGTTTGTTTTTTTTATTTAGTTTTGTTGTTCTTAGAACTTTGGCTTATCGCCACTACCTTTCTTTGATATGATTCTAGGATTTTTCTTTGGGTTCTACCCCCTTTATCCTGCTTTGGATCTTCCTGCCTTGTATCTAATGGGATGTTGAGTCTTTAACTCTCGGTTGTAATTTTCTTTTGAGGTTGTGTTAGAAAATTTATTGTATAGATTTTGATGATGCTTAAAAAACTTAGTATTAGAAAGTTGGCACCCCAATTTCTATATGTAATTTCAATTTTGTAATAGTTAGAAATTTAGCTGAGTCAATAACCAACTAAGTTTAAGATATAGAAGACTTGCTGAAGTATACAGAAAAAGAATCAGCTAAGTCGCAACTAGGAGACAAACCTGCAACCTTAAAGTTGTCTTGTTGAAAGAGTGCAAGAAATAGAAACCAATAGAATGCTTGCAGAACTCTGTATCATTTTAGGCGCCTGCAAGTACTAAATTCAAAGGTTGGGTCAACATCAAGATGTTGCAAGAACAAGACAAGCCAACGAACAAGAGTCTGAGTTTGAATTTGTCTATCTCTTCAACAGACAAATTTCAAACTCTCACTATAAAAGGATGAGGAATTTTCAGAGAGAAATGAGAGAGCAAATATTCAAAACATGGCACAAGAGCGAATAAGCAATCAAGCAATCTGCAAATACTCTCAAGCAAAGAATTTCTTACATCCCCCGGCCTACATTCAAAGATACTTTATCCAACACATACTTGCGGAAGATAGAAGTTATCCTTCAAATTAAAGAGGAAAATTTTGTTTAAGACAAAAGAGGTCTATATTTCCAAGAAGTGAAGGAGATATAGTTAGGTTCTAGTTCAAACATATTTCAGATCCGAAGGAAGGCTGGGTGATCAAGTCCTAAAGATTTGAATAGCTGAAGTAGTGAGGCAGCTACCTTACGAAAAGCCGAGTCCTAGAAGTGAAGCCAACTATGTGATCAAGGCTAAGCTTGGACTATTGTACTATTGCAACAAAGTTACAGTTACTTTAGTGGATCCTCCTAGAG
Organism: Rehmannia glutinosa; assembly: GCA_016081115.2. NCBI lineage: Eukaryota > Viridiplantae > Streptophyta > Magnoliopsida > Lamiales > Orobanchaceae > Rehmannia > Rehmannia glutinosa. The sequence continues at coordinate 74,658,568 of CM071936.1, read as the reverse complement.
TAGGAGAAGAGTGGAGTAGAGGAATTACCCCATCCTCGAACCACTATAAATTATTATGTCATTTTATTTCTGCATTTAAATTCTACAATTTACTTACCTGCTTTATATTTGTTGTGCAACTGATAATAACAAGCTTGAAATATAAGTGTTGATAACCAATCTTTAAAAGTGTGTAAAGACTTCCATTGTAAAAATCAATAAAACTGGATTTGTAAAAGTTAATTTCATTTAGCTGAGTTACTCTATCAATAGATCTCTCAAAGTCTGTTGAGTGGTTAACTCTCCTGCTGAAGTTTGATCCAACCGTCTCTCAAGGACTTAGCTATTTTCTTGCAAAAACTCTGATTGTATTTAAAATTGAAAATTTGGTAAAGTCTATACAAATTCCCCCCCCTCCTAGACTTTACTCGCACTCCTTAGGACCTACAAGTGGTATAAGAGTGGTTGGTTCAAAGAACCTTCTGCACTGGTTATTGAATTAGATCTCATTCTTTTTAAAACATGAACACTTGAGTTTTCAAAAGTTTTTCAAAGTTATTATCACGGAAGAAAATCTATCCAATATTCCTATGTTCACTATAGAGGAATTTGATGACTGAAAAATTCGCTTGCAGGCACATCTCTCTACATTACATGACGAAATGTGGTTTATTGTTGAAGATGGACCCATTAGAATCACTAAAGTGAACACTACTATTAGAGCTACAAGGGATGATGCTGAAAGGCCTGTAAAGATGGACAAACCCAGATGCGAATGGAGAAATAAGGATAGATGCAGATACAACCTGGATAATGTGGCCAAAGATATCTTGTATAAAACTTAAGATAAAGCCATGCTTAACAAAGTTAAATCTTGCAGGACTGCCAAAGAAATATGGGAGAAGCTGACTCTTATCTATGAAGGCTCAGAGCAGATAAAGGAGAATAAACATACAGTCGCAGTGCAGAAGTTTGAGAACTTCAAAATGATGACCGGAGAATCACTGGATCAGCTGGATGCTAGATTTACAGAAATTACAAATGAATTCTCTGCTTTAAGCAAGGAGCATACACAAAAGGAAATATGTACGAGGATTCTGAGAGAACTCGCAGCTGAGTGGGAATTGAAGGTGATGACTCTTAGACATTCCATGGACTTGACCAAGATATCCAACCATGAGCTATTCTCATATTTAAAAGCATATAAATTTGAGCTCAAGAGGAAAGAGCAGGATGAGATAGTCAGCATCAAGACAATTGCTTTATTGGCTGGAGAATCTAAGGCAATCGACTCCAAGGATATCATTGACAAAGAAGAGATTGCCTTGATGGTCAAGAGGTTCAACAAATTTTTCAACAATAATTACAAAAGGAATAAAGGACAACCATCTAGAAGGCACTCAGCTCCCTCCAAAGGAACGGATGAGAGAACCCCCAAAAGAGCTGAGAAAGTCAAGATCTATCTTTGGAAATGCGGATAACCAGGTCACTTTGCAGTTGATTGCTCTTATCCACCAGTCAACAAATACATAAATAAAGAGGATAATAAAGTCTTCAGAGAGAGAAAACATGAAAGAAAGAAGCCATGGGGGCTGCAGAGTATGAGACAGCCAAGTGTAAGGAGACAACAGAGTCAGATAGTGGTGAAGCTTACTATTCCTCAGACACAGAAGAAGAAGCATTGATATGTCTCATGGCCAAATAATAAGAAGATGAAGTAAATTCTAACTCATCTGATTCAAATTCTGATGACAGTGATCATAACACACACACTTCATCACCCATTGATCTTTATGAGTCATTAGGAAAAATGATGAAATACTTTGAGCATATTGAATCCTCTCACACACTTCTAAATGAGGAATACAGCCAATTCAAATGCCAAAACTCACAGCTAGCTGAAGAGCTGAGTACTCTAAGTCACATAGCTTATGAGAATAAATGGTTGAAAGCGGAGATAGCAAAGGTTAAGCAAACTTGCTGAGAAAGAAAACAGGGAACAAGAACCAAAAAATGTGATTGCATCACTCAGCAAATCATCTAAAACATTGGATGAGTTGATGATGATACAAAAGGAGATTGAGACAAAGCGGACTTAGGATTCAATTCCGTTGTCAATACTCAAACTCAAGAAGTGGTTCCGGAAAAAGGATCCTCAAGCAATAGGGGAATCCGAAGACCCAAAATACAATATGTTGCACCCACATACAATCACAAACACTCACATGCTGGTCTTGGATATAAAGGAAAAGGAAATAAGCCAGCTGAGTATGCTGAAAAAATAGCTGAAACAAAATTCAGAAAGGTTCAACAGCAGACTCCTAACATGAGATATTCTGTAAAGTCAAAACAGAATTACCAAAAACCCCAGAAGTTTCATCGTAAGAAGTCATATGAAGGGAATGGTAGAAATTATCCAACCCAAGCTGATTAGAATCCTCCAATGAAATATCAGCAGAGTCCTATGGGATACAAGCCCAAGTGGCAGAGACCTCAAACTCATCATAGGTCATTCTCAAGGATAGAAATTAGCACACCCAAACACAATGCAATGCACAATAGTTTCCATATTTTCCTAGAAAGGCAAATACACAAACACATACATAGACATACAGACAAAAAAGACAGTTGTATGTTCCAAAAACACCGAAACAATTTGCTAAAATTCCCTATGATTATGGAACTAATAGGTGGCAACCTCTTAGAGTCAAATCGTTTGGCTATAGTGTTAGGAAATTTATTGAGTAGATTTTGATGATACCATGTAAAACTTAAACTAGGAAGTTGGCACCCCATTTTTCTTGTAATTTGTATTGTCATGGATAGGGCTGAGAAAGCCGAGTCAAGTCAGCTATGCCAAGGAATACAAGAAGTCAACTGCGGACTGGATTGAAGACTCTGCTGTGTGTCAGCTGAGTATGGCCAAGAAGGAAGTCAAGGACTCAACTAAAGGAGTGTCAGCTGAGGAATAGCTGTAAGAAGTGTCAGTCAATTCATCTCAAGAAGCCACGTCTCAAAGTTGAAGTGACAGTTGTGTTAACCAATCACTGGAGCTGACTCAAGTCACCTGGGGTAAAGACAACAGTCTAGTCAAGACAACTGACTTAGATCCATTGATTAAAGTCAAGAATATTACTCAATATAGTAATATGTCAAAGCTGTCAGGTCTAAAGTGTTAGTCCCAGAATTGTGCAAAAGGAATAAACCATGGGGAAACATCGCACTTGTGTCGTGCACTGCTATGTTGCGAAGACATTTAATACGAGGAAATGTCAACATCAAGGACTGCAACAAGACAAGCCAACGAACAAAAATGACATTTGAAATTAGCCTATCTCTTCAACGGGCAAAATTTCAAATGTACACTATAAAAGGCTGAGGAAGTTATTGAGAAGAGGTTACCTTGGTTACCTGAACCACGATCAAGCAAGCATTATTCAAGCATTTAACCTGCAATATTCTCAAGAACATTCAAGCAAATCCTCAAGTCTGAAACTCGAAGGAAATTGATCCAACACAAGCCGTGAAGGAAAGACAACTTCAAATATGTTGAAGAGGAAACTTTTGAAGAATCAAAAGGGGTCTACTTTCCAAGTCAGGATTGTAGGAAGGTTCAAGGTCGAACCAGTATCAAGTTGTTTGGAGGGCTTCGTGATCAAATCCAAGAACTTGAGAAGTGAGCTGAAGTAGCAAGGCAGCTGCCCTGTGAAGAAGCTGAGTCACAAGAGAAGCCAGCTGTGTGATCAAGGCTATCTCCAGACTGTTCACCACTTTGTAAACTGATTTGTTACTTAGTTGATTTCTCCAAGAGTTGGAGAAGAGAGGATTAGAAGAATTACTCCATCTTCGAACCTCTATAAAATATTTGTGTCATTTACTTTCAGACATTTATCTTCTTGCATATTTACATTATATCTGCTGTTAGAATCATATTTGCTATCCAACTGATTAATAACCAAGTGCCAAAAATCAAGTGTTTAAAACAAGCCAAAATCTAATCAAAGGGTGTTAAGTCTTCCGCTGATAAAACCAAACTAGCCAAGTTAAGTTTAGGTTAAACAACCAAGTTATTCTATCAACAGCTCTATCAAGTCTGTTGAGTGGCTAACTTAGTGAATAACCAACTTAGTCGTCCTCAAGGACACAATTGACTATTTGAGTCAACTCTGTTGTAATTTTAAAAGGACTAAAATCAAAATTTTGGTAAGGTTTATTCAACCCCCCCTCTAAACCTTACTCACTCCCCTTGGGACCTAAATATAGGTTGGTTGGAACGCCTTATAGTGCTAACCCCACAGACCCAAACAGATATGGGTACCTAAGTTTGATTTCCTTGACTGTAGGTTCAAGGAACAACAGAGTGCCAAGGAACCTAGTACATGGCTAGTGGTTGTTCCAGACATATGACAGGGAATAAAAAGAACTTATCAAACTTCAAGGAATCATTAGGAGCCAAAGTCATATTCAGAGGAAATGAAGCTCTAGGGGAGATTAAAGGCATTGGATCTATCAAGAGAAATGGTTTACAAATCACAGATGAAATTGTGCTATCTAGAATGAGAAAGAAGAATATGTATGTAGTGGATTGATCCACTGCTACACCAAGCACATTTCTATTGGCAAAAAGCATAGTTGGATCAAGTTGGTTGTGGCACAAGAAGCTGAGTCATCTGAATTTCAAGACTATCAACAAGCTTGTAAGAAGTCATTTGGTTGACGGCTTGCCACACTCAGTCTACAAGAAGGAAAGCATCTGTGATGCATGTCAGAAAGGAAAGCATATCAAATTATCCTTCAAGGATAAGCCAAGTTCTTCTTCAACAAGGATTGTGCATTTGTTGCACATGGATCTTTTTGGACCAGTAGAGCCACCTAGCATAAGTGGAAAGAAATACACACTAATGGAGGTTGATGATTTCTCAAGATACACATGGACCATTTTTATGTGTAAAAAGAAGGAAACATCGCAAAAGCTTCCTCGATGATGAAGACAGTTCAAAATGAGAAGTGTCAATCGATTATCAAGATAAGGTCGACAGAAAGCGAGTTTGTCAATGGGATCATAACTCAAGTATTACATGGAAAATGGTATTGATCATGAATTGTCAGGTGCAAGAACTCCCAGCGAATTGAGTGGTCGAAAGAAGAAAACAGAACCATCAAGGAAGCTGCAAGGACCATGTTAGTAGAAGCTGCATTGCCAAACCGATTTTGGGCCGAAGCAATTAACACAACTTGCTACACTCAAAATAGGAGTATGATCAATAAGCAATTGTCCAAAACCCTCTATGAAATTTGGACATGAAGAAAGCCTAATGTGGGATATTTTCAAATTTTTGGAAGCAAGTGTTTCATTCATAATAATGGCAAAGATAATCTAAAAGCCTTTGATGCTAAAGCTGGTGAAGGTATCTTTCTTGGATACTCAGCTGAGAACAAATCATTTAGAGTGATGAATAAAAGGACTATGGTAACATAAGAGTCTATCCATGTGGTTTTTGATGAACCTAATGCGAATGGAGAAGACATTGATGAGTTAGCTAAGAAGATAAATCAGACAACCACACAGAAGAGTCTTTATATTGAGACAGATCCCATAAGACTTGATCCTGATGAGGATGAGTTAGCTGAATCTCAGAGACAACCGGAGAGATTCCAATTGAATGAAGATGATCAAGAAGAAGTTGTTTAAGACAACTTAGCTGCAAGAAGAATCAACCCAACTGACTTACTCCAACCAGATGTGAGATGGCTGAGAGCCCATTCACCCGAGTTAGTGATTGGAAATGTCAGAGGAGTAAGAACAAGATCCAGAACTCAACATGAAACAATATTCACTTGTTTTATATCTCAAATTGAACCAAAATATGTGTCACAAGCATTGGATGACACATACTGGATCCTAGCTACGCAAGAAGAACTAAATCAGTTTAAAAGGAACAAAGTTTGTGTTGGAAAATTTATTTATTAGATTTTGATGAATGCCATGTAAAACTTAAACTAGAAAGTTGGCACCCCATTTTCCTTGTAATTTGTATTGTAATAGATAGGGTTGTACGAGCTGAGTCAAGTCAGCTATGCCTGGATATACAAGAAGTCAATCAAGATCGAAATGAAGACTTCATTTGTGAAACAACCGAGTATGGCAAGGAGGAGAAGACAAGAAGTCGATCAAGGAGTATCGCCTAGATACAATCGTGTGAAGTGTCAGTCAAGTCAACTCAAGAAGCCAAGTCTCAAGTTGAAGTGACAGATGAGTCATTGTTGGGAAATTAATTTTTAGATTTTGATGAATGCCATGTAAAACTTAGAATAGAAAGTTGGCACCCCATTTTTTTGTAAATTGCATTGTAATAGATAGATCGGTCGAGTCAGTGGGTTAAGTCGGCTATGCCCGAACATGCAAGAAGACAACCGGAGACTAAAAGGAAGACTCATTGAGGCGGTGAGTGTGGCAAAGAAGAGAAGACAGAACTCGATCAAGGTGCGGTGAGATGCGGTGAGTGAAGTGTCGGTCAAGTCAACTCAAGATAGCCAAGTCTCAAGTTGAAGTGACAGATGAGTCATCCATGATTGGAAGTCGACTCAAGTCACCCGGGAAGTCAAGGAAATGCAGTTAAGTCGAGGCAACTAAAAGAGATTCGTTGCACAGAAGTCAAGAGAATTACTTAAACAAGTAATACTTCCATACTACCTTTCTTAAAGTGTTCAGTCCCAGAAGAGTGCAAAAGGAATAAACCAATGGGAAGCATTGCACCCGTGTCAGATCTCTGAAAAGCTGAAGAATCATTCATACGAGGAAATGTCAATTCTAAGAACTGCAACAAGACAAGCCAACGACCACAAGTGTCTTTTGAAAATTAACCTATCTCTTCAACGGGCAAATTTTCAAAAGAACACTATAAAAGGCTGAGGAATCACTTTGAGAAAAGGTTACCTTGACAATCAAAAAACAAATACAAGCAAGAAAAGCAATATCTAGAACCTGAACTATTCTCAAATCATTCAAGTTCAATCCTCAAGCCTACATTACGAAGGAAATCAATCCAACACTTACCTGTGAAGGAAAGACGACTTCAATCAGTTGAAGAGGAAATATTTGAAGAATCAAGGGGTCTACATTCCAAGAAGGATTGTAGAAAGGTTCATGGTCGAACCAGTTTCAAGTTTTTAGAGGGCTTCATGATCAAATCCAAGAACCTTGAGCAAGTGGGCTGTAGTAGCAAGGCAGCTGCCCTGTGAAGAAGCTGAGTCGTACGAGAAGCCAGATGTGTGACCGAGGCATATCTCCATCGAGTCCCAAAGGATCAAGTGTTTGTGTGATCAAGACTTGCATCTGGACTGATTACCACTTTGTATACTGATCAATACTTAGTGGATTCCTCCAGGAGTTGGAGAAGAGAGGATTAGAAGAATTACCCCGTCTTCGAACCTCTATAAAATTTTATTGTGTCATTTACATTTCAGCACTTTAATTTCTGCACATTACTTTAATATCTGCTGATAAATTTGCTATCTAATTTATAATCAACAAAGTTCTAAAACCAAGTATTAAAACAAACTTAAACCAAATTCAAGGGTGTTAAGTCTTCCTTGAAAAACATATCACAAGTCAAGTTAAGTTCTAGTCAAAAAAAGTTGAGTTATTCTATCAACAACTCAATCAGTCCGCTAAGTGGTTAACTCACTGATTAACTAACTTAGCAGTCCATCAAGGACTCACTCCAAGTATTAACTCGAACATTTTAAAAAGGACTAAATCAAAAAGTTGGTAAGGTTTATTCAACCCCCCCTTCTAAACCTTACACTCACACCCCTTGGGACCTACAGTCATCCATTGACTGTAAGCTCACTCGAAGTCACCGGGGAAGTTAGAGAACTGCAGTCAAGTCAAGACAATTGAAAAGAATCCGTTGCACAAAAGTCAAGAGTATTACCTAAACAAGTAATACTTCCATGCTGCCATGTCTTAAAGTGCTCAGTCCCAGAAGCGTGCAAAAGGAATAAACCAATGGGAAGCACGCACCTTGTGTCGACTCGAAAAAGTGAATGTTCATTTAATACGAGGAAATGTCAATATCAAGGATCGCAACAAGACAAGCTAACGAACACAAGTGACTTTTGAAAATCAGCCTATCTCTTCAACGGACAGATTTTTGAAAGTTCACTATAAAAGGCTGAGGAATCACTTTGAGAATAGGTTACCTTGACAACCTGAACCACGAACAAGAAAGCAATATTCATTCTGTAACCTGCAATTCATTGTCAAGTTATTCAAGCAAAATCCTCAAGCCTAAATCTCGAAGGAAATTGATCCAACACCAACCTGTGAAGGAGAGACAACTTCAAACTGTTGAAGAGGAAACTTTTGAAAAATCAAAAGGGGTCTACATTCCAAGGAGGATTGTAGAAAAGTTCAAGGTTGAACCAGTCTCAAGTTATTGGAGGGCTTCATGATCAAATCCAAGAAGCTTGAGCAAGTGAGTCAAGTAACAAGCCACCGCCCGTGAAGAAGCCGAGTCGGACGAGAAGCCATTTGTGTGATCAAGGCATCTCGGACATCGAGTCCCAAAGGATCAAGTCACTTTGTGTGATCAAGACTTGTATCCGGGACCGATAACCACTTTGTACTCGATCAATACTTAGTGGATTCCTCCAGGAGTTGGAGAAGAGAGGAGTAGAAGAATTACCCCATCTTTGAACCTCTATAAAATTATTGTGTCATTTATATTTCAGCATTTAATTTCTGCATATCATTTTATATCTGTTGAGAATTTGCTATCCAACTGATAATTAAAAAAGTGCTATAACCAAGTGTTAAAACAAACTTAAACCAAATTCAAGGGTGTTAAGTCTTCCGCTGAAAATTTCATCACAGCCAAGTTAAGGTTTAGACTAAACACCTGAGTTATTCTATCAACAGTTCAATCGAGTCTGTTGAGTGGCTAACTCTGCTAGTTAACTAACTTAGCTTTCCCTCAAGGACTTAGTTGTGTATTTAACTCTGTAATATTTTAAAAGGACTAAAATCGAAAAGTTGGTAAGGTTTATTCAACCCCCCTTCTTTACCTTACTCACACCCCTTGGGACCTACAGTTTGGGAATTGGTTCAAAAGCCAACTCACCAAAATATTATTGGTACAAAGTGGCTATTCAGAAACAAGATGAATGATGAAGGATATGTGGTAAGAAACAAGGTAAGACTGGTAGCCAAAGGGTACTGCCAAGAAGAATGTATAGATTTTGATGAGACCTTTGCACCTGTTGCTAGATTGGAAGCAATAAGGATGTTTCTTGCCTATGCTGCACACAAGAACTTTACCGTCTATCAAATGGATGTGAAGAGTGCATTTCTAAAAGGACTTTTGGAAGAAGAAGTTTATGTGGAACAACCTCCAGGTTTTGAGCAGAAGACTATTGGAGATAAGGAGTACAAGAACAAGAAAGCACTTTATGGATTGAAACAAACACCGAACATGGTATGATACATTGTCTCAATTCCTAATAGACAATGGATTTACCAAAGAAAAAATTGATAGAACACTTTTCAGAATTCAAAATGGAGAGAGCATCTTGCTTGTTCAAATATATGTGGATGACATCATTTTTGGATCCACAAACAAAGAACTTTGTGACAAATTCTCAAAACTAATGCAAGGAAAGTTTGAGATGAGCATAATGGGATAATTAAATTTCTTCCTAGGACTTCAAGTTAAGCAAATGAAGGATGGAACCTTCATAAGCCAAACCACGTATACTAGAGATTTGATGACGAAATCCGGCATGGAAGATAAGTCATCAGTGAAAATTCTTATGAATACTTCAATCAACATTGATATGAATGCGAAGGCAAACCAATGGATTAGATAAGATATAGAGCATTTATTGGATCATTGCTCTACTTACTGGAAGTAGACCTGACATCAACTTTGCAGTTGGTGTATGTGCAAGGTTTCAATCTGCACCTAAGGAAAGTCACATGACATTAGCAAAGAAAATATTTAGATATTTTGAAAGAAAGCCGAGAAGTTGGATTGTGACATCCTAAAGAAGGGGGCTTCAAATTGATTGGATACTCAGATTCAGATTATGATGGATGCAGAGTTGACAGGAAGAGTACATCTGGTACTTGTCAACTGCTTAAAAATAAATTGGTTCGTGGTTCAGCAAGAAACAAAATTCAATAGCTACATCAACAGCTGAGGCTGAGTATATTGCTATAGGAAGTTATTGTGCCCAAGTCTTGTGGATGAGACAACAACTGAGAGACTATGATATTGAAGAAAAGGAAATTCCAATCATGTGTGATAACACAAGTGTTATTACAATTACTTAGAATCCAATATTGCACTTAAGAACAAAACACATTAATGTCAGATATCATTTCATAAGAGATCATGTTGAAAAGAAAGACATCACTTTGGAATATGTCTCAACAGAGAAGCAGTTAGCTGATATATTCACAAAACCCTTATGTGAATCAAGGTTTGAAGAATTGAAGAATAAGCTTGGATTGAATGAGCTATGTTAATAAGCTCAGAAGACTCATTCAGCAGAGTTATAAGTGAAAGAAATGAATTTCAAAGAGTTTTACTCTTTCAGAGTAATAAAATAGCTAAAACTGGATGTTCAGCAGAGTTGAGTCAACCGAACAGCTGAGTCCCATCAGCAGACTGAAGAGAGAAGCAAAGTCAAGCTAAAATGAGTCATCAGACACATTTATTGGCTAAGAGACAAAACATGGTCGTTTTCATTAAAGCGAGAATGTTTTTGAGATAACATAAGCATCATTTAATGATGCATAGTAAATGTTGCTACACGAGGTCTATGATTGTCCATAAATGATGCGTTCATTTGATGTGACAAAATTAAAGCACCTTTATGGCTTAATCTCAATCATTGATCGAAATTCAAATTGCATGATCCCAAAGTAGTCTCTTCACATCCCATATATATTGAAAAACCTTTTCTCTTTCTTCTCCATTTGCATTCAAGCTATCAAATTTGAAAAACTCTCTACAGAAAAACCCTTCGAAAGTTCAAAAATTTCTCGAAAATTCGTCATGGCGCCCAAGAAAACGTTCCAGTTCCGCTTGGGGTGGCCAAATGGAACTGAAATCGAGTTCCAAATCGGAATCGTAAATGTGGTCAACGGTTCCTAAACTGTAACTGTGGTCAACGGTTCCAAAATTAGAACCAGAACCGTGTAGGCCGGTTCTGGTTCCGATTCCTAGGTCTCAAAAACCGTGGAAATGACGGTTTTAACCGTCGGTGGAACCATTTTTTTAAGGTTAAAACCAACAATTTTGTTTTGGTAGTACATGCTAGAAGAAATGTTAAATGTTATTATGATGTTTGATTTTCGTAACTACATGAGACACGTTTTAAACCAAATATTGTAAGCAAACTACGTGAACTTTGATTCTTCTATACTCTAATATAGATAGTTTAATATTATTATTAAAATTAAGTATAAAACTTTATTGAATATTAAGTCCAAGTCTTTTTCTTTATTTTCCTTTTTTTAACTGAAATTGATAAACTATTTTAAGAAATCAAAAAATTATCAAAAAATAAACAAACGGCTCCGGTTAGAACCAGAACTGGAATCGTGGAGGAACCAAGTTTCGAAGTGGACCAGAACCGTCGGCTCTAGTTTTGGAACCAGAATCATGAGGCAACGGTTCCGGTTCTGGTTTCTCCAAAATGAGGAACCCAAATCAGCAGTTTTGGAACCGGAACCGGCGGTTCCAGAACCATGGCCACCCCTAAGTTCTGCCCTTGATTTTACCAAACTATCCGATAAAGTGTACTCCGATGCACTTATTGATGCTAAGGGGCTAGTGAAACAGTGGTCCGATTATGGGGAGAGCGAAGAAGATTGTTGGGCACCTTGAGAAATTAGGATTGCTGAAGTTTCTCACCTTGCCCATGTTGCAAACCTTCCTGGAAGAGGTCGCAATGTTCTACATGAATGCCTCTGTTCATGATGATGACATCCATTAAATCGTCTGTGTAATGAAAAGATGTTAAGTAAGCTGCCAAAGACTTGACTTAGCTGCTTTACCTTCCCGCAGCGGACTCACAAAGCTGAAAGATTACGAGTTTGATTTCATAAAGATATGGAAGAAGATTAACAAGGATGAGGTAGCTGATAAGCTGAATCCTTCAGCTACCAAGACAATGACCAAGGAAAAGTATCATAAATTGATGGATGTGGTGGCGAAGTGCATCGACATCAAATTTAGCTCTTACAATCAGCTATCTCAGACTAAGCTGAACGTAATGGCATCCATAATGGAAGAGCTGGACCTTAATTGGAGAGAATTCATTTTTGACTAGCTGTGTCAAAACGTTCAGAAAGTGGAGCTTGTTGATGGCAAAGTCAAGAACACCCTTGGCTATGGCATAATCATTGGGTATTTGATGGACAAGAAGAGAGTGCATCTGCGCAAGGGAAAAGGCATTCCATATAAACAAGAGGTTGTTCAAAGGGAACTTGTCAGCTGCCCAAAAGAAGGCCCATGCCAAAAAGAAAGGTTCTTCTGAGAGGGAAACATTTGGGAGTTTCCCTGGGCAAGAGATTTTGCTCAGCCTCCGCCCCACCGCCCATGTTTTTACCGTAAAGAAAAGAAAAGGACTTGATTGCGCCTCAAGGCAAAATTGTTATAAGTTAAGCAGGAGACTCAACCCAAGAGTGGTTTGAGAGATGAGCCAGAGGAATCAGCTATCCATATTGTAGCTGAGACCTCTGAGACCAAAGAAGTGGAAGTTCCTTTGGAGAGGCGCTCCAAAAGAAATCGTGACTTGCAGTCTACTGCAGCAGGCCCCATTGAAAAAGCTGCAGTGGACCTTCTCGATGGTGCAATTTATAAAGTAGAAACAAATGTAAATAGAATATTTGTACTTTTAATAATTGTACAACTTTAAGGGTATGTTTTGTAATTATTCTTATTATTATGAAATTTTCATGTTATGGAATTCATCAAATGAAACCCATCATGTAATTATTTCAAAATTTAGAATTAAAACTTTATAAAAAATAATAATTAAAAAAAAGGAAAAGAAAAACATACAAACGAGTTGAGAGTATGAATGACAATTTTGACCTGGCCCGCGGGTACCCGCCCCGTCCCGCCCCATTTGGGTCACCCCGCCCGTGACCCGGGTGGGGCGAGTCCGGATATCACTTTCGCCCCGTAGGGACCGTACCCGCCCCGACCCATCCCGCCTAATATTTTTATTTTTAAAATATATTTTAATATATGTTTTGTATATATATATATATATATTATAATGTAATTTTTATGTATTCTTATATTATATCTAATATTTATAAATTAATAATAATAAATTTTGTAAATAATATTTTATAAATATATATATTTTATTTTTTTTATTTAATTTAATTTAAAATGGGGCGTAACGGTCGCCGTATCCGCCCCGCGACTGTAGCGGGCCGACTGTCCCGTCCCATTCTAGATACGGGACGGGTCTGGGTCCTGGCCGACCCGCCCCATTGCCATCCGCCCATCCCTAGTTGAGGGGGAGACACAATTTGACAGGCTGGTGTAAAAGTTTGGTCTGCTGGATGCTTAACTGTTAAAACATTGCGCATAGGGGGTTGCGTGCTTGCATGTTTTTTCTTCTTTTATTGCTTGATGCTTACGTTATCTGAAATTCCCAACCACCAGACTTTCCCTTTTCATTATTAACTTTTTTTGTGTGCAAAACAAGGCTAACTAACAAACAAAATTTATCCTTTCAAAAAAAAAAAAAACAAACAAACAAAATTTATTACATTCACTCCTTGCCTTTCGACAAAAATGGCATGTTGATGTTTCGATTTTTCAGTTTACCTTTATTTTGATAATGACATTAGGATAGAAAATATTTTTACATAACTTGAATTATTTGTTAATGTATTAAGTTGTAGTTAATAGCAATGGTACAATTTTTATTTTTATATTTAGAATACAATATGCATGAAAGTGCATATTACTCCAAATCAAAATAGTTGAGTCTCACAGTCCAAATTCCGCAAAAGCTGAGGAAATCTTCACTTGGGAACTAGCTTGCAATACGCAGAACAATGTGAGGGTATCCTTGGGGTTGTCCCGTTCAGGGTGACCCATCCGACGCTCAAGTCAAAAGTCGGCACGTGTAGGAGAATTAATCCAGGAAAAGAGACATTAATAATGAGTAATTAATTGAGCTTACTTACGAATGAATATGGATAGATATTTTATACCTGAGATGATGGGCCTTATTGGTCTAATGTGGTAAAGCGGGGTCGTTAGGCTGTAATAGGCCCCATAGGCCGTAAATAGTGAATTGAACATCATGAGCTGCACAATAATAATTTGAGATTCATGTGTCAATTGATAATATTTGCATCCAAATTAATAATGAATATTGATTAGTGAAATATAATTATATATGATTTTACCCCCAACAAAATATATTTTGGTTTGGTGGCTTGGAGGTAACAATCATGATTCGTGGCACGAGGCCTATTTAATGTAGGCTCTACTTCCGACTTGCAATTCGACACACCTGATCAGGCCTCAGTTTAAAGTCAGAAAACAAATTTAATTAATTGTTACTTGATTTGAGATCGATAGTCAAAACTCTACATATTGCGTTAGTTAGGCCTTCCATTCTAACTCGCCCGAGCAGGACCAGATAGGGTGTCTTGATTGCACATCTAATGGATATGTTTACATATATTGTACATTTCAGCTTGAACCTTTGGCTCTCCCTTTGAATTCTGTAATGAGTGTGTAGAGGTGAAGAAAACTAAGCTATTCGACACTCGATTCGAGATCGATCGTTAAAAGCTTGTTTGAGCTCGGTTCGTTAACATAATAAACCAAGCTTGAATACATTTCTTCGTTTGATAAGTTGCAAAACACTGCTCGAATTCGAGTTCGATTAGTAAAAAGAATAAAATATGTGTAAAATCAAGCTACTCAAGCTCGATTCATGTTCGGCTCAACTAAAGCTCGTTCGAGCTTGATTCGATTAATAACCAAACCAAGCTCAAACACAATTTTAGAAGCTCAATTAAAATTCAAACAAGTTTGAACAATATTATCTTGGTCTCGATTCGACTCGTTTGGTCTCCTACTTGTGTGTCGGAGACTTTATGTTGGGATACTTCCAACATCTTGGTGACTCGTTCGAGTTAATTATTTGGTCAGAAGAACTGTGGGTTGGGACTTTTTAGGTGACCGATCCATTCGAGCATGCATCAAGTTTGAGCTAAATTCATTAATATAATAGTTCAATTAGATGAATTTTATTCTTTCAATGAAATTTGAATTTTCATAACCATAACTTACTAGGACATATGATATTTGGTTTCACTTATTATAAGGTGGGGTCAATTGTTCAAACTTCATCCCCTTATGTAATTAAATTTGTAATAATTTGAATTCACACTAAAAAAAAAATTTGAATTTCCAATTCAAAATTGACTCGATTAGTTAATGAATATATAAAATCTCGGGCTCACATGAGTTGATTCGCTTACCCTCCTATTAATAGCTCATTAGTTAGTTTTAAAGCAATTATCGTCATGACAATATTAGAAACTTTTACTGGAGCAAACGCAATCTTGTTAGTGTCAAAAAATTAAAAATAAGAAAAATCAAAATGAATTAATAGTCACGCGGTGCCCAATCATATGTCCATCTTTTCACGCTACAACAGTTATTCATTTCACATGCTCCAACGTGCACTTTGTTCTCACCGCCAAACTAAAATAAAGCGAAACCAGATCTACTAATTATACAATTATTCTATTAAATTACACCACCCCACTTTATTCTGCAATCACAGCTAATCATTTTAAGATAGGAGATCCTATATTGATTGCTCAATTTTTTATATGTATTCTGTTACAAAAATATTTAATATAAATCAATAATATGCAATTTTCTTTTTATCATTTTTAATGAATCTTGAATTAATTATTATATCTCCCGCAGGCCACATGAAATACAACCATATCAGCACACCATAGATTCACATAGGAATATCTCAAAAAAAAAAAAAAAAGATTCACATAGGAAAATTTTGTGATCTTTACTTTTTTATACTAGCTATATAGAGTTGAGTTGGAAATAAAAACAATACTATTTTTAATATTTTTATACATATAAGGACGTGAAGAATAAATATATTTAATGTGTATATTTTAGTATGTGGATAAAAAGGCGCGAAACAATAATAAAATTGGATTCTTAATTTTAAAAATAAAATTATTAAAAAAAAAAGACTATCACAATAGGTTTGGGAATTGTGGCCGCAAAAACGAGATAGGATAATGCCATAAAATGAATTACAAAATTTCTCCACTCATTTGAGTAATACGCAAGTAAATTAAGTTGGAAGCTATTCATTATTCAATTTATATACACACACCCGCTTACAAACCCTCCATTAGTCCAATTCACGCAACCTTCATAAAGATGTTTCATGCTTTATAAGATGAACTATGTAATCTTATAAGGAAAATCAAAATAGGGTACATAAATTCCTGTTATGAAATTATATCATAGTTATTATTTATTAGACTGTAGGCCTTAATTTGATGATGAAATGGGCATTGTGGTTAAACAAATTAGGTTGCGATTGGTACGAAAATTTTCATTTTCATTCCGTTAGAAGAAAAAAAATTCTAAACTGCAATGATTATAAAATTTCTGAAAATAAACTATTCACTTACTTTTATTTTTTCTCCCACCAATCACATCTATATATTCTTAAAAAAAACCATAAAATCAATTATCATTGTTACACATTTTCTAACAAATTCCATTATTCACCAACTCACACGGTTTCAATCACCAATCGTGTTAATCACTATTTTACTATTTATATATCTAATCAACTACATTATTACATTTTCATCTCATGTATAATCACATGTTCAAAATTCACCATCCTTTACTATTCTCAAGCAGAAAAAAAATTCCAAAATGAAAAATGAAAGTAGAAATTTGTGTTGTTCTCTTCCAAAGTTTAAACAGTCTGAAAGAATAAAACAGTAAATCAAAGTAAACAACACCCTTTAGTCATGATAACAAAGCATAAAATAAAACAACAATTTGTTAAATATATTTATTCCACCACAGCATATACAAAATGGATTAAAAAAAAAAACCAGTCTATCCAAAGTAATCAAAAGACTAGGCAACAAATCAGTGAGAGTGAGATTGCCACAATGAAACTTAAACATGACAATATTTTTTTTTTTTACAAATTCAAATGTTATACTTTCCTATAATAGTATTAAACTTTTTTACACTTTCACGATCGGATGTTTCTGATCGTTCAAGCTCCCACGGTCTCCTCATGAGGATCTGCAGTTTTCATCAAAGGCTTGACCGAATGCTTTCCATCTTGTTTCGACTGATGTTGCGACCAATACGAGTGAGCAGATAAAACACGATCCAACAGCTCCTGTGGCACCGGCTCGCCTCTTCGTTGGTGAGGGGATATGCTTGCTGTATGGACCAAAGTCTTCCATTTATCCTGTTGTATAAACAATCAAACTCAGATCACATGGGTAAACTAGTCTATCCACAAGCACCCATGTGAATAATGATTCCTTGGCTTTTTCATGTTTATCATTATCAATCACAAGATTCACTCAGTAATATTATATGCCTTGAGAGCATGTGTAATGAAAATAATAAATGGTTAATTACAAAACAATACACTTGAGGAGTGAGGACTAGCCTAATTATACATTCAGGGATAATTACACCTCCCAGGCTAATTACAAAAAAGTACAAAGATGTTTCAAAATTACAAAAATAGCTGTAAATTTAAGGGGTAACTGTAATATTTCTATAATTCAAGAGGCATTTTTTTTGAAATATTTTTCGCTTATGAAGTGGGAAAATGTAAGACGGGATCAAACCTCAAGGGGTTTTTTGCAAAAAATCTCTGGATTTTTTTGTAATTAGACCGAACCTCAGGGTTTTTTGAAATTATCCCTAAATTCAGTTATCTTTCAAAATTACAAATACCCCACGATATTTGTTCCCGTTTTACAAGTAGCACCCTCAATAGGGACAAAACTGAAGGGGGTGTTTGCAATGCCTTAAGGGGATGTTTGTAATTTTGAAAGATAACTGGATTTTTTTGTAATTAGGATAAACCAAAGCGGTAATTTTGTAATTTACCCTAATATAAAAGCAAATCACCTCCTAACAAGGAGGAATCGCAGACAAATAGAAAAAACAAAAGTCAAATCCAGAAAACCAAACTCCAAGCTATCAATTCTAAGACCTCAATCAATCGTGAAATTAATCCATCAAAAAGAAAAGCGACATCTGAAATAGACGTCAACAAGCGACATCTGAAATAGACGTCAACAAGCGACACATCCCCATAAACAAAACTAATG
Source organism: Rehmannia glutinosa (assembly GCA_016081115.2). NCBI lineage: Eukaryota > Viridiplantae > Streptophyta > Magnoliopsida > Lamiales > Orobanchaceae > Rehmannia > Rehmannia glutinosa. The sequence continues at coordinate 74,640,168 of CM071936.1, read as the reverse complement.
AAATACATGCAGATTTCTCACCTTCAAGTCGACATAAGTTCTATGATCAGCGTTTTCAAAAGCACCTATTTTAACATCGCGCCACCTGTATAAGAAAAATGAATTTATAAATGAAAACATGACGCAACTGATATTCGACAAAAATATTTAAATAATCTATATTTCATTATGACCTTCCGGTCCCCAGTTTTTCAACTGCTCCAACGAGCGCCTCCACTTCTGCTACCGAGAATGGCCTCCTAATTCTACGCTGCGAAAGTTCACTGCGTTTAGATTTGGGGTTCACAGGAACCACTGCAAGTGGGCCCACATTCATTGAAGGCACTGCAACCAAGGCATTCGATTCAGGAACTGATCCATCCATTAGTTCATTTGAAGGAGTCTGTGGGGAGGATATGAAACCGTTGTTGTCCACATCAGCATCACACTTAGTGACAAGAGGGGGATCTACTGAGGCATTTGAGATCACTGAATCAATCATTGGAGTGGCAGGAGACCTGAAGAATACAATATACGAGAACTGGGTCAACCAAAAATGGATATCAATCGACCAACTCCCATTAGATTAGAGCTGAAACAAAATTGCAATTAAATCAGGGGATAATTACCAAAAAAAAAAATACCTGAGGTTCGGGCTAACTGCAAAAAAAATTCAGAGATGTTTCAAAATTACAAAAAGCCCCCTTAGGTTTGATTCTGTCTTAAATTTTAGGGGCTATCTGTAATATTTCTAGAAATATGAGGGAGGTTTTTGAATTTCTTTTTGCTTATGAAAGGGGAAAATGTAAGACGTAATCAAATCTCAAGGGGATTTTGGTAGTCTTCAAAAACCTTTGGGTTGTTTTGTAATTAGCCCGAACCTCAGGGTTTTGTTGTTGTAATTATCCCTTTTCAACAATGAAATATACAATCATCAAAAGGGGGCACTTGCTTGCCAATTGTAGAAAAGGCAGGATGACTACAAAATTTCTGTAAGAGCCAAACTAAAAACATCTGCTAAAGTAAATACCAAGATGATTTCTAGCCATTCAAAACAAAAGCTGAAGCAGTAGAGATTAGACTCTTCAGTGAAAAATGTAAAAGAATCATCATACCTCAGTAACTCTTGATCTTCTTCACATGGCAATACTGAGGAAGGTTTTTTAGCAGTCTTGGAAGGGGAAACATGAGTAAGACATGGCTCTAATGTAAAACCGAGGGTGTCAAGGTTGCTACCCTCAGAAATACCAGCCTGCTGCAAAGTTCTATTGTCATCTCGGACTTTCTTCCCTTGAAGAACTACACCAACTCGTATTCCACTTCCAAGAATAGTGGTAACTGCCTCCATCACAGCTCTCTGACAAAACAACATGCAAAGTAGATAACTCAACACTTATTTAATCGGAGTTACCTAGCATAGCGCACAGCAGGTGTAAAAATCTCAAAATCTGAAAGACATTCTAACATTAATACAGAAGAAAGCCTCACAATGGCATTCTCAAATTAAGATTGCATTTTTAGAAGATCATTGCCAAGGATTTCTATTTTGCACCATGTGTAACAAGAGGGATCCTATGTTTCATATCACAAGGACTGGAAAACTGAACGGACACAAACCTTCAGAGAACCAACACTTGCAGTTTCAGCGAGCTCAATGTAAAGTTCTGGCACCTTGAAGGACTTAATGCTAAATTTCACTGAAGGAAGAGATAACACTAGTGTAAGAACTCTTTATATCACAAACTTAGATAAAAACAAAAATATTCAATATTCCACAAGGAAGATTCTGGTACCATGAGGATCCTTGGGTTTTTGATGAACTTTCACCTTGCCATTTGCTGCAAGACATTAAAATAATTATTTAGAAACACTGCCAACACCAGAACTTCAAATTAAAAACATGATAGACGACCTCTTTCCACATTGACGGCTGAGCTACTCTTATCTATCTTCGTCCCCTTCTCTGGTAAATTAGAGATGCTATCGCAGCTGGTGTCTTGATCATAAGCAACCGAAAATCTGTGATCGGACAATTTCCTTTTTTTAAAAGGTGCTTGTTGAAATCTCTCTCGAGTATAAATCCTCTTCCTATATTGGTAAAAGGACTTCATTCCCTCACCTGAAAATGTCAGTTGAAGAAGCATAATTATATACTTTTACATAATAGATTGCTGAAAATACAGAAAATTTGAGAAAGCAAATAACCACCACTTACTAGTGTTATAAAGTTCACAACCCTTCAGCTTTGGAGCTACTTTTCTATATTTGGACGTTAGCATCTTCCTTATTCTACGGTTTCCCATACGTGGTTGAGGCTTAAAGGGCCTAATCTTGGTGCTAGATTTATTGCACCCATAAGAATTATCGTCATCATCTCTAATTCCTAATTTTACATTATTCAAGTGCTTTTGCACTAAAGCATCAGGAATAGGCTCCTGTACAAGGGCAACTGTACACTACTGTCTGAGTTAATTAGCATATTACTATTCACACATTGTTCATTAGGATCCTTTACAACGGACGTCGTCTTAGCCATAGATAATTCGCCTATCTGATATTTTTCATCCTCCAAACGCATTTCCGGTCCACTCTCGACTTTACAGTTGAAGCTATCACCAACGCAAATGGAGTGCCCGACTTTACAGTTGGGATTTCCATTTGCATTCTTCACATCACCGTCTCCTAGTTTTATATCACAATCAATGTTCTTTAGGACATCAGAACTCGCAGGTTCAGAAGTGTGTTCCAAGATAGAATCATTCTCCGATTGTGGCAGTCCCTTGAAGCTGGATAAGAGATTGTGCTCTTGAATGGAGATTTCAGGAATAAATGCACTCTCAGCACAGCTTCCATGATCAAAGCTCTCTGAGTTAAAAGCTTTATCATCTATTGGCTGCCCTTTCTCATTTCCATCTATGGAAATACCCAGCTTTTCTTTCCTTCGGCTACATTACTCGAAGCAGAGCTTTCGCTCTCCTGTAACAACTTACCAGCTACAGCTGCAAGTAATTCAAAGGCACAGAGTTTGCTATCTTCAACTGAATTCTTGTGCGCGCCTCTCCTCTGGGAAGGAGGAAAAAAAAGATGAGGTACTTGGTAACATAGTGAAGAATAGGGTAAATTACAAAATCTACACTTGAGGTTTAGCCTAATTACAAAAAGAATCTAGTTATCTTTCAAAATTACAAATAGCCCCCAAGGTATTGCATACACCCCCTTGAGGTTTGTATTTACTTAACAAATACGCCCTCTACTTAGTAAAATAGAAACAAACATCAAGGGGGTAATTGTAATTTTGAAAGGTAGATGGGGATTTTGTAATTAAACTGAACATCAAGGGCAATTTTTGTAGTTAAAACTGAATAATATGGAAGGCAGTGGAGAACGCATAATTCAGAAAGATGGTTACCCTTATTGATCTAGGAGCTCTGGGAATAACGGGGGCTCGGTAGCCATTGAAACCATAATCCAACCTCTTCTTTGATACCATATCTTAGGAAGCATGCCAATATGAGATCATCAAATGCAGCAATATGACGTTGCAAAATTACCCCCAATCTGCAGAATATTAAGATCAATAGTTAAAACAACAGTCATGTCACAGAGCAATAACAGGCAATTAGCAATGATCGAATCCAATTTATCCATGGATAAGGAAAAAAGCAATCATATTGTGTCTCCTTGCAAAGACATTCTGAAAAATCTAACATCCATGATTTTCAATATTGACCAGAGATGTTGATAATGTAAAAAAAAAACCCAAATCTGAAAGGCCCAGATTAAAATACATCACTTCCATGCTAAAGGTAGATTATAGGAAACTAATGAAAAATTAAAAGTGAAGACCATTAAGATCTAAAATCAAAATATAAGCATTTCACATAAAGAAGAGAACTTTTTGCATTTTTTATTTGGGAATTTACAGAATTCTGTTTTCATCAGATCCAGTTATATGATCTGGAGTCTGATCAACTGAAATTCCACAAGTTTCAAATATTTTTTCCTCAATGGTTTTTTCTTGTCCTTGAAAAAAAATGCAGAAATCAACATGTTAAGCAAAATTTGAAATTCCAAATCAACTGCTCGGTTCAAAACAAAACACTCATTTTCCACGCTCAAACAAAAATACATAATTTTGCGAAACAAAAACGATCAGATCTCTGCAGGATCGACCTGAATTTCCACAATTTCCCATGAAAATCAAATCAACCAACCAAAACAACAAATAAACAAAAACCCAAAATCTCACTAATATCAGAAAAAAAAAAAAAAGAAAAACGCACATCAGAAATTCAAATCAAAGGGAAGAGCATAAAAAAAGAAAAAGAGAGAATCCAAATATGGTACTAATAATTTTTAACAGAATAAAAAAAAAATTACCTGATGATTGATTTGACTAAGGAGAGAAATTCTATACGTCTGCTTCTTCTTATCCCTTTGTTTCTTCTATACAGAATTCTAACAAGAATTATGAATTTACGTCACGAAAATAAACTACTCCTGCATTCAAAAGAAAGAAAAATTGAAAATGGGAATTTTGGACAAGAAATCTATCTTTAAAAAAAATGAAAAAATGTAAGAGCTTATTTTAATATAAAACCTCTTCTGGGTTTGGGAAAACCAACCAACCAACCAACTACATACAAAGGCAAAAACTGTGCTAAAACCCCTATGTGGGTTATTGTTTTATACTTATTTTGACCATAAAACTTGAATAGCAGGTACCAGGGGCAAAATCGTCCGGTTAAAATTTGTCCAATCTCTTGGGGGTTTTGTGGGTGGGAATGAGGTTTGTGGGGGGAGGGGTGGGGGTGGGGGTGGGAATAGATAGTTGGACCACCTCCTAACAATTCTCAATCTCTTTAACACCACAACATCTATCTCTTAGATAGAATATGCCATTTGGCAATAATGTGTTTTTTTGTTTATTTTTTTCACATTATAATATATATTGTGGTCAAACATTATATAGAGAAAGTATTTAAATTTACGGTAAAATATATACGAAGGCTAATAAATAATTTAAGCTTCAAAATTTCCGTGGCATGGCATTTTTATATTCTTGTTATTTGGGGGTTTTATATGTGTTTCGAAGATAAAAGTGTGTCATTGATTATTTGGATGTGATTTATCTTATGAACACGTGTTATATATCTAAAAATGTAATACAAAGTCAATAGAAAAGTGAAATAAGAAAATTGAAGTCAATAATTTGATGTTACATACTTAGTGTAAGATGAAAAAAATCAATATGGTATTAGAGTACTAAATCATGTGCTTTGGTTGTCTTAAATTAGGTGTGCTTTTTGTGATGTTGATGTTTATGAATTAATTGGAGGTGGAGAGTTTGGTTGAACTAAATAAAACTTGTTTGAATTGGGAATTTTTCATTTAAATTACATTTGTACTAGAATGTGGTATCGAGGAGAACAAATTATATCAAGTGTTTTGAAAATGTTTAAATTAAATTTTTATTTAATGTTTTTAGCTAAAAAAAACGAGAGATTTCTTAATAATTTAGAGTCTTAGGTTAGGTAAAATATATATCCCATTAAATTTTGTAATATATATCCCATTAAATTTTTAGTTGTTAAAAATCTAGTTAAGTTTTTATTAGCCGAAAGCAAAGATTTTATCATTCTCAAACTAAGTTTATAACATATAATGGTTAAAAAAAACTACATTACTATAATAAGATTTGCTAATGGATTATTAAAATTGTAAGAACTATGAACTGATCATAATCATTGTGAGATAATTCTTGTTACCTTTTTTAACAAAAAAAGGAATAGGGCATTAAATAAAAATAAAATAAACAGCATCAATTGTAATTTATTACAAGAGAGTTTTTTTTAGTACGATTTATTACAAGAGAGGTTTTTTTTTTTTTTTTGAGAATTATTACAAGAGAGTTTGTTTCACATTACTTTGATACATAGGAACTTTACGTAATTGCAATTAAAACCAAAATTTTGAGAGCTGGGTCGGACCGATTTATTAGTCAGGACAAGTTATGGCACCAGTTTTATTATGTGTATAGTTAAATGACAAAAAGCTCATGTCATACAGTTTAATGGGCTAAAATATGTTAGATTGATCGCCAAATTGACTCTGTATGTTTTTGTTTTATTAGCAGCGGTCGGTAGTAGCAGTCCATCTGAAAAATAATAGCAGTTCATCTGAAAAATATTAGTATGTATTTCACTTGAAAGTATTAGCTTTTGTAATATTGAATAGTAATATAGTATCATTAGAGCACTGAAAAGTATTAGGTTTTCATCTGAGAAGTATTAGTAGTTCCTCTGAAAAATGATAGTACGTAGTTCACTTGTAAATATGTATAGCTAGCACTCCTAAAATGAATTAGTTTATTCCATTAAAAGTATTAGTAGTTCGCGTGAAACGCCTTGGTAGTTCCTCTAAAAAAATATTGATTTTCCCCTAAAAGGTATTCAGTAATTCCCCTAAAAAGTATTAGTTTTTATAATAATATTGGGGGCAAAAACGATATTTAATAATTAAATATATAATTCGATTTATATATTGATTAAATATTAATTGCCCAATGGATTATTAATGGACTAACCCGATCCAACGGAGTCCGGGACTGGCCGATAGGCCGATTTCTCCTACGCGGCCCACGAGATCCACTACTCAGGTATAAAAAGGTCTCTCCTATTCATTTGTAAGAGATCTGATTCATAACTCTATTATTAAATATTCAGTTACTGTTTATTCTCTCTCGATCACCATGTTGACTTGAGCGTCAGAGCGGCTTCCCTAGGCAACCCCTTGGGACTCCTCTAACATTTGATTGTGTGCAGCCAAGTTCCCAGTAGAAGACTTCCAGCTTTGGGAGAAGGAGAACTAGAAGACTTCCCCATTGGGAAGAAGAACTTATTCAGAAACTCTAACTTGGAGTGATCTGCCCTAAAAAGCAGCATCAAATAACATATATTAGTAGTCCTACTGTAAAATATTAGTTGGTACCCTAAAAAGTATTAGACATTCCGTTGGGTCGTTGGGATTGTGTCACTAAGTTCGCGGGTCAGATAGATCCATTATGCTAAATCCGTCTAACCGTTAGACCGTCTAAAAGTAGACTAGTTAAATCAGTTTAGTGAAATAAGTGTTAAAAAATCAAATGTCACTCGATGAAAGTCGATAAGAACCGGCTGATTCGATGATCTTTACGACGCAGTTCAACTAATTCTTTTATTTATAATAAAAAAATAAGAGACTAAAAAATATAAATTTTACTATTATCCACCAATAGTAGAAAATATATTCTTTTCAAAAAAAAAAAAAAAAAAAACAATAGTAGGAAACATATTAAAAGTTAAAACAAATCTTAAAGTGACTACCCTGCTTTTAAGATTCGTCTTTCTATTTCTTGCATCCTGTGTCAGTTTTTTTCATTTTAGTTTTTTCAAAGTATTTATTTTTCGGATAGGATTTTCTATTCTATAATTGTATTTTTTTCTCTTATTTCATCGAACAGATAATTATCACGTGATAATCGTTCGTACATTGGAATGGAAGATGAAGCACAATTTTGAAGTAGAAGATCCCTTTTTTTTAATTTCTTATATTTTCTTACATAGAGTTCAATGAAGTATGTAAATGTTTATAGGATTTGGACCAAATATGAGTAGAGCTATCAAAATGGGTCAAGTCAGTCGGGCCGGCCCGCCCCGCCATTTCAAGGATAGAGGGGTGGGTTGAGGGTTTAGTGGCTCGCCAAAAGGCGGGCCTAAATGGGCCAACCCATTTGGGTCGTGGGTTGAGGTGGGCCAAGCCTGTGGTGGGGCAGGCCAGCCCGCGAACAGTGAAAATATTAATTCAGGTTTTATTGAGTTTTCAATTAGTTGTCTAGTTTCAGATATGAAATTGCTTCTGACCATGTACTTGTCCTTTTTCTCATTAGCAACAATTGTCTACTTTCCACCACAAAAGTTGTGATTTTCTGAATGTGCTAATAGATAAAATGGAACCATCAGACCATTGGCACTTGCAAATTGCAACTCCAATATACTCAATATTGTATGAGAAATTAGTAAGTCATTGACAACATATATATTCATCTAATCATATCCCTTCTATTGTCTATTATTCACACCACCGAACATAAATAATTAGTACCTCCAACTGTAGCTAAAAAACTCCTAAGTTTGCCCATTAACGAAACAATAATTGGGAATCAAAATATCAGGATTATCCATCATCTTAAGGTGAAGAAGTGAAATAACCACACACATATATATACATATATGTGTATATATATATGCAAATGAGATTTAAATTGCACGTCTGGTAAAATTGCTTCATCGAAACTTGCAGAAATAACTTTTGTACAATGATTATTTACATTAGCTAAAAGTCTTTGACGCAAAATTCATGGATCTTTTATTCAATCAAAACATATACATAAAAATTAGCATTCTGGACAAATTCTCAATGGAAAAAATTTGTTTTAGTTATTTATTTATTTATAGATGGGCCGACCCGCCCAACCCGCGACCCAAGATGGGTTGGGTTTGGGTTAAAATTTTGTTAGCCCGCCACTTTGGTGGGTTGGCCCGCCTCGCCCCGCCAAATGATGGGTTTTGGTGGGTTGTGGATCGGGTCGGCCCGCTGACCCGTTTTGATAGCTCTAAATATGACTCATATCCTAGGGTGTGTCTGTAGAGACTTATCTCAGTCGTTGGAAGATAAATTTAATGGTTGAGATTTTTTCCTTAATTTTAGGAAGTGAAATACTAATTGATTGGCATTGGGGGTAATCTAGCATTTTTTTAATATTTTGGATAAATCAAGGACAAAATAGTAATATCAATACCCACGACTTTATGGACTAATTTTTTCTATATTCAGTTACGGAAAGAGTGATGGGCAGTTTTTAATTTAAAATTGGCGGGTTTGAAAGTTTTTTAAGTTTAGGTTTTCAAAAAAACTAAGAATATACTAAATATGTAGTCATAATATAGTAAATATGCATGAATATATTTTAATACTATATTAAACAATACGAAAATAAGAAAATATGATGAATATTCTAAACAAATACTAAATACATAGTAAGTATGCAATATATCAAACAAATCCATTAGTACATCAAATATGACAGAAATAATAAAAGCATGATGAATGTTCTAAATATGCATGAACATAAATTCATTTAATATATAAACAAAACAAAAAAGTAGAAAAAACATCATATATGTTCTAAATAAGCACTAACTATATAGTAAATATGCACAAAAATCATCGTGAAAAATTGTATTGTTTTTTTACTACGAAGACGAACCAGAAGAAGAACAAAGAAGGGAGAAGAAATTTATTTCGGGTCGCATCCGTTGTAATTTTGCTTTCTTATTTTTCGTGATTGGTTGTAAATCGGATGCAATCAAATCAATTAAGATTTCTTCTATAAATTGTGCATTCATTCCCATTGTGGGTTGTTATCTATTAGTATTCTTTTATAAAATTATCCTTATTGTTAACAAATTAATTAAATAATAATCATTTATGTAGTTTAATATGTGTGTTGTATAATTTCCATTAATGGTTACGATTAGTCTTTACGAAGTAACCCTAGGCATTGGTCTCATAGGATTCATGCCGTGCACACATATATACACACACAAACACATACACACACATATATATGTATTGTATTTTTTACAAAATAATTATAAATATCATTATGATGCTGCTTTTTAGGGCAGATCACTCTAAGTCAAGATTTCAGAATAAGTCCTAGTCTTCTTCTCCCAAAACTGGAAGTCTTCAGTAATGAGAACTTGCATGCAACACCAACAAACGTTAGGGAGTCTCTGGGGTTGTAATAGACAGTATAGAGAATTGTAAATATGAATTTATCCGAGTTTATGAGAATATGACTTAAAATGAGATGGAGAAACCTTTATATACCTGGGTAGCGTAGGAGAAAACTGCTCGTGGGCCAGATCCAAACCTCATGGGCCAGATCCAGATCTCATGGGCCAGATCCGGACCTCGTGGGCTGGGTTATTTCCAATACAGCGCATTAGTTAATAGACAATTAATGGGATCAAATAAATATAAAAATTGAATTATAATGATAATAATGAAAGGACAATTTTGCCCACAACATAAACCCCCCAACTTCGGTGTTGCGGAAGCATGGAGTAGTGTGGGAGCTAGAGTGATATCGCGCCTGGCTTGTTTCATTCCTTATCTTGATTTGATCTAGCTTCTGGGCCACGAAAGCGGGTGGAGTTGAGTGTCTTGTGAATATGTGATTTGTGAAGTATTTGATCTCGTGAAGAGGATGGTGTTTCCTTAAGAGGAGTGATCCCCAGAAAGGGGAGAAGTTCCCGGAGCGTGTGAGCTCGTGGGAGTCCAGGAATAGAATTTTTTGCACGGGATAGGTCCCCGTGGGACTTAGCCTTTTTGAAAGGCAACATACTTCTTGTGAGTGAGTGGTCTTCATGGGGCTTGAGAGTTGAGAGACCACAAGGGACTTAGCTCTTCTTTGAATCGTTTCTTCTTTGACCAGGGAAATGTTTTCCAAAGAGTTGGTAGATTCATTGGATTCTGGAGTCTCAGGGGGTGATGAGGGCGAGGTAGGTGCCTCGCAATGATTCCAGTGGATATGACAAAGAGGATTATGATGATGATAGATCCCCCCAGACTAGAGCATTTTACTACTTCGCTTAAATAGATTAGCTTCTCTTACAACCTTGTATGTTCAAGGCTTGTGTTTGGATGTTTGATATTATTTCCTTGAGATATTTTCTTAGAAGAGTGTTGACTGATATGAGTGTATCCCTGTATGTTTGCTGCTATGAAATGGGTGCCACCTCGTGGGGGATCGGAGGCAACGTCCCCGAAAGCAAATCCGATCTCTAGCAATGTTTTGAAGAAGTATTTTGCTGGGAAAGTTCAGATAAGGCCCTTTGGCATACGTACTAACATAGGCCCTCTTTCGGATGCAAAGTTGTGGTTCCAGGGAAGCTGGCAAGCAAAGTTACTCCCTGATACCTTAGTAGGCTTATGGAGGAATCGGAGTCACCTTTGGAGTTTTGCAAGTTGGCTCAGGAAGCCAGAATACAAACTTATTCATTTCTTGGTTATTAAACGCGTGAGTGAATGCAAATGAGGGAGCCCAGCCTCCTGGCGGAGCTGAGCACGGCGTCTTCCGTAGCTAAGGGGATGCCCTTCCGGAGCTGAGAGGGGCGCCCTTCCGGAACTGAGGGGGGCCCCTTCTGGGCTGAGGGGGATGCCCTTCCGGAGCTGAGGTGGGCACCCTTCCGGATATTGGGGGATGCCTTCCCGGAGTTGTAGGGGACACCCTTCCAGAGCTGGGGGCACCCTCCGGGAGTTGGGTTAGCCCTTTCGGAGCTAAAGTGAGAGCTCTTTTGGGACTCCCCATGGGCCTCTCCTCGACGACGGAGATGCTCTAGTGTTTGATGAAGTTTATTCCTTGATTCATTTTATCTTTTCCGAGTCACACTTAGTGCTTTACTTGTTCTGAGTGAGATTAACTTTCTCAGATATATTTTTTGCCTTTGCAGAGATGGATCCTTCCCTTTGGGAGGAAGCCTCAGTTTTTCCGGAACGACTAAAGATGTTCGTACGGAGGCATGGGGCGCCTTTTCAAAGCTCAGGGGATGCTCTTCCGTGGCCAAGAAGGGGCGCTCTTCTGGAGCTCGGGGCCTCCCTTCTGTGGCTCGGAGATGGCTCTTTCTAGAGCTCGGGGGTGCCCTTCCATGGCCCCAAGGGGGCACCATTCCACGCATTTACTATCATTTTTCGCTTTTTTTTTATTGCACATTTATGTAGCTTATGTTTGTGAGGATCCTTTATGAGGATGGCAAGTTTACAAGGACTCCCTTGTAAGGGAGCCCCTCCCCTCTAGAGCGCCAGAGGAGGGAAAGTTTACGAGGACCCCTTTGTGAGGGAGCCCCTACCCTCGAGAGTGCCGGAGGAGGGAAAGTTTTACAAAGACCCCCTTGTGAAGGAGCCCTCCCGTCTGGGAGCGCTGGAGAAAGGAAAGTTTAGGAACACCCCCTTGTAAGGAAGCCCCTCCCCTTCGGGAGCGCCAGATGAGGGAATATTTTTGATTAGATCATGAAGATCTCCGTGAGGAGACCCCTCCCCTCCAGAAGTGCCAGAGAAGGGTTAATTTATGAGGACCCCCTTTTAAAGGAGCCCCTCTCATCTGGAAGAATCGGAGGAAGGAAAGTTTATGAGGACTCCCTTGTGAGGGAGCACTTCCCCTCCGGGAGCGCCATAAGAGGGAAATTTTACAATGACCCCCTTGTGAGGGAGCCCCTCCCCTTTGGGAGCGCCAGATGAGGGGAAATTTATGAGGACCCCCTTATGATGGAGCCCATCTCCTCCGGTAGCACCGGAGGAGAGAAAGTTTATGAGGACCCCTTATACCGGAGGAGGGTATGTTTCTGATTAAATCGTGAGAAGACCCCTTCCCCAAGGGAGCACCAAAGGAGGACAACAATCTTGTTGGAGAGAGCCCCTGAATGGTCATGGACCGTGACCGTGTTCGTTAATTAATGATATTTGGGGGAACTAATGAGGTCCGCAGCTCCTAAGGTTGCTTGGATTGACCATTGTCTTTTCATGGGATCTTGCCTCTCTCCAGAGTCTCTGGAAGTTATGCTAATTAGGGGTGTCAATTTTAGATCCGATACGAACCTAATACAAAATTAATGGGTATGAGTCCAGGCTTCATGTGTCCGGATCGAAATTGGTTGAACTCGAATAACCCACCAATTAAATAAATCGGGTTCAGGTTAACCTGCCATGACCCATTTAACCCGTCTAACCTGTTTGTGAATTTAAAAGAAAAGTAAGTTAATAATTAATTGTAAGAAACAACAAAAAAAAGACGTGTTTTTAAAACTTAAATACTAAAATCTCCTTAGTTATACTTGTTGTTATTATTTTGCATGTTTTTTTGTATGTTGTCCTAAAAACATGATTAGTATGTTATGTAATTTATGCAATTATGTTTTTTTATGTTTTGAATTGTGATATTTTTTATTGATTGAATATAGTGTCCCCGTGGTTGATTTTAGAAAAATAAAATTTATTCAGCTGAAACTATTAATTGTATATAAAAATAATTTTACTAAACGGGTTAAACAAGTCGGGTTTGGGTTACCTGTGAAATAAATAGGTCGGATGTGGGTTCAAGATTCTGACATGAATTAAAAATGGGTTGGGTCGGGGTTAGCATATTCTGACCAGCGAACCCACTAACCCAGACCCAACCCAAATTGACACCCTTAATGCTAATGACTGCAGTCACATGAATTTTTTCAGTGCGCGACTCGTGGTGGCGCAGAGCTTTAGTGGAGTTTGTTAATGACTGATTTTGATGAGTTTTCTCCTTGAGATTTTGCATTCTTCTGTGTTGTTATGTAGCGCCTACTGGGCGACCCAAGATGGGTGCCCAAATGTGGATGGGAGCGCTGCCTTGCGTGGGCTTTCACTAGTAGCTTTTCAGCTACTATGTTTGTTAAGGACTCGAGCTTGAGCCGGACTGCGGATGCGAGAGCTCTGGATTGGTTTAGACTTGGTCTTCCTGAGTCTTATAGTTTTATGTTCCAGACATTGCTGGTACATTCTTCTTAAAGTTCATTTTCCTCTACTTGGGAGTGGTGTCTATGATGGCTTAATTGTGTTCCTCATAGTATGTTGGAAGTGTACTCCATGTTCTCCATTTTCTGTACTTCCGTAAATGATGTTAATTACTCTCACGATGTGTGAGTATCTCTTGATGTGAGTTTAGTTGGAGGATTGTTGTCCAAGTATTCTTTGGGGATCTATTTCTTCGTTTCTCTTCAGGAGCTATGAAGTCTTGACATCTCTAGGGAGTAGTTTCATCAGTATAGTTGAGTGATTTGTGCTTCCATTTTGGAGTCTTGGGGCTCTAGATTGTGTCTGGCTCCTCTTAGTGGCCTTAAGGAGTGTATCTATTTCTCTTGAGCAGCTTGAGCAGTAAATTTGAGAGTTTCGAGGAGATACGAGGAAGCCTCTCTTGTAAAGAGAGGACATGGAAATACTCAACGACATAGTTGGATGGCCGGGTAACGTTCTTGCACGAGTGCAAGGGGAGTGGCGCTTGGTCGCCTCTTGTCCTGTGTGCGATAGGTCCTTGGGCCGATTCCTTCATAGTTCAATTTTCTTCTTCTTGGGAGTCTTTGTCCTCTCCGAAGAGTTGAGTATTTCTTTCTCCTTCAGTGTTGGGATATAATTCTCAAATGATTGGAGATTTAGTGGAGCTTCCTTCAATTGAGGAGGGATAGTCAGATGGTCTTCTTCGGAGTTATGCTCCAGACATATATTGACAAGTCTATATGGCCTTTGACTCCTAAACCAGAGTGTGAAGGTGAGCTTGTGAATGTCCTGGCTGGATTCCAATTCGTGCTTATCCTCTAGCAGCATGATGGTTTTTCTGGAATTTAGTTGTACTCTAGTCCATTGTTCCTCTCTTCCATTCTAGTCGAGTGAGGGTCATCCATAGCTGGTGGAGCTGTGAGGGGTCTTCATGCGCTATTCCGCGGCCCTGCTACTACAGGTGTCCTTATGAAGGGTCTTCAAAGCGGCCTGCGCGCGCCTACTATGTGTTGGGAAAATTTATATTTAGATTTTGATGATACCATGTAAAACTTAGATTAAGAAGTTGGCACTCAATTTTCTATATAATTCAACTTGTAATAGATAGGGGTGTATAAACTGAGTTGAAGTCAGTGAAGGAAAGATTACTTCATCAGTTGAAGAGGAAAACTGTTTTCAAGAACAAAGGGGTTTACTCTCCAGGGTTGAAGGAGAAGTAGTGAGATTCCAGTTTGAACCGGTGCTTTGAACCTATTGGAGAGCTAAGTGATCAAGTCCAAGGTTTTGAAGAAAGCTGAAATAACAGGACAACTGTCTTGTGAAGAAGCTGAATCCCAGGAGCAGCAGGCTGTGTGATCAAAGTTGTCTTTGACTGATAACTACTTTGTAACCAAGCTTAAGTTACTTAGTGGATTCATCAAGGAGTTGGAGAAGAGTGGACTAGAGAAATTACCCCATCCTCGACCCACTATAAAATTTGCTTGTGTTCATTTTACTTTTCAGCACACTCTATTACCTGCTTTACTTTATAACTGTTGTTAAGTTAAACTTGCTAAACTCTGCTGATAATAACTATTTCTAAAACAAGTGTTGTAAAACGTGCTTAAAAATCATAAGGGTGAAAATTCTTCTGCTGACAAAACTAAATCAGCTGTAATTCTAAGTGTTAGCTGAAAGCAACTAAGTGTTAGGAAATTTATTTGTTAGATTTTGATGATACCATGTAAAACTTAGATTAGGAAGTTGGCATCCCATTTTTCTTGTAATTCTGTATTGTAATAGATAGGACTAGAAGAGCTGTGTGAAGTAAGCCAAGTCAAGGACGTAAGAAGTCAACTGCAGACTAGTTAGGAGACTCTGCTGTTTGTCAGCTGAGTATGGCCATGAAGGAAGACAAGGACTCCGCTGAAGGAGAGTCAGCTGAGGAACAACTATATGAAGTGTCAGTCAAGTAGCAGCCAAGTCTAATAGTTGAAGTGATAGTTGAGTCAATCTTATGATTGGAGAAGACTCAAGCCACAAGGGGTAAATGCAGCAGTCATGTTGAGACAACTGACATTGATCCATTGTAAGGAAGTCAAGAATATTACTCAATATAGTAATATGTCCAAGCTGCCAGGTTTTAAAGGGTTTGGTCCAGAAACATGCAAAAGGAATAAGCCAATGGGAAACATCAGAATTTGTGTCGAACTCGTAAAGTCGCGAAGCCATTTAATACGAGGAAGCGGTCAACATCAAGTCCGCAGACCAAGAAAAGACAAGCCAACGAACAAGAAGTGTCATTTGAAATTGGCCTATCTCTTCAATGGGCAAATTTCAAATGAACACTATAAAAGGCTGAGGAAGCAATTGAGAAAAGGTCACCTTGCATACCTGAACCTAGCACGAACAAGCATTATTCAAGCAAGCATTAACCAAAGAATATTCTCAAAGCTTATCAAGATATTCCTCAAGCGTAAAACTCAAAGAAACTCGATCCAACACATGCTGTGAAGGAGAGTTAACTTCAATCAGTTGAAGAAGAAATATTTGAAGAACAAAAAAAGGGGTCTACTCTCCAAGTTGAAGGAGGTGTAGAAAAAGGTTCAAGGTCGAACCAGGAGATTCAAGTTTGTTAGAGGGCTGTGTGAACAAATCCAAGAACTTGAAAGTGAGCTAAGTAGCAAGACAGCTGCCTCGTGAAGAAGTTGAGTCGCAGGAGAAGCCAACTGTGTGATCAAGGCGTCGTCTCTAGACTATTCATTGCTTTGTAACTTGATCTGTTACTTAGTGGATTCCTTCAGGAGTTGGAGAAAAGTGGATTAGAGGAATTACCCCATCCTCGAACCACTATAAAAATTACTTGTGTCAATTTACTTTCAGCACTTACATTCCTACATATTTTGTTGTTAGTTAAATCTGCTATCCAACTGATAAATAACAAGTGCTAAAACAAGTGTTAAAAACAAGCTTTAATCAATCAAAAGGGTGTTAAGTCTTCCGCTGTTAAAGACCAAATCAACTAAATTTAAGTATTAGCTTAAGCAGCCCACTTATAATATCAATAGCTCTATCGAGTATGTTGAGTGGGTAACTTAGCTTAATATAGCCAACTTAGCTGTCCCCCAAGGACACAGCTGATTTGAGTCAACCCTGTTGAAAATCTTAAAAAGACTAAAAGTGAAAATTTGGTAAGGTTTATTCAACCCCCCTTCTAAACCTTACACTACACCCCTTGGGATCTACACTAAGTTATACTATCAATAGCTCAGTCGAGTCAGTTGAGTAGGTAACTTTGCTGTGTAAGCTAACCTAGTTGTCCCAGAAGGACTTAGCTGATTTGAGTTAACTCTGAAAATATTTTAAAAGGACTAAAATCGAAAAGTTGGTAAGGTTTATTCAACCCCCCCCTCTAAACTTTACACATCACCCCTTGGGACCTACACTATGGCAAAGTGTCTTGGGCTGCTTATTTCAGTAAAGCTTGAAGGGCTTCTTGAACTAGGGAGACTTCTTCAGCTCGTGGAGCTCATCAGAGAGGAGTAATCGAAGGGCGCCTCCTTGGGTAAAAGATGCCCCTTAAGCCGATGACGGGCGTCCCTCCATAAAGAGGGGACAATCCTCGCACATTCTTGGCAGTCTGTCTTCATGCATGGGGTTCCCGGCTTTGGTGTTGACGGCTTCCATGAATCACTTCATGAAGTCTTGCTGCGACTCTCCTTCTTTCTATTTTACTTGAAAAAGTTGAGCAATGGCCTTAGGACATTTCCGATTGATAGAGAATTGTCGCATGAAAGCATCACTAAGCTTGTCCATCCCAATGATTTATCCAACTTGGAGCTGATTGAACCATATTAGTGTGGCTTGGTCAGAGTTGTCTGGTACATTTTGCAGTAGGAAACATCCGTCATGTCATAGAGATCCGCCTTCACATAAAATTTGTCTAAGCGCTCTTAGGGACCTCCGGTTCCATCATACTCAGGGAGATTAGATGTCTTAATGCCCGAGGGCAATGGCTTGGGCATGATGGCAGGGACCAGTATACTTCCTCCCTAGGGTGATGGCCCGCGAGTTGGCTTGGCTAATATGCACCACCTGCGACTCTTTTGCGAGGCATGTGAGTGTTAAGTTGGGAGCGTTGAGCTCCATTCCTAGCTTCTCTTCTAGTGGGAGCGCATTGGTCTTCTTGATTTTTTCGAAGTCCGTCACTTCTTTTATCTCCTTTCCCCAAGTTGGGGTCTTTAACATCTAGCGGAGCTTGGGGGAGGTCTTCCCGCGGCTTTTGTTGCAGCTTGATTCCTCAAGGTAGCTCGGGCTGCTTCTTCGAACAGGGCTTAGAGGGCTTTTCGTGTCAAGCGAGCTTCTTCATCAAGCAAAGTCTCCCCAGGAGGATGGGGCGGCGTCCTTCTTGGTTGTGGCGGAGGTGGTGCCCCTCCAGGAGGAGGGGGCTAGCCTCTCGTCTTCCATGTGATTGGTCCTCTTGCTGGTTCCTGGCTCCGTGGCCAGCAGCTTGGAATTCGGTTCCATGTGCTTGAGGTCGGGTTCGCATCTTTGTGTCCTTTAGCTGTTCCCATAGATGACGTTAAAATGATGCTATTTTTTAGGAAAGATCACTCCAAGTCAAGATTTCTTAATTAGTCCAAGTCTTCTTCTCCCAAAGCTGGAAGTCTTCAGTAATGAGAACTTGCCTGCAACACTAACATAGGGGTCCTTAGGGTTGTCCCAAGGAGACCCCTTCGACGCTCAAAGTCAACACGGTGAACAAGAGGGAAAAATAGATAGTACATAGAATACAAAATATGAATTATCCGAGATTATGAGAATATGGCTTACACATAAAATGGAGGGACCTTTTTATACCTAGATAGCGGGCCTCGTAGGCCGCATAGGAGAAAACGACACGTGGGCTAGATCCGGACCTCGTGTGCCTGATTATTATAACTGCAGCCCACTAATTAATAGACTATTAATGGGATTAAATAAATATTATAAATTGAATTATAATGATAATAATGAAAGGACATTTTTGCCCACAACACATTCTCAAATTACATGAATAGCTAACTAACTATACGTACGTAATGGAATATTGAAATTGTGTTAATCATCGTGAGATGATAAAACAAATAGAGCCTTATTTCTTGTAACTCCATTTCTTTTACTTTTTTTAGAATACTTTTTAATCTTTTTGATAGGCCTTGTTACCCCATTTCTAAGAAAATTAAAGAAAAAAGAACTTAAAAGAAAACAACATCTAGTTTTTTTTTTTTTGATACTAACATCATATAGTTAATACAAGAGAACTTGTTCACGTTACTTTCTTGTTAAGGGACTTTCCAGATTGACTTTTTCTGTATATGCTACTAATTGCAATTAAAACATTTATTTTCGGTGGAAAAAGCTATAATTAATGGAGTCAAGTATGGATAATTTGACTTTTAAACGAAATGTCCAATTAGGTTAACTCTAAGTTGAGTAACATTCTTGACTTTCATCAACGGATCTCATTCAGTTGTCTTGACTTGACTACAGTCTTTTATTCCCCAGGTGATTTGAGTTAGCTTCCAATCCTTGGATGACTCATCTGTCACTTCAACTTGAGACTTGACTTCTTGAGTTGACTTGACTGACTCTTCTTCACATGTGGTGATTCATGGTGATACATCTTGGTCGAGTTCTTAACTTTCTTTCTTTGCCATGCTCATTGTCTCTCAATGTGAGTCTTCACTTCGATCTTGATTGACTTCTTGTATTTTCAGGCGTAGCTGACTTGACTCAGCTTTTCCAGCCCTATCTATTACAATGTAAATTACAAGGAAAATGGGGTGCGAACTTTCTAGTTTAAGTTTTACGTGGTATCATCAAAATCTACAAGATAAATTTCCTAACAATTTTCCCCTTTTTGATGATGCCAAAACTTAAAACATTCAATGAAATGTAAACAACAAAGATACATACAGACAATGCAGTAACAAAGAATGTATGCTTAAATAGATCGTTTTATTGATCATAACATTATTGTCCTTTACATAGCTGTTTACAAATAGTATCATAACATTCTTGTCAAAACAAAACATATATCTATGCTAAGATACAAGAGTAAATACAAAGTGAAAAATTACAGGGAAAATCACTAAGTATTACAGATGACTTACAAAAATGTATTTACATAAGTAATATACATGAAGGGTTCGCAGCAACACTTCAACGCCTTCGCTGCCTCCTCCTTTCTTCTTCAGCTCTATTGAAGTCATCATCTCTCTTCCTTTTTCTTTCTTCCTCAGCAACTCTTTGCTTCTTTTCATAAGCTCTTTTAGAGGCATCATCCCTCATCTTCCTCTCGATCCATAGCTGAGTTTGCCTTTCGTTCTTTTCTTCCTGTCTTCGTACAACCTCTGCATTCTTCCTTGCCACTTCCAGATTTGCCACTTCATCATACCCAACCCAGTAGATCCTCCCTTTCTTTCTGGGATCTACATATTCAATATTCTTGGGTTTTGGACGAGGTCGAGAACCTCTTCCACCACCACTTGTTCCTCGTCCTCTGGGTGTGTACTGAACTAGAGTCTTCTGCTTGTAGTCTGCTGCTTTTCAGCTTCTTTGCACAATGTAATACCTTTCTCCCAGTACAGATCCCAGGCCTGGGCTAGTGACATCCCTTGGAAATAGCCTTCGGATTCGAGCGTCTTGAATTCTTCAACTAATCTTGGCTCGGATCCATTATCAGGTATAACATCTTGATCCTTCCATGCTCGAATGCCACCATATTGTTTTAGCACTTCCGCACGCGGGCATCCTCCTTTTGGAAAACTCCTCAATCCCTGGTTCAATGATTCGTCTCTTCTCCGACATTGGCACAACAGAGTGCTCAATGGGTAGGGTTACGGGGAGTTTGCTCAAGATAGAGGCAATAATTTGACCCTGCTGAGGGGTTTCAACTATCATTAACGTCAAATCCTTCGAACGTTCCCCTCAGCTGCTTTTTCCTTTTTCTCAGCTGCAATCTTCTCAGCTGCAAATTCCTTCAACTTTTCTTCTTTTAATTTCCTTAAGGACTCATCTTCCCCATTTTTGGCATCATCAAAGGAAAGAGGGACCCCAGGGAACATGCCTGCGAGCATGAAGTCGAGTCCGCTTAGAGTCAATTCTGTTTGAGTCTGTTCGCCGCATAAGTCGTTTTGAAATTCGAGCGAGTTGCCTTGGACCCGGCTACAAAGAACTTCATTTCAGCCATGAGTAGGCCGAATTTAGCATTCATTGTTTCCTCAAGGCGTATAATTTCTTTTCTTTGGAATTCTTGTAGCAGCTCCATTTCAGTCTTGTGAGACTTGTGTAGCCTTTTGATATACGCCGCATCCTTTGCTTGAGATCAACATCGTCACCATCCGCACGAGCATTACGCCATATGGTGCTTTGAAATAATGAACTTGGTCAAGTCGCATGGCGATTTTGTTGAGACCATTCTCGATCCGCACCACTATCCCTCTTAAGTCGCCAGTGAGGGTAGCATCCCCGTTGTCCAGTCTTAAGTCGAGTGAGGCCTGATGTCAATCTCTTCACAGATTTTCTTGAAGACCTCACGAATCTCACTGTCTCACTTGATTCATTTGTGTAGGCCACTCTTCATCAAAGTTGAAATCTATTTGGAACAATAGTGACAGTGGGAACGATGGATCTTCTCTCACAAATGAATTTTCGTTGTTGAGCGGCGGTCTCTTTTTCTAACTCGGTAGGATCGGCGTGAAAGGAAACATCTCCTGAAAGGCATCATCTCGCACATATAGGATGGTTTGTGAGGTTTGTGCCTGCGATGACGGAGCTAGTGGAGTCTAAGCTGCCGCTTGTTGTGGAAGCCTGCGTAGATAACTCTGGTGGATGGTCTCTAAGCCATCTCACATCAGGTTAGAGCAAGTTATTTGGATTCATTGAGTCTTGCAAATGACTAAGTTGTCTTGAACAACTATTTCATCTTCATTGTTGTAGACTTTCCATTGTCTTTGAGATTCAAACTATCTCATCTTCATCTGTGTTGATTGCTCTTATTTCAGCTTCAACATAAGGACTCTTCTGCATAGTTGGCTGATTCATCTTGTCAGCTAACTCTTCAATGTCTTCTCCATTTACATTAGGTTCATCAAAAACTACATGGATAGACTCTTCTATGACCATTATCCTCTTGTTCAACACTCTATAGGCTTTCTTCTCACCTGAGTATCCCAAAAAGATACCTTCATCAGCTTTAGCATCAAAAGCCTTCAAATTATCTTTGCCATTGTTGTGGATAAAGCATTTACATCCAAATATCTTGAAATACCCAACATTTGGCTTTCTCCCTATCCAAATTTCATAGGGAATCTTGGTTAATTACCTATTAATCATGCATCTATTTTGAGTATAGCATGCTGTGTTAATGGCTACAACCCAAAATCTCTTAGGCAATCCATCTTCCTTGAGAGTTCTGTTCCTTCTTTCAGCTACTCCATTCTGCCGTGGAGTTCTTGCTGCAGATAACTCATGAGCAATACCATTTTCAATGCAATACTGAGTAATTATCCCATTGACAAACTCAGTTCCTCTATCAACCTTATTTTTATAATGGTTTGGCTCTTTTCATTTTGAACTCTTTTCATCAGCTGAGGTAGCTTCTGCAAAGTTTCCTTCTTTTTACACATGAAGATTGTCCATGTATATCTTGAATAATCATCTACCACCACTAAGGTGTATTTCTTTTCACTTATGCTGGCTGGTTCAACTGGACCAAATAGATCCATATACAACAGATGTAATATCTTTGTTGAAGAAGGACTTGGCTTGTCCTTGAATGAAGATTTTATTTGCTTTCCCATCTGGCATGCATCACATACACTTTCTTTCTTGTACACTGAATCTGGCAATCCTTCCATAAGATGACTCCTTGCAAGCTTGTTGATTGTCTTGAAGTTCAGATAACTCAGCTTCTTGTGCTACAGCCAACCTGATTCGGTTGTGCTCCTTGCTAATAGACAAGTGCTTGGTGTAGTAGTAGACCAACCTACCACATACATATTTTTCTGTCTTGATCCTTGCATCACTATTTCATTTGATTCAACATCTTTGATCTGGCACACTCCCATATTGAATCCAAGATTATAGCCCTTGTCACAGAGTTGGCTGATGCTTAGCAGATTGAAATTGAGACCTTCAACATAAGCAACATCTGTGATTTCCAATGCATTCTTCTTGATAGATCCTGTGCCTTTGATTTCCCCTGGAGCTTCATTTCCTCCAAATATGACTTTTGCACCTCTAATCTCCTTGAACCTTGATAGATTTTTCTTGTTTCCTGTCATATGTCTGGAACAACCACTATCCATGTACCAGGTTCTTTGGCATTCAGCTGTTCCTTGAACCTGCAATCAAGGAAATTAGTTTTTAGGTAGCCATACTTGCCTGGGTCCTGAGGGGTTAGTGCTGTAAGATGATCCAACCAACCTATAGCCAAAGGACTTGACTCTAAGTTTTTAGGTTCATACAACTGTCTCTTTTGTCTGTATGCCTGTGTGTGTGTGTTTTAGCAACTGCTTTCTTGGGATATTGGTGATATTTCTGAGTGTAGTACCTGGGTGCATATGTGTCCGATAATAGCTCTTTTCCCTTTGGAATGACCTTTGCTGAGGTTTAGGTGTTTGCCATTTAGGTTTGTATTCCATTGGTCTTTGCTGATATTTCACATTGTCCCAATCAGTTTGGCTTGGATAGTTTCTACCATTCCCATTATGTGTATTTTTTTGATGAAATTTCTGGGGTTTCTAGTAGCTCTATTTTCTCTTCATAGAGTATTTTCTGTTTGGAGTTTGCTGAGGAACTCTGCTGGATTTCTTCTCAGCTGTCCTCTCAGCATACTCAACTGGTTGTTTTCCTTTTCCTTCATATCTGATGACACCCGAGCCGAGCTGGAAGAAATTAATCCACGTCATCAGTCCAGCACACGTCCGAGTAGGGGACCTACGGGTGACGTCAGTAATGGTGCTCGGTGACACATCATGAATTAGGCTCACCCGCTGCCGAGCCCAACCGCAACATGGCTGCCGAGCCCCGAGCCCTGAGCCCAAATTTCGGTGAGAAACGCATGCCCATGCTTAGCGCTTTATTGGTATTAGAAACTGCCACATGTCAGAAAGTTATAAAGAGAAGTCGACAAGTGGCAAGATTTGACTGACATGCACGAGTAGAAGGGGACATGTGTCTTTGTCCAATTATTTTACTAATTAATTACTAGTTAGTGCAAAGATGACTATTGTAAACCCACTTACCCAAGGGGTATAAAAAGTCTCATAGAGGGAGAGAAAAAGGGAGGACCGGAAAAAGAAAAAGGCAAAAAAAAGCAAGATTGTAACAAAGACCGACCCCAATAATTTGGCTCGGCATTATGCAAAAAAAACAGAATTAGCCATAAATAAATACACGTTACACACGCTTATATTTCCATATGTTAAATTCCTCATATATTTTGCTTGTTGACCAAAACGCACGTAAACAAATTGGCGCTAGAAGGAGGGCCGTATTGGTCCAGTCAAAGTTCCAAGCAAAATCAAGTTAAGTGAAAACCAGGTAACGTTTAACGTTTAACCTTTTCATAATAGACAAAATGAGTCAACAGTCGAGAAATGCTCGTTTGACTGAAGAGCAACATTTGAACAACCAAACTGGCCAGACTACTAATGGCCAAAATATGTTCCAGACAGAAGCAGGGAGCACTACTTTATTTCCTTTCGCTCAGCTAATTACCAACCCAACTTTTGTACATCAAATGAACCAACTCATATCACAAACTCTCGCTACCACAAACTCTCAAACACCTCCTCCACTCCTTGTAAATACTAACCCACTCAATCCACAACTAAATGTTAATATCAATCCACAAGTTCCGGGCTTCCTCATGACGAAGCCCAAGAAGCCGATTCAGGGTAACAAACAACGTGTCCGTCGTGATGACGCGGCCGCGAGAAGATGAGGAAGGGCAAAGTCGTAGCGGAGTCACTACCGAGAGCAACACGACATCGCCATGCCCACTCGGTGTTCGCCGGGACGCGGGAGTTGATCCTTTTCGCCCACTCGATCGATAAGTTCCCGACTCGAGGTTTCGGATGAGCGGGAGCGGCTTAGGGTCAATCGGATCAAGGCCCTAGCCTATGGCAGAACGGGATGTAGAAATACACCGCCCGCCGTCGTTTGAACGAATTGGAAGGCGGTCCGGAAGGCGAACAGTCTCAAAGACCGCCCCAAGCAATGAACCAACCCGGTTTGTTATGTCGCCATTTTCCCCGCAATCCTGGCGACCCCATTACCGCCAAAGTTAAAAATCCCCTGTGTCGGTCTCTACAATGGGGAAACCGACCCAACTACTCACGTCCACAAGTACTTAGCATGGATGGAACTATACGATCCTAGCGATGCCATCCTCGCAGGCTTTCCCCCGACTACGGGCATCGAGCCCACCGTTGGTTTAGGACCCTACCACAGGGATCCATTCGGGCATGGGGGATCGGCCTCCGCTTTACGACGCATTTCTTAACGTCCAAAGTCCAGCCGCGCTAAGGATTCCTCGTAAACATCAAACAAGGGAAGGACGAGCCCTCAAAAGCTATATCTCTCGGTTCAATAAGCAAGTTCGAGATATGGAACAGTGTCGGATGACGCTTAATTTTAATTGCAGCCATGGCTGGCCTTGCCCCCGAAACTTGGTTTAACTACTCTATCCATGAATCGGGGGCGACCTCGTACCAAGAATTTCTGATCCACGCGGAACGCCATATTTGCGCGGAGGAAGCCATGGCCAGTAACCGCCCCGAGTACCGACCAGGGGGCGTGAGAAAGGATGGAAGGAAGGAATCAACAGTTGGGTCGGGGTCGGGATTTAGACCGTTCTCGGAAAACCCGGCCACCGGATTTAAGGCTCGCCAAGAAGTACGAGCCGAAGTTGCCGCGCTGAGGAGTACTTTGACCCACACTCCATCAGCCATATGGAATGAAGTACATGGTCTAAATTTGTTACCTCCGGCTCGACCTTTGAAGGTCGAGCCGACAAAATTAGATTCACGTCGATATTGTGCCTATCATAAATCAATAGGTCACGATACCGATGAGTGCCGAGATCTAATCAGAGAAATTATGCGAATTGTTCGACAAGGCGGTCTTAAAAGATACGTTCATGAACTACGCCCCACCAAGCACGGCTCAAGGTGTCAACCTGGGAGCGCGAACCAATCCGCCTCTCCGCCGCCACCGCCCGCCGAGAACCAGGGTAGGGAGATCCTCATGATGAGTGTAAATCGAATCAATACTAACACGGCCGAGGATAGCCGCTCCAAGCGAGAAAAAGAAAGGTGATGTTAGACAAGGCCGCCAACGCCGAAAGGCAAGTTCGGGTGGCGGAAATCAAGGAAGGCCAACCCACGGCCATTTTGTGTTCTCGGATGCGGATGCCGACCAGGTGGTCCACCCTCATTCGGACCCCCTGGTCATTACTGCACCGATTTTGGGTATTCCGGTCCATAGAATTTTGATCGACTCTGGAAGCTACTCATCAGTCATTTACATCCAAGCCTTTCGAAGATTGAACGTGGACGATAGCTATATCCGTCCATGCAACGATAGCATTCTGGGATTTGGAGGAGGAAGAATAGTCCCGCTCGGGGAAGTTGATCTGCCCATCCAAATGGGACAAGGGTTGCATAAACGGACCGTCATGACAACATTCAAAATAATCAACGCCGATTCGGAGTACAATGCTATCATTGGGAGGCCACTGCTTTATCATATAAAAGCAGCCATTTCAATATATCATCTTTGTATAAAATTCCCAACATCTGATGGCGAGGCTATACATAAAGGGAATCAAAGGGAATCACGAGAATGCTCTCTCAAACTCCGACCGGTGAAGATTAATGTGGTGGAACAAGGAGAAACCAGTGGAACCACGCAAGGCGATCCCCTGCCAAAGGAGGAGCCCGAGCGGAAAGTGGTGATCGTTCAGGGGGATAATCCAGGTCGCCGACCTGGGAAGGAACCGATGATGGAAGAAGGCGAGCCGGCAGCCGAAAACGAGCTGGCTACTGAAGATGAGTTGCCCCTACAGATCAAAGAGGGGTAGAACCAAAAAAGAAAACGGACGGAACCAGTAGAACAGGTTGATACAATCAACGTCGGAAGGCCAAGCGAGGGGCGCCAACTACGTATTGGTCATGATCTCCCAGAACCATATCGAACCGAGCTGATTGAGTTTTTGGGAAATAATCTTGACGTCTTCGCATGGACTCATGCAGACATGCCCGGAATTGACCCTAAGCATGCATGCCACCGCCTCAATATTGATCTAACGTTCCGCCCAGTTATCCAGAAAAGGCGCAAACTCGGCCCTGACAGACAAGCAGCACTTGAGGCCGAGGTGAACAAGTTGTTAGATAATCAATTTATCCGGGAAGCTCTCTATCCCCGATGGGTTGCCAATCCTGTTTTGGTAAAAAAAAGCAATGGCCAGTGGCGCCTGTGCGTGGATTTCACCGACCTGAATAAGGCATGCCCCAAGGACAGTTATCCATTACCAAATATTGACTATATGGTAGATGCCACGGCGGGACACGAGCTGATGAGCTTCATGGATGCATACTCGGGTTACAACCAGATACGAATGCACCCAGATGATGAAGAAAATACATCATTCTTCTCTGCTCGTGGAATTTACTGTTACAAGATGATGCCCTTCGGGCTGAAGAATGCTGGTGGGACCTACCAAAGGTTAGTAAATAAGATGTTTGAGAAAATGATAGGTCGTACTATGGAAGTCTATGTAGATGACATGTTGGTGAAATCACTGTATATATCTGATCATCTAAATGACCTTAATAAAATGTTTGCTGTTTTAAGAGAGTACAAGATGATGTTAAACCCGAGAAAGTGTACATTTGGGGTCGGCTCGGGTAAATTTTTGGGGTATATGTTCAGCCAAAGGGGAATCGAAGCTAACCCAGACAAAATAAAAGCCATAATCGATCTAGAACCCAAATTCTGTGAAAAAGGTATAAAGCCTAACAGGCCGATTGGCCGTCCTTAACCGATTTGTCTCGCGATCCACAGACAAGTGCAAACCTTTTTTCGAAATTATAAAAAAGAGCAAAAAATTTGAGTGGACCGAGCAAGCAGAGACTGCCTTTGAATCCCTCAAACAACACCTTTCTTCAATACCTATATTGCAAAAACCTACCCAAGGGGAAGACTTGTATTTGTACCTGGCGGTATCCGAATATGCCATCAGCTCGGTGTTAATCAGGTTAGATGGTTCTATTCAACATCCGGTCTATTACACCAGCCAAGCATTACATGATGCCGAGCTCCGCTATCCACCAATGGAAAAGTTGGCTTATGCATTAATCACTGCGGCGCGGAAACTCCGTCCATATTTTCTAGAGCACAAGATTATAGTCTTGACGAACTACCCACTGAAGCAAGTACTACACCGACCCGATACTTCTGGTCGAATGATCAAATGGGCCGTCGAACTCAGTCAATTTGATATTCTATATGAACCACGTACAGTAATAAAAGGACAGGCTTTGGCTGACTTCGTGGCCGAATTCACACCTTTCATACGATTGGAAGTTATGGAAGAACAAGAATGGAAATTATTCGTTGACGACTCCTCCACCGCAGGCCGAGCAGGGGGCAGAATCGTGATAATCGATCCAAATCAGAAATGCTACTGCTCGGCCGTGCGATTTCAGTTCCCCGCAACGAACAACGAAGCCGAATACGAGGCACTTCTGGCAGGTATAGATATGGTAGCTTCTATGGGCCTAAAACAACTATTGGTACACAGTGATTCTCAGCTGGTCGTTCATCAAATCAACGGTGAGTACGAAGCGAAAGAGCAAAAACTCGCACAATATTTGGACTTGGTCAAGAAGAGATTGTTTCACTTTAAGACAAAAGTCTTACATGTGCCCCGAGCCGAGAACATGCAGGCAGATGCCTTAGCTCGGCTCGATTCAGGGACGGATGCCATCGCAGATGTCACCGTCACACAACTGTCTGCCCCGTCACTTGGTGCAAAGAAGATATATGCAACTAAAATCGCCGAGCAGACCTGGATGACCCCAATCATTCAGTATTTAGAAAAAGGAGTTCAACCTGAAAACAAAGCTGAAGCCAGAACACTACGAACTCAAGCGGCTCAGTTTACACTAGTGGACGACGTCCTGTATAAACGAGGATACTCCATCCCACTCCTGCGGTGCCTTTCCGAGACAGATGCGGATTATGCACTTCAAGAGGTTCACGAGGGGATATGCGGAAACCACGCCGGGGGCCAGACGTTAGCCTATAAATTAATACGACAAGGATACTACTGGCCATCCCTAAGAATGGATGCAACCGATCTTGTCAAAAGATGCGAGAGGTGCCAAAGATTCGCGCCGCAGGTCAGATATCATCCTGAGCAACTTACCTCCGTATTTAGCCCATGGCCGTTTGCCAAATGGGGAATGGACCTCATCAGACCACTCCCCACTGGCAAAGGGGGCGTCAAATATGCCATTGTGGCGGTGGACTATTTCATAAAATGGGCCGAGGCGGAGCCTCTGGCGAAAATAGATGAGGAAAAGATTGTGAGTTTTGTATGGAAGTCCATTATCTGTAGATTCGGGATACCGCAATCGATTGTTACAGATAATGGGAAACAATTCGATAACCGGAGGTTTCGAAACTTTTGTGAAGGTTTCCACATTAAAAACCACTTCTCAACTCCATACCATCCCCAATCAAATGGACAAGTTGAGGCCGTTAATAAAATACTCAAGTATACCTTGAAGGCGAGATTGGAGGAGTCTAAAGGTAATTGGCCGGAGGAACTACCCGGTATACTATGGTCATACAGAACGATGCATCGAGCGACCACTGGAGAAACACCTTTTTCTTTGGCTTATGGAACCAAAGCGGTAATTCCTGTTGAGATTGGAGCCCTACCTTGTAATTGCAAATTTTCTCAAGACGACAATGAGGTGCGCTCCGAGCCGAGCTAGACAGACTCGCTCGAAAAAAAAAAAAAAGGTGCAAGATCGAGATGAAAAATGCCGTGTATAAACAAAGGAGCGAAAGGTACTACAATTCGAAAGTAAAGGAAAGGAGATTTTGGTCGGCGATCTTGTGTTGAAAAAGATAACGGGTGTTGAACCCGGCCCATTGAAGCCAACCCGGGAGGGCCCATTTCGGTCGACCACGTCTTATACGGTGGGCGTACCCCTAGAATATTTGAGTGGAGAAAAATTTATGCATCCATGGAATGTAGCATACCTGAAACGGTATTATCAATAAAGATCTCGGTTTATGATCCAGATAGGATTCCAAGGAATTATCCTTTCATCTGATATTTTGTGAGCTCTCTAAAGGGAAACGAAGTTTTTACTCACCTCGGCTACGTGCCGAGGACAATAAAAATTGCCTCAGCTGAAGCTGAATGTCGAAAAGTCATCTCGGGTACGTCCTTTGCACGCTGAAAAAAGGGCAACCCGCCCACAAGGCGGATCTATCCTTAAAAAACAAAGACTTGGTTATGCACCAAGCACAAAACAAAGACTTGGTTACACACCAAGCACAAAACAAAGACTTGGTTACGCACCGAGCACAAAACAAAGACTTGGTTACGCACCGAGCACAAAACAAAGACTTGGTTACGCACCAAGCACAAAACAAAGACTTGGTTACGCTCCAAGCACAAAACAAAGACTTGGTTACACACCAAGCACAAAACAAAGACACGATGTACACGCTGAGCACAAAATGAAGACTTGGTTTATACACCAAGTACCAAATACAAAATAAAGATCAGGTTCATATACCGAGTACGAGAATCAATTAAGGCGAGTAAAGTCCCTTATTCAGAAGCACTGGGAACCGAGCCCCATACTTGGGAATATAAAAGGAAATAGAAAACATGCAACAATCTTACAAAAAGGAGAAGAGCCAAGCATATGCGAGAAGCTTAAAACTAATACACAGGTGATAGAAAGAAGAGTTCATTTCTACTACAAAAGTATTTACACAGGGAAGGCCGGAGCCCATTACATCCCAAGGCACGAGGCCAAGTCACCTACCTACAAGTACATATGAAAGCTTGTAAATAAAAAGGGGCAAACAAAGATCAAGATCGAGCGGGGGCGGAATTTCAACAAAGACCACTGGAGGCGACTTCTTCCACGTCCCGGGAGGAGGAGAGCCCTGAACATTAGGGGCCTCGGCAAAGTTCGGCCGAAGAGCATCGAGATCAGCCTCCAGGAGGGCCAGATCTTCCTCAAGCTGAGCAACAGTCCGCCCGACCTTAACCAAATCAAGAATTTCTCCGAGGCTGGTCGCGTGGCCGCATGTTAACATAAATGCATACTCCTCAGAGTCCTTGTAAGCTTCAACGGCCTGTGTGCACATCGGCTAGACGCCTCTCCATTTCCTCGGCCCGAGCAGTGGCAGCACATTCCAGCTCGGCAACCTTAGCCCTAAGCTCCTCTTCAGCCCTGCGGGCCCGATCTCGCTCTGCCTCGGCCCTCGCAGCAGTTTCTCTCTTAGAGTTGGCCCGAGCCGTAGCCTCATCCGCTTGGGTCTTGAACGATTCTTGTACCCCTTGAAGGGTAGCATAGGCCTCCTGCAGGCCCCCGTGCCGCCTTCCCAGATCGGCGTATTTTTTCTCCGACTCACGAGTTCCCCGATTGCATGCCATAGGAGCCCAATGATCCGCCGGACATTCCCATAAAGATCTGAATTTGTTCCTCGGCGTCTCCGAGCGAGAATTGCTCAATGCCTTTTGTCCGGCACGAGCCGACACTCATCGTGCCCGACCCACCTCCCGGTAAAACTCTCGATCGCTCCTCCATCCGCGTGGCGCATCGAACAAACTCTACAAACCATCGAGGGTGTAGTCCAATCATTCCCTCGCAGTATTCATCTCTCACCCGATTTGGAGGGATGAAGTGACCTTCCCGCCGAGGTCATCCGAGAAAGTTCGCGGACCTCCCCTTCTCGGGGCACATTCGAGATGCTCCGCGCCGTCGACCAACCCCTTGACCGCCCGGGCTCTTCCATCACAATCCCTCCTCTTCTCCTTTGAAGGGGAGGTTCCACGCCCGGCACTCCATCGTGGGGACGTTTTCCGCCCGGAGACCGCTCTCCGAGCCGCCTCCGCATCTGCGGTTGGGTCGGCAGTCGCCCGAGTTCACCGCACAGCCGTGTTCCTCACGCTGCGAAGGCGTGCACGCAAATCCAAGTCACGCCCTACAAAAAGCAACCACCATTAAAAGGTCAAAAGAAAACAAAAAACATTTCAAAAGGAAGTGCAAGAAATACTATGTTTACCTCGAACGGCAGCCGCACTCGGCGGCTCTGGAGTCTGCGTTTGCCCAACGGGCACAGACGATCTTCCCACAGGATTGGCCGTTGCAGGAGACGGCGCATCTCGCTCCGTTCTAGCCGGCTGCTCCCCCAGAGAGATGGGCCGTACTTTATTACCGGGAGGGTTCTGCTGGGGCTCTCCCCCAACCTCCCCCTTCCTCTCTGCCACCTCGTCCCGAGCTGCCCCCTCGACCTCGGGGTCAGAGGGAAGAGCAGGCCTCAAGCCGGCTGCGGCCAGATTGGCCTCAGTGGCCAACCTCTCGATCCTTTGTCTCGATGCCCCGGCCCGGATGTTTTCCACGCCTTCGAATAAAGGTGGCCGACAGAGGCCCCTTTGATGCCCAGTTCTCTGTAAAGGTAAAAAGACGAAAAAGAAGCAAAGTCAATCACAAAAGGAAACAATAAACAACAAAAGCAGAGAAAGGAGAAAAGATGAGACTTACTGTAACCAAAAACAAAATTCGATGGAGGATGAAGAACAGTTTCCCTTTCCCCATCCTCCACGCGAGCCCGCCACTCGCTCACCTGAGCCACTTATCCTTCCACTCCTTCAAAGATGAAGGAGACCTACCACCAAGCCGTCCGGATAACCTTGATCGGTGCATGCGTAATACTACCTGCATAAGTGACCCGAGATAAAGGAGTCGCTCGCCATATAAAGAGCTCGTTCATCTCTTTGAATTTGGGGCGAGGATATTTTTCTAGGTGGAACATCACCAGGAGGCCGATGATCCTACCCCAAGAAATAGGGTGCACCTGGGTCGGATGCATGCCCCACTTGCAAAACCACCGCGTAAGGAAAGCCGGCAGTGTAAATCGCAACCCGTATAGGAGGCTAGCGGTAAATATGGCCAAGCAACCCGACGGTGGGTACTGAGGAACCTCTGTGCCATCCGATACCCAAAAATGGATGCCACTTGGAATACGATATCTCCGCCGGAGCTCTTCTACCTCCCGGATCATCAGCATACTAGGGATATCGTTTATATCACTCGGGGTCCACTGAGGTTCGACACGAAGACGAGGGCCTCCTCCTTGCCGACCGTCGCCATTACGATGGCCCATGGGCACTTGAGGCCTCTCCGGCCTCGAATCTCCGTAGGGTTCATCTACCCGCTCCATGTTATCACGCTCCGGCTCCGACGGGTCCATATTTTCTTCTTCTTGCTGATACTGCCTAAAATCAGCACTCGGGGATTCTTCGTCAGAACTCTCTTGTGCAGGTGGTGATACATCGTTCCTTCTCTAAAAAAAGCCATCAGCGTCGGATCAAAAAAAGATCGCGTCGCTCTAAAGACGTTCCACCTCGAGAAGAATCTGGAGAAGATATCTGAATAATGCTCGGGCTGTAAGGCGGAGATCGCCGTGCTGGTGAGAAATAAACAGAAGGTTCAGAGGGGGGATATTCGATTTCAACCTCTACGCTATAACTACGACTCCTACTATCCTCAAAAGAAGACATTTTACAGGTAAAAGGAGAATATTTCAAGAAAATACCTAAGTTCGAAGTCTCTGAACTTTGGAAGCCGACCCAAAATTTCTGCTCGGTTTCAATCAGTCTAGCTCAAAGGGTAATGGATGCAAAAGTGAATGATGAAGGAAAAAAGGAGTATTTATAGATGGAGTTCCCTCGATAAACGAAACATTTATTCAAAAAGACGCGCCTTTTTAAAACTCAAAAGCCGTCAAACATGTCAGAGAACGTTGCGTCCCCACGCCCGCTGACAGAACTCACGTACCTTTTCGATTCCTGCGCAAGATTGGTCCAACCACAAGATGCCACGTGTCTGTCATTATGGCAACCCAATTAATGCGCCGTTACAGGCATTAATCACTACGCGACAGATGTCAGGAATAAACAAAACCTTTGAGAAATCTGTTTCCCCATTAAATGTTTATCATTAGCATTAAAGTTTAACTCCGACTTCAGAAATTCTTCTCTCGGAATTAAACTTGGGGGCCTTTGATGACACCGAGCCGAGCTGGAAGAAATTAATCCACGTCATCAGTCCAGCACACGTCCAAGTAGGGGACCTATGGGTGACGTCAGTAATGTGCTCGGTGACACGTCATGAATTAGGCTCGCCCACTGCCGAGCCCAACCGCAACATGGCTGCCGAGCCCCGAGCCCAAATTTCGGTGGGAAACGCATGCGCGACAGACTCATAAAAATAATCACTTGCCCATAATTAGCGCTTTATTGGTATCAGAAACTGCCACATGTTAGAAAGTTATAAAGAGAAGTCGACAAGTGGCAAGATTTGACTGACATGCACGATTAGAAGGGGACATGTGTCTTTGTCCAATTATTTTACTAATTAATGACTAGTTAGTGCAAAGATGACTATTGTAAACCCACTTACCCAAGGGGTATAAAAAGTCTCATAGAGGGAGAGAAAAAGGGAGGACCGGAAAAAGAAAAAGGCAAAAAAAAGCAAGAATGTAAGAAAGACCGACCCCAATAATTTGGCTCGACATTATGCAAAAAAAGCAGAATTAGCCATAAATAAATACACGTTACGCACGCTTATATTTCCACGTGTTAAATTCCTCATATATTTTGCTTGTTGACCAAAACGCACGTCAACAATATCCAAGGCCAGTTTGTTTGTGATTGTGCTTAGGAGTGAATCTGGGTGCAACATTTGGTGTTTTGGGTTTTTGGGATGCTTCATTGCTTGAAGATCCTTTTTCCAAAATCACTCTTGGAGTTTGACTGTGCACAAAGGAATTGAATCCTATGCCTGTCTTATCTCCACATTCCTTTTGACTCATGATAAGATCATCCAATGATTTGGATGCCTTTGTAAATGAGGCAATCACGTTTTGATCTTTTTCCCTCTTTTCTATAGCAGCTATCTCTGCTATCATTTTGGCATTCTCATCCTTCAGCTCTATGTTCTCAACAGCAATGTGACTTAGAGTACTCAGCTCCTTAGTCAGCTATGAGTTTTGGCTTTTGAGCTGGCTGTTTTCCTCATTTAGAAGTGTGTGTGAGGATTTAATGTGCTCAAAATCTTTCATCATTTTGCCTAACGAATCATAAAGATCAGTGGGTGATGAAGTGTGTGTATCAAAATCACTATCACTTGAATCTGAATGAGATGAGTTAGAGTGTACCTCATCTTCTTGGTCTGGTTGATCTTGTTCTTTAGCCATAAGACAGATCATGGCTTCTTCTTCAGAATCACTTGAGTAGCCAGCTTCACTACTCTCTGAGTCTGCCGCTTCATTAGACTTAGCATTTGTCTCGTGATCTTAGCGACCAACATGGCTTTCTTCTTTTCTGTCTTCTTTCTCTCAAGACTTTTCTTTCTTCTTCATTCCTATATTTGTTGGTGGTGGATAGGAACAATCAAGCGCAAAATGTCTGGTTGTCGGTTCCAACACGATTCTCGCTCTTTGATCATCTCTTTGTCCTTGGGTTATCAGCTCTCTGATATTCTACCCTTTCATGCTCAGCTCTCTTGGGTGGCCTATCTTCCCTTGACTTAGAGGGAGCTGAATGTCTCCTGGAGGTTTCACCCTTGTTTCTTTTATAGTTCTTATTGAAGAACTTGTTGAATCTTTTAACCATTAAGGCAATCTCCTCCTGGTCTATGGCTTCCTTTGGTTCAGCTCTCTTTCCATCCTTGGCTACCAGTGCAGCTCTCTTGGGTACAACTGCTTCCTCTTACTCTTTTCGTCTCAACTCAAACTCGTAGGCTTTGAGGTCTGAGAATAGCTCATGGTTAAATGTTTTTGAGAGGTCCATGGAGTATCTTAGGGCCATAGTCTTCATTTCCCATTCAGCTGGAAGGCTAGATTTTCATACACATCTCCTTTTGTGTGTATTCCTTCCCAAGAGCTGAAAACTCATTTGTGATTTCAGTGAATCTTGCATCCAGCAGATCCATAGATTCTCCTGCAAACATTTTAAAATTTTCAAATTTTCGAACAACAACATAAAATTTATTTTCTTTAATTTTCTCTGATCGTTCACAAATTAAAGTTAGCTTATTCCAGATTTCTTTTGCTGTTTTGCAGGATTTGACTTTGTTGAACATTGCTTTGTCCAAAGTCTTGTAAAGTATGTCCTTGGCCACACTGTCCAAGTTGTATCTCTTCCTATCATCATTAGTCCACTCAGTCCTTGGTTTTTCAACCATGGCTGGTCTTTCTTCAGCAGCAGCTTCCTCTCCTTCAGCTGCAGTTGCTCTTCTTACAGCCGTGTTCACTTTCAATATTTGCAGTGGCCCATCCTCTATCACAAACCACATTTCATCATGTAGAGCAGATAGATGAGTCTGCATACGAATTTCCAATCATCAAATTCTTCTACAGTGAATATAGGAATGCATGTCAAATTTGCTTCCATGATAATAACTTTGCTAAAAGTGAAAGATTTTGAAAATGCAAGTGTTTAAACCCTTTTTTGAAAAGATAAAGATCTAGTTCAGTAACCAGTGATGAAGGTTCAATGAACCAACCGCTCTGATACCACTTGTAGGTCCCAAAGGGTGTGAGTAAGGTTAGAAGGGGGTATTGAATAAAGTTGGTTATTCAGCGGAGTTAGCTCAAATAGTTGTGTCCTTGAGGGACAACTAAGTTGGTTATTCAGCGGAGTTAGCCACTCAACAGACTCGATAGAGCTGTTGATAGAATAACTCAACTGTTTAACCTGAACTTTAACTTGGATGTGTTGGTTTTATCAGCGAAAGACTTAACACCCTTTGAATTATTTTAAACTTGTTTTAACACTTGATTTTAGCACTTGGTTATTGATCAGTTGGATAGCGAATATGAGTTTATCAGCAAATATGATGTAAGTATGCTGAAAAATAAATGACACAATTAATTTTTATAGAGGTTCGAAGATGGGGTAATTCTTCTAATCATCTCTTCTCCAACTCCTGGAGGAATCCACTAAGTAACAGATCAATTTACAAATCGGTGAACAGTCTAGAGACAACCTTGGTCACACAACTGGCTTATCTTTCGACTCAGCTTCTTCACAGGGCAACTACCTTACTACTTCAGCTTACTTTCTCAAGCTCTTGGATTTGATTACGAAGCCCTCCAATAACTTGATACTGGTTCGACCTTGAACCTTCCTACAATCCTTCTTGGAAAGTAGACCCCTTTTGATTTTTCAAAAGTTTCCTCTTCAACAAATTTGAAGTTGTCTTTCCTTCACAACTTGTGTTGGATCGATTTCCTTCGAGTTTCAGGCTTGAGGATTAGCTTGAATATTCTTGAGAGTATTTGCAGGTTAATAGCTTGAATAATGCTTGATTTCTCAGGTGTGCAAGGTAAACTATTCTCATTGAATTACCTCAGCCTTTTATAGTGAACTTTCAAAATTTTGCCCGTTGATGGATATGCTGATTTCAAAAGTCACTTGTGTTCGTTGGCTTGTCTTGTTGTAGTCTTTGATGTTGACATTTCCTCCTATTTAATATCTTGCAGCATTGCATCATTTCTGACACTTGGTACAGTGCTTCCCATTGGTTTGTTCCTTTTGCACGCAACTGGAACTAACACTTTATCTCTGACAACTTTAACATGTTACCATTCTGAGTAACATTCTTGACTTTCATCAACGGATCTCTTTCAGTTGTCTTGACTTGACTGTAGTGTTTTATTCCCCAGGTGACTTGAGTTAGCTTCCAATCCTTGGATGACTCATTTGTCACTTCAACTTGAGACTTGGCTTATTGAGTTGACTTGACTGACTCTTCACATAGCTGATTCACAGTTGATACATCTTCATCGAGTTCTTGACTTTCTTCTTTGCCATACTGTTTGTCTCGCACGGAGTCTTCTTCGATCTTGATTGACTTCTTGTATTTCCAGGCGTAGTGACTTGACTAAGCTTTTCCAGCCCTATCTATTACAATATAAATTACAAGGAAAATGGGGTGCCAACTTTCTAGTTTAAGTTTTACATGGTATCTTCAAAATCTACAAGATATATTTCCTAACATCGGATGTGGTTCAGGCTGTTCATAATTCTTTGATACGGTCGTCCTCCCCTCTGGGATTAACTCTAGTTTTGTGGCGCTCATTTCGAAGATAGCAGAGGCTGTCAAATTCAATCAGTTCCGACCCATTGTTCTTAGTAATTTTCTGTTCAAGATTATTACTAAAACCCTTTCCAGTAGATTGGCTCCAGTGGTGGCCTCTATCATCTCTTGATTCGATTTAGGTTTTGCAGTTTGTTGTATTCATGATTGTGTTTCTCTTGCTTTCTGAATGCATTAATTATTTAGATCGTCGGGCATACGGTGGCAACATGGCCATCAAGGTGGATATTCGCAAAGCCTTTAATACCATTTCTTGGGAATTTTTGTTGGGCATTATGAGAGCCTTTGGTTTTTCGGATAAATTTTGTGGTTGGATTTCTAGCATTCGTCACTCTGCCAAGCTTTCGGTTTTACTGAACGGCTCCCCAGTTGGTTATTTTGGGTGTTCGCAAGGGGTCCGTCAATGGGATCTGTTGTCCCCGCTTCTCTTCTGCATTGCCGAGGAGGTCTTGAGTAACCTCATAAGTCAGCACGTTAAATCTTAGGCTATCTCTAGTATTCGGGCTGGTCATGGTATCTCCTATCCTATTCATTTATTGTATGCTGATGACGTGATCATTTTTTGCCAAGCTTCCATTGATAATGTTGCGACTATCTCTCGTATTCTATCGGATTATGAGCAACTTCCAGGTCAATATGCTAATCATGAAAAATCCACCATTTATTTTGGCAAATTTGTTCGTTGGAAGAGGGTAATTCTTCGTGCGATCCGGATGAGGGAGGGAAATATGCCTTTTACTTATTTGGGTGTTCCACTTTTTAAGGGGGTGCCAAGACGGATTCAATTGGAGCCTATCATCGATCATATTATTAGCAAATTTAGTTACTGGAAGGGTCATTCTCTGTCTATGGCTGGTTGGGTTTGCTTGGTAAATTCTATTTTTTTCAGTTCCGCTGTTCACTCTATGATGGTCTACAAGTGGCCGGTCACGCTCATTCGTCGATTGGATCGGGCTGCTCGCAATTTTATCTGGACTGGGGACATCACGAAAAAAGGTCTTGTTATGGTTTCTTGGAGTCGATTGAGGGACATCTAGGTTAGTTAACCAGCAGAGTTAGCCACTCAACAGACTCGATTGAGCTGTTGATAGAATAACTCAGCTGTTTAGTCTAAACCTTAACTTGGCTGTGATAAGATTTTCAGCGGTAGACTTAATACCCTTAAATTTGGTTTAAGTTTGTTTTAACACCTGGTTTTAGCACTTTGTTAATTATCAGTTGGATAGCAAATTATCGTGAGATATAAAATGATATGCGAAATTAAATCTTTGAAATGTAAATGACACAATAATTTTTATAGAGGTTCGAAGATGGGGTAATTCTTCGCTCCTCTCTTCTCCAACTCCTGGAGGAATCCACTAAGTATTGATCGAGTACAAAGTGGTTATCGGTCCCAAGTCTTGATCACAAGACTTGATCTTCGATCCGGAGATCACATTCATAATTCTCTTCTTGGATTTGGAATGTTAGACCTTGAACCTTTCATAATTCCCCTTGGAATTTTGATTCTTCAAAAGTTTCCTCTTCAATAGTTTGAAGTTGTCTTTCCTTCACAGCTTGGTGTTGGATCGATTTCCTTCGAAATTTAGGCTTGAGGATTTGCTTGAATAACTTGAGAATATTTTGAAGGTTACAGTTCGAATAATAGCTTGAATGTTCGTGGTTCAGGTTACCTTCTCTCAATGAGATTTCTCAGCCTTTTATGGTGAACTTTCAAAAATCTGCCCGTTGAAGAGATAAACTGATTTTCAAAAGTCACTTATGTTCGTTGGCTTGTCTTGTTGCAATCCTTGAAGTTGACATTTCCTCATATTAAATGAATGTTTAGCTTTTCAGAGTCTGACACGCGGTGCAGTGTTTCCCATTGGTTTATTACTTTTGCACGCTTCTGGGACTGAACACTTTAAGACATGGCAGCACGGAAGTATTATTTGTTTAGGTAATATTCTTGGCTTCTGTGCAACGGATTCTTTTCAGTTGCCTTGACTTGACTGCAGTTCTCTAACTTCCCTGGTGACTTCGAGTGTGCTTCCAGTCAATGGATGACTCATCTGTCACTTCAACTTGAGACTTGGCTTCTTGAGTTTGACTTGATCGACACTTCACACAGTTGTAACTCCACCGGTGATACTCCTTTAGGCGAGTTCTTGTCTTCTCCTCCTTGCCACTGTTTGTTTTCACGAAGTCTTCATTTTAGTCTTGATTGACTTCTTGTATATCCAGGCATAACTGACTTGACTCAGCTCATACAACCCTATCTATTACAATGCAAATTACAAGGAAAATGGGGTGCCAACTTTCTAGTCTAAGTTTTACATGGCATTCATCAAAATCTAAGCAATAAGTTTCCCAACATTTGATGGCGATCTTTAGCCTAAGGTCACTCCGGTTAGTTCCTCTCTGTGGATGGGATTCCGCCCTTTTGGGTAGAGGTCTAGGTTGAAAACCTCTGCCTCCACAGCTCCTTCCTCTTCCTCTGGACGTATATTGTACTGGAGTCTTCTTCTTTCCAGCAAAGTGACCAATAGAGTGACTGCTAGTGGTCTACTGTCTGTCAGCTTCTTCACATAGCTTTAGACCCTTCTCCCAATACAAGTCCCAGGCTTGGGCTATGGACATATTTTTGAAGTATCCCTCGGATTCGACCGTTTTGAATTCTTCCACTGATCGTGGCTCGTCTCCATCGTCTGGAATGGCATCTGTGTCTTTTCCTGCCGGAATGCCTCCGTATTGTTTCAATATTTCCATTGCACGGGCATCCATTTTTCTTTCGACCTCCTTCATCCCTGCTTCTACGATTTTTCTCTTCTCAGACATAGGTACAGCAGAGTGTTGGAGTGGCAGACTTACTGGAAGTTTACTGATTATGTCAGCTGTGACAAGATCTTGTTGAGGGGTTTCAGCAAACATTAGGGTCATGTCTTTTGATCCTTCCCCCTCAACTGCTTTTCCCTTCTCATTCTTCTTCTCAACAGCTGTATCTTTCCCTTCTGCGACAACTGTTTACTTTTCCTTATCACCAACTGTCCCCTTAAGCATCTTCTGGTATTCCTCTTCCCCCTTTTTGGCATCATCAAAGGAGAGAGGAACCCCTGGGAACATACCTGCGAGCATAAATTCTAGGCGACTGATAGTTGAGTTCTGTTTGGAGTCTGCTGCGGAGTATGCTGTTCGGAATTCTGAGCGTGTGGCTTTGGACTCGGCTGCCACCAGTTTCATTTCAGCCATAAGAAGACTGAATTTGTTATTCATGTTTTCCTCTACGCGCATAAGTTCTTTCCTGTGAAATTCTTGCAGTAGTTCCATTTCAGTGTTGTGGGAGGCATGCATTCTGTCAATATTCTCTTGCATCCTCTTCTTCATGTCAGCATTATCAGCGCTCCAGATCAACATTTTGTTGTACAATGCCTTGAAGTATCTGACTTGTTCGAATCGCATTGTACACTGCTGTTGATACCATTCTCTGATCCACAGCACAATTGCTCTCAAGTCGGCTGTGAGAGTGGCATCCCTATTATCCAGCAGCATATCCAGCGAGGCCTGGTGCCTTTCAATTTTCTCAATCTCTCCAAGGATAGTCTTAAAGACTTCACGCACCTCAGCTGTTACTTCAGTCTCAGATGGTGGCGAAGCAGCATCAAAATCTAATTTTGCTGGGACAATAGAGTTAGTGGGAATCACTGGATCAGGTTGGTAGTATCGTTTCCGCTCAGGGGCTGTTTCTTCAATAAGGTCAGGCACCTCAATTGAAAAAGGAAAATTTTCTTCGAAAGCATCATCACGGACGTAAGGTATGGAATGTACAGTCGTTCGAGCCTGTGATGTGCCTGGTTGAGTCGATTCTTCTGCAGCTTTTAGGAGCCTGCGCAGACGACTCGGTTTCAGTTGGGCCTTGGTGAGTGGTTTGGCCAGCAGACTGAGTCTCAGCTGTCTTAACAGCTTCTTCGGCCTCAATGTTTTCTACTAAATGATTTTTCGGGTCCTCGGCTGCACCATCAGCGTCATCGGAGGATGATGAGTCTTGAAGACTTGGCTCATCATCAAAATTAAACATTTGTCGAGCAGCCCTGAAGTCTGGCTTGCTCGTACTAGGAAGAACATCCTCAACTGAGTCTTTTTGATGTGCAGTTGGGGTAGACTCAACTTCATCTGCAGACCCTAGGAAGGTTGTATCAGGATCATACTGGGAGTCATGGAGAGCACGGATTTCCTCTTCTGAATCAGAAATTATGGTCTGAGGAATGCTCTTATCTCCTTGATTTTTACCTAGGGAAGTCTCAACCTCCCGCAGTGTCAACTGCAGCGGGGCCTTTGGAATTGCCTTAGAGGCATCTGCCTTTCTCACCTTGGCAGTCCTCTTTTTCTTTATTCCTGGAGATTGTATTAAAGATTCCTTCTCCACCGCGGCTGCAGGAGCAAGAGACACGGTACAAGGGCAGGTGACTCGGCTGCAGGGGCAGGTGCATCTTTCTTCTTCTTCACTGCAGGGCAGCTGTCTTCTTTCCAGTTTCATGGGCAACTTTCTTCTTCGGAGGGGAGGCAACAGCTGTTTCCTCGGGGTCAGCTGATTCCCCCTCACTGGTGTCCGCCCGCTTGGCGTAAGCTCCTTATGGGCTCCAGACAAGTTAGCCTGAAACATCTTCTTGTTAACATGGAATGATTTT
The DNA here is from genome assembly GCA_016081115.2 of Rehmannia glutinosa. NCBI lineage: Eukaryota > Viridiplantae > Streptophyta > Magnoliopsida > Lamiales > Orobanchaceae > Rehmannia > Rehmannia glutinosa. The sequence continues at coordinate 74,597,444 of CM071936.1, read as the reverse complement.
CCATGTCGAAGGGGAACACCCTTCACCTCCATCAAGTGGCCAATTACAAGGCCATACCCCAGAGATCCTCCGAATGACCCATCGTCCTTGAAGGATTTATTTGCAACATTCGGTAGAGTCTTTGTGTCAGAGACGATTCGCCGATTGACCTTCTTCTCCTCTATGATCGCAGCCATGACGATCAGCTTGGTTTTGGACAGCTGATTAAAGCTTCCAAATTTCATGTCTACACATTTGGCAACAATGTCCATAAGTTTATGATAGTCCTCCTTCAGCAGCTTCTTCTCAGCTGTGTAGACAACTTTCGCAGCACATTCTGGTTTGGCCACTTCATTCCATGTAGCGACCAAATCAATGTCTACTTCATAAATCTCCGGCATGCTCTCCGACGGCAATAAACAGTGCTCTGCAAGGTCCTTTGCAGTGATTAGGATGTCCTTGCGGTGGACAGGGGACTTAATCCCTTCGTCCTGCACCTCGGCATTCACGTAGAACTGGGCAACCTCTTCTACATACGTCATGGGATATTCCATCATCAGAAAGGGTTTCAACCCGGATTTCTCGATCTTATCGGCTATCTTCTTCACCAGGGTTTCATCGGAACCCTGCTTCAACATTCCTTCAAAATCCACGGTTGATCCGGTGTGGATTTGTTTTGCGAGTTTAGTAAAATCATGTGCTGGTGCCATTTCAGTGATTTTGTCGAACGAAACTTGACGAACTTGCTCTGAAGATTTGTAGGATTTTGAGAGAAAAGATACTTGCTTTCTTGCTTTGGAGAGATGAACAGTTTTTGAAGTGAGAGAAAAAACTGAACAAATGGGTATATAAGGGTTATGAAAGGACGTGCTCTCGGTTTTTGAAATTTTGATCAAAATCAACGGCTCAGATTTATCATGCCGATTAGCATTTAATTGCCCGCATTTAATGCGGCAGTATTTATATCCAATCATATGCTTGTTGTGCAACTTTTGACTGTACCTGTCATTATTACGCTAACGTCATCCTTAAAAACATTCTCGCTTATTAAAAACGACTGCGTTTTTGTCACTTAGCTCATAAATGACTCAGCTCATTACACAGATGACTTAATCTTCTTCTCTTCTTTCATATGGTGACTCATTTGTCGCCTAACTCGACATACAAATCTGGTGACTTTACGTCTGGTGATTCACTTGGCTAATTTATAAGATCTGCTTCGTTTTCATCTTATCATGTTTCATCTCTTCTCATTGAGTCTTCTGAGAGTCAACTCAGCTCAATTAACCCTAGCTCATGCTTAAGTTCTTCAAATCTTGATTCACATAATGGCTTTGTGAATATGTCAGCTAACTGTTAATCAGTTGAGATGTATTCTAAGGTGATGTCTTTCTTTTCAACATGATCTCTTATGAAATGATATCTGACATCAATGTGCTTTGTTCTAGAATGCAACACAGGATTCTGAGTGATTGCACTAGCACTTGTGTTATCACACATAATTGGAATCTCTTTCTCTTCAATTTCATAATCTCTCAGCTGATGTCTCATCCATAGGACTTGGGCACAACAGCTGCCCGCAACTATGTACTCAGCTTCAACTGTGGATGTGGCTATTGAGTTTTGATTCTTGCTAAACCAGGAAACCAACCTGTTTCCAAGCATTTGACATGTACCTGAAGTACTCTTCCTGTCAACTCTACATCCAGCATAGTCAGAGTCTGAGTAGCCAATTAGCTTGAATCCACCTTCCTTTGGGTACCATAGGCCAACTTCTTGGCATCCCTTCAAATATCTTAGGATTCTCTTAGCTGCAGTCATATGGCTTTCTTTTGGAGCAGATTGGAATCTTGCACATACACCTACATCAAAGGTGATGTCTAGCCTACTTGTTGTGAGATAGAGCAGTGATCCAATAAGTGCTCTGTATCTGGTTTGATCCACAGGCTTACCTTCTGCATCCATGTCCATTTTGGCTGATGTATTCATTGGTATTTTCACAGAAGACTTCTCTTCCATACCAAATTTCTTCATTAAATCTCTGGTATACTCTGTCTGACTTACGAAGGTTCCATCTTTCAGCTGTTTTACTTGAAGCCCTAGAAAGAATGTCAGTTCTCCCATCATGCTCATTTCAAATTTACCTTGCATGAGGTTTGAGAATTTATCACACAGCTGTTTGTTTGTGGATCCAAAAATGATATCATCCACATATATTTGAACAAGCAGTATACTCTCTCCATCTTGAATTCAGAAGAGTGTTCTGTCCACTTTTCCTTTGGTGAATTCATTATCTGTCTGAAATTGAGATAATGTATCATACCATGCTCTAGGTGCTTGTTTCAATCCATATAGAGCTTTCTTGAGCTTGTACACCTTATCTCTAAGAGTCTTCTGCTCAAAGCCTGGATGTTGCTCAACATAGACTTCTTCTTCCAACAATCCATTTAAGAATGCATTTTCACATCCATTTGATATACAGTGAAGTTCTTGTGAGCAGCATAAGCAAGAAACATCCTTATTGCTCCTAATCTTGCAACAGGAGCAAATATTTCATCAAAATCTATTATTTCTTCTTGGCAATACCCTTTGGCTACCAATCTTGCTTTGTTCCTTACCAATCTTGGCAATACCCTTTGGCAATAACATTTTGATGGGTTGGTCTTTGTACCAGTTCCCATACTTTATTTCTTTCAAACTGATTCATCCAATGCTTGGGACATATCTTTTGGCTCTATTTGGGAAATAAAACAAGTGAACATAGCTTCTTGTTGAGCTCTGGATCTGGTTTTTACACCATCTATTACATCTCCAATGACTAGCTCTGGTGAGTGGTCTCTCAGCCATCTCACATCAGGTTGGAGTAAGTCGGTGGGTTGATCGTCAGTTTTTGTGTTGCTTGAGCAGCTCTCTCATCAACGCTTAGCTGCAGATTTTCCAGTTGTCTTTGAGATTCAGCTATTTCACCTTCATCTTGATTGATTGCTCCAGCTTCAGCTTCAACCTAGGGACTCTTCTGTATAGTTGGATGATTCAGCTTATCAGCTAATCCCTCAATGTCTTCTCCATTTACATTAGGTTCATCAAAAACCACATGGATAGACTCTTATGTGACCATTATCTTCTTGTTCAGCACTCTATAGGCTTTGCTTTCAGCTGAGTATCCCAAGAAGATACCTTCATCAGCTTTAGCATCAAAAGCCTTCAGATTATCTTTTCCATTGTTGTGGATAAAACATTTACATCCAAATATTCTAAAATATGCATCATTTGGCTTTCTCCCTGTCCAAATCTCATATGGAGTCTTTGTCAGTTGTCTATTTATCATGAATCAATTTGAGTATAGCATGCGGTGTTGATGGCTTCAGCCCAAAATCTTTTAGGCAGTCCAACTTCAGCTAACATGGTCCTTGCAGCTTCCTTGAGAGTTCTGTTTCTTCTTTCTGCTACTCCATTCTGCTGTGGAGTCCTTGCTGCAGATAATTCATGAGCTATACCATTTTCAATACAATACTGAGTTATTATTCCATTGACAAACTCAGTTCCTCTATCAGACCTTATCTTTATAATGGTTTGACTCTTCTCATTTTGAACTCTTTTCATTAGTTGAGGTAACTTCTGCAAAGTCTCCTTCTTTTTACACATGAAGATTGTCCATGTATATCTTGAATAATCATCCACCACTACTAGAGTGTATTTCTTTCCACTTATGCTGGCTGGCTCAACTGGGCCAAATAAATCCATATGTAACAGATGCAATATCCTTGATGAAGATGGACTTGACTTCTCTTTGAATGATGATTTGATCTGCTTTCCCATCTGGCATGCATCACAAATGCTTTCTTTCTTGTACACTGAGTCTGGTAGTCCTTCTACAAGATGACTCCTTTCAAGCTTGTTAATTGTCTTGAAGTTCATGTGACTCAGCTTCTTGTGCCACAACCAACTTGATTCGGCTGTACTCTTTGCTAACAAACAAGTACTTGGTGTGGCAGTCGACCAATCTACCACATACATATTCTTTTGTCTGGATCCTTGCAGCACCACCTCATTTGATTCGGTGTCTTTAATTTGGCATACTCCCATATTGAATCCAACATTATAGCCCTTGTCACAGAGTTTGCCGATGCTTAACAGGTTGAAATTGAGGCCTCCAACATATGCAACATCTGTGATTTCTAATCCATTTTTCTTTATGGATCCAATACCTCTTATTTCCCCTAGAGCTTCATTTCCTCCAAATATGACTTTTGCGCCTCTAATCTCCTTGAATTTTGATAGATTTTTCTTGTTTCCTGTCATGTGTCTGGAACAACCACTATCCATGTACCAGGTTCCTTGGCACTCAGCTGTTCCTTGAACCTGCAATCAAGGAAATTAGTTTTTAGGTACCCATACTAGCCTGGGTCCTGAGGGGTTAGTACTGTAAGATGATCCAACCAACCTATAGCCAAATGATTTGACTCTAAGAGGTTGCCATCTATCTGTGCCATAATCATAATTCACCTTGGCAAATTGCTTGGGGGCTTTAGGTTCATACAACTGTCTCTTTTGTCTGTATGCCTGTGTGTGTGTTTTAGCAATTTCCTTTCTTGGGTAGTTGTGATATTTCTGAGTGTAGTGATTGGGTGCATATGTGTGGTGATGATAGATCTTTTGCCTTTTGAATGACCTTTGTTGAGTTCTAGGCCTTTGCCATTTTGGCATATATTCCATAGGTCTTTGCTGATATTTCACATTATTCCAATCAGCTTGGCTTGGGTAGTTTCTACCATTCCCATCATTTATATTCCTTTGATAGAACTTCTGGGGATTCGGTAGCTCTGTTTCTTTTTCTGAGTATTTCTGTTTGGAGTTTCTTTGAGGCACTCTGCTTTGGATTTCTTCTGTTTGTCCTCCCAAAGATACTCAATGGGCCGCTTTTCTTTTCCTTTATATCCAAGGCTAGTTTGTTTGTGATTGTGCTTTGGAATGAATGTGTGTGCAATATTTGGTGTCTTGGATTTTTGAGATGCTTCATTACTTGAAGATCCTTTTTCTATAATCACTCTGGGAGTTTGCTTGTGCACAAAGGAATTGAATCATATACCTCTCTTATCTCCACATTCTTTTTTGGCTCATAATAAGGTCATCCAATGATTTAGATGCCTTTGTAAATTAAGCAATCACATTTTTGAGATCATTTTCCCTCTTTTCTATAGTAGCTATTTCTGCTATTAGTTTAGCATTTTCAGCCTTCATCTCTTTGTTCTCATCAGCTATGTGACTTAGAGTACTCAGCTCCTTAGTGAGCTGTGAGTTTTGGCTTTTGAGCTTGTTGTTTTCCTCATTTAATAGTGTGTGTGAGGACTTAATGTGCTCAAAGTCTTTCATCATTTTGCCTAATGAATCATAAAGACCAGTGGGTGATGAAGTGTGTGTGTCACAATCACTATCACTAGAATCTGAGTGAGATGAGTTAGAATGTACCTCATCTTCTTGGTCAGGTTAGTCTTGTTCTTTGGCCATTAGACAGATTAATGCTTCTTCTTCAGAGTCACTTGAGTAGTCAACTTCACTACTCTCTGAGCCTGCTGCTTCTTTTGACTTAGCTGTTTCAGCAGTCTCAACAGCCAACATTGCCTTTTTCTTTTCTTGTCTTCTTTCTATGAAGATTCTTCTTTCTTCTTCATTCCTATATTTATTGACTACAGGATATGGACACTCAATAGCGAGCGTCTGGTTGTGCAATTCCAAAGACGGGTTTTCAACTTTTTGGTCATCTCTCTCATTTCTTAGGTTGTCAGCTCTTTGATATTCGACCTTTTGATACTCAGCTCTCTTTGGTGGCCTATCTTCCCTTGACTTGGAGGGGGCTGAATGTCTTCTGGAGGATTCACCTTTATTTCTTTTGTAGTTCTTGTTGAAGAACTTGTTGAATCTTTTAACCATCAAGGGAATTTCCTCCCGATCAAAGGCTTCCTTGACTTGACTCTCTTCCCATCCTTAACTATAATCGCATTTGTTTTGGGTACATTTGTCTCCTCCTCTGATCCTTTCTTCTCGGCTCAAACTCATAAGCTTTGAGGTCTGAGAATAGTTCATGATTGGATGTTTTTGATAGGTCCATAGAGTGCCTTAGAGCCATGGTCTTCATTTCCCATTCAGCTGGGAGACTCCTTAGAATCGTCACACACATTTCCTTCTGTATGTATTCTTTCCCAAGTGCTGAGAGCTCATTTGTAATTTCAGTGAATCTAGCATCCAGCTGATCCATTGTCTCACTTGCAAACATTTTAAAGTTTTCAAATTTTTGAACAACAACATATAATTTGTTTTCCTTATATTGCTCTGATCCTTCACAAATTAAAGTTAATTTATCCTGATTTCTTTAATTTGTCTTGCAAGATTTGACTTTGTTGAACATGGCTTTGTCCAAAGTCTTGTAAAGTATATCCTTGGCCACATTGTCTAGGTTGTATCTTTTTCTGTCATCATTTGTCCATTCAGCTCTTGGTTTTTCAACCATAGCTGGTCTAGGAGCAGCAGCCTCTTCTCCTTCAGCTGCAACATCTCTCCTTGCAGCTGTGTTCACCTCCATTATTTGCAGTGGCCCATCCTCTATCACTATCCACATCTCATCATGTAGAGCTGATAGATGAGCCTACATACGTATTTTCCAGTCATCAAATTCTTCAATGGTGAACATAGGAATGCGTGTCAGATTTGCTTCCATGATAATAACTTTAAAAAAAATTGCTTTTGAAAGAACAAATGTCAAAAACTTCTTTAAAAGATTGGAGATCTAGTTAAGTAACCAGTGCGGAAGGCTCAATGAACCAATCGCTCTGATACCACTTCTTTAAAAGATTCGAATAATAGCTTGAATGTTCGTGGTTCAGGTTACCTTCTCTCAATGAGATTTCTCAGCCTTTTATGGTGAACTTTCAAAAATCTGCCCGTTGAAGAGATAAACTGATTTTCAAAAGTCACTTATGTTCGTTGGCTTGTCTTGTTGCAATCCTTGAAGTTGACATTTCCTCATATTAAATGAATGTTTAGCTTTTCAGGGTCTGACACACGGTGCAGTGTTTCCCATTGGTTTATTCCTTTTGCACGCTTCTGGGACTGAACACTTTAAGACATGGCAGCACGGAAGTATTACTTGTTTAGGTAATATTCTTGGCTTCTGTGCAACGGATTCTTTTCAGTTGCCTTGACTTGACTGCAGTTCTCTAACTTCCCCGGGTGACTTCGAGTGTGCTTCCAGTTAATGGATGACTCATCTGTCACTTCAACTTGAGACTTGGCTTCTTGAGTTGACTTGGTCGACACTTCACACGATTGTAACCCGGTGATACTCCTTGATCGAGTTCTTGTCTTCTCCTCCTTGCCATACTCAAATTTGTTTTCACTGGCCGAAGTCTTCATTTCGATCTTGAGTTGACTTCTTGTATATCCAGGCATAGCTGACTTGACTCAACTTGTACATCCCTATCTATTACAATACAAATTACAAGGAAAATGGGGTGCCAACTTTCTAGTCTAAGTTTGACATGGCATTCATCAAAATCAAAGCAATAAATTTCCCAAGAATGGATGGCGATCTTGAGCCTAAGGTCACTCCGGTTAGTTCCTCTCTATGGATGGGATTCCGACCTTTTATTTCTTCTCTCAAGACAAACTCTAGATGGATTATCGGGGATGGCTCTGCTATTTCGTTCTGGTGGGATTATTGGCTTGGGTATAGTAATGCAGATAAATTGGGTATCCCTCATAGATTTCGCAGGGTTTTGGCTCAAAAGGCCTCCGATTGTGTTATTGATGGCACTTGGCATTTCACTTCACTGTTCATTTTGAATTGGGAAGATATTGTCATGGACATGTTGGGCATGCCTGTAGTTGGTGGGGAAGATTCTCGGATTTGGTCTAAATCGGTTCATGGCACTGTTAAATCTCATATAGCCTACTGGCATATTCATACGAATCTTCCTATTGTTCATTGGGGTAAATGGATTTGGCACACGAGTATCCCGTCTCGTCGTTCTTTGCTTGTTTGGCGCCTGATTCATAACAAGCTTCCCCTGTGGGGTCATTTGCAGAGGAGAGGGACTATTGGGCCTGCAGTTTGTCACTTTTGTTTCCATCATTCGGAGAATTTGGATCATTTTTTTTGGATTGTCCGATGGTGCGACCCAACTGGGATTATTTTTCTGGACTATTCAACGTTTATTTGGATTTCTCTTCTGGCATTTGGGGTGTTATCATTAAGAGTTTGGAGGTTAAGGGGAGCTCTCAAATCCTATTTTTGTGGAAACTTACTTTGATTACTCTTATCTGGGTCATCTGGTCTTGTCGCAATAAAACGATCTTTGAGGATTACAAGATTTCAGTAATGGCTGCTTGGGCTCAAGTTTTTTCGTTCATTAGAGAATCTCGTCATACTCCCATCGACCACATGAATAATGATTCCCTAGATCTTTTACTTTTGAGCAAATTAGGCATCCCTGGCTGTCGTAGACATAATAATTACCTACCCTTGTACGTTGGAGTCTCCCTCCGTCTGGTTGGATTAAAGTTAATACTGATGGGAGTACAATGGGGTCGCCAAGAGATTATGCTTGTGGTGGTGTCTTTCGGAATTTCCATGTCTTTGTGGTTGGATGCTTCACTGTTCGGCTTGGTCAGGGTTTCGCTTTTCTGGCCGAGTTACAAGGGGCTATCATTGCTTGCGAAATTGCTTTGGATAAAGGATGGAATTTTATTTGGATAGAATCTGACTCTTTTTATGTAGTCCCGATTGTTTCTACCTTTTCTATGCAGGTTCCTTGGGTCATCAAGGGAAGGCTTATTCTCTTATTCTGCTATCTTCGTCTCGTTCATTTCCGGGCGTCTCATGTTTTTTGGGAGGCTAATCGAGCGGCTGACACCCTTTCAAAGCAGGCGTACGTGGTAGGTAATACCTGGTGGGATGCGGCGCCGAATTTTCTTTATGAGGTTATTGCTGCGGACCGCATATTACTTTATCACCTCAGACATTAGTTGGGAGGGTTCCTTTGTTGCTGTTTCGCATTTCGGAAATCTGCACAGGTGGCCGGTGCTATTGAGCACGACCCATGCATCTTCGATGGCTAGTTTTTGGATATTCGACATTACGCATGGGCGGTCCGTGCTTTTGTGCACGACCCGTACGTGTTCGATGCCTGGACTTGGTTTGTTCGGTAGGACGCATGGTCTGTCCATGTGGTTGGGCACAACCCGTGCGTCCTCTTCGCTTTGGGCTTTGCATTGGATCGTGTTTTTTGCGATTTGTTTTGCCTTTTCTTCTTTCTGGGGTACTCTTTTTCCTACCAAGGGTATTTCCCACAAGGGTGGGTTTTATCTTGGTAGGTTTTAATGAGGCCCCATTTTTTGCTACCAGGTCGGCATGTGACTTGGGTTCTTCTTTTTTGTCTGATTTTTCTCTTGTTTTTCGTTATTGCTAGCTTTTTGGCTTTGTAAACAGTATTTTACTCTTTTATTTTTATATATTCTGAATTTATTCAAAAAATGATCCCTCAAAAAAATAAATTCTAATTGAATTGATTTAGTAAGGTACTGTAGGTCCCAAGGGGTGTGAAGTAAAGTTTAGAGGGGAGGGGGGTTGTATAAACCTTACCAAATTTTCGATTTTAGTCATTTAAAAATATTCAACAAAGTTGACTCAAACAACTATGTCCTTGAGGGATAACTAAGTTGGCTTTTCAGCTAACTTACCCACTCAACAGACTCGATAGAGCTGTTGATAGTATAACTTGGTTGCTTAAGCCAAATACATAACTTGGCTGGTTTGGTTTTTAGCAGCGGAAGTCTTAACACCATTTGATTTGTTTTAAGCTTGTTTTAAACACTTGATTTTTAGCACTAAGTTATTTATCAGTTGGATAGCAAATATAATACTAACAACATATATAAAATAAATATGCAGGAAAGTAAGTTTGCTGAAAGTAAAAGACAAAAATATTTTATAGAGGTTCGAATATGGAGTAATTCTTCTAATCCTCTCTTTTCCAACTCCTCGAGGAATCTACTATGTAACAAATCAGTTTACAAAGCAATTATCAGTCTGGAGACAGCCTTGATCACATAGCTGGCTTCTCTTGTGACTCCTTCTTCTTCAGGCAAATTTGCCACTGCTACTTGACTCACTTCTCAAGTTCTTGGATTTGATCACTGTAGGTCCCAAGGGGTGTAAGTAAGGTTTAGAAGGGGGGTTGAATAAACCTTACCAACTTTTCGATTTTAGTCCTTTTAAAATTATTATAGAGTTAATACACAGATAAGTCCTTGAGGGACAACTAAGTTAGTTAATCAGCTGAGTTAGCCACTCAACAGACTCGATAGAGCTGTTGATAGAATAACTCAGTTGTTTAGTCTAAACCTTAACTTGGCTGTGATAAGTTTTTCAGCGAAAGACTTAACACCCTTGTAGGTCCCAAGGGGTGTGAGTGTAAGGTTTAGAAGGGGGGTTGAATAAACCTTACCAACTTTTCAAATTTAGTCCTTTTAAATATTCAGAGTTAATACTACACAGCTAAGTCCTTGATGGACAACTAAGTTAGTTAATCAGCGGAGTTAGCCACTCAACAGACTCGACTGAGCTGTTGATAGAATAACTCAACTGGTTTGACTAAAGACTTAACTTGACTGTGATATGTTTTCAGCGGAAGACTTAACACCGTTGATTTTGGTTTAAGTTTGTTTCAATACTTGGTTTTTGCACTTTATTGATTATCAATTGGATAGCAAATTTATCAGCAGATATAAATGTAATATGCATAAATTAAAGTAATGACACAATAAATTTTTATAGAGGTTCGAAGATGGGGTAATTCTTCTACTCCTCTCTTCTCCAACTCCTGGAGGAATCCACTAAGTATTGATCAATATACAGAGTGGTTAACAGTCCAGATACAAGTCTTGATCACACAACTGACTTGATCCTTTGGGACTCGATCGGAGATGCCTTGGTCACACGGTGGCTTCTCATACGACTCGGCTTCTTCACGGGGCAATGCGCTTGCTACTACGACCCACTTGCTCAAGTTCCTTGGATTTGATCACGAAGCCCTCCAAATAACTTAAGCCCAGTTCGACCTTGAACCTTGCTACAATCCTTCGTGGAATGTAGACCCTTTGATTCTTCAAATGTTTTCTCTTCAACTGATTGAAGTCGTCTTTCCTTCACAGGTGAGTGTAGGATTGATTTCCTTCGTAATGTAGGCTTGAGGATTGAGCGTTTAATAACTTGAGAATATTTCAGGTTACAAATGTTTCTTTCTTGCTTGTGTTCAATTCTCAGATGGTCAAGGTAACCTTTTCTCAAATAAACTCCTCATCCTTTTATAGTGGTCTTTCAAAAATCTGCCCGTTGAAGAGATAGGCTTGTTTTTGAAAGTCACTTGTGGTCGTTGGCTTGTCTTGTTGCAGTTCTTGGAATTGACATTTCCTCGTATAAATGATCCTTCAGCTTTTCAGAGATCTGACACAAGTGCAGTGCTTCCCATCGGTTTATTCCTTTTGCACGCTTCTGGGACTGTGCACTTTAAGAAAGGTAGTATGGAAGTATTAATTGTTTAAGTAATTCTCTTGATTTCTATGCAACGGATCTCTTTCAGTTATCTCGACTTGACTGCATTTCCTTGCCTTCCCCAGGTGACTTCGAGTCAGCTTCCAATCATTGGATGACTCTTTGTCACTTCAACTTGAGAGTTGGCTATCTTGAGTTGACTTGATCGATACTTCACTCATTGCATCTATTTTGCACCTTGATCGAGTTCCTATCTTCTCTTCTTTGCCATACTCATTTTGCCTCACAATGTGAGTCTTCCTTCTAGTCTCCGGTTGTCTTCTTGCATGTTCGGGCATAGTGACTTAACTCACTCGACCACTCTATCTATTACAATGCAATTTACAACAAAAATGGGGTGCCAACTTCCTATTCTAAGTTTTACATGGCATTCATCAAAATCTACAAAATAATTTCCCAACAATTTCCCTCTTTTTTGATGATGCCAAAACTTAAAACATACATCAATAATTAAACAAAGAAAGATACATACAGGCAAATGTAGAATCACGGAGAATGTATGCTTAGAATTGATCTTTTATTGATCATAACATTCTTGTTCTTTACATAGTTTTACAAAGTGTATCGAGCTTGAATCATAAGAAAATGTATCGAGCTTAAATGGACCTTAAAGTAACCATGTTGTTCTATATCTCCACAAGTATAGAAATTGTACAATTTTATTCAATGTACGTAAGACTTACATAAAAATGTATTTACATAGTAAAATACACGAAGGGGTGGACAAAGCAACACTTCATCTCCTTCATCGCCTCTTTCTTTCATCTTCTTGACTCTGTCATCTTCGACCTTCTTCTCGTTTTTCTCATCTTCACCGCCTTCTTCTTTTCATATGCCCTTCCTCGCGCTTCATCTCTTCTCGGTCTTTCTTGTCTTTCCTCCCATAGCTGAGTTTGTCTTTTATTTTACTCTTCAATTCTCTTCACATACTCAAGATTGTTCTTAGCCACTTGCGGGTTGGCTACTTCGTCAAATCCAGCCCAATAGATCCCTCCTTTCTTGCCTAGATCTATATACTCAATATTTTTGGGGAGGTCTAGGTCCGAAACCTCTTCCTCCACCACGCTTCTTCCTCTTCCTCCGGGCGTGTCTTTGTACTAGGATCTTCTTTTTCCCGGTGAGTGACTAGCAGAGTGACCAGCAGAGAGAGGCGCCAGTGTGTGTCTTTTGCTGTCGCCTTCTTCTTCACATAGTGTGAGACCTTTTTCCCAGTACAAATCCCAGGCTTGAGCCGTGGACATATTTGCGAAGTAACCTTCAGATGCGAGCGTCTTGAATTCATCAACAGATCTTGGCTCGGTTCCAGCATCTGAAATGGCATAGGTGTCTCTGTCTGTTGGAATGCCTCCATGTTGTTTCAGAATATCCATAACTCGGGCATCCATCCTTCGCTTCCACTTCCTTCATCCCTGCTTCAACTGTCTTTCTCTTTTCAGCCATAGGTACAACAGAGTGTTGGAGTGGCAGAGTCACTGGGAGTTTGCTGATAATATCAGCTGTGACAAGACCTTGTTGAGGGGTTTTAGCAATCATCAAGGTCACATCTTTCGAACCTTCCCCCTCAACAGACTTCCCTTTCTTCTCTCTTATTACTTCCTCAGCTGTCTTTCCCTTCACAGCTGCTTCCTCCTTCTCAGCTTCAGATCCCTTCAGCGCCTTTAGGTATTCCTCTTCCCCCTTTTTGGCATCATCAAAGGAGAGAGGAACCCCTGGAAACAAGCTAGCAAGCAAGAAGTCTAGTCTGCTGATAGCCGAGTTCTGCTTCGAATCTGCTGCGGAATATGCTGCACGGAACTCAGTGCGGGTGGCGTTGGATTCAGCTGCTACCAACTTCATCTCAGCCATGAGAAGACTGAATTTTCGATCCATATTCTCTTCCACGTGCAGGAGCTCGTTCTTATTGTGTTCACAACGACTTTATCTCGTGGTGTGAGATTCATGCATTTGTTCGATGTGCTCTTGCAATTTTGTCTTCGCATCGCATTCTCGGCCGCCCGGACTAGCAACTTGTTGAACAATGTCTCGAAATATCGAGCTTGTTCCACACGTATTGTCTGCTTCTTTGTTGCCACCACTCCCGGATCGACTATTATGCCACGCAAATCAACGAGTAAGGTTGGCGTCTCGTTATCAGCCTCATGTCCGGTGAGGCTGGTGCCTCTCCATCTTTTCAATCTCAAGCAAATAAGGCTTTGAAAACTTCCCGAACTCAATTTGTCTCTCTGTTTGGTGACGCAGCGTCAAAGTCATAGTCATTTGGAACAATGGTGTACGATGGAATAACAGGGTGGTCGTCTGTGGAAGCGCTCGCGATCTCTAGGCGATTCTTCGGGAGGTCGGGTACCTCAGAGAGAAAGGAAATGATTCTACAAAAGGATCATCACGGGCAAATGGAATTGTTCAATGATAAATGGTGCTCGTGAAGTCCCCTGTGGAGTCGAACCCATCTGCACTTGGGAGCTGCGCAGATGGACTCTATTTCATTTGTGGTTTGTTGTGAAGTCGACCCGAGCTTTGCGAGCTTCAGTTGTCTCAGCTTCTTCGTCGGTCTCAAATTTGGTTTTTCCAAATAAGTTGGTAGTCCTCGGCCTTATCGAGCGTCATCGGACGATGACGAGATTGCCATGGGTGGCTCATCATCAAAGTTGAATGTTTGGTGAGTAGTCTTGAGGTCGACTTACTCGTGGTTGGAATATCCTCGGTGAGTTTTTGGATCGCAATAGGGGATGACTCGATTCATCTTCACCTTCGGATCGAGAAAAGTTACATCGGGATTATCTGGGAGTCGTGAAGAGCACTTATCTCCTTTTTCGATGGATCAATGATGGAAGGAGGGATGTTTTGTGCCTCGATCTCTTTACCCCGAAATCTCAATCTCCGTTGGCCTTCATTACCTTCTGCGCAGTCTCAAGCTGCAAGCGAGGCCTTGGACATCCCTTTCCACGAGGTGTCGGCTATCTTGGGGTCTTTCGTGGTGGCATCCTTTGAGTCTCAACTCCATGGATTGCACTTTCGGTGTGCCCAGTGTTAACTCCCGGGCGGTTCCTTCTCAGGTGCCTCTTTGCATCGGCGAGCGTCATTGGCTCTGCGCAGAGCGGTTGGCACCTTAGTGAGACAGTCTCAACTATCGAGCCTCGTTGATGACAACTTGCTGTGTATTTTGTGGTTGTTCCTTCTCCACTTCGCCTCCGAGATTCATTGTGGAGTCGTTTGCAAACATCCTCCGGACTCTGCGCAGTGGAGGGAGTTTCCCCTCGGTGGCACACCACCGGTGAGTGACTTGGAATGGGGTCACTCATCTCCGGACTCGGCTGTTCCCATTGAGTATGCAACCATTGGGGCGGTGGTAAGACACCTTCATTAGGGGTTGGCTCGATTTGGGGTCCCCACAATCCCGTTTCATCGCCGTTCCCTTAACACCTTCATCCGAATGAGTGGGAAGTGGTGGCGAGATGAGAGTGGCAATCTGCCGCACCACTCCTATGGGATCAACTTCGGTGTGATGTGGAAGACTCCCGGTCCTTCCAACATCATTTGCTCATGTAGGGCTCGGATTCCCGCATGGCTTGCCTGCATCTCGATTCTTCAGAGCGGCGGAGGTCCGATCATCATCTTCACTCCCGAGAGAAAATGTCGAGATGAGGATGTGTATGTTGATGGTTCGATAAAAGGACAAGGATGGCCTTTTCACGAGCCTCGCCTTCCTCTCGCTGTCTCTACTTCTCCTTGTCCTTGAAGATCTGCAAGATATCTGTGCAGTTTTCTTCATCCAGTGCTTGGACCACAGTGGTCACCCCAAGAAAGTTCAACAATTCCTCTTCTTCTTCGATAAACTCCGGTCTTTGGAATGTTCCTGGATCGACTCAACTTCCACTTCCTCCACTCTCGCAGACGATTTTGGATGTCCGGATAAGGTGGGGATATGATCATCACATCATCATCATCTCTATCATCTTCTCCTTCTTTGTCCCTCATTCTCGGGGATAGAAGGTAGCAAGCTTTGGTGCTCCATACCGTCAGTTGCGTCTGTTGCAGGAGGGGATATAACCCTATCAACAGGCGAGTTTGCTTTCTCGCAGATCTTCTTGGCGATTGCGGAGAGCAGCCTTCTTTTGAGGAGGGGAGACAGGTTGTATCATCGGGTCACGGTGATTCCCCTCACTCGTGATCGGCTCTCTTAGCGTAGGCTCTCTTCGTGCGCCGAGAGAGGTTTGATCGAAACATCCTCTTGTTTACATGGAACGCCTTTCTATGTCGAAGAGGGACTTCCTTTACTTCCATCATTCGGCCAATCACCGGGGCGTATCCCAAGGAACCTCCAAATGTACCATCCTCCTTGAAGGATTTATTCCCAACATTCTGGCAGAGTCTGCTGTATACAAACTCGGCCAGTTCACTTTCTTCTCTTCAATGATCGCAGCCATCACGATCAACTTTGCTTTGGACAACTGGTCAAAGCTCCCAAATTTGATGTCTATGCATTTGGCAACGATGTCCAGCAATTTGTGGTAGTCCTCCTTCAGTAGCCTCTTATTAATTTTGTATAGACTACTTTCGCAGACAGATCGGACTTGGCTACTTCCTTCCAAGTAGCAGCCAGGTCGACATCAGCTTCATAAATTTCCGGAATTCCTTCCATCGGTAACAAGCAGTGTTCGGCCAGATCCTTGGCAGTAATGGTGAACTCCTTTCCATGAACAGAGGACTTGATGCCCTCATCGTGAACCTCAGCGTTCACGTAGAACTGTGCGACCTCTTCTACGTAGGTCATTGGGAACTCCATCGTCAAAAATGGTCTTAATCCAGATTTTTCCAGTTTCTCAGCAATCTTCTTCACGAGGATGTCGTCGGACCCTTGTTTAACCATACCATCGAAGTCCACAGTAGACCCGGTGTGGATTTGCTTTCCTAGCTTGACAAAATCATGAGTAGATGCCATTTCGAGATGTTTTACCGAACGAAACTTGAAAACTGAGTGAGGATTGATAGGGTTTTGAGAGAAAATTTTTGCTTTTGCTTTTGAGAGAGAGATGAACAGTTTTGGGTAAAGTGAGTGAGAAACGGACGAAATGGTTTAAGTATGGTTTATGAAAGGACGTGCAGGTGGTTTTTGAAATTTGATCAAGATCAACGGCTTAAATCTTGCACGCCGATTATCATTTAAGTTCTCGCATTTAATGCGGCAAAGCATTTATATCCAATCATAAGCTTGGTGTGCGACTTTTGATCAGACACGCGTCATAATTATCTTTGACGTCGTTCTTAAAAACATTCCGGTTAGTAAAAACGACCGCGTTTTTGTCACTTTGCTCATAAATGACTCAAACTTACTCCTTAGCCGATTCAATCCTTCTTCTCTCTATTCTCCTTGTGACTCAGCTGTCAGCTAACTCTGTACAACTGACTTTCCAATACGGCTGATTCACTTAGCTGAATTATGAGTTCAGCTCTTTTTCATCCTTTTTCTTTGAGTCTTCTGAGTGTCAACTCACTCAATTAACCCTAGTTCATGCTTGAGTTCTTCAAATCTTGACTCACATAATGGTTTTGTGAAAATGTCGCCCAACCTGTTTATCGGTTGAAATATATTCAAGGTGATGTCCTTCTTTTCAACATGATCTCTTATGAAGTGATATCTGACCTCAATGTGTTTTGTTCTTGAATGCAACTCAGGATTTTGAGTGATTGCAATTGCACTTGCGTTATCACACATAATTGGAATTTCTTTTTCCTCAACCTCATAGTCTCTCTTCTTTGTCTCATCCACAAGACTTGGGCAACAAATGTTTGCCGCATATGACTATGTATTCTCGCTTCATTTGTGGAGGTGGCTATTGAATTTTGCTTCTTGCTAAACCAGGAAATTAGCATATTTCAAGCATTTGCCATGTGCACGAGGTGCTTTTCTGTCAACTCTACATCCATCATAGTCGAGTCCGAATAACCAATTAGCTTGAATCCACCTTCCTTTGGATACCATAAGCCAACTTCTTGGCTTTCTTTCAAATATCTCAAAATTCTCTTGGTTGCGATCATGTGGCTTTCTTTTGGAGCAGATTGAAATCTTGCACATACACCTACAACAAAGGTGATGTCCGGCCCGCTTTTTGTGAGATAGAGCAATGATCCAATAAGTGCTCAGATCTTGTTTGATCTAGGCTTGCCATCCGCATCCATATCCATTTTGATGATGTTTTTATAGAAGACTTCTCTTCCATTCCGAATTTCTTCATTAAATCTCGGTGTATTTTTTGTCGACTTATGAAGGTTCCATCCTTGTTGTTTCACTTGAAGTCCAAGGAAGAATGTCAGCTCTCCCATCATGCTCATTTCGAATTTGCTTTGCATGAGATTTGAAAATTTATCACACAGCTCTTTGTTTGTGGATCCAAAGATGATGTCATCCACATATATTTGAACAAGCAGTATACTCTTGCTATCTTGAATTTTGAAGAGTGTTCTGTCCACTTTGCCTTTTGTGAATCCGTTCTCAGTCAAGAATTGTGACAATGTATCATACCATGCTCTGGGTGCCTGTTTCAATCCATATAGAGCTTTCTTGAGTTTGTATACTTTATATCCAAGAGTCTTCTGCTCAAATCCTGGAGGTTGTTCAACATATACTTCTTCTTCCAATAAACCATTAAGAAATGCACTCTTTACATCCATTTGATATACAATAAAGTTCTTGTGAGCTGCATAGGCAAGAAACATCCTTATGGCTTCCAATCTTGCCACAGGAGCAAATGTTTCATCAAAATCTATCCCTTCTTCTTGGCAATATCCTTTGGCTACCAATCTTGCTTTGTTTCTTACCAAAGAACCTTCCTCATTCATCTTGTTTCTGAACACCCATTTAGTGCCAATAACGTTTTGATGGGTAGGTCTTTGAACCAATTCCCACACTTTATTTCTTTCAAACTGATTCAGCTCTTCTTGCATAGCTTGAATCCAATGTGTGTCATCCAATGCTTGAGACACATCTTTTGGTTCTATTTGTGAGATGAAGCATGTGAACATTGCTTCTTGTTGAGTTCTGGATCTAGTTTTGACTCCTTCTCTTACATCTCCAATGACTAGTTACGGTGGATGGTCTCTCAAAGCAATGTTACATCGGCCGAGTAAGTTAGTGGATTGATCGTCTTGTAGTGTGTTATTTTGATCAGTTCTCTCATCATCACTTAGCTACAAATTTTCCAATTGTTTTTGAGACTCAACTATCTCATCTTCTTCGGGTTTATAATTCCCGGCTTCACTTCAACATAGGGACTCTTCGCATGGTTGGTTGATTGACTTATCGGTGACTCTTCAATGTCTTCTCCATTTACATTGGGCTCATCGAACCCCACATGGATGGATTCTTCGTAACCATAGTCCTCTTGTTGAGTACTCTGTAGGCTTTGCTTTTTTGAGTATCCCAAGAAGATACCTTCATCGACTTTATCATCAAAAGCCTTTAAATTATCTTTGCCATTGTTATGGATGAAGCATTTGCATCCAAATATTCTAAAATATATAACATTTGGCTTTCTCCCTGTCCAAATCTCATAGGGAGTCTTTGTCAGCTGTCTGTTTATCATGCATCTATTTTGAGTATAGCATGCTGTTTTAATGGCTTCAGCCCAAAATCTTTTAGGCTGTCCAGCTTCAGCTAACATGGTCCTTGCAGCTTCCTTGAGAGTTATGTTCCTTCTTTCTACTACTCCATTCTGCTGTGGAGTCCTTGCTGCAGATAATTCATGAGCTATACCATTTTCAATACAATACTGAGTTATTATTCCATTGACAAACTCGGTTCCTCTATCAGACCTTATCTTTATAATGGTTTGACTCTTCTCATTTTGAACTCTTTTCATTAGTTGAGGTAACTTCTGCAAAGTATCCTTCTTTTTACACATGAAGATTGTCCATGTATATCTTGAATAATCATCCACCACTACTAGAGTGTATTTCTTTCCACTTATGTTGTTGGCTCAATTTGGGCCAAATAAATCCATATGTAATGATGCAATATCCTTGATGAAGATGGACTTGACTTCTCTTTGAATGATGATTTGATCTTGCTTTCCCATCTGGCATGCATCACAAATGCTTTCTTTCTTGTACACTGAGTCTGGTAGTCCTTCTACAAGATGACTCCTTGCAAGCTTGTTAATTGTCTTGAAGTTCAGGTGACTCAGCTTCTTGTGCCACAACCAACTAGATTCGGCTGTGCACTTTGCTAGCAGACAAGTGCTTGGTGTTGCAGTTGACCAATCTACCACATACATGTTCTTTTGTCGGCATCCTTGCAGCACAACTTCATTGGATTCAGTGTCCTTGATTTGGCATATACCCATGTTTAATCCAACCTTATAACCCTTGTCACAAAGTTGGCTGATGCTTAGCAAGTGGAAGTTGAGTCCTTCAACATATGCAACATCTGTGATTTCTAATCCATTTTTCTTGATGGATCCAGTGCCCCTTATTTCTCCTGGAGCTTCATTTCCTCCAAATATGACTTTTTCACCTCTGACTTCCTTGAATTTTGACAGATGTTTCTTGTTTCCTGTCATATGTCCGGAACAACCACTATCCATGTACCAGGTTCCTTGGCACTCAGCTGTTACTTGAACCTGCAATCAAGGAAATTAGATTTTAGTTACCCATACTTGCCTGGGTCCTGAGGGGTTAGTATTATAAGATGATCCAACCAGCCTATAGTCAAATGATTTGACTCTAAGAGGTTGCCATCTATCAGTGTCATAATCATAATTAACTTTAGCAAACTGCTTGGGGGTTCTAGGTTCATACAGCTGCCTCTTTTGTCTGTATGCATGTGAATGTGTTTTAGCAATTGCTGTATTTGGGTAGTTGTGATATTTCTGAGTGTAGTGCCTAGGTGCATAAGTGTGCTGATGATAGCTCTTATGCCTTTGGAATGGCCTTTGTTGAGTTTTAGGACTTTGTCATTTAGGCTTATATTCCATAGATCTTTGCTGATAGTTCACATTATTCCAATCAGCTTGGCTTGGGTAGTTTCTACCATTCCTATCATATATATTTCTTTTATAGAATTTGGGACTTTTGGTAGCTCTGTTTCTTCTTTCTGAGTATTTCCTATTTGAGTTTCTTTGAGGAACTCTAATTTGGATTTCTTCTCAATTTTGTCCTCTCAAGACACTCAATGCAACTTTCCTTTTCCTTTATAACCAAGGCCAGTTTGCTTGTGATTGTGCTTTGGAATAAATGTGTGTGCACCATTTGGAGTTTTGGAATTTTGAGATAATTCATTACTTGAAGATCCTTTTTTCCAAAATCACTTTTGGAGCTTGACATAGCACAGAGGAATTAAATCCTAAGCCTGTCTTGTCTCCACATTCTCTTTGACTCATAATAAGGTCATCCAAGGATTTAGATGCCTTAGTGAATGAGGCAATCACATTTTTGAGGTCATTCTCCCTCTTTTCTATAGCAGCTATTTCTGCTATTAACTTAGCATTTTAAGCCTTTTGACTTTTATTCTCATCGCCTATTTGACTTAGAGTACTCGGCTCCTTAGTCACCGAGAGTTTTAGCTCTGAGTAGGTTGGTTTCCTCATTTAGTAGTGTGTGTGAGGATTTAATGTGTTCAAAGTCTTTCATCATTTTGCCTAATGAATCATAAAGATCGAGTTGGTGATGAAGTGTGTGGGTTCTGATCACTATCACTAGAATTTGAGTGTGATGAGTTAGAATGTACCTCATCTTTTTTGGTCAGGTTGGTCTTGTTCCTTGGCCATTAAACAGTCAGGTTGGTCTTGTTCTTGAGTCACTTGAGTAGTCACTTCACTACTCAATGAATCGGTGTGTCTTTTGACTTGTTTGTCTCGGCGATCTCTCTGCAGCCCAACATTGCCTTTTTCTTTTCTTGTCTTCTTTCTCTCAAGACCTTTCTTTCCTCTTCATTCTGTATTTGTTGACTACAAGATATGGGCAATCAATGGCATAGTGACCTGGTTGTCTGCAGTTCCAGCATAGATTTTCAACCTTTTGATCAGCTCTTTCGATTCTTGGATTGTCAGCCCTTTGATATTCAACTTTTTGATGCTCTGCTCTCTTGGTTGGCCTATCTTTCCTTGACTTAGAGGGAGCTGAGTGTCTTCTGGAGGATTCACCTTTGCCTCTCTTGTAGTTCTTATTGAAGAACTTGTTAAACATTTTAACTATCAGGGCTATTTCCTCTTGGTCAATGACTTCTTTGACCTCAGCTCTCTTGCCAACCTTAACAATTAGAGCAGTTGTTTTGGGCACGGCTGATCTCCTCTTGGACTTTTCTCCTCAGCTCAAATTCATAGGCCTTGAGATCTGAGAATAGCTCATGGTAGGATGTCTTGGATAGGTCCATGGAATGCCTCGGTCTATGACCTCCATTTCCCATTCGGTGGGAGACTTCTTAGAATCTTCATACACATTTCTTCTCGTATATATTCTTTTCCAAGTGCGAGATAGCTCATTGGTAATTTACGTGAATCGAGCATCCCGGTGATCCAAGGTCTCTCCTGCAAGCATTTTAAAATTCTCAAATTTTTGTACAAAGAACATATAGTTTATTTTCCTTGATTTGCTCGAGCCTTCACAAATCAAGGTTATCTTGTCCTGATTTCTTTAGCCGTTTTGCATGATTTGACTTTATTGAACATGGCTTTGTCCAAAGTTTTGTAAAGAATGTCCTTGGCCACATTGTCCAAGTTATATCTTTTCTGTCATCATTTGTCCATTCATCTCTCGGTTTTTAACCATAGATGGTCCGGGAGCAACATCCTCTTCACCTTCTTGCAGACTCTCCTTACAATTTGTGTTCACTTTTAAAATTTGCATTGGCCCATCTTCTATCACTATCCACATTTCATCGTGTAAATCTTTGATAGATGAGCTCGCATACGGATTTTCCAATCATCGAATTCCTCTATAGTGAACATAGGGATGCGTGTCAAATTTGCTTCCATGATAATAACTTTCTTGATTAAAAGAGTTTTGAAAGATCAATCTTGAAACAATCTTTGAAAGATTTGGAGATCTAGTTGATGCTTGATCGGAAGGCTCGGTGAACCAACCGCTCACGATACCACTTGTAGGTCCCAAGGGGTGTGAGTGTAAGGTTTAGAAGGGGGTTGAATAAACCTTACCAACTTTTCAAATTTAGTCCTTTTAAATTTTGAGTTAATACTACACGACTAAGTCCTTGATGGACAGCTAAGTTAGTTAATCGTGAGTAAGACACTCATGACTGAGCGAAATTTGTTGATAGAATAACTCAATTTGTTTTGACTAAAGACTTAACTTGCGTGATATGTTTTTTGGAAGACTTAACACCCTTGATTTTGGTTTAAGTTTGTTTCAATACTTGGTTTTTGCACTTTGTTGATTATCAATTGGATAGCAAATTTATCGTGAGATATAAATGTTATATGCGAGAAATTAAAGTCTTTGAAATGTAAATGACACAATAAATTTTTATAGAGGTTCGAAGATGGGGTAATTCTTCTACTCCTCTCTTTTCCAACTCCTGGAGGAATCCACTAAGTATTGATCAATATCCGAGTGGTTAACGGTCCGGATACAAGTCTTGATCACACGGTGACTTGATCCTTTGGGACTCGATCCGGAGATGCCTTGGTCACACTGGTGGCTTCTCATACGACTCAATTTCTTCACAGGGCAGACTTCCTTGCTACTACAGCCCACTTGCTCAAGTTCCTTGGATTTGATCACGATGCCCTCCAAATAACTTAAGCCTGGTTCGACCTTGAACCTTCCTACAATCTTTCGTGGAATGTAGACCCCTTGATTCTTCAAATGTTTCCTCTTCAACTGATTGAAGTCGTCTTTCCTTCACAGGTGAGTGTAGGATTGATTTCCTTTGTAATGTAAGCTTGAGGATTGAGCGTTTAATAACTTGAGAATATTTCAAGTTACAAATGTTTCTTTCTTGCTTGTGTTCAATTCTCAGATGGTCAAGGTAACCTTTTCTCAAATAAACTCCTCAGCCTTTTATAGTGGTCTTTCAAAAATCTGCCCTGTTGAAGAGATAGGCTTGTTTTTGAAAGTCACTTGTGGTCGTTGGCTTGTCTTGTTGCAAGTCTTGGAATTGACATTTCCTCGTATAAATGATCCTTCAGCTTTTCAGAGATCTAACACAGGTGGAGTGCTTCCCATTGGTTTATTCCTTTTGCACGCTTCTGGGACTGTGCACTTTAAGAAAGGTAGTATGGAAGTATTACTTGTTTAAGTAATTCTCTTGATTTCGTCATGCAAGATCTCTTTCGATTATCTCAACTTGATTGCA
This sequence comes from Rehmannia glutinosa, assembly GCA_016081115.2. NCBI lineage: Eukaryota > Viridiplantae > Streptophyta > Magnoliopsida > Lamiales > Orobanchaceae > Rehmannia > Rehmannia glutinosa. The sequence continues at coordinate 74,573,550 of CM071936.1, read as the reverse complement.
TTTCCTTTTCCCAGGTGACTTGAGTCGACTTCCAATCATTGGATGACTCTTTGTCACTTCAACTTGAGACTTGGCTATCTTGAGTTGACTTGTCGATACTTCACTGTTGCATCTCGGCTACACCTTGAGTCGAGTTCCTATCTTCTCTTCTTTGCCATACTCAGGTGCCTCACAACGGAGTCTTCCTTCTAGTCTCTGGTTGTCTTCTTGCATGTTCAGGCATAGCTGACTTAACTCAGTTCGACCAACCCTATCTATTACAATGCAATTTACAATAAAAATGGAGTGCCAACTTCCTATTCTAAGTTTTACATGGCATTCATCAAAATCTACAAAATAATTTCCCAACAACCCTTGAATTTGATTTAACTATGTTTTAACACTTGGTTTTACCACTTAGTATTTTATCAGTTGGATAGCAAATTATCAGCAGATATAAAATATGTGTGCAGGAATGTAAATATGCTGAAATGTAAATGACACGAGTAAATTTTATAGAGGTTCGAAGATGGGGTAATTCTTCTACTCCTCTCTTCTCCAACACGGAGGAATCCACTAAGTAATGATCGGTTTACAAAGTGGTTATCGGTCAGAGACAAGTCTTGATCACGCAGCTGACTTGCTCCTTTGACTCAGTCTGGAGATTCCTTGGTCAAACAATTGGCTTCTTGTGCGACTCAGCTTCTTCTTCTGCAGGCGTTTTGCGCTTGCTACTTGACTCACTTTCTCAAGATTCTTGGATTTGATCATGAGCCCTCTAATAACTTGAGATTGGTTCGACCTTGAACCTTCCTACAATCCTCCTTGGAAAGTAGACCCCTTTTGATTCTTCAAAAGTTTCCTCTTCAATAGTTTGAAGTTGTCTTTCCTTCACAGCTTTGTGTTGGATCGATTTCCTTCGAGATTTAGACTTGAGGATTTTGCTTGAATAACTTTGAAGGTATTTGCAGGTTACAATATGAGTATTGCTTGCTTGTTCGTGGTTCAGGTAACATTTTCTCAATGTGATTCCTCTGCCTTTTATAGTGACCTTTCAAAAATCTGCCCGTTGAAGAGATAGGCTAATTTTCAAAAGTCACTAGAGTATGTTGGCTTGTCTTGTTGCAGTCTTTGATGTTGAAAATTTCTCGTATTTAATTTCTTGCAGCATTGCAGCATTTCTCACACTTGGTGCAGTGCTTCCCATTGGTTTGTTCCTTTTGCACACAACTGGAACTAACACTTTATCTCTGACAACTTTAACATGTTACTATTCTGAGTAACATTCTTGACTTTTATCAACGGATCTCGTTCAGTTGTCTTGACTTGACTGCAGTCTTTTATTCCCTAGGTGACTTTGAGTTAACTTCCAATCAATGGATGACTCATCTGTAACTTGAGACTTGGCTTCTTGAGTTGACTTAACTGACTCTTCATACAGCTGTTTCATAGCCAATACTCCTTCAGTCGAGTTCTTGACTCTTCTTCTTGCCTATACTCAGCTGTTCCTCAGCGGATATAGGTCCCAAGGGGTGTAAGTGTAAGGTTTAGAAGGGGGGGGGTTGAATAAACCTTACCAAATTTTCGATTTAGTCCTTTTAAATCTCTGAGTTGATTCTACACATTTGTGTCCTTGATGGATCGAATTAGTCACTCAAGAGAGTTAATCTCTCAATGAGACTAAATTTGAATTTGTTGATGGAGTAACTCATTTGTTGGCTATAATTTAACTCATTTGTGGTTTTATTTTCAGCGAAGACTTAACACCCTTATGTTTGATTAAGCAAGATTTTAGAGCTTGATTTAGTACTTATAATTTTATCAAATGGATAGCAAATTTATCGCGAGATATAAGCGAGTTAAAAGTGCGGGGAATTTAAATCTTTGAAATGTAAATGACACAATAAAGTTTTTATAGAGGTTCGAAGATGGGGTAATTCTTCTACTCATCTCTTCTCCAACTCCTGGAGGAATCCACTAAGTAATGATCAGTTTACAAAGTGGTAAGATCCGGATACAAGTCTTGATCACAACAATCGACTTGATCCTTAGGGACTCGATCTGGAGACGCCTTGATCACTCGGTGGCTTCTCGTGCGACTCGGTTTCTTCACAGGGCAGTTTGCCTTGTTACTACTGACTCACTTGCTCAAGCTCTTTGGATTTGATCACGAAGCCCTCCAAAAGCTTAAGACTTGGTTCGACGCCTTGAACCTTTCTACAATCCTTCTGGAATGTAGACCCCTTGTTTTCGATATTTTCCTCTTCAGCGATTGAAGTTTTCTTTCCTTCACGGTGAGTGTTGGATTGATGTACTTCCTAATGTAGGCTTGAGGATTGAGAATGTTTCAGTTTTTCTAATATGCTTGTTTATCTCATATGTGTGTCATCTCTTTTTCTCAAACAAACTCCTCAGCCTTTTATAGTGAACTTTCAAAAATTTGCCCGTTGAAGAGATAGGCTTATTTTTGAAAGTCACTTTGCAGTCGTTGGCTTGCAGTCCTTGGAATTGCCATTTCCTCGTATGAATTGTTCTTTCACCTTTTCAAAGTTGTGACACGGTGTAGTGCTTCCCATTGGTTCATTCCTTTTGCACGCTTGGGGTGAGCACTCCAAGAAAGGTGGTATGGAGATATTACTTGTTTAAGTAAATCTCTTGTTCGGCAACGGTTCTTTTCTGATTATCTCGACTTATTTGCATTTCCTTGCTTTCCCAGGTGACTTAGAGTCGAGCTTCCAATCATTGGATGACTCTTCTGTCACTTCAACTTGAGACTTGGCTTTTCTTGAGTTGACTTGATGATGCTCCACTGTTGCATCTCTTTGCTTTTTCGATAGAGTTCTGTCTATTCTTCTTTGCCATACTCAATTTGTCTCGCAGCGAAGTCTTCCTTCAGGTCTTGATTGTCTTCTTGCATGTTAAGGCGTAGCGACTTAACTCACTTGGCGGCTCTAATTGTTACAATACATTTTACACAAGAATTGGGCGCCAACTTTCTATTCTAAGTTTTACATGGCATTCATCAAAATCTAAACAATAAAATTCCTAACAATTTCCCCCTTTTTGATGATGCCAAAAACTTAAATCATTCAAAGATGCAAACAGTAATGATACATACGGATAGTGTATTGACATAGAATGTATGCGCGAGAATCAATTCTTTTTATTGATCATATCATTCTTGTTCCTTAACACAATGTTTACAAGGTGTATCGAGCATATAATTGTCTTCAAAAAAATTAAAGAATTTATACCTTTATTACGAGAGAAGACTTACATTGTATGTATTTACATAATAAAATACACGAAGGGTTGGAAGCAACACTTCATCTCCTTATTTGTCTCCTTCTTTCATCTTGTTCAACATCTTCTTCTCTTCTTCTCTTTTTCTCGTCATTTGCCTTCTTTTTTTCTTCTCATATGCTTTCTGGCGACTTCATCTTTTCTTATTCTTTCTGTGTTTTCTGCCATAGCTGAGTTTGTCTCTTGTTTTCTTCTTCTATTCTTTTTGCATACTCGGTGTTAGTTTTAGCCACTTTCAAATTTGCCACTTGGTCAAGCCCATTTCCCCAAGTAGATCCCTCCTTTCTTCCCTGGATCTACGTATTCAATATTCTTGGGCGGAGGCCTAGGTCAAGCTTCTTCCTCCACTCCTCTTCCTCTACTCTACCTGGGCGTATCTTTGTCTTTGGTCTTCTTCTTTCCGGTGAGTGACGGCGGAGTGACCAGCAGAGTGATTTAGGTTGTCTGCTTTGCTGTCGACTTCTTCACATAATGTGAGACCCTTTTCCCGAAGACAGTCCCAAGCTTGAGCCATAGACATATTTGCAAAGTATCCCTCGGACTTTCGGCGTTTTAAATTCATCGTGATCGTGGCTCTGTCCGACATATGAGATGGCATAGGTGTCTCTGTCTCTTGGAATGCCTCCGTGTTCTTTCAAGATGTTCATCACCCTGGCATCCATTCTTCCTTCCACTTCCTTCATCCCTCGCTTCAATTGATTTTCTCTTTTCGACCATAGATACAAGCAGAGTGTTGGAGTGGCGAGAGTCTGAGGGAGTTTTCGCTTATAATGTCAATTTGTGTGAGGACCTTGTTGGGGGTTTGTGCAATCATCAATGTCACATCTCGTTGATCCTTCCCCCTCAACATGCTTTCCTTTCTTCTGTTTCAAGACTTCCTCGGTGATTTTCCTTCTCATTTTGCTCCTTTTTCTTTTTTTCGGCTTGATTTTCTTTGCTTTAAGGTATTCCTCTTCCCCCTTTTTGGCATCATCAAAGGATAGAGGAACCCAGGGAACATCTTTGGCAAGCATGAAGTCGAGTCTTCCGATGGTTGAGTTACGCTTCAAGTCTGCTGCGTTATGCGGCAGACGGAATTGGTCGAGTAGCGTTGGATTCTCTTTGAAATTTTCTTGTCATGTGTTCTTCCAAACGTTTGTAGATCATTTGTATTTTGCTCACGCAGCGAGCTTGATCTCGGCGGTGTGAGCTTCATGCATATGCTCAATGTGTTCTCTCAAACCGTCTTTGCATCGGCATTTTGACTCTCCACACCACGGTGACTTGTTGAACAATTGTGCGAAGTATCTCACTGTTCCACACGCATTGTTTCTTCTTTGTTGCCACCATTCCCTTATCCGAATGTTATGCCTCTTAAATCATTTGTAAGGGTGGCATCTCTGTTGTCGGTCGCATGTCCAAAGAGGCTAATGCCTCTCCATCCTTTCAACCTCGGCAAAGAGTGCCTTGAACACTTCTCGAACTTGGTGATTCTTCATTGCGGTGATGGCCATACAAAGATCGAAGTCATAATCAATTTGGAACGATGGTGTACGATGGAAGAACAGGAGCTGGTTTGTAATAACGTGCTTGTTCGTTTTACGTTCGATGATGAGCGGTGCGCGTAAAGTTCTTTTGGGAATCGATCTGCTGCGACTTGAGGAGCGGCGGTGGTCTCTGGTTTGTTGGGTTCTGTTGTGAAGTAGACCCGATTTCTTTGAGCCTCAATTGCCTTAATGCAACCGTTGGTCTCGGTGATTTCTCCATTTGATAGATTGGTCCTCGGCCTTATCGAGCGTCATCGGACGATGATGAGATTTCCATTGGTGGCTCATCATCAAAATTAAAGGTTTGACGAGTAATCTTGGGATCGAGACTTGCTCGTGCTTGGAACATCCATGGTGAGTCTTTTGGATTTGTCATGGGGATGACTCGGCTTCTTCTTCGCCTCCGATCCGATCCCGGAAAAGTGACATCGGGGTTGTCCGGGAATCATGATGTGCGCGATCTCCTTCTCGGATGGGTCGATGATACCAGGAGGGATGTTCTCTACTTGGTTTGCTTTACCCGGGAAGTCTCAACCTCCCGTGGGCCTTCATTTCCTCCGGCGGTCTCTCTCTGCTGCGAGGCCTGGTCCTCCTTTCGACAAAGTGTCATTTTGTCTTAGGGTCTTCTACGATGGCATCCATTGGAGTCTCAACCCCATGGATTGCACTTTCATCGCCAGTGTTAACTCCCTGGGTTGTTCCTTCTGTGCCTTTGCATCGGCGGCGTCATTAGCCTTCGGAGAGTTGGCACCTCGGTCAGAGACGATCTCAATCGCCTCGAGCTTCGTTGATGGCAACTTCTTTTTCTTCTTGTGTTTGAATTTTCTCTACTTCGCCTCCTACATTCTTTGTGGAGTCATCCTCGACATCCTCCGACCTTTGCTGCGGTGGAGGAGTTTTCCCTTAGGTGCACACACCGGTGAGTGACTTGGAATGGGGTCACTCGTCTCCAAACTCTCATTGTTTCGATTGATTGCGCAGCCGCCGTTGGGGGGTGGTAGCACACCTTCAATAGGGGTTGGCTCGTTGGGGTCCCCACTATCCCGGTTTCATCGCCATCTCCTTATTGCCTTCTTTCTCGAGTGAGGGAAGTGGTAGCGGCAACAACATTGGCTATTTCTTTGAACCACTCCCATTGGATCGATTTCGGTGTGTTCGGAGGACTCTCCTGGTCCCTCCATTAATCTTTGCTCGTGAAGGATTCTTGATTCGTGCAATGCTTCTTTGCATTTGCAACTCTTCGGGCGGGTAAGAAAAGCATTTCTCAGTTCCTCGTCAGCCGGAGAAGACATGAAGGAGAGGATGTGTGTGTTACGTGGTGCGGGAGATAGGGCGGATGCTTGCCTTCTCACGTCTGGCTTCTTGACTTGTTTTTCTCTCTCCTTGTCCTTGTAGATCTGCAGGATTTACGTGCGAGTTGTCTTCATCCAGTAGCGGGAGCACGATAGTTAATCAAGGAAATTTAGCGAGTTCCTCTTCTTCTTCTATGAACTCGGGCCGTTGGAACTGTTCCCTTGACTTACTCAACTTCCATTTCCTCCACTCACGCAGACGATTTTGGATGTGCGGGTAAGGTGGAGATAGGATCATTACATCACTATCCGCTCTGGCGGAGTTCTTCTTGTGCTTGGTGTGTGAGCTACGGTGTGTCTTGAGTTGTCTCTGTGATCGCCTTGAGACAGATTTGGTGTTTCATCAACTACATCGGAGACTCTACTTCTCCGGTAGTCTCCGTATTTGTGCTAGCCGAGATAAGCGACTCATTTGGTTTCTCTGTTCGGATTCGCTTGACAAGTCTTCTTCGTCTCTGGTTTGTACGGAGGGATTTACAGTTCGAGACGGTGTCCTCGAGTCTTGGGCGGTGGGGCGTCTTTGTGTTTGTTTCGAGGAGGTGGCCGTCTTGGCTTGTCGGTTCTCCTCCTTTTTGACGATCGGAGAAGGTATTTGTGAATCCTTCTCGACGGCGGCTGCGAGGGCGGGAGACACGAGGCTTTGGGCGGTGACTCGCTGCGGGCGGGGAGCATGTTTGGTTTTCTTTCTTTGCGCAGGGGCGATCTTTTAGCATTTGCAGGGCAGCTTTCTTCTTAATTTGGAGAGGAAGCATTTTGTATCTTGGTCGGTGATTCCCCCCCATTTGGTGTCGGTTTGTCTTGGTGTAAGCTCGCTTCGAGCACCAGAGAGGTTAGCTCGAACATTCTCTTGTTAACATGGAAAGCCTTCCCATGCCTAAGAGGGACTCCTTTCACCTCCAATAGCCGGCCAATCACCAGGCCATATCCGGGATCCTCCAAATGTGCCATCTTCTTTGAAGGACTTGTTCCCACGTTCGGGCAGAGTCTGCTGTAGACAAACTCAGCCAGTTTATCTTCTTTTCTTCGATGATTGCGGCCATTACAATCGGCTTTGCCTTTGTGATTGGTCAAAGCGCCAAATTTGATGTCGATACATTTGGCAACTATGTCCAACAATTTGTGATAATCCTCCTTCATGATCTCTTGTTTCTTTTGTGTATATTATTTTATCGGCAAAGTCGGACTTGGCTATTTCTTTCCATGCGTCGGCCAGGTTCACGTCGCCTCTTTAATCTCGGATGCTCCTTACGCTAGTAGTGAGCAATATTGCCAAATCCTTGGCGGTGATAGTCAGTTTGCTTCCGTGAGCAGGATGACTTGATTCCTTCATCGTGAATCTCGGCATTCACGTAGAATTGTGCGACCTCCTCCACATAGGGCATCGGATATTCTAGCGTTAGAAAGCGGTTTTAGTCCGGACGTTTCCAACTTCTCAGCGATTTTCTTCACTAGGGTGTCATCGGACCCCTGCTTCACCATTCCGTCGAAATCCACCGTCGAACCGGTGTGGATTTGCTTTCCTAACTTGGTAAAGTCATAAGTTGGTGCCATTTCTCAGGATTATATCAAGGAAAAACTCAGAAATTGATTTGAAGGTTGATAGGGTTTCGAGAGTAGTTTGCCTTTGCCTTTTGAGAGAAAGAGATGAACAGTTTTTAGAAGTGTGAGAGAGAAACGGACAAAAATGGTTTAAATATGGTTTATGAAAGGACGTGCAGGCGGTTTTGAATTGTGATCGAAATCAACGGCTTGGATTTCGCACGCCTATTGAGCATTTCATGTCTCGTATTTAATGCGGCAAACATTTATATCCAATCATAAGCTTGGTGTGCGGCTTTATGTCTATACACATCATCATTATCTTTGACGTATTCCTTAAAACATTCCCGCTTAGTCAAACGCATTGCGTTTTTGTCACTTTGCTCATAAGTCATTCAAACTTATCTCTTAGCCGATTTAACTCTACTTCTCACGAGTTCTCTTAGCGGCCCGACTCGGTGTAGTTTGTCTTTCCGATCTGGTGATTCTTGGTGATTTCATTTTTCACTCTTTTTCTCCCCTTTTCTGTTCCATTTCTCTTCTTTGATTTTGTCGAGTGTCATTTCACTCATTGCCTTAACTCATGCTTGAGTCCTTCAAATCTTGACTCACATAATGGTTTTGTGAAGATGTCGGCTAGTTGTTTATCGGTTGAGATATATTCCAGGATGATGTCCTTCTTTTCAACATGATCTCTTATGAAGTGATATCGACATCAATATGTTTTGTTCTTGAGTGCAACACGGGATTTTGAGTGATTGCAATTGCACTTGTGTTATCACACATGATTGGAATTTCTTTTTCTTCAACTTCATAATCTCTCATTCTTTGTCTCATCCATAGGACTTGGGCACAACAACTATGTATTATCGCCTCATTTGTAGAGGTGGCTATTGAGTTTTGCTTCTTGCTAAACCAGGAAATTAGTCTGTTTCCTAGCATTTGACATGTGCACGAAGTGCTCTTCATGTCCACTCTGCATCCAAAGATAGTCGGAATCGAATAGCCAATTAGCTTGAATCCACCTTCCTTTGGATACCATAGGCCTACTTCTTGGCTTCCTTTCAAGTATCTCGTATTTCTCTTTCTTTGTCATATGGCTCTCTTTTGGAGCAGATTGAAATCTTGCACATACACCTACAAACAAAAGTGATGTCGGCCGCTAGCCATTTGTGAGATAGAGCAATGATACAATAAGTGCTCAGTATCTTGTTTGATCTACGAGGCTTGCCATCTGCATCCATGTCCATTTTGGTGATGTGTTCATTGGTATTTTTTTAGGAAGACTTCTCCTCCATACCAAACTTCTTCATTAAATCTCGGTGTATTTTGTTTGACTTATGAAGGTTCCATCCTTCATTTGTTTCACTTGAAGTCCAAGGAAGAATGTCGGCTCTCCCATCATGCTCATTTCAAATTTACTTTGCATGAGGTTTGAAAATTTTTCACACTCTTTGTTAGTGGATCCAAAAATGATGTCATCCACATATATTTGAACAAGCGTATACTCTTCTTGTCTTGAATTACGAAAAGTGTTCTATCTACTTTTCCTTTTGTGAATCCATTTTCGTTAGGAATTGTGACGGGGTATCATACCATGCTCTGGGTGCCTGTTTCAATCCATACGGGGCTTTCTTGAGTTTGTATACCTTGTCTCCAAGAGTCTTCGCTCAAATCCTGGAGGTTGTTCAACATACACTTCTTCTTCCAATAAACCATTTAGGAATGCACTTTTTACATCCATTTGATATACAATGAAATTCTTGTGAGTGCATAGGCAAGAAACATCCTTATAGCTTCCAATCTTGCTACAGAGCAAATGTTTCATCAAAATCTATCCCTTCTTCTTGGCAATATCCTTTGGCTACCAATCTTGCTTTGTTTCTTACCCAGAGCCTTCCTCGTTCATTTTATTTCGAATACCCATTTGGTGCCAATAACATTTTGATGTATGGGTCTTTGCACTAATTCCCACACTTTGTTCCTTTCAAACGATTGACTCTTCTTGCATAGCTTGAATCAATGTGTGTCATCCAATGCTTGTGACACATCTTTTGGCTCTATTTGCGAGATGAAGCATGTGAACATTGCTTCTTGTTGAGTTCGGATCTTGTCTTGACACCTTCTCTTATATCTCCAATGACAAGTTACGGTGGATGGTCTCTCGGCCATCTTACATCAGGTTGGAGTGAGTTATTTGGATTGATCGACGGCAAATTTGTGTTCTTTGTGGTCAACTCTCTTGTAATTACTTAGCTTCAAATTTTTCATTTGTTTTTGAGATTGACTATCTCATCTTCTTCGAATTGATAATTCGACTTGGCTTCAAAGATAGGGACTCTTCTCGTATGGTTGAATGATTGACTTATCGGTGACTCTTCAATGTCTTCTCCATTTACATTTTGCTCATCGAATACTACATGAATGGATTTCACGTAACCATAGTTCTTTTGTTGAGTATTCTCAGTAGGCTTTGCTTTCGGTGAGTATCCTAAGAAGATACCTTCATCGACTTTAGCATCAAAAGCCTTTAGGTTGTCTTTGCCATTGTTGTGAATGAAGCATTTACATCCAAATATTCGAAATATGAAACATTTGGTTTTCTTCAGTCCATTTCATAGGGAGTCTTTGTCATTTGTCTTTTTATCATACATCTGTTTTGGGTGTAGCAATTTGTGTTGATTGCTTGACCCAAAATCTTTTTGGTAATCTGCTTGACTCACATGGTCCTTCGCTTCTTTGAGAGTTCTTTCTTCTTTCTCGCAACTCCATTCTCTTTGTGGAGTTCTTTTGCGATAGTTCATGACCAATACCATTCTCAATACATTCTTGAGTTATTATTCCATTGACAAACTCGGTTCCTCTATCGATCTTATTTTGATAATGGTTTGACTCTTCTCATTTTGAATCCTTTTCATCGGTTGTGGTAGTTTTTGTAGAGTTTCTTTCTTCTTACACATGAATATTGTCCATGTATGTCTTGAGTAGTCATCTACTACCACCAAGGTGTATTTCTTTCCACTTATCTTTGTTTGGTTCCCTTTGGGCCAAATAGATCCATATGAAGCATGATCAATATTCTTGTTGAGGATGGGCATGTCTTTTCTTTGAATGACGACTTGATTTGTTTTCCCTTCGACATGCATCACATAGACTCTCCTTCTTGTATCTCGAGTCCTGGAAGTCCTTCTACAAGATGACTTCTTGCCGACTTGTTAATTGTTTTGAAATTCGGGTGACTCGACTTTTTTGTGCCCACCAACTTGATTAATTTGTGCTCTTTGCTAGTAGACAAATCTTTGGGTGTTCTTTGTTGACAAATCCACTACATACATATTTTTTTCTGTCTACATCCTTGTAGTACCACTTCATTTGATTCAATATCTTTGATTTGGCACATACCCATGTTAAATCCAACATTGTAGCCCTTGTCACAGAAGGTGATCGATACTCGATGTAAGTTGAAGTTGAGTCCTTCAACATATGCAACATCTGTGATTTCTAATCCATTCCTCTTGATGGATCCAATGCCTCTTATTTCACCAGGAGCTTCATTTCCTCCAAGTATGACTTTTGCTCCTTTGACTTCCTTGAATTTTGACAGATTTCTCTTATTTCTGTCATATGTCTTGAACGACCACTATCCATGTACCAGGTTCCTTGGCACTTCGGCACATTCCTTGAACTCCGCAATCAAGGAAATTAAGTTTTAGGTACCCATACTTGTATGCGGGTCCGAGGGGTTAGAATTGTAAGATGATCCAACCAACCTATAGCCAAATGATTTGACTCTAAGGGGTTGCCATCTATCGAGTGCCATAATCATAATTAATCCTGGCAAATTGCTTGGGAATTCTAGGTTCATACAAATTTGTCTCTTTTGTCGTATGCTGCATATGTGTTTTAGCAATTGCCTTCCTTGGGTAATTGTGGTGTTTTTGCGTGTAGTGCCTAGGTGCATATGTGTCTTTGATGAAAGCTCTTATACTTTTGGAATGGCCTTTCTTGAGTTCTAGGCCTTTGCCATCCTGGGCTTATATTCCATAAGTCTTGTCTTTGTGATTTACAATATTCCAATCAGCTTGGCTTGGATATTTTCTACCATTCCCATCATATGTATTTCTTTTATGGGTTTTGGGATGTTTGGTAGCTCGCTTCTTCTTTACTGAGTATTTTTTGTTTGGAGTTTTTGAGGACTCGGTGAATCTCTTCTCGGTGTCCTTTCAAAGACTCTCAATCGGTCGTTTTCCTTTTCCTTTGTAACCAAGGCCGGTTTGCTTAGTATTGTGCTTTGGAGTGAATGTGTGTGCAACATTTAGAGTTTTGAATTTTTCGGACTCTTCATGACTTGAAGATCCTTTTTCCAAAATTACTCTTGAGGTTTGACATGGCACAGAGGAATTAAATCCTATGCCTGTCTTGTCTCCACATTCTCTTTGACTCATAATAAGATCATCCAATGATTTAGATGCCTTAGTGAATGAGGCAATAACATTCTTGAGGTCATTCTCCTTTTCTATAGCAGCAATTTCTGCTACTAATTTAGCATTTTCAGCCTTTAAACTTTCATTTTCAATGACTATTTGACTTAGAGTACTCGGCTCCTTAGTCGACTTTGAGTTTTGACTTTTGAGTAGGCTGTTTTCCTCATTCAATAGTGTGTGTGAGGATTTAATGTGTTCAAAATCTTTCATCATTTTGCCTAATGAATCATAAAGATCAGTAGGTGATGAAGTGTGTGTGTCATGATCACTATCACTAGTGTCCGAGCTTGTTGAGTTAGATTGTACCTCATCTTCTTGATCTTGTTCTTTGGCCATCAAGCGGATCGGGCTTCTTCTTGAGTCACTTGAGTAGTCGACTTCATCGCTTGCTCTCAATCGCCCCATTTGTCTCTCTTGACTTGTTTGTCTCGTGATCTCTGCAGCCATCATTGCCTTTTTCTTTTCTTGTCTTCTTTCTCTCAAGACCTTTCTTTCTTCTTCATCTCTGTCTTTGCGACTACAAGATATGAGCGATCAATGGCATAGTGACTGGTTGTCTACAGTTCAACATAGATATTCAGCCTTTTGATCAACTCTTTCCATTCTTGAGTTGTCACCCTTTGATACTCAACTTTTTGACGATCTGTTCTCTTGGTTGCTGTCTTCCCTTGATTTGGAGGGGAGCGAGTGTCTTACGGAAGATTCACCCTTTCCTTTCTTGTAGTTCTTATTAAAGAACTTGTTGAATCTTTTAACCATCGGGCTATTTCTTCCGGGTCGATGACTTCTTTGACCTCGGCTCTCTTCCCATCTTTAACAATTAGAGAAGCATTTGTTTTGGGTACTGTTTGTCTCTTCTGGTCTTTTCTTCTCGGCTCAAACTCGTAGGCTTTGAGGTCCGAGAATAGTTCATGGTTGGATGTCTTAGATAGGTCCATGGAATGTCTCGGTGCCATGACCTTCATTTCTCATTCATTTGGAAGACTTTTAGGATCTTCATACACATTTCTTCTGTGTATATTCCTTTCCAAGTGTAAATGACTCATTTGTGATTTTACGTAAACCGAGCATCCAATTGATCCAGGTTTTCTCCCGAGATCATTTTGAAGTTTTCAAATCTTTGTCTGACGGCATTTTGATAATTTGTTTTCTTTGATTTGCTCGAGCCTTCACAAATCAATGTCAACTTGTCCCTGATTTCTTAGTTGTTTTGCAAGATTTGACTTTATTGAACATGGCTTTGTCAAGGTTTTGTAAAGGATGTCCTTGGCTACATTGTCAGATTGTATCTTTTTTTGTCATCATTTGTCCACTCGGTTCTTGGTTTTTCAACCATGAGTCCGGGAGCAAGACATCTTCTTCTCCTTCAATTTGCAACTCTTAAATGCATTTGTGTTCACCTTTAATATTTGCAGAGGCCCATCTTCTATCACTATCCACATCTCATCATGTAATCTTTGATAGATGAGCTCGCATACTGAATTTTCCAATCATCAAATTCTTCAATAGTGAACATAGGGATGCGTGTCAAATTTGCTTCCATGATAATGACTTTTAATGATAAAAAGAGTTTTGAAAATTTAAGTACTAAAGCAGACTTTGAAAAGTTTGGAGATCTAGTTCAAGACAACCGATGCGGAGGGTTCAATGAACCAACCGCTCGATACCACTTGTAGGTCCCAAGGGGTGTAAGTGTAAGGTTTAGAAGGGGGGTTGAATAAACCTTACCAAATTTTCGATTTAGTCCTTTTAAATCTACTGAGTTGATTCTACACAAATTTGTGTCCTTGATGGACAATCGAATTAGTCACTCAAGTAGAGTTAATCTCTCAATGACTCAATTTGAGCCGTTGATGGAGTAACTCATTTGTTGGCTATAATTTAACTCATTTGTGGTTTTATTTTATTGGAAGACTTAACACCCTTATGTTTGATTAAGCAAGATTTTAGAGCTTGATTTAGTACTTATAATTTTATCAAATGGATAGCAAATTTATCGTGAGATATAAGCGAGTTAAAAGTGCGAGAATTTAAATCTTTGAAATGTAAATGACACATAAAGTTTTTATAGAGGTTCGAAGATGGGGTAATTCTTCTACTCCTCTCTCTTCTCCAACTCCCCTGGAGGAATCCACTAAGTAATGATCGGTTTACAAAGTGGTAAGTCCGGATACAAGTCTTGATCACAACGGCCGACTTGATCCTTAGGGACTCGATCTGAGACGCCTTGATCACTCGGTGGCTTCTCGACGACTCGGCTTCTTCTTCAGGCAGGCTTTTGCCTTGTTACTACTGACTCACTTGCTCAAGCTCTTTGGATTTGATCACGAAGCCCTCCAAAAGCTTAAGACTTGGTTCGACCTTGAACCTTTCTACAATCCTTCTGGAATGTAGACCCCTTGTTTTCGATATTTTCCTCTTCAAGCGATTGAAGTTTTCTTTCCTTCACGGGTGAGTGTTGGATTGATGGACTTCGTAATGTAGGCTTGAGGATTGAGAATGTTTGATTTTTCTAATATGCTTGTTTATCTCATATGTGTGTCATCTCTTTTTCTCAAACAAACTCCTCGGCCTTTTATAGTGAACCTTCAAAAATTTGCCCGTTGAAGAGATAGGCTTATTTTTGAAAGTCACTTTGCGATCGTTGGCTTTGCGATCCTTGGAATTGCCATTTCCTCGTATGAATTGTTCTTTCACCTTTTGAGTTCGACACGGTGTAGTGCTTCCCATTGGTTCATTCCTTTTGCACGCTTCGCAGATCGAGCACTCCAAGAAAGGTGGTATGGAGATATTACTTGTTTAAGTAAATCTCTTGATTTCGGCAACGGTTCTTTTCTGATTATCTCGACTTGATTGCATTTCCTTGCTTTCCCAGGTGACTTAGAGTCATCTTCCAATCATTGGATGACTCTTGTCACTTCAACTTGAGACTTGGCTTTTCTTGAGTTGACTTGGTGATGCTCCACTCATTTGCATCTCATTTTGCTTTTCGATAGAGTTCTGTCTACTCTTCTTTGCCATACTCAATTGTCTCGCAGTGAAGTCTTCCTTCGGGTCTTGATTTGTCTTCTTGCATGTTAAGGCGTAGCCGACTTAACTCAGCTTGGCACTCTAATTGTTACAATACATTTCTGACAAGAATGGGGCGCCAACTTTCTATTCTAAGTTTTACATGGCATTCATCAAAATCTAAACAATAAAATTCCTAACAGTGAGTCTTCACTTGATCTTGATTGACTTCTTGTATTTCCAGGCATAGCTGACTTGACTCAGCTTATTCAGCCCTATCTATTACAATACAAATTACAAGGAAAATGGGGTGCCAACTTTCTAGTTTAAGTTTTACATGGCATTCATCAAAATCTAAACAATAAATTTCCCAACAATTTCCCCCTTTTTGATGATGCCAAAACTTAAAAATATTAATCAACATGTAAATAACACATATACATACAGACAATGCAGTAACAAAGAATGTATGCGTAGAATCAATCATTTTATTGTCCTTTACACAACTGTTTACAGGGTGTATCAGAGCATAATCATATCTAAGCCAATTTCAAGCATCTATGCTAAGATACAGAAATAGAGAGAAAATACAACAATATTTTATTGAATGTACAGATGACTTGCATACATATGTATTTACAAGAGTAAAATACACGAAGGGCTAGCAACCACACTTCATCGCCTTTGTTGCCTCCTCCTTTCCTCTTCAGCTCTGTCGTCATCAGCTCTCTTCCTTTTCTTTTCCTCTTCAGCTGTTTTCTTCTTTTCGTAGGCTCTCTTTGCAGCTTCATCTTTCCTTTTTCTTTCTTGCCTCTCTTGCCACATCTGATCTTGTCTTTTGTTTTCTTCTTCAATTCTTTTCGCATATTCAACATTCTTCCTAGCCACTTCCCGATTGGCTACTTCATCATACCCAGCCCAGTAGATCCTTCCCTTCTTGCCTGGATCTACATATTCAATGTTTTTGGGTAGAGGTCTAGGTTGAAAGCCTCTACCTCCACCACTTCTTCCTCCTCCTCTCGGGCGTATATTGTCTTTCGAGTCTTCTTCTTACTATTTGAATGGTCTTTGGTAGTCTCTTCGCCTATCGCCTTCTTCGCACAACTTCAGGCCCTTTTCCCAGTACAAATCCCAGGCTTGGGCTATGGACATGTTTTTGAAATAACCTTCGGATTCGAGCGTTTTAAATTCTTCAATGGATCTTGGCTCGTCTCCGTCATCTGGAATGGCATCCCTTTTCCTGCCAGAATGCCTCCATAAGCTTTCAAGACTTCTAGTACACGGGCATCCGTTTTTCTTTCAACCTCCTTCATCCATGCTTCCACAATTTTTCTTTTCTCAGACATAGGCACAACAGAGTGTTAGAGTGGCAGAGTCACCGGAAGTTTGCTGATTATGCTTGCAGTGACATGACCTTGCTGAGGGGTTTCAGCAAGCATTAAGGTCACATCCTTTGACCTTTCCCCCTCAACAGCTTTTCCCTTCTCTTTCTTTTTCTCAGCAGTTGTCTCCTTCTTCTCAACAATTGTCTCCTTCTTCTTCTCAGACACTGTTTCTTCCTTCAAAATCCACGGTATTCTGTTCCCCCTTTTGGCATCATCAAAGGAGGAGGAACCCCTGAAACATCCCGGCAAGCATGAAGTCCAGTTGGCCGAGAGTCAATTTCGCTTGAAGTCCGATGCGGAGTATCTTTGCTTTCGAAATCTTTGAGCGAGTGGCTTTGGATTCGGCCTGCCACCAATTTCATTTCAGCCATGAGAAGGATGAATTTGGCATTCATATTCTCCTCAACACGCAAAAGTTCTTTTCTTTGAAATTCACGCAGCAGCTCCATTTCAGTTGTGTGAGAGGCATGCATTCTATCAATATTTGCCTACATCATCTGCTTCATGTCAGCATTGTCAGCACTCTAGACGAGCATCTTGTTGTATAATGCTTTAAAATATCTAACTTGTTCATATCGCACTGCTGACACCATTCCCTAATCCGTGCCACTATCCCTCGCAAGTCTGCTGTGAGGTTGGCATTTCTATTGTCCAGTCACATATCTAGTGAAGCCTGGTGCCTTACAATCTTCTCAATCTCTCCATAGATTTGCTTGAAGAATTCACGGATCTCAGCTCACCTCGGTTTCAGCTGGCGGCTAAGCAACATCAAAATCAAAATCTGCTGGAATAGTGGAGTCGGTGGGAATAACTCGACCAGCTCTGACGTTGAAACATCGCTGCTCATGAGTTGTTTCTTCTTCAAGGTCGGACAGCTCAATCGAGAAGGGGAATGTCTCCTCAAATGCATCATCACACACATATGGTATTGATTCTACAGTTGTTCATGCCCTTGATGATCCTAGTTGATCGAGAACTCTTTGTAGCTTTGGGAGCTGCTTGAGATGACTCGTTTTCGGTTGGGCCTTGGTGAGTGGATTGGCCAGCTAATTGAGCCTCAGCTGTCTTAATAGCTTCTTCGGCCTCAGTAGATTCTGCTAAATGAATTTCCTTGTCCTCAGCTGCTTTTTCAGCGTGATCGGAGGATGATAAAACCTATGGGTTTGGTTCATCATCAAAGTTAAAGGTTTGACGAGCAGCTTTGAAGTCTGGCTTACTCGCCCGTGGAAGAACATCCTCAGCTGAGTCCTGTGCATCAGGGGTGGACTCAGCTTCGTATCCAGATACCAGGAATGTTGTGTTGGGATTGTCATGGGAATCATGAAGAGCACTAATTTCCTCTTCTGATTCAGCAATGATGACTTGAGGGATGCTCTTATCTCCTTGATTTTTACCTAGGGAAGTCTCAACCTCCCTTGGGCCTTCAATACCTCCAGCAGTCTCAACTGCAGTGAGGCCTTGTACATTCCCTTCGACAGTCGCAGCTGTCTTAGGGTCTTCGGCAGTGGCATCCATATGAGTCAACTCCTTGGATTGCACTTTCAGTTCCCAGAGTGTTAACTCCCAGGGCAGTTGCATCCTATGCCTCGACTGCAATAGCAGCGTCCTCAGCCTTCAAAGCAGTTGTCACTTCAGCTGGGACAGACTCAACTGTCCGAGCTTCGTCAGTGTCAACTTGCTGTTGTTCTTTTTCTTTTTCTTTTTCTTTCTCCACTTCTCTTCCTTCCTTCATAGTGGAGTCATCTGCAACATCCTCCGACCTCGCTGTAGTGGAGTGAGTTTCCCCCTCAGCTGGCGCACCAGCTGAGTGACTGATGGTGGGGTCACTCTGCGCCAAACTCCCAGCTGCTTCCATTGAGTGCTCAGCCGTGGGGGCCGGTGGTAAAACACCTTCAATAGGGGTTGGCTCAACTTGGGTACCCAAGTTCCTAATTTCATCACCAAGTCCCTTAGACCCATTTCCGGAGTGAATTGGGGATGTAGTTGCAGCTATAACTGTGGCAATGTGCTGCACCACTGCCAAAGGGTCTATCTCCAGGAGAGATTTTGAGGACTCTCCTGGTCCTTCCATCAGCTGTTGTTCGTGCATCAGCCTGGATTCCCGCATGGCTTGCTGCATATCCAACTTCTCCTTCGCAGCAATGGGATCCATGTCTTCACCACTTTCCGAGAGTGAATCGATGTGAGGATGAGTGTGCTCCAGAGTTCCAGTGAGTGGGCATATATCCGCCTTTTCACGAGCTTCAGCTTCTTCAGCTGCTTTGGCTTGTTCATTCTCCTTGAAGATTTGTAAGATATTCAAGCAATTTTCTTCATCAAGGGCCTGAATCACCTTGGTGATGCCGAGGAATTCGAACAATTCATCCTCTTCTTCTATGAACTCAGGGCGTTCAAATTGCACCCTTGAGTGACTTAGTTTCTAAGCCCTCCATTCGTGTAGACGGCGCTGGATGTCTGGGTATATTGGAGAATACATGATAACATCATCATTGTCATCTTGTTCTTGTCCATCCTTTTCGGGAATGGAAGGTAGCATACTCTGCTTCTCTTCACCTTCAACAGCATATGTGGCAGGTGGAGACATAAACCTTTCAGCAGGGGATTCTGTTGTCTCCGCTGCTTCTTTCTCCTCAGTTGTTCTGATCACAGCTGGGTCTTCTAATTGCCTCTGTTGATCCCCCTCAGCAGACTTGGTTGTTTATTAACAACTTCTGGAGATTGCACTTCTTCTGTACCAGCAGTCTCGGAAACCTTTTCCAGCTGAGTTGCAAATTCAGCTGTCTTCTCAAGCTCTGAAAGCTTGAAGATTATCTTTCTTCTTTTTGTCCTTACCAGAGGAATTTTTGGTTCGGATTCCTCTTCTTCAGGTTATTGGGCGGCAGGGACCGGAGCATCTTTCTTGGATTGAGGAGCTGTCTTTCTTGGCTTGGCAGTCCTCTTATTTCTGATGGTCGAAGAAGGTATTTGGGCTTCCTTCTCCATCTCAGCTGCGTGGTCAAGAGACACGGCTGCTCGGGCAGGTGATTTGGCTGCAGGGGCAAGTGCGTCCTTCTTTGCTGCAGGGGCAACTTTCTTCTTCACAGCTGCAGGGGCAGCTTTCTTCTTGGGAGGGGAGGCAACAGATGTTTCCTCGGGGTCAGCTGATTCCCCCTCACTTGTGTCCACCCTCTTAGCATGGGCTCTCTTCTGGGCTCCTGAAAGGTTAGCCCTGAACATCCTCTTGTTTACATGGAAGGGCTTTCCATGTTGAAGGGGAATGCCCTTCACTTCCATCAAATGCCCAATGACTAGGCCATAGCCAAGTGATCCTCCAAAGGATCCATCTTCCTTAAAAGATTTATTCACAATGTTCTGGCAGAGTCTACTATATACGAACTCAGTCCAATTAACTTTCTTTCCTTGCATGATCGCAGCCATGACGTCAACTTAGTCTTTGATAGTTGATTGAAACTGCCAAACATCATATCCACACATTTTGAGACGACATCCATCAGCTTGTGATAGTCATCCTTCAACAACTTCTTCTCAGCTGTGTAGATGACTTTCGCAGCACACTCCGGTTTGGCTACTTTCTTCCATGCAGCAGCCAAGTTGACATCAGCTTCATAAATTTCAGGCATACCCTCAGACAGCAAGAAGAAGTGCTCCGCAAGGTCCTTAGCAATAATCATGATGTCCTTACGGTGGACGGAGGACTTGATACCTTCGTCCTACACCTCGGCGTTCACATAGAACTGCGCCGCTTCTTCCAGGTAGGTGTGCGAGTACTCCAACATAAGAAAAGGTTTTAAACCGGCCTTTTGCAGCATATCAGCTATCTTCTTCACTAGGGTTTCATCGGAACCCTACTTTACCATTCCTTCGAAATCCACAGTTGAACCAGAGTGGATTTGCTTCGATAACTTGACGAAATCAAGTTTTCGTGCCATTTTTGAAAATTTCTACCGATTAAATCTTGATGAACTTGCTTGAGAACTTGTAGGGTTTTTGAGAGAAAGGAACTTGCTTTCGAGTGTTTGAAGATGAACAGTTTTAAGTGTGAGAGAGAACACTGAAAGGAAGAGTATATAAGGGTTATGAAAGGACGTGCTTTCGGTTTTTGAATTTTGATCGAGATCAACGGCTCAGATTTAGCACGTCACACTGCATTTAATTGCTCGCATTTAATGCGGCAACATTTATATCTAATCATATGCTTACTGGGCAGCTTTTGACTGTACCCGTCATTATTACGCTGACATCATCCTTAAAAACATTCTCGCTCATTAAAAATGAATGCGTTTTTGTCACTTAGCTCATAAACGACTCAGCTTACGCCACAAATGACTCAACTCTTCTTCTCTCCTTTCGTTTAGTGACTCAGCTGTCAGCTAACTCGATACAGCTGACTTTCCGATACGGCTATTTCACTTGGCTGATGTGAAAACTTGTTCATCTCTTACTTTCTATCTTCCATCTCTTCTGATTGAGTCTTCTGAGTGTCAACTCAGCTCAATTAACCCTAGCTCATGCTTAAGCTCTTCAAATCTTGATTCACATAAGGGTTAGGTAAATATGTCAGCAAACTGTTTATCAGTTGATATATATTCCAAGATGATGTCTTTCTTTTCAACATGATCTCTTATAAAATGATATCTGACATCAATGTGTTTTGTTCTTGAATGCAACACAGGATTCTGAGTGATTGCAATAGCACTTGTGTTATCACACATAATTGGAATATCTTTTTCTTCAATTTCATAATATCTCAGCTGTTGTCTCATCCATAAGACTTGGGCAACTTGTTTGCCCGCATCTATGTACTTGTCTTTGTGGTTGTGGCTATTGAGTTTTGCTTTTTGTTAAACCAGGAAACCAATCTGTTTCCAAGCATTTGACATGTACCTGAGGTACTTTTCCTGTCAACCCTACATCTAGCATAGTCTGAGTCTGAGTAACCAATATGCTTGAATCCACCTTCCTTTGGATACCATAAGCCAACTTCCTGGCATCCTTTCAAATATCTTAGGATTCTCTTAGCTGCAGTCATGTGGCTTTCCTTTGGTGCAGATTGAAATCTTGCACATACACCTACTGCAAAGGTGATGTCTGGCCTGCTGGCTGTTAAGTAGAGCAATGAACCAATAAGTGCTTTGTATCTTGTTTGATCTACAGCCTTACCATCTGCATCCATGTCCATCTTAACTGATGTATTCATTGGTATTTTCACAATAAGACTTTTCTTCCATACCAAATTTCTTCATTAAATCTCTGGTGTACTTTGTTTGACTTATGAAGGTTCCATCCTTCAGCTACTTAACTTGAAGTCCTAGGAAGAAGGTTAGCTCTCCCATCATGCTCATTTCAAATTTACCTTGCATGAGGTTTGAGAACTTATCACACAACATATATTTGAACAAGCAGTATACTCTCTCCATCTTGAATTCTGAAGAGTGTTCTGTCTACTTTGCCTTTGGTGAATCCTTTGTGAGTTAGAAATTGAGATAATGTGTCATACCATGCTCTAGGTGCTTGTTTCAATCCATATAGAGCTTTCTTGAGTTTGTACACCTTATCTCCAATGGTCTTCTGCTCAAAGCCTGGAGGTTGCTCAACATAGACTTCTTCTTCCAACAATCCATTTAAAAATGCACTTTTCACATCCATTTGATATACAATGAAGTTCTTGTGTGCAGCATAGGCAATAAACATCCTTATTGCTTCTAATCTAGCAACAAGAGCAAATGTTTCATCAAAATCTATTCCCTCTTCTTGGCAATACCCTTTGGCTACCAATCTTGCTTTGTTTCTCACCACAAAACCTTCCTCATTCATTTTGTTTCTGAAAACCCATTTTGTGCCAATAACATTTTGGTGTGTTGGTCTTTGCACTAATTCCCATACTTTGTTCCTTTCAAATTGATTCAGCTCTTCTTGCATGGCTTGAATCCAATGTGTGTCATCTAAGGCTTGAGACACATCTTTTGGTTCTATTTGAGAAATAAAACAGGTGAACATTGCTTCTTGTTGAGCTCTGGATCTGGTTCTTACACCATCTCTCACATTTCCAATAACTAGCTCTAGTGGATGGTCTCTCAGCCATATCACATCAGGTTGAAGTAAATCAGCTGGGTTCAGTCGTCTTATAGCTATGTTGTCTTGAGTAGCTCTTTCATCATCATTCAACTGCAGATTTTCCTGCTGTCTTTGAGATTCAGATATCTCATCTTCATCTTGATTGATTACTCCAGCTCCAGCTTCAACATAGGGACTCTTCTGCATAGTTGGCTGATTCAGCTTATCAGCTAACTCTTCAATGTCTTCTCCATTCACATTGGGCTCATCAAAAACCACATGAATGGACTCTTCGTGACCATTGTCCTCTTGTTCAAGATTTATAGGCTTTTTTTGGTGAGTATCCCAAAAGATACCTTCATCGGCTTTAGCATCAAAAGCCTTTAGATTATCTTTGCCATTGTTGTGGATGAAGCATTTACATCTAAATATTCTAAAGTACCCAACATTTGGCTTTCTCTCTTTCCATATTTCATAGGGAGTCTTTGTCAGCCGCCTATTAATCATGCATCTATTTTGAGTATAGCATGCAGTATTGATGGCTTCAGCCCAAAATCTTTTAGGCAATCCCGTTTCAGCTAACATGGTTCTAGCTTCCTTGAGTGTTCTTTTTTCTTCTTCTCGCTACTCCATTCTTCTGTGGAGTCCTTGCTGTAGATAATTCATGAGCAATACCATTTTCAACACAATACCGAGTGATTATTCCATTAACAAACTCAGTTCCTCTATAAGATCTTATCTTGATAATTTTTTGACTCTTCTCATTTTGAATTCTCTTCATCAGTTGAGGTAATCTTTGAAAGGTTTCCTTATTTTTGCACATAAATATTGTCCATGTGTATCTTGAATAATCATCCACTATATTTCTTTCCACTTATGTTGACTAGTTCAATAGGACCAAATAAATCCATGTGCAACAAATGATGTATCCTTGTTGATGAAGAATTTGACTTTTCTTTGAACGAAGATTTAATCTGCTTTCCCATCTGGCATGCATCACAAACACTTTCCTTCTTGTACACTGAGTCTGGCAATCCTTCCACAAGATGACTCCTTGCAAGCTTGTTGTTTGTCTTGAAGTTCAGATGACTTAGCTTCTTGTGCCACAACCAACTTGATTCGGCTGTACTCTTTGCTAGCAGACAGGTACTTGGTGTAGCAGTAGACCAGTCTACCACATACATGTTCTTCTGTCTGGATCCTTGCATCACTATTTCATTTGATTCAGTATCTTTAATTTGGCACACTCCCATATTGAATCTAACATTACAGCCCTTGTCACAGAGTTGGCTGATGCTTAATAGGTTAAAGTGGAGGCCTTCAACATATGCAACATTTGTGATTTCTAATCCATTTTTCTTGATGGATCCAGTGCCTTTTTTTTCCCCTGGAGCTTCGTTTCCTCCAAATATGACTTTTGCGCCTCCAATCTCCTTGAATTTTGACAGATTTTTCTTATTTCCTGTCATGTGTCTGGAACAACCACTATCCATGTACCAGGTTCCTTGGCACTCATTTGTTCCTTGAACCTGCAATCAAGGAAATTAGTTTTTAGGTACCCATGCTTGTCTGGGTCCTGAGGGGTTAGTGCTATAAGATGATCCAATCAACCTATAGCCAAATGAATTGACTCTAAGAGGTTGCCATCTATATGTGCCATAATCATAACTCACTTTGGTAAATTGCTTGGGGGTTTTAGGTTCATATAGTTGTCTCTTTTGTCTGTATGCTTGTGTGTGTGTTTTAGCAATTGCCTTTTTTGGGTAGTTGTGATATTTCTGAGTGTAGTGCCTGGGTGCTTATGTGTGCTGATGATAGCTCTTTTGCCTTTGGAATGACCTTTGCTGAGTTCTAGGTCTTTGCCATTTAGGCTTGTATTCCATAGGTCTTTACTGATATTCACATTATTCCAATTAGCTTGGCTTGGGTAGTTTCTACCATTCCCATCATATGTGTTTCTTTGATAAAACTTTAGGGTTTTGGTATCTTTGTTTATTATTCATAGTACTTCCTATTTGGAGTTTCTTTGAGGAACTCTGTTGGATTTCTTCTCAGCTGTCCTCTGAGCATACTCAACTGGTTGTTTTCCTTTTCCTTTATATCCAAGGCCAGTTTGTTTGTGATTGTGCTTTGGAGTGAATGTGGGTGTAACATTTGGTGTCTTGGATTTTTGAGATGTTTCATTACTTGAAGACCCTTTCTCCAAAATCACTCTAGGAGCTTGACTGTGCGCAAAGGAATTGAATCATATGCCTGTCTTATCTGCACATTCTTTTTGGCTCATAATAAGGTCATCCAATGATTTAGATGCCTTTGTAAATGATGCAATCACATTTTTGAGATCATTTTCCCTCTTTTCTATAGCAACTATCTCTGCTATTAGTTTAGCATTCTCAGTTTTCATATTTTTGTTCTCATCAACTATGTGACTCAGAGTACTCAGCTCCTTAGTCAGCTGTGAGTTTTGACTTTTTCGCTGGGTGTTTTCCTCATTTATTAGTGTGTGTGAGGATTTAATGTGCTCAAAGTCTTTCATCATTTTGCCTAATGAATCATAAAGATCAGTGGGTGATGAAGTGTGTGTGTCACAATCACTATCACTAGAATCTAAGTGAGATGAGTTAGAGTGTACCTCATCTTCTTGGTCTAGTTGATCTTGTTCTTTAGCCATTAGACAGATCATTGCTTCTTCTTCAGAATCACTTGAGTAGTCAGCTTCACTACTTTCTGAGTCAGCTGCTTCTTTAGACTTAGTTGTCTCAGCAGTCTCAACAGCCAACATAGCCTTTTTCTTTTCCTGTCTTCTTTCTCTGAAGACTCTTCTTTCTTCTTCATTCATGTATTTATTGACTACTGGATATGGACAGTCAATAGCGAAGTGTCCTGGTTGTCTGCAGTTCCAACACAGGTTCTCAGCTCTTTGGTCATTTCTTTCAGTCCTTGAATTATCAGCCCTCTGATATTCAACCTTTTGATGCTCAACTCTCTTGGGTGGCCTATCTTCCCTTGACTTGGAGGGAGCTGAATGTCTCCTGGAAGTTTCACCCTTGTTTTTCTTGTAGTTCTTGTTAAAGAACTTGTTGAATCTTTTAACCATAAGGGCAATCTCCTCATAGTCAATGGCTTCCTTGACCTCAGCTCTCTTCCCATCCTTGACTATAAGTGCAACTGTTTTGGGTACAACTCTCTCCTCTTGATCTTTTCTTCTCAGCTCAAACTCATAGGCTTTGAGGTCTGAGAATAGCTCATGATTGGATGTTGTTGTTAGGTTCATTGAATGTCTTAGGGCCATGACTTTCATTTCCCATTCAACTGGGAGGCTTCTCAGAATCTTCATACACATATCCTTCTGTGTATATTCTTTCCCAAGTGCTGATAGCTCGTTTGTTATTTCAGTTAATCTAGCATCCAGCTGATCCAAGCTTTCACCTGCAAGCATTTTAAAATTTTCAAATTTCTATACAACAACGGACAATTTGTTTTCTTTAATTTGCTCAGATCCTTCACAAATTAAAGTTAATTTATCCCAGATTTTTGTTTTGCAGTTTGGCAAGATTTGACTTTGTTGAACATTGCTTTGTCCAAGGTTTCGTAAAGTATGTCCTTGGCTACATTGTCCAAGTTGTATCTTTTTATGTCCTCGTTTGTCCACTAAGTCCTTGGCTTCTCAACCAGGGCTGGTCTTGCCTCGGCAACAACTTCTTCTCCTTCAACTGTAGTTGCTCTTCTTACGGCTGTGTTTACTTTCAATATTTGCAGTGGCCCATCCTCTATTACTATCCACATTTCATCATGTAAAGCAGATAGATGAGCCTGCATACGAATTTTCCAGTCATCAAATTCCTCAATAGTGAACATAGGAATGCGTGTCAAATTTGCTTCCATGATAATAACTTTGCGGAATAATAATAACTTTTGAAAGATCAAGTGTTAAAAGTTTCTTTGAAAGATTGGAGATCTAGTTTAGTAACCAGTGCGGAAGGCTCAATGAACCAACTGCTCTGATACCACTTGTAGGTCCCAAGGGGTGTAAGTAAGGTTTAGAAGGGGGGGTTGAATAAACCTTACCAACTTTTCGATTTTAGTCTTTTTAAAATTATTACAGAGTTAATACACAGCTAAGTCCTTGAGGGACAGCTAAGTTAGTTAATCAAATAGAGTTAGCCACTCAACGGACTTGATAGAGTCATTTGTTGATAGAATAACTCAGCTGTTTAGTCTAAACCTTAACTTGGCTGTGATAAGTTTTTCAGCGGAAGACTAAACACCCTTGAATTTGATTTAACTTTGTTTTAACATTTGGTTTTAGCACTTAGTATTTTATCTGTGCAGGAATGTAAATATGCTAAAATGTAAATGACACAAGTAAATTTTATAGAGGTTCGAAGATGGGGTAATTCTTCTACTCCTCTCTTCTCCAACTACTGGAGGAATCCACTAAGTAATGATTAGCTTACAAAGGTGTTATCAATCTAGAGACAAGTCTTGATCACGCAGCTGACTTGCTCCTTTGACTCAGTCTGGAGATGCCTTGGTCACACGGTGGCTTCGTCCGTCAGGCTCGGCTTCTTCACAGGGCAGTTGTCTTGCTACTTCAGCTCACTTTCTCAAGCTGCTTGGATTTGACCACGAATCCCTCCAATAACTTGAGATTGGTTCGACCTTGAACCTTCCTACAATCCTCCTAGGAAAGTAGACCCCTTTTGATTCTTCAAAAGTTTCCTCTTCAACAGTTTGAAGTTGTCTTTCCTTCACAGCTTTGTGTTGGATCGATTTCCTTCGAGATTTAGACTTGAGGATTTTGGTTGAATAACTTTGAGAGTATTTGCAGGTTACAGTATGAGTATTGTTTGCTTGTTCGTGGTTCAGGTAACCTTTTTTCAATGTGATTCCTTAGCCTTTTCTAGTGAACTTTCAAAAATCTGCCCATTGAAGAGATAGGCTGATTTTCAAAAGTCACTAGAGTATGTTGGCTTGTCTTGTTGCAGTCCTTGATGTTGACATTTCCTCGTATTTAATGTCTTGCAGCATTGCAGCGTTTCTGACACTTGGTGCAGTGCTTCCCATTGGTTTGTTCCTTTTGCACACAACTAGAACTAACACTTTATCTCTGACAACTTTAACAGGTTACTATTCTGAGTAACATTCTTGACTTTCATCAACGGATCTCATTCAGTTGTCTTGACTTGACTGCAGTCTTTTATTCCCTAGGTGACTTTGAGTTAGCTTCCAATCATTGAGACTTGGCTTCTTGAGTTGACTTGCGACTCTTCATCAACGGCCAATACTCCTTCAGTCGAGTTCTTGACTCTTCTTCTTGCCTATACTCAGTTGTTCCTCAGCGGAGTCTTCACTTCAGTCTTCAGTTGACTTCTTGTATTTCCAGGCATAGCTGACTTGACTCAACATATTCAGCCCTATCTATTACAATACAAATTACAAGGAAAATGGGGTGTCAACTTTCTAGTTTAAGTTTTACATGGCATTCATCAAATTCTAATCAATAAATTTCCCAACAATCACTAAGCCCTCCAACAAACTTGATAATGGTTCGACCTTGTACCTTTCTACAATCCTAACTTGGAAACTAGACCCCTTTGCTTCTTCAAATGTTTCCTCTTTAACTGGTTGAAGTTATCTCTCCTTCATAGCTTGTGTTAGATCGAGTTTCTTCAAATTTGAGGCTTGAGGAATTGATTGAATTGCTATGAGAATATTGTAGGTTAAATGCTTGAATATTGCTTGCTTGTTCGTGGTTCAGGTTGTCAAGGTCACCTCTTCTCAATAGCTTCCTCATCCTTTTATAATGCCCATTTGAAATTTTGCCCGTTGAAGAGATAGGCTAATTTCAAATGTCACTTTGTGTTCGTTGGCTTGTCTTCTCTTGGTCTGCAACCTTGGTGATGTTGACCTTTCCTCGTATTAATGGCATTTCAGCGTTTGCAGGTGCCTTACACAAGGTGCAGTTTTCCCATTGGCTTATTCCTTTTGCACAATTCAAGGCCAAACACTTTAGACCTGGAAACTTTGCCATATTACTAAATGAAGTCATATTCTTGACTTTAATCAACGAATCTAAGTCAGTTGTCTTGACTTTCCTGCTGCCTTTAGCCCAGGTGACTTAAGTCTGCTCCAATCATTGGATTGACTCAACTGTCACTTCAACTTGTAGATTTGGCTTCTTGAGTTGACTTGATTGACACTTCTCACAGTTGTTCCTAAGCCGATTCTCCTTCAGTCGAGTCCTTGACTTCTTTCATGGCCTTACTCAGCTGACACACAGCAGAGTCTTTACACAGTCTGCAGTTGATTTCTTGTAATCTTTGACATAGCTGGCTTGACTCAGCTTTTTCAGTCCTATCTATTACAATACAAATTACAAGGAAAATGGGGTACCAACTTCCTAGTTTAAGTTTTACATGGTATCATCAAAATCTATCAAATAAATTTCCTAACAATTTCCCCCTTTTTGGTGATGCCAAAACTTAAAATAAATAAGTAAACAACAAAAAGATATACAAGCAGTGGAATAACAAAGAATGTATGCTTTAATGAATCATTTTATTGATCATAGCATTCTTGTCCTTTACAAAGCTCTTTACATAGGGTATCAGAGATTTTCCTATACAGAGCTCTATACAAATACATCAATATAGTGTATCAAGGCTAAGTGTACAAGAACATTTGCAGAGCTTATTACAGAAGATTTACATTGAAATGTATTTACATTAAAACACACGAAGGGGTTCGCAGTACACTTCAACGCCTTTGATGCTTCCTTTCTCTCTCTTCTTTAGCTCTTCTGCGATCTTCATCACAACTCTTTTTCTCTTCTTCTCTTCTTCTTCTCTTTTCTTCTTTTCATATGCTTGCCTAGCAGCAGGGTCATCCCACCGCTTTCTCTCTTCCCATTCGCGAGCACTTCTCTCATTTTTAGCTTGTTGTCTTTTAAGAGCCTC
This sequence comes from Rehmannia glutinosa, assembly GCA_016081115.2. Taxonomy (NCBI): domain Eukaryota; kingdom Viridiplantae; phylum Streptophyta; class Magnoliopsida; order Lamiales; family Orobanchaceae; genus Rehmannia; species Rehmannia glutinosa. Next base: position 74,543,960 of record CM071936.1, on the reverse strand, counting down.
AACGTTCTTTCTTGCAACTTCTAGGTTGGCAAGGTGATCATTCCGACCCAATATATGAGACCCTTCTTCTCTGGATCTATGAACAAGACATCTTTTGGTTTTGGTCGAGGTTGAGAGCCTCTTCCACCACTATGCCTTCTCGTTCCTGACTCCGCTCCCCTTCCTCTAGGAGTGTACTGTATTAGAGTCTTCTTCTTTCCAGCCGAGTGACTGCTGGAAGTCTGCTGCTTATCAGTTGATTGACATAATTCCAGTCCCTTCTCCTAAATACAAATCCCAGGTTTGAGGCAGAGTCATTCCTTTAAAGTAGCCTTCTGATTCAAGAGTCTTGAATTCCTCCACTGATCTGAGCTCAGATCCATCATCAGGCATGGCAATTTCTCTTGGGGGTTGAATCGCAGCGAAGTCCTTCCCAGCTGGTGGACCACCATATTGCTTCATTATTTCTTGAACGCGAGCATCTTGTTTTATAGATACCTCCTCAAATGCAGCTTCAATGGCCTTTCTTTTATCTGCCATGGCCTCTGCAGCTTTCTCGATAGGGAGTGTCACAGGTAGCTTGCTGAGAATGGAGGCAGTGACTTCACCCAGCTGTGGGGTTTCAACGCACATCATTTTCAAAGGAAGATTTTTGGATCTTCCTTCCCCCTCAGCTTTGTCACCTCCTCTCATTATTTCTTCCTTCAATCCCTTAAGGGACTCCTCTTCCCCCTTTTTGGCATCATCACCAAAAGAAAGAGCTTTTCCCAGGGAACAATCCACTGAGGAGAAAGTCCTTAATTTGTTCGTCGAGTTTTCCTTAGAGTCTGATGCATCATATGACTTACGAAATTCTGAGCGTGTAGCCTTTGACTCAGCTGTCACAATATTCATTTCAGCCATGAGAAGGCTGAATTTTTCATTCATATTATCCTCGAGTTGGGCAATCTCATTATTGTGAAAATGCTATAGCAGCTCCATATCCGACTTGTGCGACTTGTCAATCCTCGCAATATACTCCTTCATACGTTGCTAATACATGGAATTGTCCACACTCCACAATAGCATCTTCGCAAATAAGGCTTTGAAGTGACGGACTTGCTCAGATCTCATGGTTGTCTGCTGTGCAGCCCATTCACTAATCTTGACAACAATCCCTCGTAAATCAGCTGAGAGGGTGGCATCCCGATTGTCCAGTTTGAGATCCAAAGATGTTTGGTGGCGTTCCACCTTCTCAATCTCCTCACAGATAGTCTTGAAAGCTTTATGGATCAGCTGCTGTGGCTGACTCGACTGTTGGCCACTCTGCATCAAAATCAAAGTCCATTGGAACAATCGTATCCGAGGGGATGACGAGCTCTTCTCGCACTGTATATTTCCTTAAGTCTCTGGCAGATTCAACTTCTAATTCTGGCAATTCAATAGTGAAGGGAAATTCTTTCTCAAAATCATCATATCGAACAAATAAGATCCCCGAGTCTTTTTCTTGTGGAGCCTTCCCTTGTTCTTGATGAGTAGAACCAACAATCTGTGCCTCAGCTGTGGCAGCATCATCGGCAGATGTCACAGCTTTGGGAGCCTGTAATGGAGCTGTGGGAGTCGTTTCTTCTGCTGCAATTTGTGGGAGCTCTTGTGGTGACTCTTTTTGTTTGGAGCATTTGAAGATGTTTGCTCAGCTAACTCAGCCTCAGCTGTCTTAACAACTTATTCAGTCTTAGTGTTTTCTTCTAAATGAATGAACTTGTCCTCACTTGTATCATCAACGTCCTTGGATGATGATGAGGCCTTTGGAGATGGCCATCATCAAAATTAAATTTCATAGAAGACGTCTTCTCACTAACTTGGCTCTGAGATTGCAGAACATCTTCAGCTGGGTCCACTATTGGATTTTCATGCTGGGTGGACTCAGCTTCATCCTCTGACCCTAAAAATGATGTGTCAATGTTCTCTTCAGAGTCATGAAGGGCACCAATAACCTCTTATATGGAAGCACCTTCAAATTGAGGGATGTTCTTATCACATTTATCTTTACCCAAGGAAGTCTCAACCTCCCTAAGGCTTCATTACCCCCAACAGTCTCAACTACTGCAGGGCCTTGTAAATTCCATTCGACAGTCGCAACCGTCTTAGGGTCTCCTACTATCCTTTCGACAGATGCAGCTGTCTTAGGGTCTTGGATTGTGGTATCCATCGAGAGTCTCAACTCCTTGGATTGCACTTTCGAGCCCCAGTGTTAACTCCCCAGGGCTTCACCATCCTTTGCTTCACCAAGGCAAAGAAAGATCGCCAACCTTCAATGCGGTGGCATTTTCAATTTGAGATGCAGACTTAACTATCCGGCGTCGTTTATATCACTCTGTTCTTCTGTAATTTCTTTTCCTTTCCCTCCTAACTGGATTGGTATGTCTCCCACAACAACCTCCAACCCAGCTGTGGTGGAGAGAGTTTCCCCTGGGGTTACTCTGCTCCATAGACGCGGAGTGTGTTACCACCTTCATCAGGGGTTGGCTTAGCTTGGGTGCCCTCGGAGTGTTGAGCCACAGAGGCATGTGTGTTAACACCTTCATCAGGGGTTGTCTTAGCTTGGGTGCCCGAATTCCTAACTTCATTGCCAATTCCTACGAGCTATCAGGTGAGTGCACGGGGGACGTGGTGGCAGCTATGTTTGTTGCAATCTGCTGCGCTACTCCCAAAGGATCAGTCTGAAGAAGATTTTGGGAGGACTCTCTTGGACCTTCTAGTAGACTTTGCTCGTGCATGGCTTTGGATTCGCAAAGCTGCTTTGCATTTTCGACTTCTCTCTGCGGCATTTGGATCTATATCGTCATCACTATCGGTGGACTCATAGATATGCTCATGAGTTCAAAGTATGTGCGCATATCTTGTATTTCTCCAAGGCTCTGGCTCGCTCTTCAGCTTTCTCCTTCTTTTCCTCCTTAATAATGTGGAGGATGTCCAAGCAGTTTTCCTCATTTAGAGTTGATTGAACATTTGTTAGACCAAGGTATATGAGAAGCTCCTTTTCCTCCTCGATAAACTCAGGGCGAGTGAACTGCTGGCTTGAATGATCCAACTTCCATGCCCTCCATTCCCTCAATCTTCTTTGGATGTTAGGCTAGACGGGAGAATACATGATTAAATCATCATCATCATCTCTTTCATCTCCGGTCTCCTGGATGGGGGCTAACGGACCTTGCTCCTCCTCAGACTCAGCAGCGTCTGTCCGAGGAGGTGAGATAACCTTTTCTTGCATAGGTTCTGTTGTCTCAGCTACTTTCATTTTCTCAGATGTTTGCCGCACAGTTGGGTCTTCAATGGTTCTCTGCTGATCAACATCAGCAGTCTTCTCAAGCTCGTCAACAACTTCAGGAGACTGCTCTTCCTGAGCATCAACAGTCTCATTTTCCTTCTCCAATTGGGTTCTGGATTTAGCTGTCTTCTCAAGCTCAGAGTGCTTCTACAACCGTCTTCTGTTGGATGGAACTAGGGGAACCTCTGGTTCAACATTTCCAGGCTCCTCAAAAGTGAGAGCAATCGTAGCTACCTTCCTTGCCTTTGCAGTGCGTTTTTTTTTTTACGATAGGGGAGGGAATTTAGGGTTCCTCCGCTATATCAGCTGCTGGGGCAGAGGGCTCGGTTGCACGGGCAGGTGATTCGGCTGCATGGGCAGGAGCTTTGGACTGGGCTGCAGGAGCATGTGTTTTCTTTGTTTCGGATGTGGGGGCAGGGGCAGGCTTGGATACCACAACTCTCTTATTGGATATAGGCTTTTGAGAGAGAGCTGGAGAGGTCTCAGTTGTGTCTTGGGATCAGCTGATTCTCCCTCACTAGTATCAGCCTTTCTGGCATGAGCCTTCTTCTGGGCTCCGGAAAGATTCGCCTTGAACATCCGCTTGTCGGCATGAAATGGCTTGCCATGGTGGAGAGCAATGCCCTTTGCCTCCATTAGATGGCCAATCACCAGGCCATAACCCAAGGAACAGCCAAAAGACCCATCCTCCTTGTAGGTCCTGTTCAGCACATTCTCGCAAATTCGGCTAAAAACAAACTAGCCAGTTGACTTTCTTCTCTTGCATGATCGTAGCCATCACGATCAACTTAGTCTTGGACAGCTGATTGAAGCTTCCAAACATCATGTCCACGCACTTTGAGACAATGTCCATCAACTTATGGTAGACATCCTTCAAAGATTCCTTTTTGGCTGTTTACACAGCCTTCGTAGCACACTCCGGCTTGGCAACTTCTTTCCAAGAAGCAGCTAAGTCAACATCCTTCTCAGCAATGTCTTTCAATCCCTCCGCAGGAAAAAAGTAGTGCTCAGCAAGGTCTTTTGCAGTGAGTTTGTTGACTTTGTCGTGGACTGATGACAGGATTTCAGCGTCCTGCACCTCCACATTAACGTAAAACATGGAGACCTCCTCCAGATACGTATGAGTGAATTGCATCGACAAGAAGTCCTTCAGGCTGGACTTCTCTAGCTTTTCTGCTATCTTTTTGACCAAGGCTTCATCAACACCCTGTTTGATAATCCCTTTGAAATCCACTGAAGAACCAGTGTGGATTTGCTTGGAGAGCTTTGCGTAATCATGAGTTGGGGCCATTTCCAGAAGTTTCTACCGATTAAAACACGAGAAATCTTGATTGTAAGAACTAGGGTTTGCACTTAGTTACAGAGAAAATGCCTTTTCTTTGCTGAAGATGAATAGTTCGCGTGAGGAGAGAGAAAGATGAAGTTCCGTATATAAGGAACGTGAAAGGACATATTTCGGAGTTTGAAATTTTTGATCGAGATCAACGGTCGAGATTAGAGCTTCGAAATCGCATTTAATTCCCCACATTAAATGCAGCAACATTTATATCCAATCATATGGTTTACTTTGCAGCTTTTGTACTGACAGTCGTTATTATGCTGACTTCATTCTTAAAAACATTCCCGCTTAATTAAAACGACTGTGTTTTTGTCACTTAGCTCATAAATGATTCATCTTATATCAAAAGTGACTCAACTCTACTTCTCTCTTCTCATGATGTAACTTAGCGGTTAGATAACTCGATACAGCTAATTTTCCGACTGTGCTATTTCACTTGGCTGAAATGTGAAACTAGCTCTGTTTCAATATTCTCATCTTCTTTTTCAGCTTATTGAGTCTTCTGAGTTTCCTAACTCAGCTCAATTAACCCTAACTCATTCTTGAGCTCTTCAAACCTTGATTCACATAAGGGCTTTGTGAATATATCAGCTAACTGCTTATCAGTTGAGATGTATTCCAAGGTGATGTCTTTCTTTTCAACATGAGCTTTTTATAAAATGAGATGTGACATCAATGAGCTTTGTTCTTGAATGCAACACTGGGTTTTGAGTGATTGCAATAGCACTAGTGTTATCACACATAATTGGAATCTCTCTTTCTTCAATATCATAATCTCTCAGCTGTTGTCTCATCCATAAGACTTGGGCACAACAATGCCATAGCTTATTATGTACTCTGCCGGTTGTGGATGTAGCTCTTGTATTTTGTTTCTTCTTGAACCAAGAAACCAATCTATTTCAAGCATTTGACATGTACGAAGTACACTTCCTGTCAACTCTACATCCAGCATAATCTGAGTCATGTGGCTTTTCTTTGGTGCAGATTGAAATCTAGCACATACACCTACTGCAAAGGTGATGTCTGGCATGCTTGCTGTTAGATAGAGCAAAGATCCAATCAGGGCTCTATATCTAGTTTGATCAACAGCTTTGCCATCTGCATCCATGTCCATCTGGACTGATGTATTTATTGGAAATTTCACAGAAGACTTCTCTTCATTAAATCTCTGACTTTGTTTGGCTTAAGAAGGTTCCATCCTTCAATTGTTTGACTTGAAGTCTTAGGAAGAAAGTCAGTTTTCCCATCATGCTCGTCTCAAATTTGCCTTGCATTAGGTTTGAGAATTTGTCACACAGCTCTTTCTTTGTGGAACCAAAAATGATGTCATCCACATATATTTGAACAAGCAGTATACTCTCGCCATCTTGAATTCTGAAGAGTGTTCTATCAACTTTGCCTTTGGTGAATCCATTGTCAGTTAGAAATTGAGACAATGTATCATACCATGCTCTTGGTGCTTGTTTCAATCCATACAATGCTTTCTTGATCTTGGAGACCTTATCTCCAATAGTTTTCTGCTCAAAACCTGGAGGCTTTTCAACATAGACTTCTTCCTCTAACAGTCTATTTAAAAATGCACTCTTCACATCTACTTGATATACATTAAACTTCTTATGAGCAGCATAAGCAAGAAACATCCTTATTGCTTCCAATCTGACAACTTGAGCAAAGGTTTCATCAAAATCTATACCTTCTTCTTGGCGATACCCTTTGGCTACCAATATTGCTTTGTTTCTCACAACAGATCCTTCCTCATTCATCTTGTTTCTGAAAACCCATTTTGTACCAATAACATTTTGATGGGTTGGACTTTAAACTAATTCCCATAATTTGTTTCTTTCAAACTGATTCAGCTCTTTTTGCATGGCCTGAATCCAATGTGTGTCATCCAATGCTTGACACACATCTTTAGGCTCTATCTGGGAAATGAAATAAGTGAACATGGCTTCATGCTGAGCTCTGGATCTGGTTCTTATGCCATCTCTAACATCTCCAATGACTAACTCTGGTGGATGGTCTCTCAGCCATCTCACATCAGGTTGGAGTAAGTCACCGTGCATTCACTCTCCTCAAGCTAAGTTATCTTGAACAACTCTTTCATCTTCATTCAGCTGTAGACCTTCCAGCTGTCTTTGAGATTCAGCTATCTCATCTTCAACTGGGTTGAGTGCTCTCACTTCAGCTTCCACATAAGGACTCTTCTGCATAGTTGGCTGATTCAGCTTATCAGCTAACTCTTCAATGTCTTATCCACTTACATTAGGTTCATCAAAAACCACATAGATAGACTCTTCTGTGACCATAGTCCTTTTGTTTAGCACTCTGTAGACTTTACTCTAAGCTGAGTATCCCAAAAAGATACCTTCATCAGCTTTAGCATCAAAAGCCTTCAAATTTTCTTTGCCATTGTTATGGATGAAGCATTTACATCCAAATATCCTGAAATATCTCTAAGTTGAGTATCCCAAAAAGATACCTTCATCAGCTTTAGCATCAAAAGCCTTCAAATTTTCTTTGCCATTGTTATGGATGAAGCATTTACATCCAAATATCCTGAAATATCCAACATTTGGCTTTCTCCCTGTCCAAATCTCATAGGGAGTCATGGTCAATTGCTTGTTAATCATGCATCTATTTTGAGTATAGCATGTTGTGTTTATGGCTTCAGCCCAAAATCTCTTAGACAATCCAGCTTCAGCTAACATGGTCCTTGCAGCTTCCTTGAGAGTTTTGTTCCTTCTTTCAACTAGTCCTTGCAGCTGATAACTCATGAGCAATACAATTTTCAACACAATACTGAGTTATTATCCCATTGACAAACTCAGTTCCCCGGTCAGATCTTATCTTTATAATGGTTTGACTCTTCTCATTTTGAACTCTTTTCATCAGCTGAGGTAACTTCTGCAAAGTTTCCTTCTTTTTACACATGAAGATTGTCCATTTCTATCTTGAATAATCATTCACCACTACTAGGGTGTATTTCTTTCCACTTATGCTAGCTGGCTCAACTGGACCAAATAAATACATATGCAACAGAATGTAATATCCTTGTTGAAGAAGGACTTGGCTTATCCTTGAATGAAGATTTGATTAGCTTTCCCATCTGGCATGAATCACATATACTTTATTTCTTGTACACTGAGTTTGGAAATCCTTCTACAAGATGACTTCTTGCAAGCTTGTTAATTGTCTTGAAATTCAGATGACTCAGCTTCTTGTGCCACATCAACTTGATTTGGCTGTGCTCTTTGCTAGCAGACATGTGCTTGGTGTAGCAGTAGACCAATCTACAACATACATATTCTTTTTTCTTGACCCTTGCAGCACTATTTCATTTGATTCAACATCTCTGATCTGGCACACTCCCCTGTTGAATCATACGTTGTAGCCTTTGTCACAGAGTTGGCTGATGTTTAATAGGTTGAAGTTGAGACCTTAAACATAAGCAACATCTCCAATCCATTTTTCTTGATGGATCACGTGCCTTTAATCTCCCTTGGAGCTTCATTTCCTCCAATATAACTTTTACACCTCTAATCTCCTTGAATATTGATAGATTTTCCTTGTTTCCTATCATATGTCTGGAATAGCCACTATCAGTTTTTAGGTTCCTTGGCACTCAGCTGTTCCTTGAACCTGTAATCAAGGAAATCAGTTTTTAGGTGCTCATAGTTGTCTGGGTCCTGAGGGGTTAGTGATATAAGATGATCCAACCAACCTATAGCCAAATGGTCCGACTCTAAGTGGTTGCCATCTATCATTGCCATAATCATAGTGCACATTAGCAAATTGCTTGGGGGTTTTAGGATCATACAACTGTCTCTTTTGTCTGTTTGCCTGTGTGTGTGTTTTACTAATTACTTTCTTGGGGTAGTTGTGGTATTTCTGAGTGTAGTGCTTGGGTGCGTATGTGTGCTGATAAAAGCTCTTTTGCCTTTGGAATGACCTCTGCTGAGGTTTAGGTCTTTGCCATTTTGGCTTGTATTCCATGGGTCTTTGCTGATGCTTCACATTATTCCTATCAGCATAGTTTGGATATTTTCTACCATTCCCATCATTGGTATTTCTCTGATGAAATTTCTGGGGTTTTTGGTTGCTATGTTTGCTTTTGATAGAGTATTTTCTGTTTGGAGTTTGCTGAGGAACTGGTGAATTTCTTCTCGTTGTCCTCTCAAAGATACTCAATCGGCGACTTTCCTTTCCGTTTATATCCTAGGCCAGTATGATTTTGATTGTGCTTTGGAATGGATGTGTGTGCAACATGTGGTGTTTTGGGTTTTTGGGATGCTTCATTACTTGAAGATCATTTTTCCAAAATCACTCTTGGAGTTTGACTATGTACAAAGGAATTAAATCCTATGTCTATCTTATCTCCACATTCTTTTTGACTCATAATAAGTTCATCCAATGATTTGGATGTTTTTGTAAATGAGGCAATCGCATTTTTAAGATATTTTCCCTCTTTTCTGTAGCAGCTAACTCTGCTATGATTCTGACATTTTCAGCCTTCAACTTAGTGTTTTGATCAGCTATGTGACTCAGAGTACTCAGATCTTTAGTCAGCGTTGAGTTTTGGCTTTTAAGCTGGCTGTTTTTCTCATTTAAAATTGTGTGTGAGGATTTTATGTGTTCAAAATCTTTCATCATTTTGCCTAATGAATCATAAAGATCAGTGGGTGATGAAGTGTGTGTATCACAGTCACTATCACTTGAATCAAAATGAGATAAGTTAGAGTGTACCTCATCTTCTTGATCTTGTTCGTTTTCCATGAGGCAGTTCATAGCCTCTTCCTCATAATCACTTGAATAGTCTGCTTGACTACTATTTGAGTCTGTTGCCTCTTTGCACTTGGCTGACTCAGCAGTCTCAGTAACCAACATGGCTTTCTTCTTTTCTTGTCTTCTTTCCCTGAAGACCTTTCTTTCTTCTTCTTTCATGTACTTGTTGTCTGATGGATAGGAACAATCAACAGCAAAATGTCCTGGTTGTCTGCAATTCCAACATAGGTTCTCAGCTCTCTTATCAGCTCTGTCTGTTCTTTGATTATCAGCTCTTTGATGCTCAGCTCTCTTAGGTGGCCTATCTTCTCTTGCCTTTGAGGGTGCTGAATGTCGTCTAGAGGTTTCACCCTTATTCCTTTTATAGTTCTTATTGAATAACTTGTTGAATCTTTTAACCATTAGGGAAATCTCCTCCTGGTCTATGGCTTCTTTTGGCTCAGCTCTTTTCCCTTCATTGGCCATCAATTCAGCTGTTTTAGGTACAACTGTTTCCTCTTGGTCTTTTCTTCTCAGCTCAAATTCATAGGCTTTGAGGTCTGAGAATAGCTCATGGTTAGATGTTCTTGAGAGGTCCATTGAATATCTCAGGGCCATAACCTTCATTTTACATTCAGCTGGGAGGCTTCTTAAGATCTTCATACACATTTCCTTTTGTGTATATTCTTTCCCAAGAGCTGAAAGCTCATTAGTAATCTCAGTAAATCTGGCATCCAGCTGATCCAGAGTTTCACCTGCAAGCATTTCAAAATTTTCAAATTTTTGAACAGCAACAATTAATTTATTTTCCTTAATTTGTTATGATCCTTCACAAATTAAGGTCAGCTTTTCCCAAATCTCTTTTGCAGATTTGCGATATTTGACTTTATTGAACATGGCTTTGTCCAATGTCTTGTAGAGAATATCCTTGGCCACATTGTCCAGGTTGTATCTCTTTCTATCCTCATTAGTCCACTCAGTCCTTGGTTTTTCAACCATGGCTGGTCTTGCTTCAGCAGCAGCTTCTTCTCCCTCTGCTGCAGCTGCTCTTCGTACAGATGTGATTACTTTGAGTATTTGCAGTGGCCCATCCTCTATCACAAGCTACATTTCATCATGTAATGCAGATAGATGAGCCCGCATACGTATTTTTCAATCATCAAATTCCTCAACAGTAAACATAGGAATGCGTGTTAGATTTGCTTCCATGATAATAACTTTGCTTAAAAGATGAAAGACTTTGAAAAACACAAGTGTTAAAACCTTTTTAAAAAAATAGAGATCTAGTTCAGTAACCAGTGCGGAAGGCTCAATGAACCAACTGCTCGGATACCACTTGTAGGTCCCACGGGATGTGAAGTAAGGTTTAGAGGGGGGGTTTAATAAACCTTACCAAATTTATTATTTTATTCCTTTAAAAATATTCAACAAAGTTGACTCAAACAGTTATGTCCTTGAGGGACAGCTAAGTTGGATTTTTAGCTATGTTACCCACTCGACAGACTCGATAGAGCTGTTGATAGTATAACTTGGTTTCTTACGCCAAATACTTAACTTGGCCGGTTTGGTTTTTAACAGCGGAAGACTTAACACCCTTTGATTTGTTTTAAGCTTGTTTTTAACACTTGATTTTTAGCACTAGGTTATTTATCAGCTGGATAGCAAATATAATACTAACAGCAGATATAAAATAAATATGCAGAAAAGTAAGTTTGCTGAAAGTAAATGACACAAATATTTTATAGAGGTTCGAAGATGGGGTAATTCTTCTAATCCTCTCTTCTCCAACTCCTGGAGGAATCTACTAAGTAACAGATCAGTTTACAAAGCATTTATCAGTCTGGAGACAGCTTTGATCACATAGTTGGCATCTCTTGCGACTCAACTTCTTCACAGGGCAGCTGATATGCTACTTCAACTCACTTCTCAAGTTCTTGGATTTGATCAAGAAGCCCTCCAACAAACTTGATAATGGTTAGACCTCGAACCTTTCTACAATTCTAACTTGGAAAGTAGACCCCTTTGCTTCTTCAAATGTTTCCTCTTTAACTGGTTGAAGTTATCTCTCCTTCACAACTTGTGTTGGATCGAGTTTCTTCGAATTTGAGGCTTGAGAAATTGCTTGAATTGCTATGAGAATATTGCAGGTTAAATGCTTGAATATTGCTTGCTTGTTCATGGTTCAGGTTGTCAAGGGCACCTCTTCTCAATAGCTTATTCAGCCTTTTATAGTGCCCATTTGAAATTTTGCCCGTTAAATAGATATGCTAATTTCATATGTCACTTTGTGTTCGTTGGCTTGTCTTCTCTTGGTCTGCAGCCTTGGTGATGTTGACCTTTCCTTATTAATGGCATTTCAGCGTTTGCAGGTGCCTGACACAAGGTGCAGTGTTTCCCATTGGCTTATTCCTTTTGCACAATTCAGGGCCAAACACTTTGGACCTGACAGCTTTGTCATATTACTAAATGAAGTAATATTTTTGACTTTAATCAACGGATCTAAGTCAGTTGTCTTGACTTCCCTGCTGCCTTTAGCCCAGGTGACTTGAGTCTGCTCCAATCACTGGATTGACTCAATTGTCACTTCAACTTGTAGACTAGGCTTCTTGAGTTGACTTGATTGACACTTCTCACAACTGTTCCTAAGTTGATTCTCCTTCAGTGGAGTCCTTGACTTCCTTCATGGCCTTACTTAGCTGACACACAGCAGTGTCTTCACACAGTCTGCAGTTGACTTCTTGTAATATTTGACATAGCTGACTTGACTTGACTTTTTTGATCTATCTATTACAATACAAATTAAAAGGAAAATGAGGTGCCAACTTCCTAGTTTAAGTTTTACATGGTATTATCAAAATCTATCAAATAAATTTCCTAACACATACAAAGAAATATAGACTAAGTATGATTTAGGAACAGTGGTGGTGGCTTAAAAAGAAAAAAGGAACAGTGGTGGTATAAAGTCGTGCTCGTAAATGATAATATTTTATGATGGTATTATAAATGCTATATTTAGTGTACATATACATAGTATAGATTTATGTTCATGTATATAATGTACCATAGTATAGCACGAATATTGTTTATGATTTCAGAAAAGCATGAACTTTATTTTAATAAATACAAATATTTCATTGTGTATTTTTTTTTTCGTCTTAGATTTTAGACTTAACATATAATAAAGTTGCTCACAATGTAATAAATTTAGCTAAAGGTATTATATCACATTATCACTCTTCTTTATGTCATAATCCGTAGTTTGTGTCACGCCAATATATTTATCTACAAATGTATATGTGTTGCAGCAAAACATTTAAATTTAGTCATTTACTTCTTTTTTTTTTTGGAAAAATTAGTCATTTACTTTCTTTTTGATAAAAATTTCTTTCATTTACTAATGCATGCATATAAACATCAAGCAAGCGTGACATCAAAAATATGATTTATAAAATCCATAATTAGATTAAGTATAACCACATTTGATATAAGTGTGATTAATTGGATCTAGCGAGTATTGACGAGATTTTTATAATTATCATAGACATAAAATCGAGCCTACCATTATTATAAACTCTTATAATTATTATATATACAATTCCATTTTTCATGCGCAATTTCATTTTTTATCACATTTTTATAGCATTAAACACAAGAAATGCACAAAACCATATAAATTCTCATTTTTAATGGTATAAATTTTCCATGTGACTTCAGTTATTCAAATATACTTTTTAATTTAATATGAAAATCAATAATTATTTGGGAAATGCTAAAAAAGAAAGGCAATTCTGCATATTTATTCAATTTAGAATTAATAATTTGATTCAGCATAGTCCTCTCGGCTGAGTTGGGGCTTGTTTGATTTTATTTCTGCATAGATAATTAAATTAGATATAGAATAAAGTGTTGGAGAATGTGGGTGTCTCAAAACAATTGTTATCCCACATTGGAAAGTTAATAAACTTGAGATGAGTTTATTAAGTTGAAAATTGGTTTTATAAAATAGTTTTGACCTGATTTTAACTAATTATTTAAGTGGGTTCATTTATTAGTTGTGGAAAATAAATGATATAATCGTAATCTACACCGTGGGTAGGGTAGATGAATTTAGCATTTTGAATTTATCAAAACCAATTTCGGGGTGAATGAGAAATTAATGCATAAAGTAAGCCACTTAAATGACTTTTATATATGGAAATATAAAAGAGTAGGAATATGGAATGACATATCCCACCTAAAAACATATTAAATGTTTGACTTGTTTATATAGAGTTTCACCACTAATAAGGAATAATCATGTGGAGCTCTTTATGGTACACCCTAGTGGACCAAGTCAATTTTGACTAGCCTTTGGCTAGCTCAAAGAACACCAAGGACGGTGCGAAGCACTGTCCGAGCCGAATCCAGGCCTAGGCCCGTGCACGTCGTACTTAGTCGCATTAGGTACTTTAGAGACGCACTTTGCACTTCAGACGTACGTATCGTCGCGATGAGCTTTTGAGGAATCTTAAAGTTTTGAAAAATTAAACCAGGATTCGGTCCAGTGGCTCGGTGACGTGGCAGGGCAACTCAGGTGGGAGTGACTTGGCAGAGTCGTCCGGATGATGACACGTGGCACACGGTGGCGCTGATTGGACGCGTATGTTTAGTGTGAAAGGGTGCATGCAGAAGGATGTGGACCTTCAGAAGAGATGCTATCTGGACCATCAGATTGTGCGTGTTGATCAGAAGGCACGATCTAACAGTCCAGATCGATCCGGACAAAAGGATGCACCTGTTCTGAAAGGGCATCCGAATTTCTTTGTAAACAGACCCCCCATGATGTTTTTAAACACACTATTCTATTTGCATTCAGCATATTGCCTACATTCTCTTTCTTTTTCTGTAAAATTCAAAAGTTCTGATACACTGTTATGTTCGTTATAGGTTCGACTTTTGCAAGTGTTGCTAAGTCAAACTAGAAAGTTGTTGTATCATAGAGATGATTGCATGAACCGTAAGCAATTTCATACGGGACAATTTCGTCTTGCGGATAGATAATCTAATTCTCACCTCGACTTATATTTTTGTTCCGTTATTCTGTCCATTTTCAAGAAAATCAAACACTCCAAAAAACAATCGCAAGATGAAATTCTGTTTTCTTGAAAAATGGCTAACATTAGTTTCACTCTGATGGCTGTTGCTCCCACGGATGGTGAAAAACCAGCAAAATTTTCTGGTGTCGACTTCAAAAGGTGGCAACAGAAGATGTTGTTTTACTTGACCACTTTGGGTCTGTCCTAGTTCTTGAAGGAGGACCCTCTGACTGTTGGTGAAGAAGAAACAGACAATCATAGAAGGATCTTGTAGATGCTTGGCACAACATAGATTTCCTCTGCCGAAACTATGTTTTGAATGGGCTGGAAGACACCCTCTACAGAACATCCAAAACAGTTGTGGGACTCTTTGGAGAAAAAGTACAAAACAGAAGATGACGGCACAATAAAATTTGTTGTTGGCAAAATTTTTGGATTTCAAGATGGTTGACACCAAAACAGTGATCAGCCAAGTAAAGAAAAATTCAAATCATACTTCATGACTTGGTGTTTATAAGTGTAAAATATATGTGCATTTAGAGGGTTATTTGGATATATATTTGATACATTTGCATGAATATTTAGGGTGTTTTGTTTAGTTTACTTTGTTGGGCATGATACTGCATATTCTTGTATATTTTTTCAGGAAATGGAGCTTATTATGAAAAGATATCAGTACGATGACTTGGACAAGAATGCCGAAAGCCCCGAGACGATCAAATACGCGAAGAAAACAGCGAAGTACAAATTACATAGTCCTCCCGTGTATTTTTACACGGCCGTGTAGTTTGATCTGTGCCATTTTACACGCCCATGCGACTTGATTGATGGAAGGATTTCAAAGACCATTTACACGGTCTACCCATGTGAAATGACAGGGTCGTTGGAATTGATTCAAGACAAAACATAGACGAAAACCATTCACATGGCCTGGCTGTGTGAAATGACACGGGCCGTGTAATCTGTCTGCGGGGTGATTTATTTCCTAATTTTGTCGGGACTCTACCAGGGATCTCTCAAGGCATCTATAAGGAAGACCATGCCCTAAAGCTGAAGGTATGAAATTTTAGAGATAAAAACACACATCAAAGAGAGAAAATACACAATACAACGAAGAACAACACAAGACCTCTTTCAACTACGAAGGCGCAAAGGTTCAAGATTGTGAAGATAGATCTATCTATACAAGAGGGTTCTATTATCATATTTTAGAGCTTTTGTTTTGTACTTAACTCCATGTTTGACTATTTCTTTTCAAATTTGTCTATGAATTTGCAATCAAGTATGTTAGGCTAGATCTCTTGATCCCGTGGTATAATTAAAACTGTGGATTCATTTAATTCTAATTTGATTGTTTCTTCTTAATTAGTTTCTTGTGTTCTATTTATGAATTCATGTCCTTATTTCTTGTAGATTATTTGGCCAATAATTTGCATATTCTATTTGTTAGTTCAAAATTCGGAAGATGAGATCTAACTTGTGATAAACGAATTCAAAACATAAACGGGAATAAATTCAGAAGGTTTATAACGTTTGTGGAGGTTTACTTCAATTGTATTGCTTTTGGGAGTTAATATTAATTGTTGAGTAGGGATACTAGCAATTCTTATTAATCTACGGTTTGTTTGCATTCGGGAGAGGGAATAAATTATTTTAGGAATTGAACTCATAGATACGTAGAATCTAGTTTTGATGAAACGTTAATTGGAATTAATATTGATGAATCATGTTAAGATCATAGTCATAGGATTGCTCTTCGTATTTGTTTGATTTCTTGGGAAATTCGGGTTTTTATTATAATTAGATAATTTTAGGATTAATTTAGATATCACTTTTGTTTATAATCACTTCACTAAAATTGGAATATGACATTTACTATACTTTATGTGTATCGAACTCAATCCTTGAGGAATACGACCTTGCTCCCCGTTGTCTACTAGCTACACCGTACACTTGCGGTTTGATGAAAAGATTTTCACGATCAATTTTTGGCACCATTGCCGAGGAAATAATGTTTAAGTATTTGCCTATTCACTATGAAAGTTCGACCATCCTTTGCTAAAAACCATACAAACCAACCGTGCGAAATGACCCTCCATTTCTAAATTTGATGGACGAGCTCCCAATTTCACCAAAATGTAAACCTCTTCCGGACCATCTTCAAGATGCGTTCTTGGGCGAAAAAGAGACATATCCGGCAATAGTTTCTTCTTCCGTTACTTCAATTCAAT
Source organism: Rehmannia glutinosa (assembly GCA_016081115.2). NCBI lineage: Eukaryota > Viridiplantae > Streptophyta > Magnoliopsida > Lamiales > Orobanchaceae > Rehmannia > Rehmannia glutinosa. The sequence continues at coordinate 74,527,265 of CM071936.1, read as the reverse complement.
TAGATAAACTGCTTCGAGTCTCAAGGGAACATAGAACTGCTATTGGGTGGTCCATTTCTGATCTTAAAGGTATAAGCCCTTCGATTTGCATGCATAAGATTATGATGGAAGATGATTGTAAACCCTCTATACAGCACCAATGTAGACTTAACCCAATCATGCAAGAATCATTAAGAAAGAAGTTCTTAAATGGTTAGATAATGGAATTATATTTGTTATATCTGACAACAATAGTAAAAAGTGAAACTGATGAAATCAAAGCCACTAGGGTTGTCACAGGTTGGCGAATTTGCATTGATTATAGAAATTTAAACGCCACAAGTCGTAAAGATCATTTCACCATCCCCTTCATGGATCAAATGTTAGATCGTCTTGCAGGTTACGAGTATTACTGCTTCTTAGATGGTTACTCGGGCTACAACCATATTGTGATTGCCCCCGAGGACCAATAAAAGACGACATTTACATGTCCTTACAGTGTTTTCGCATTCCATAGACTACCGTTTGGACTATGTAATGCACCTACAACATTTCAGAGATGCATGATGGCAATATTCCATGGCATGATAGAGAATATAATGGAAGTCTTCATGGATGACTTCTCAGTTTTCGGTAGTTCGTTTGATAATTGCTTGCATAATCTAACCCTTGTTTTGCAGAGGTGCGAGGAAATGAACTGAGTTTTGAATTGGGAAAAGTGACATTTTATGGTACGTGATGGAATTTTACTCGATCACCATGTTTTTTCTACAGGTTTAGAAGTTGACCAAGGAAATGTGGTAGTAATTGAAAAGCTTCCACCTTCGACAAATAAGAAAGTCGTAAGGAGTTTTTTTGGGACATACGGCTTTTTATAGGCATTTTACTCATGATTTTTTCAAAAATAACTAAACCCCTTCCCCACTTACTTGAAAACGATGTGCCTCTTCTTTCACCCCTGATTGTTTGCAAGCTTTCGAAACATTGAAAAAGGACCTGGTGAGTACACCAATTTTGTTCACACCGAATTGGAGTCAGCCACTTGAGATAATGTGCGATGTAAGTGATTTTGCATTTGGCACATCATTGGGTCAGAAATGTGATAAGCTCTTTCACGTGATATACTATGCAAGTCACACATTGGACCCAGCCCAGCAGAACTACACCACGACTGAAAAAGGACTACTTGTAGTGGTTTTCACATTTGACAGGTTTCAGGCATATTTGATTGGGACGAAGACCATAGTCCACACAGACCATGCGACAACCAAATACTTGTTTGCAAAGACTGATGCCAAGCTTAGGCTCATTCGATGGATACTCTTCCTACAAGAGTTTGACATTGAAATTCGGGATTCTAAAGGAACTGAGAATATGGGGGCATACCATCTCTCATGACTCAAACAGATGGCTAATGAGAACACAACATGCATACCTATCAAAGAGACATTTTTGGATGAGTTAATCCTGATGGTAGAGACTTATATTGCCTGGTACGCCGATATTATGAATTATTATTAAGCGGGGTTCTACGACCAGATATCACATATCATGAAAGGAAGAAGTTTCTCCATGATGTGAGATATTTTTTGTGGGACGAGCCTGTACTATATAAAAGATGTTCAGATTCAGCAATTAGGAGGTATGTACCCCAAGAGGAGTGGGCCGACATTCTGGAATAATACCATTCATCATCAAGTGGGGGTCATTTCGGCTCAATACGTGCAGCGGCAAAGGTATTACAGACTGATTTCTTTTGGCCTTCAATTTTTGAAGATTGCTATAAGTTTGTGTTGCAGTGCAATAGGCATCAACGAATGGGAAATATTTATGGGCGACACGAGATGCCGCTAACTAACATGATGGAAGTGGAGTTATTTGTTGTTTGGAGTATAGATTTCATGGGACCATTTCCTTCTTCAAATGGGTACGTGTACATTCTTCTTACAGTGGATTATGTATCCAAATGGGTGGAGACCATCCCAACTAAAACAAACGATGCAGGAATTGTGTTGAAATTCTTGCAAAAGAATATCTTCACAAGGTTTGGCATTCCACGAGCCCTAGTTAGTGATAGAGGGTCTCACTTTTGTAATAAATTATTCAATAATATGATGGAAAAATATAGAGTGAGACATAGAGTCGTCGCCGCCTATCACCCGCAGTAAATGGGCTAGCCGAAGTTTTGAATAGGGAGATCAAGCAGATTTTGGAAAAATGGTTAGTACAAATCAAAAAGATTGGGCTTTAAAGTTTGACAATGCTTTATGGGCTTATCGTACGGCATATAAAACACGCTCTAAATATGTCGCGGTATCGATTAGTCTTCGGGAAATCATGCAACCTTCTGGTGGAATTAGAACATAAAGTATTTTGGGCAGTAAAGAAGCTTAACTTTGATATGACGGGGGTAAGCGAGAAAAGGAAGTTGAAATAAGTGAGTTAGAAGAATTTCACCAAGACGCTTATGAGAATGCCCAGAATTACAAAGACTGCACAAAAAGATGGCACGATAAGAGAATTTTGAGAAGAGAGTTTCTACCCAGACAAGTGGTACTTTTGTATTCTCGATTGAGACTCTTTCCGGGTAAACTCAAATCAAGGTGGTTGGGTCCATTTGTCATTAAATATGTATTACCACAGGGAGCCATTCAATTGTTAGCAAAGGATGGTCGAACTTTCATAGTAAATGCGCAAAGAGTTAAATATTATTACGAGCAAGAAAAGAAGCCAAAGGTTTTGACCATATACTTGATCGAGCAAAGAACATAATCCAATGTCGGCTGAAAGACGTAAACTTAGCGCTTTTTGGGAGGCAACCAAATATTCGATCCAAGTACTTATCGTACTTTTCTCTTTCTTTTGATAATTTCATTATATTTTCGGGACATAACATGATTTAAGTTTGGGGGGTTGTCAAGAATGCGAAATTTTGTACCGTTGCATGTTTGAATTGCATATAGGTTGCATGTAGAATCATATAAAAATTGCATAATTTTTTTTTCTGTAGGCACGATTATTGCTTTAGCATGTTTATTGCTTTTGTGTGAGTTAGACCTAGAGTCATGGAATTAGTATAGAATGCCTTTGTGTGATTTACTTCGAATAATTGATTTCATGAGAAGAAATACTTAGTGAGCATGTGACAAATTTGAGAAAATATTTCTTTTTCTTATTTGGTTAATTGAGAAAGTTGGGTATTTGAACATGATGTGAAAAATAAGCCTATAAGCTTTTGTGCCTATTACTACTTTTATCTTGTGCAATCTTATTATTTTGCGGAGTGTGTCATTCATGTTGTATGAACTCTAGAACTTGCAATGGTATCTTTATCAGAATCACATGTGTGTGCAATTTTTGAAGATGATTTAAGACCATTTTTGTTTAAGCCTATTTTAGCCTAAAACGCCTACCTATGAACTCATGATTCCCTAGTTAGCCAATTTGAGGTTAAACCTTGTTTATTGTTAGCCACATTTTGAGCTTTAACATAAACCTGTATCCTAAAACTTGAGTAGAGATGTAATTTGGAGGGAGATGTGGTTTAAACTTTGAAAAAGAATGTTGGTAAAAGAGGGATGAGCAGTGAATAGGTGAAAGGCGGAGCTCGGAAAAATTGAGGGAAAAAAAAGAAAATAAAAATCGAGCAGTTACGAAAATAAAAAAAAAATACAATTGAGAAAATCGAGCTTAAGGCAAAAGAAAAAGAAGGCAATGGCCAAAGAATGAAAAAGAAGAAAAAGGGTGAAATAAGAAGTATAAAGTGAAACAGATATAACAAATGAATGCTTCTTAGATGAAGTGGATTTGTGATTTGAAGTATTAGTACTTGAATTCTATTTGCTCAAGTTCGAGTCACTTAATCCATATTTTTCCTACCCGAACCAAAGAGCCAACATTACAAACAAAGAAAAAGTCCTTTTTGATTATTAAATTTTGCAGACTTGAGTGGTAGAGATATTAGACAATTTGAAATCATATGGTAGTTCTACTTCATTGAATTGATTTGAGAGTATACACTTCCTATTTGATTTGAGAGTATACACTTCCTATTTTATTTGAGAGTGGAGTGATACACTATATCTGGTGAGTCGCTATGCTGAATACCCGAACAAGTGAGATTTGAAACATATATCTATCTCTTCAACAGACATTTTTTTGAATCTGCACAATAAAAGGCTGAGGAAGCAACTGAGAGAATGTAACCAAGTTCATTATAAGCATACAAGCATTCAAGCAAAACCTGCAAATACTCTCAAGCTTTTAAAGACAATCCTCAAGCCTAAATTCGAATAAATTCAATCCAACACACTCAGTGAAGGAAAGACTACTTCATCAAGTTGAAGAGGAAATTTGTTTGAAGAATAAAAGGGGTCTACTCTCCAAGGTTGAAGGAGAAGTAGTAAGGTTCAAGTTCGAACCAGAAGCATTGGGCTCGTTGGATGGCTGTGTGTTCAATTCCAAGAGTTCGAAGGAGCCGAAGTAGCAAGACAACTATTTTGTGAAGAAGCTGAGTCCCAAGAGCAGTTAATGTGTGATCAAGGCTGACTCGTACTATTGACTGCTTTGTAACTAAGATCTTGTTACTTAGTAGATTCCTTCAGGATTTGGAGAATAGTGGATTAGAGCAATTACCCCATCCTCGAACCACTATGAAAATTGCTTGTGTCTTATTTACTTACAACGCTTTAATTTCTTGCATATCTATTATATCTGTTGTTAAGTTATAATTGTTGAAATCAATAGTTAATAACTATTGCTAAAACATGTGTTGAAAAATTAGTTTATAACAACAAGGGTGAAAAGTCTTCCGCTAAACAAAAACCAAATCAACTGTTAATTTAAGTGTTAGTTGATACCTGCTGAGTTAAACTATCAATAGATCAATTGAGTCTATTGAGTGGAGAACTTTGCTGAAGTAAGCCAACCTAGCTGTCCCTCAAGTACTAAGCTGATTTGTGTTAACTCTGAAAATATTTAATAGGACTAAATCGAAAATTTTGTAAGGTTTATTCAACCCCTCTCCCCCCTTCTAAACCTTACTACTCACCCATTGGGACCTACAAGTGGTATCAAAGCGGTTGGTTCGTTGAGCCTTCCGCACTGGTTATTGAACTAGATCTCAGTCTTTTCAAAAGAAACAACACTTGAGTTTTTAAAGCTTTTATTTCAAAAGCAAAGTTATTATCATGGAAGCAAACCTAACTCACATTCCTATGTTCACGGTGGAAGAGTTTGATGACTAGAAAATTCGTATACAGGCTCATTATCAGCCCTGCACGATGAGATGTGGCTAGTTATCGAGGATGGGTCACTGCAAATTAATTCTAAAGGTCAACACTGCTGTAAAAAGAGCACCTCCTGCTGAAGGAGTGGATGCTGCAATAGAGCCCAAACTGCTGTGGTTGAGAAACCTCGTTGTGAATGGACCAACGAAGATAGAAATAGATATAATCTTGGCAATGTCGCTAAGGTTTCTTTATAAAACTTTGGACAAGGCTATGTTTAATAAAGTCAAATCTTGCAAATCAGCCAAAGAAATTTGGGAAGGATTTGATCAAACAAAATAAATTAATCATTGTACCAAAAATTTGAAAATTTTAAAATGATTGCAGGTGAAAGTCTAGATCATTTGGATGCCATATTACAGAAATTACCAATGAGCTTTCAGCTCTAGGAAAAGAGTACACACAGAAGGAGATGTGTATGAAGATTCTAAGGTCTCTCCCAGCTGAGTGGGAAATGAAGGTCATAGCCCTGAGACACTCCATGGACCTCTCCTAAACATCAAACGATGAGCTATTCTCAGACCTCAAGGCATATGAGTTTGAGCTGAGAAGAAAGGAACAAGAAGAGACAGTTGTGCCCAAAACAGCTGCACTTATGGCCAGTGAAGGAAAGAAAGTTGAGCCAAAGAAGACAATAGACCAGGAGGAAATGGCCCTAATGGTAAAAAGGTTCAACAAGTTCTTCAATAAGAACTACAAAAGGAACAAAGGTGAATCCTCAAGAAGACACTCAGCACCCTCCAAAGCAAGGGAGGACAGGCCACCCAAGAGAGTTGAACATCAAAGAACTGAATATCAGAGAGCTGATAATCAGAGGACTGATAGAGCTGACTTGGAGAGAACTGAGAACCTGTGTTAGAACTGCAGACAACCAGGACATTTTGATTTGACTGCCCTTATCCACCAGTCAACAAATATAGAAATGAAGAGGATAGAAGAGTCTTCTGAGAAAGAAGACAATAAAAGAAGAAAGCCATGTTGGCTGTTGAGACTGCTGAAACAGCTAAGTCCAAAGACCCAGCAGACTCAAATAGTAGTGAAGCAAGTGATACAGAGGAAGAGGCTATGATCTGTCTCATGGCCAAAGAACAAGATCCAAAAGATCCAGAAGATGAGGTACATTCTAACTCATCCCATTCGATTCTAGTGATAGTGATTGTGACACAAACACTTCATCACCCACAAATCTTTATGATTCAAATGGCAAAATGATGAAAGATTTGAGCACATCAAAACCTCACACACACTATTAAATGAGGAAAATAACCAGCTTAAATGCCAAAACTCACAACTAACTAAAGAGCTTAGTACTCTAAGTCACATAGCTGATGAGAATATAAAGCTGAAGGCTGAAATGGCCAAGATCCAAGCAGAATTAGCTGCTATAGAAAAGAGGGAAAATGGTCTTAAAAATGTGATTTCTTCATTCACAAAGGCATCCAAATCATTGGATGATCTTATAATGACTCAAAAAGAAATTGGGGACAAAACATACATAGTATTCAATTCCTTTGTGCATGCCCAAGTTCTAAGAGTGACTATGGAAAAAGGATCCTCAAGCAATGAAGGAATCCAAAAATCCAAAACACTAAATGTTGTATCAACATCCACACAAAAACACAATCACGACCATATGGGCCTAGGATATAGGGGTAAATGCAAGAAGCCAATTGAGTATGCTGAAAAGACAACTGAAATCAAATTCAGAAAGGTCCATCAGAAGACTCCAAACAGAAAATATTCTATGAAAGCTAAGCAGAGCTGCCAAAATCCCTAGAGATTTTAGCAAAGAAAATCATATGATGGGAATGGTAGAAACTATCCAAACCAAGCTGATTGGAATAACTAAGTGAGATATCAGCCAAGACCTATGGGATACAAGAATTATTATCAGCCTCATCATAGGTCATTCCCTAGGCAAAAGAGCTATTATCAGCACACATATGCACCCAGACACAAAACCCAACAAGCACAGAAATTCCACTATTATTCCAAGAAAGCAAATGCTCAAACAAACACACAGGAATACAGACAAAAGAGACAGTTGTAAGATTATAAAACTCCCAAGCAATTTGCTAATGTGCATTATGATTATGGAATTGATAGATGGCAACCTCTCAGAGTCAAATCGTATGGATATAGGTTGGTTGGAACATCTTATTGCACTAACCCCTCAGGACCCAGGCAAGTATGGGTACCTAAAAACTAATTTCTAAGGATTGCAGGTTCAAGTAACAGCTGAGTGCCAAGGAACCTGGTACATGGATAGTGGTTCTTCTAGACACATGACAGGAAATAAGAAAAATCTGTCAAAATTCAAGGATATTAGAGGCGCAAAAGTCATATTTGGAGGAAACGAAGCTCCAGGGGAAATAAGACAATGTTAGCTAAAGGTGGATTGCCTAAGAGACTTTGGGCTGAAGCCATCAAGACTACTTGTTACACTCAGAATAGGTGCATGATTAACAAGCAATTGTCCAAAACTCCCTATGAAATTTGGACAGGGATGAAGCCAAATGTTGGATATTTCAAGATCTTTGGATGTAAAGGCTTTATCCACAACAATGGCAATGACAACTTAAAAGCTTTTGATGCTAAAGCTGATGAAGGTATCTTTTTGGGATACTCAACTTAGACTAAAGCTTATAGAGTGATGAACAAAAGGACTATGGTCACAGAAGAGTCTATCGATGTGGTTTTTGATGAACCTAATGTGAATAGAGAAGACATAGATGAGTTAGCTGAGAAGAAGAATCAACCAACTATGCAGAAAAGTCTCTATGCTGAAGCATATGTAAGAGCACTCAACCCTGATGAAGATGAGATAGCTGAATCTTAGAGACAGTTGAAAGGTCTGCAGCTGAATGAAAAAGCTGTTCAAGACAACTTTGCCGCGAGACGGCTAAATCTAGCAGACTTGCTCCAACTAGATGTCAGATGGCTGAGAGACCATACCTAAGCTAATTATTGGAAATGTTGGAGATGGAGTAAGAACTATATCCAGAGCTCAACATGAAGCCATGTTTACTTGTTTCATTTCCCAGATAGAGCCCAAATATGTATCTCAGGCATTAGACGGCACACATTGTGTTCAGGCTATGCAGGAAGAGCTGAACCAATTTGAAAGGAACAGAGTTTGGGAATCGGTTCAAAGGCCTACCCACCAAAATGTTATGGGTACTAAGTGGGTATTTAGAAACAAAATGGATGAGGAAGGATATGTTGTAAGAAACAAAGCAAGATTGGTAGGCAAAGGGTATTACTAAGAGGAAGGTATAGATTTTGATGAAACATTTGCTCTTGTTGCCAGATTGGAAGCAATCAGGATATTTCTTGCTTATGCTGCACACAAGAACTTCACTGTGTATCAAACAGATGTGAAGTGTGCATTTTTGAATGGACTTTTGGAAGAAGAAGTCTATGTGGAGCAACATCCAGGTTTTGAGCAGAAAACTATTGGAGATAAAGTCTACAAGCCCAAGAAAGCATTGTATAGATTAAAACAAGCACCAAGAGCCTAGTATGACACATTGTCTCAGTTTCTAAATGACAATGGATTGACCAAAGGCAATGTTGATAGGACACTCTTCAGAATTCCAGATGGGGAGAGTATATTGCTTGTCCAAATCTATGTGGATGATATCATATTTGGATCCACAAATAAAGAGCTGTGTGACAAGTTTTCAAACCTCATGCATGGGAAGTTTGAAATGAGCATGATTGGAGAGCTGACTTTCTTCCTAGGTCTTCAAGTCAAGCAATTGAAGGATGGAACCTTCATAAGTCAAACCAAATATACCAGAGATTTGATGAAGAAATTTGGTATGGAAGAAAAGACATCAATGAAGATTCCCATGAATACATCAGTCAAGATGGATATGGATGTAGATGGAAATGATGTTGATCAAACCAGGTATAGAGCTCTCATTGGATCGCTGCTCTAATTTAACATCAAGTAGGCCATGCATCACCTTTGATGTAGGTGTATGTGCTAGATTTCAATCTTCACCAAAAGAGAGTCACATGACTGCAGCCAAGAGAATCCTAAGGTATTTGAAGGGATGCCAAGAAGTTGGCTTATGGTATCCAAAGGATGGAGTATTCAAGCTAGTTGGCTACTCAGACTCAGACTATGCTAGATGTAGAGTGGACAGTAAGAGTACATCAAGACTTGTCAAACTCTTGGAAATAGATTAGTTTGTTGGTTCAACAAGAAACAAAACTCAATAGCTACATCCACAGCTGAAGCAGAGTACATAGCTGCAGGCAGCTATTGTGCCCAAGTTCTATGGATGAGGCAACAGTTGAGAGACTGTGATATAGAAGTAAAAGAGATTCCAATTATGTGTGATAACACAAGTGCTATTGCAATTTCTCAAAATCCTGTATTGCATTCAAGAACAAAGCACATTGATGTTAGATATCATTTTATAAGAGATCATGTTGAAAAGAATGACATCACTTTGGAATATATCTCAACTGATAAGCAGTTAGCTCACATATTCACTAAGCCTTTGTGTGAATCAAGATTTGAAAAGCTTAAGAATGAGCTAGGTTTGATGGAGCTTAATTAGAAGACTCAGAAGACTCAATCAGCAGAGTCAAAGAAGAGAGAAATGAAAACTAGCAAAGTTTCATTTTCCAGCCAAGTGAAACAGCCAAGAGGGGAAATCCAAGAGGGGAAATCGGAGTGGTCATCATGTGAAGAGAGAAGCCAAGTCAAGTCCCTTTTGGAAGTGAGTTATTTATGAGCTAAGTGACAAAACGCAGTCGTTTTCTACGAGCGAGAATGTTTTTGGGCATTACATCAGTGTAATTATGGTGTCAGAATAAAGCCTGTACACATTTAGCCTATGATTGGATATAAATGCTAATGCATTCAATACGGGGAAATTAATGCAGTTTTGAGCTGTTAATCTCAACCGTTGATTTTGATCAACCTTTTCAAATTCTAAAAACCGTTCCCTCACGTCCTTTATATACCAAAATCAAATTTTCTCTCTCCTCACAAAACACTCATCTCTCTCAAGTAAGTTAAAGCTTTTCTCTGTAACCAAAGTGAAACCTTAGTTCTTACAGCGCCCATTATGCAAGTTTTTCACCGATCATTTTCAAGAAATGGCACCAAACTATGACTTTATTAAAGATGGCTAGAAGATCCACTCTGGCTCTACAGTGGACTTTGAAGGTTTGGTCAAACAAGAAGTAGACAAGACCGTAGCCCAGAAGATTGCTGCAAAGTTGGAGAAATCTAGTCTCAAGAGATTTCTCACCATGGAATTCTTCCACACATACCTCGAAGAAGTTTCTATGTTCTACGTTAACGCTGAGGTTCATGATGGAGAAATAAGGTCATTTGTCCACAACAAGGACATCAAGATAACTGTTGCGGACTTAGCTGCTCACTGTCACCTTTCTTCAGAAGGGATGAAGGAGATTGATGAGAAGGATGTGAACTTGGCTATGGCATGGAAGGAGATTACCAAGCCAGAGTCTGTTGCTAAGGCTATTTACACTGCCAAGAAGTCATTGATCAAGGACGACTATCACAGGTTGATGGATATCGTGTCCAAGTGCGTGGACATAAAGTTTGGCATCTTCAATCAGCTGTCACGGACGAAGCTAACTGTCATTGGTACTATCATGGAAGAGAAGAAGGTGAACTGGGTTGATTTCATCTTCAGCCGAATCTGCCAGAATGTCATGAACAAGACCATATATGATGATGGTCTGTTTGTGAGCTCATTGTGTTATGGCCTGGTCATTGGCCATCTAATGGAGGTGAAAGGGATTGCGCTCAGGTATGGAAAGCCGTTCCATATGAACAAGAAGATGTTCAAGGCTAACCTATCCGGTCCTCAAAGGCAAACACATGCACGAAGAGATGACACAAACAAAGGTGAGTCAGCTGATCATGTCCTTGAGGACACTGTTGCAATCATCCCAACCCCTTTTCCGAAGCCTATTCAGAAGAAGATGAGAGCTACTGCAGCAAAGCATGCACCTACCCCTGCAGCCATTCTAGAACAAGCACATGCCTCTGCAGCCGTCCCATAGGTTGCACCTGCTCCAGTAGTCGAGACGGAGAAGGATATGACTGCATCTTCTCCGATCGTGAAGAAAAAGTGCTCAGTTGTGCCTCACAAGCCAGCTACAGCAAAAAAGATAAAGATGGTGGTGCCAGAAGTCATCGAAGAAGCTCAAGAGGAAGAAATTCCTCTTGTAAAAAAAAAGCGATTGGTAAAGAGATCTACCTTGGAGAAGCCAGTTGAATCCGGTACTGAACCCATGAAAGAGACTGTTGAAGCCGAAGAGCAGTAGTCCAAAGAAGTAGAGGGTGGTGAAGCAATCACCACTGAAGTTGATAAGACAGTTGACGAGGGTCAGCAGACTAAACATGAAGCAGTTGTTCGTGAGACAGCTGAGGAAAACAGAGTTGACATAGCTGACCAGTCTAAATAGTTACTTGTTAAGTCCTCTCAAACCGATGCTAGAACAATTGAGGAGGAACATGCTCCACTTGCGCCTATCCAGGAGGAGGACGACGACCTAAAAATGTTGTCTCCTGCCTACCTAACATTCAAGAGAGACTAATGATCTGGAGGTATTGGAATTTGAGTTATGCCAGACATCAATTCCAGATACCTGAGTTTGTAGAAGAAGAAGAGCTTCTAAGGTTGTGATTGGTTGTGGGACGTTTTCCCAAATTTTCATTTTTGGGTGAAATGTTTTTAGAAGTGTGATTGTTTGTGGAAGAAATGAAAATTTTTAAATGAAAATCTCATTTCTCTTCAAAATTAACTCATTTTTCTCTTCCTCTCTCACATTTCCCAATACCCAATTATATTATTTATTTCTCTTTCCTCCCCATATTCGTATAAAGAATTACAATAATTTCTTTAATTTATCACTATTTTTATTTTTTTCTCTTAATCTTGATAACAAAAGGTATCAAATAAGATCAATATTGCCTATTTTTGGATCAAGTTTTTATTTTTATTCAATTTTCTTGCATTATATTTTACACTATTCTTTCTACAAAACTTTTCACAAACAATCAACATCTCTAAAAGATTCTCCATCACATCAACTTAATCATTACTTTTTTTCTACATATCCAACTTTCACTTTTAAAAAACATTTCACCACTATTTTCTGAGAAAATAAAAATGGATGGAATGAAATCACAACCAATCACAGCCAAGCTTCCTAGGAAATATCTCAGTTAGCTCCGCTCTTAACCCTGATTTGTGCACATCTATCTTTATGAGAACAAGGACGATGAGAAGCTAAAAGCCATCGAGAAGGCAAAAGCTGTTGAAGAGTCTAAGAAGCCTCATTCATGTGCCTTCATAGATGCACCTGAATTTGCCTTGGAACCAGCTGATAAAAGTGATAGTGACATTGAGGAAATTTATCATGCTGTTGTAATCGACAAAGCTGAGTTTCGGCAAGCCATAAAGGAATCCAAAGAGATGCATGAGCAGAGTTTGAAAGAGGGCCCTGGAGAAACTTCATCAGTCATGGTTTCTCCCAGCCTAAATATCATGTAGGTGGTGCAAACCATTGATGCCACCACATCTCCTGTGCACTCTAAGGATGACGGTTCCAGGAAGATTGGTGATGAAGCTAAGGAATGTGCTGTAGAGGGCACCATAGCCAAGCCACTCCCTGCAGAAGGTGTTGAGACACTTGCCCCAATGGCTGAAGACTCAATTAGAGGAACAGTCGTGTCTCTAGTTTCGAGTGACCTTACTGCTCGAGACTCAGCTGGTGTGCCATCTGAGGGGAAAACTCATACCACCACAGCCAGATCGGAGGAGGCTGTTGGAGACCAACCACAAAAAGAGTTAGGAGACGATGATGAGAATTTAACAGTTTAGTAGACTGAGGTTGACGAAGCTCAGACGGTTTCGACTGTCTCAGCTAAAACTTCAGCTTCTATGCAGGCCGATCAAGTTGCTGATGTAGCCAAGGCAAAAGATGGTAGTGAGGCCACGTGAGTTGAGACTCTTGGCCCTGAAAGTGCAATCCAAGAAGTTGAGACTCCGAAGGATGCCACTGAAGACCCTAAATGAGCTCAGATATCAAGACCCCGTGGCGATTGAGGCGCAAAGGGAATGTACAAGGCCCATCGCTCAGTTCGGACTCATCGACGGTAATGAAGGCCTACAGGAGGTTGAGACTTCCCTAGGTAAGAAAGCTGTTGAAGAAATGCTTGCCCCTCATGATGAGACCACTGAAGAAGAGGAGAACAGTGCCCTTCACGACTCACAAGAGAAAGTTGATATTGAATTCTTGGGAACTGAGTCCAGCTATGGAAAGATCAAATGAGGACAAAGTTGCTGAGGAGACACAGGCAAAGAGGAGGCAAGCCAGTGATAAGGTTACTCCTATGAACTTTACAATGGTGGATGGCCCACCTCCAATGATAAGTCAGTCGAGGACCAGACTACTCAAAAGAAAGATACACCTGATGTTGAGAAAGTTGTTAAGACAACTGAGGATCAGTCAGCTCCGCAGGCTAACACATTAGCACAAGATGCCAATGACGCTGAAACAGCTGAGGCACATAGAGCTGAGGAAATTTGGAAGGAGAAGGGAAAAGCTCCACAGGTCGAGGACGTGGAGATTCTTATTTTTCCTGGGATCTGTTTGATGAATTCATTTGAAGTCCATATACCCTTCGAAGCAGAGTCAGCCACGGAACGTGCCAGATATACCATCCAAGTCTCCCCTGAAGAACTTGGAACTCCAGCTAATACAACCATGGTGCCGATTGGATTCGACTTTGATGTTGTAAGGCCATAGGAACAGTTCGGTGATGCAGCCGACTTCAGTAAAGCCTTCAAAGCTATCTGTGTAGAGATAGAGCATATGGAGCATGTATTTTAAACATTAGACCAATGGCTAGATAATCGCGACACCAACATCACTAGAGATATTCGAGGAGCTGTGTTGAGAATAAGAGAATGGATCGGGCCGACAAAGGCATTAAGGCGTGAGCAGGTCACCTACTTCAAGTCCTTATTCACAAAAATGGTGATCTAGAGCTCAGACAATGCCAAGTTCTAGCAAAGATCGAGGGACCACATGTTTAGGATGGATCATTCCCATAAAAATGACATGAAGTTGCTCAAGGCTCAAGATAGGCCGTAAACTCAAAAGATGGAGGCCAATATGGAACAAAGATAAATGTGCTCCAAATCGAGATGAGGCGATGGCGTTGAGACCATAGCTTTGAGATCCGAATTCGAGCAAGACACACCATGACTCACGATAAGCGAGGATATGACGAATAGTAAGATTGATCCGCTCCTAAGTGGATTCTTCCATCAATCGCTCGGCTCTATCCCTCGGTGATGATGCCAAAAAGGGGGAAGAAGAAAGGAAAGAACAACGAAGGAGTGATAGGGATGGACTGAAAGGGGAAGCAAGCAAGGGGGAAGGCAGTTCAATGAAGAAGACACCCTTGAAAATCATGTTTGCCAAAACCCCTCAACAAGGTGAAGTTAGAGCCTCAATTTTCAACCATCTACCAAAAGAGCTATCCGTAGAAGAGAAAGTTGATTTGGCATACAAACAATCAAGACAAGCCATTGAAGTTGAATTCAAAAAGGTAGCTGAGAAGCATTCCGGAAGAATAAAAGATATAAAAGCAAGGTTCGAGGGCCCCCCAGCTGGTTTATTGAAAGATTCTCCAACTGTAAGACCCCCTTGAGAAATCACAATGGCTGATGCAGGATCTGAACCTAGATCACTAGAGGAGTTTCAAACTCTAGCTGCAGAAGGCTACTTCAAGAATATGACTCTACCCTAGGCGTGGGATCTATATTGGGAGAAAGGACTCGACTTATGCAAATCAGTTGAGATACAACAGAGTTTAAGCAGTTAGTCAACTGAGAAAACACCCGTACAGTACACTCCTAGAGGAGGAGCTGAGTCATACCGAAGAAGGGGAAGGTTTGGAAGTGGTGGAAGAGGCAGAGGTACTCCATCACAGCCAAGGCATACAAACGTAAGATATGTTGATCCACAAAAGAAGGGAATCAACTACTGGGTTGGGTACAATACTCTTGCAAATATTGAAGTGGAGAGAAAGAATGAGGAGGCTAGAAGAAGGCAAGAAGCTGAAAATGAAAGGCTCGCGCATGATTGGGAAGAAAGACAGAGAAGGGAGGACCCTGCTACAAAACGAGCCTATGAGAAAAAGAAAAGAGAAGAAGAAGACAGGAAGAGGAGGAAAGTTGAAGAAGATGAGAGAAGAATGAAGCAGCCGAGGCTTTGAAGACGGTTGAAACCCCTTCAAATGTATTTTACTTAGCTGTAAATACAAAATTTGTATGTTTGTACTATATCCTCATAGCTCTGATACATGTATACAAAATTATCATAAGTTCTGATATATTTGTATAGATAGTATAGATATGCTACAGTGTATAGGGTATACTTTGTAAAAGCATTGTAAAGTACGTTTGTAAAGTACAAGAATGATATGTCCAAAAAATTGTTAGGGTATACTTGGATTTACTTTGTTGTATTTATTTAAGTTTTGGAATCATCAAAAAGGGGGAAATTGTTAGGAAAATTTATGTTTAAATTTTGATAATACCATGAAAAACTTAGAATAGGAAGTTGGCAACCCATTTTCTTTGTAATTCAGCTTGTAGTAGATAGGGTTGTATGAGCTGAGTTGGAGTAAACCAAGTTGAGATTACTAGAGTCGACTGAAGATTGAAGAGAAGACCGGTGTATGTCGGTTGTGTGAATCAAGTGAAGGTGAATCAAGTGAAGTGAAGGATCGGTCAAGTCGACTAAGTCATTCCAAAATGATTGAATCGAATATCAAAGGAGTATACAATGACAAGACTTGAAGAAAGTGAAAGAGATCCAAGTCACATGTTAAGGTTTTGCTGGAAATAGGCATGTGACAGGCTGCCAACAATAAAGTTGTTTTGCTAAAAGAGTGCAAAAGGCAAGGAACCAATGGGATGTACCTGAAAACCTGCAAAGATTAAGGAAAGGCTGCAGAGCATTGAATTTATGGTACGATCCTCATTAATGTTGCAAGACAAGATAAGCTACGAGTGAGATTTCAAACGTATGTTTATCTCTTCAACGGACATATTTTCGAATATGCACTATAAAAGGCTGAGGAAAAAAGTGAGAGAAGGTAATCGAGTTCATTACAAGCATTCAAGCAAAACCTGCAAATACTTTCAATCTTTCAAAGATAATCCTCAAGCTTATTCGAAGGAACTCAATCCAACACGCTCCGTGAAGGAAAGACTACTTCATCAAGTTGAAGAGGAAATTTGTTTGAAGAACAAAAGGGTCTATTCTCCAAGGTTGAAGGAGAAGTAGCAATGTTCAAGTTCGAACCAGAAGCATTGGGGTCGTTGGAAGGCTATGTGATCAATTCCAAAAGTTCGAGGGAGCTCAAATAGCAAAACAACTGTTTTGTGAAGAAGCTGAGTTCAATGAGCAGCCTGCTGTGTGATCAAAACTTACTCGGACTGTTGACTGCTTTGTAACTAAGATCTTGTTACTTAGTGGATTCCTCCAGGAGTTGGAGAAGAGTGGATTAGAGGAGTTACCCCATCCTCGAACCACTATAAAAATTGCTTGTGTCTTATTTACTTACAACACTTTAATTTCTTTCATATCTATTATATATGTTGTTAAGTTATAATTGTTGAACTCAACTAATAATAACTATTGCTAAAACAAGTGTTGAAAAACAAGTTTATAACAACAAGGGTGAAAAGTCTTCCTCTGAACAAAAACCAAATTAACTGTTAATTTAAGTGTTAGTTGATACCAGTTGAGTTAAACAATCAATAGCTCAGTCGAATCTGTTGAGTGGGTAACCTTGCTGAAGTAAACCAACCTAGCTGTCCCTCAAGGACTAAGCTGATTTATGTTAACTCTGAAAATATTTAAAAGGACTAAATCGAAGGTTTAGTAATGTTTATTCAATCCCCTCCCCCTTCTAAACCTTACTGCTCACCCCTTGGGACCTACATTGATGTCCTTTTGTAAGGTTAGGTGTAGTAGACTTGTCGATTGAGTGTTAGAAGTTAATAATTCATATTATTACAGATTATTCAGAATCGCGACTGGGAAGGAACAATTAATGAACTTGTAAACAGAGCATGAGCCGTTTAATGTAAGTGAAGATCCATCTGCAACTACAATGCATGAACATAGTATTTCCTGTTTTATCAATACTAAATGTGATTCTTGTATATTGATGAATTCATGATGGCAAGCTTGACATCCATATGTTGCTTGGTTGATATTTGAATGTGGTGATTGTTGTTTAACTGAGCATGTGATTCATTGGCATTGCACGTGCATGCAAACATATGAACATTGTTGAGATGAGGCATGCACGACATAATTTCTTTGAAAAGAAAATGTTTTGGTTGGCCACTGCTAGTGCACCGAGGCATGCTTTTATGCTATATTTTAGGGTGCAGTGGGTATTACTTCTCGGAGGATCATAAGGGTTGATAGGGGGTGTACCTCTGATGGTCACGAGGGAGCGGACCACTTGACTGTATCCTTATTGACACGTCAGGGGGAAGACTCCTGAGGGATCATTGAGGAAGATAGGGGGTGTACCTTAGGTGGTCCCAGGAGTTGGCCCTAGGCGGTGTCAGTTTGATTATGGCCATGTGATTGTTGATATTATGTTGAGCTCTTTCCAGTGCATAGCAGAAGGGTCAAGGGCGCAATAAGAAGAAATGATTCTTAATAAAATATTTAAACTCATCTTGCGCACTTCTGGTCAAACATCTTGGAATACATTACATTTGTATTACATTGTCCTTTCGGCATGCATGATTTTTGCTTACTGGGCATTAGCTCACGTAGTCCATGCATTGTAGGTGAGTTTGGTGATGCTGGATTTCATGGGCGACGCGGGCGGAGATCGCCTGGAGCTCCTATGGGTTGCGAGACAAGTGTAGACGGATGACGACTATGTTGGGCTATGTTGATGGGTCACCTTTCCCTTTTTGGTCTTGTATTATATTTTGGTTTAGGGTTGTACCCTCTTTTGAAAACTCTTATGTAAAAATGTGCATGTAAATAGTTGGGTGATGTGAGTTATACATTTGATTTTTTGGATGTCTATTGTGTCTAATAAGAAGGTTGGTTACCTCTTTTGTTTGTGGACATGGCTTGCCCTTATCTTATAATTAAAATGATTTTACTTGTTTGTTGTTAAAATGTCACGGGGATAAAAATAATATTACACGTTCTAAATAGAGTTTGTGGCCAAGTTTTACTATTTATATATTTTCCAGTAATAGGGGTGGGCATTACAGAATGGTATCGAGCCGGTTCGCGAGTTTCAGACTGGCCCATGTCCATGTACACGAACTCAGAACTTGTGGAACTCCGACATGCTAGTAAGTTTTATTTTATTGTTTGTTGCATTTTATGTTTCATGAAATTATCCATGTGTTATTAGGTTCCTCTGAGACAGTGTTTCAGTTATTGGTGAGAACTAGAGGTGAGAGTATTGATGGGGATAGAAACCAAGGAGGGGAGACATCTATACTGACTGGTGACTGAGATGATGTGATAACTCAATTTACAGAGCTCATCCAACGAAAATCTGAACAAATTCAACAATTCATCCATCAGAGGGATACTAATGGACAAAAAAGTGCAGAAATAAATCAACCGCAACAAATGATAGATCAAGTCAAGATAGTAGGGGAAAGATTCCGAAAGCTAAACCCACCAACCTTTGAAGATGCAGCCGATCCCACAGCAGCAGAAGATTGGTTGCAAACTTTAGAGAATATGTTTGAATACAGTAGGGTTCCAGAAGAAGAGAAAGTGATGTGTGCATCCTTCTTACTTTACGGAAGTGCGGGACATTGGTGGGATATGATGAAGAGTATTGAAGATGCTACAATCATGACCTGGGAATGATTCAAGGAGTTATTCAGACAAATACTTCATGGCTCATGTTCGAGTAATGAAGATGAATGAATTTATACAACTGCGATAGGGAACTATGATAGTAGGGGACTATATTCGTAAATTTGAACAACTGTCTAGGTTTTCTACACACATGGTTAGCACTGACACCCTAAAAGTGGAGAGATTTCTTGAAGGCTTAAGGCCAGAACTATACAGAGACGTCAGTTTGGCAGGGACTCAAGGAGTGACGTACTCACAAGTTGCAGATAGAGCACTGATGGTGGAACAAGCTGACTTAACGATCATCCGTGCTTAGAAAGCCCGGTGCCAGTTCAAATAGGGACAAGGACAAAGATGAGTTGGAAATCAACAGAAAAAGACCCTCCCAAACTCCACAGTAGAAACCTAGTTCCCAACCAAAACAAGGTCAGCAACAGTGGAACTCAAGTAATAAACATAGGGTGGAACAAGGAAAAGCACTAATGCTACTCAAGTGCCCGAAATGTGGAATCCAACACATGGGAAACTGCCCTACAGATACTAGAAGATGTTGTGTGTGGGAAGGTTGGTCATCTCGCCAAAACATGCCCAGAAAACCCAAACCCTACAAGGCAACAAAATGTACCAGCTAGAGTCTTTACCATCACTAGAACAGACGCAGAGACAAATCCGTCAGTGGTGACATGTAAACTCTTTATCCATGATATTCCAACATTAGTATTATTTAATTCAGCAGCTACACATTCATTTGCATCAACTGAGTATGTAAAGAGGCTGGGTAGAACACCGGATATTACGAATGTTAGTTACAACGTGATGATTCCGTCTGGGGACTCAAGGCAAACCAATCAAATTTTGAAAGCGTGTATTGTCCTAATAGAAAATAAAGAGCTTCATGCTAATCTTATTGTGTTACCGACGAATTATTACGATGTAATTTTGGTATGGATTTGTTATCAAAGTATGGACTTACTATTAATTGACAACAAAAGACAGTGACCTTTCAACCTCCAAGGGAAGAACCATTTACCTTTGCGGGAATCGCAACCCGCATTAGATTTCCAATGATATCAGCACTAAAAGCACAACGCTTATTCTAGCTGTGAAGGATACCTAGTAAGTGTCATGAGCATCAACGAACAACACCAACCAACCCTTGATGAAGTTCCAATAGTGCGAGAATATCCCGATATATTTCCAGATGATCTCCCCGGATTACCACCCGACCATGAGATTGAGTTTGTTATTGACATACTTCCAGGGACATCTCCAATGTCTAAAGCTCCATATCGTATGGCTATGTTCGACCGCTAAACACCTATAAAAGTCTAACAATCCTCGCAAGAGAACAAGATCAATCGTAGGGTAGCAAGTTGACCACAAGTCGTCTCTAAAGGAAGACTTAACCGGTAAATAATTAATATGCACACAATTGGCAAAATAAAATATAAACACTCTAACCAAATTTATGATTTTAATAAACTGAAGGAAAACAATTAAAAAGACAAAATTAAACTTAACACGGATAAACTTAGAGAAAAAATATATGAATGAAAGTCTAGGATTTCAGAATCATCTCATCAAATTTGCATGCATAATATCAATTAACTGATTATGCGGTTAAAAAATATAACAAACATGTAAAAACTAGGCCTAGATCTGATAACTCACGTATTCACAGATTAGGGCTATCCCAACATAATTTGCTATTTTCATTAAGCCCATGGTTAGATAATACATCTCTGATTCATATCTAACCCCATGAATAAATTTAGTCCAGGAATAATATATTCGATCGATCTCGATCATTCCCCCAAAATAATCAAAAGTTGATCAGACAATCAGTTATTAGATAAAGCAATTTATCCAGGAAAGCAAACCAATTATTCAATACTCATGCTTGCTTGTTTGAATCAAATCATCCTAATCCTAGAACAAGGAAATTAGTTCATGCTTGGGGATGGAATCATAATCTCAATTGAAGGAAAGAAATCAATCATAAACATAATCATGCAACAATAGTAATCACCCAAAAATTGAAATCAGACAAAAGAAATGAAGAAATCTTACTCTTTGATTAAGAAGCAAAATAACTTCAAGGGGAAGAACCCAAGCAATCCCAATGATGAAAAGCAAGTGAAAAATACCAAAAACTAAAGTCTAGAAGTGCTATGAATGAGAGTGTCTCGAAAAGAAATGCTCCCCAAGTCCTATTTATAAGCCTGGAGTCCTAAACAAGGTGGAAGAGCCAAAAAACGCAAGAAAATTGAAAATTTCGTGTTCTGCAATTCACGGCGCGCGCCGCAAGATGCGGCATCTTCTTTGTGCATTGTTATGCGATTGTTATGCGATCACGCGACCGCGCACCAATTGCGCGCGACCGCGCAACCTCTGAACTTCGGAATTTTGTCTTACTGTTTGATTATGAATTGTATCTCTATCCCTTAGCTTTCCATATCCACTTGAATCACCTCAATATCAATTTTCTAGAGATAGTTATGGCCAAAATACCAAGACGTGCAATTTCTGAGATTTCGACATATTATTTTGACTTGTACATGATTTTAACCCATCTAAACGTCTTCATTTGCATTTGGTAGCAGAATAGCCATTGTAGAAATTTGTCTTAGCTTTCCAATGGTGTATGAATCATATCAATTGGGCTTTGGATGCGAACGTTGCGTCCAAAATACGATGATTGTTGTAGTTGCACGAAATGACTTTTTAACGTTTTTTGCTCCAAAACTTGTTTTTTCCACCAAAACCTAAAAAATCAATAAAATAACACAATATAACACTAAAACATGCAAATACAAATAAAATATGCCAAAAATATGTATAAATCATCACACAAAACACACACAAAAATATGCAAAACAGGCTCCATTAGAATTGAAAGAGTTGAAGATACAATTGCAAGAACTGTTGTACAAAGGCTTTATCAGACCTAGCTTCTCAACATGGCGTGCTCCAGTCTTGTTCGTACAAAAGAAAGATGGTACGATGAGATTGTGCACTGACTACTGAGAACTAAACAAGGTTACAATCAAGAATAAATACCCACTACCTAGAACCGATGATTTGTTTGATCAACTTAAAGGTGCAGCTGTATTTTCGAAGATTGACTTACGATCCGGGTACCATCAGCTAAAAATAAAAGAAGATGATATATCAAAGACAACATTCAGCACGAGGTATGGACACTATGAATTCTTAGTGATGCCATTTGGATTGACTAATGCCCCAACAGCTTTCATGGACTTAATAAATCGGGTGTTTAAAGATTTTCTAGATAAATTCGTTATTGTATTTATCGATGATATTTTGATCTACTCTAGAACAAAAGAGGAGCACGCTGAACATTTGAAAATGGTATTAGAGGTCCTGAAAGCAAAATAATTATATGCTAAATTTAAGAAGTGTGAATTCTGGCTAGATCGAGTGGTATTTTTGGGACATGTTGTATCTGAATCTGGAATATCAGTTGATCCAAGTAAAGTGGAGGCAATCAATAATTGGCCACAACCTACTAATCCTTCAGAAGTACGTAGTTTTCTGGGTTTAGCTAGCTATTATCACTGATTTGTGGAAGGATTCTCAGGATTGTTACGCCTTTAACGCAACTAACCAGAAAGAGTGTCTCATTCAAATGGACAGAGTCATGCGAACAAAGCTTTCAAGAACTGAAAAAGAGATTGACTTCAGCACCAATTCTCTCAATCCCATCAGGTACTGGAGGTTTTGTAATTTACAGTGGTGCTTCAAAAAATGGCTTGGGATGCGTATTGATGCAAAACGGTAAGGGAATTGCGTATGTCTAGACAATTGAAGGACTATGAAAAGAACTACCCTACGCACGATCTAGAACTTGCTACAGTGGTTTTTGCTCTTAAAATATGGCGGCACTACCTTTATAGGGAATGGTGTTAGATCTATACATATCACAAAATTTTAAAGTACTTCTTCACGCAGAAGGAATTGAATATGCGACAACGACGATGGTTGGAGCTAGTGAAAGACTACGATTGTGTGATCAATTATCACCCCGGTAAAGCCAATATTGTAGCAGATGCATTGAGCTAGAAATCAACATAAAGCAATGCAATGGCGATTCATATTCTAAAACCAGAGTTACTGGATCTTCAGAAAATGAACGTAGAGGTTTTATCACTGGGGTCCATTGAAGCGAAGTTGGCGGCATTAACACTCCGACCGACGCTACTTGATCGAATTCAACAAGAATAATGAGGTGATGATTACTATGCCAATGTGAAGAAAGATATTTCCTCGGGAGTGCCTTCTGATTTCAAAATACCTGAGAATAGAGTATTGTGATTTAAAGAACGATTATACGTGCCCAATAGGGATAATCTCCGAGAGAATGTTCTAGCAGAAACACATTCAACATCATATTTTGTACATCCAGAAGCTACTAAGATGTACAGAGATTTGAAGATGCATTACTGGTGGCCAGGTATGAAAAGGGATATCGCGCAATACGCGGAACAATGTTTAACTTATCAATAAATAAAGGTAGAACACAAAAGACCAGCTGGAGCATTGCAATCTTTGTATATACCAGAATGGAAGTGGGAAAGTATTACCATGGATTTTTGACAGGTTTGCCCAAAAATGTCAAGGGACATGATATTATTTGGGTGATCGTGGACAGACTAACCAAATCAGCTCATTTCATTCCCATTTGTTCTACCTATTCTATGGACCGATATGCACAACTTTATATACAGGAGGTGGTAAGACTTCATAGTGTGCCACTATCCATTGTTTCAGATAGAGACTCTAGATTTTTATCTAATTTATGGAGGAGTCTATAGAAGGCACTAAGGACACAATTATCGTTTAGTAGTGCATATCACCCTCAGACCGATGGACAATCAGAATGAACGATACAAACTCTAGAAGATATGTTTAGAGCTTGTGTCTTAGATTTTCAAGGACAATGTAGTAAATATCTACCTTTGATAGAATTCTCATATAACAATAGCTATCAAGCCACAATTGGGATGGCTCCTGAAGCATTATATGGTAGAAAGTGTAGATCGCTGGTCCATATGAACGAATTTGGTGAAAGAAAGCTTTTAGGCCCAGGCATGATTCGAGAAATGACAGAGGCTGTGACACAAATTCGACAGAGGATGGAGACTTCTCAGAGCTGATATAAAAGTTACCCAGATCAAAGAAGAAGAATGTTAACATTTTCGGTTGGAGATCGATTATTTCTTAAGGTGGCACCAATGAAAGGGGTAATGCAATTTGGAAAGAATGAAAAACTCAGTCCTAGATGCATTGGTCCATTTCATACTACTGAAAGAACCGGTGATGTCTCCTATAGACTCGATTTGCCCGTACCAATGGCTCAAGTGCACAATGTCTCTCACATATCCATGCTGAAGAAATACTTGCAAACCCATCTCATATTTTGAACAACAAGCCTATAGAGTTAAAAGCAGGCTTAAGCTACGAAGATGTACCTGTAGAGATATTGTCACGAGAAGTAAAGAAACTCAGGAATAAGGAAATTGCCTTAGTTAAAGTACTATGGAGAAACCAATCAGTAGAAGAAGCTACTTGGGAGAGAGAAGACGAGATGAGGGCTAAGTATCCGGACCTATTCCGGCAAGTAAAATTTCGGGGATGAAATTTTTATAAGGAGGGGAGGATGTAATACCCAAGCCTCTCACTACTCACTAGGCCAATATAGTTCACGCGTTACACGTTGGTTATGTGCTATTGGCATAATCTGATTATTTTATACGACATGACTAGTTCTATAATTGTGGAACTCACTTACAGTGTTTAGTTGTCGGATAATTAGGTGTCAAAATATCAAATATATTAGTTTACACGTGATAACATTAGAAGTACGAGAATTGTAAGGTTACACGCGGTAACTTAAGGGTGAAGGGCATTTAGGAGAATATTAAAGAAAATAGTATATGAAACAAAGTCATATATTATAAATTACATATATGTATATATATATTATAAGAACCACAATAGTAAGAATATACATAATATTAGTAGAAGTATTAATAATAATATAGTAATAATAATTTCATATATTAGCTATATGTCTAATTATACTAATATATACTTACGTGGCAAGAATAATTTCCTAATATAACTATAATGTGTAGTTTAAACCTAAGGGTATAACTTTTAAGTGCATGAATCTGATCATTGAGGGATACAAAAAACCAACTATTTATATTAATAATTAAATACATGTATGGAGTTTTTAAATATAAATATGCAGATATACATGACTGACTTCTTAACTAAGAAACATAGGATTAGTATACTTGTTTGCACACCACCGCATACCTTTACTAAAATAAGATAAGGATAAATTTCATTAACCAGATAAGTAGATAACAATATCCATATTGCTCATACGCAAAGTCTTCTCGTGCGGGAGATTCTCGAGGGCCTTGTAGAGGTATTTCTTGTTTCTATTTTTTGATACAATTAGTATCTTACGGTTTTAGAAATTAGAAAGCTTTGATAGTAAATTTAGTGAACTTAAAATGGTGATGCTGATAAGGGTTAAATAAGATTGGACCGAGCTGATGGGTCTATACATTGGGCCGATTCATTAAGTCTTAGATATGAGGCTGATCTGCCAAGCCGTCAGTTATTGGGCCGACTTGATTAAGCCCAACGCGGTAGGCCAAGCTGATAAGTTGTAAGCCTTTGGGCCGATCTGCTAAGCTCT
The DNA here is from genome assembly GCA_016081115.2 of Rehmannia glutinosa. Lineage (NCBI taxonomy): Eukaryota > Viridiplantae > Streptophyta > Magnoliopsida > Lamiales > Orobanchaceae > Rehmannia > Rehmannia glutinosa. The sequence goes on along the minus strand of CM071936.1, from coordinate 74,501,321 downwards.
AAGTATAGGGCCGATCTGTTAAGCCCAAAGCATTGGTCTGACCTGATGAGTCCCCATGCATTGGATCGACCTGCTATGCCCTACGAATTGGATTGACCTGCTAGGCCCTACACATTAGGCTGACCTGATAAGCGTAAGCCTTTGGGCTGACTCTGATGAGCCCTGAGCATATCATCAATTTGTTAAGCCCTAAGGGATGGTCAACTTGTTAAGTCCTGAGGAATAGGGCCGATCTGAATGGATCTATTTCGGCTCTAGGAGTAAAGGGGTCCTGAAGACATGCCTTGGAGGTGCTTCCAACGGTTGGATATTAGCACGCCGATCTAAGGTGCCGCAGGTCAGTTCGGGATCGAGGTCTTAGGGAAATAAAATAGGGTTTTGAAAGATCCGATCCTATCTTAATCATGACTCTGGTACCAAATCACGACAGAATCCCGGATTTTACGGAAACCCTAATCTGGGCTAAGGTATAAAAGCCCAAGTCCAGGTTCATTCTTGACCTAATCATACTTTTACTTTCACATTATATTTTTGCCTCTTACTTCTCTTCCAAGTTTCTGACTTAAGCATCGGAGAGGGTACACCAGAGCCCCCCTCCAGCCCCCCTTTGTGCAGGTTTCACGGAGGAGTTCGACCTGAAGGCTGATCGGCGGGAGAGGAATATTTTCGAGAGCAACCAATTGGCGCCCGTCTGTGGGAAACGATTGAGCGGAGACGTGAGCGTCAAGCGGTGGTTATGGAGGATGTAAGAAGGAATTTGGAGGAAGACCTGAATCGCACGCCATTGGGAGATACTCCGGGTGGAGTTACGCAAGAAGACACTAGGCCTCCGCCTCCGTACCCCCGGTGGAGGGCGGAGGGCAGCGGCTTCTGAGGGCAGGGGTGGAGGCACAAACACCCATGTTTGGTGGTAGTGTTGATTTGGGCCCAATGTTCTTTGAACAGTTAGGTGGTTTCATTACTAGGGCCGTCGAGCAAATGGTGGAAATGCGGCTGAGGGAGATGCTTCCGCCACCAACTCCGCATGTGGTCCCTCCTCCTATGTTCCCCCCACTGGTGGTCCCTCATCCTGTGGTCCCTCTGCCTGGGGTTCCTCCGGAGGCCGGTGAGAGAGGTTGGCGGAATGTGGTGGCGGAGGAAGTGCACTCGTCGAGGACGGAGCATGCATCGACTGAGGATCAGGATTGGTCGGAGCGTATGGATGACCTCCATCGAGAAGTAAGGGATATTCATGGGAGTTGTTGTGGGAGTACCAGGGGCGGCTTCAATCCGAGTACGGAGGGGAACTCCCTTCTCGGATGAAGTGATGGCGGATGAACTCCCATCCTCCTACCGAGCTCTGAGTTTTGAATATGATGGTACCACTGGCTCGTGGGATCATCTTTGTCGTTATGAAAATGCTGTCTTGCTACACAGGTTCACGGATGGCGTGATGTGTAGAGTTTTTCCTACCACCCTGACGAAGTCAGCTCAGCAAGGGTTTAGCCAGCTTGCTACAGGCTCTATCAAAAATTTTGATGACTTCAGTTCGGCGTTTCTCAACCAGTTTACGAGTTGTTGTAAGTACCAAAAGGCGCCCCTAACTCTGTTTAGCATCAAGCATAGGGAGGGGGAAGGACTTCGGAGTTACATACAGAGGTTTACTGCGGCTAAGTTGGAGGTGCCTTCGGCTAGTCCGGAGATTTTGGCTAATGCCCTAGCTCAGGGCCTGAAAGATGGGGAGTTTTTCGAATCGAGGAAAATGAAGAGGGAGGAAGGAGAGAAAATGAGGGATAGGAAGGAAGATCGAGAGGGTAAAGGATCTCAGAAAAAGCCAAGGTCTGAGGTGATGGGTGGACGGCCGAGGTACGAGAAATATACGCCATTGGCCTTACCTCAGGGTGAGATGCTTGTTGCTACTGAAAGGCATCCCGACCTGTGGTGGCCAAAGGCGCATGCGGAAGCACCTATAAAGGCAAAGTGCAAAGAATTTTGCAGGTTCCATAATGAGTATGGGCACACAACAGATCGGTGCACACACCTGAGAGATGAAAATGAGAGGCTCATTCATGCGGTCATCTTAGGGAATTTGTGTACATTGATAAAAAGGAGAAAAAAGGGGAATATAAGAGAGACAATTGTGGTTATCATCAACCTCGGCGGGAGCCGGAGCGGAGGGGGAGGAAAGAGAAGAGCTACCTCCACCTCCGCCTCCACCTCGGTGAGAGGTCATCCAAATGATAATTGGAGGGCCGGCGGAAGGGGATTCTAGGAGAGCTCGGAAGAGATATGTGAGGGCGGCAGCCCCAGATCGGGTGCAAGAGCAACTGAAGGTAGAACAGGTTGGACCAGGGCCAAGCATCCAATTTGGGCCAGGTGATAGCAAGGGTATCGTGACGCCTCATAGCGATGCTCTTGTGATCATGGCCACAATCTCGAATTACGATGTGCAGCGAGTGTTTGTGGATACGGGGAGCTCGGCGGACATCTTGTTCTATTATTGCTACAGGAAGATGGATCTCCAGGTCGGGCTAGAGTCGGTAGACACAGCGTTGGTCGGATTTGCAGGAGGAACCATCCAACCAATAGGTATGATTACTTTACATGTTTCTTTGGGTAAGGAGCCTAGTCGTAAAACTAGGATGATTCGATTTTTGATAGTAGATGCACCCTCTTCGTATAATGCTATGTTGGGTAGACCGTCATTGAATGCTCTTCAAGTTGTGGTGTTGGTGTACCATTTGAAAAGGAAATTCCCCATGGGGGAAGAGGTCGGCGAGGTCGGCGGAGATCAGTACATGGCTAGGAAATTGTATGTGGAGAGCATTCAAAAGGCGAAGAAGGAAATGTCTTTGATGATGATAAAAATAAAGATAAAATAATTAAGCTTGATGAGTCGGTGGAGCATGTGCAACCTAATGAGGAGATGATGGTGGTTGAGCTGGTGCCGGGTGACCCCGATAAGGTCCCCAAGATTGGGAAAGAATTATTTGATGAGTTGAGGGAAGAGCTGGTGGGATTTCTAAGGAATAATATTGACGTGTTTGCTTGATCAGCAAAAGATTTGGTGGGAATTGATCCGAGTATAGCTGAGCATAGGCTCAATGTCAATCCATCATACAAGCCTGTGAAACAAAAGAGAAGAAATTTTGGTCCTAAGAAAGACGCTATAATCCGAACGGAGGTGCAAAAGTTATTGAACGCGGGGCATATCAAAGAAATCCAGTTTCCAGAATGGTTATCCAACGCGGTATTAGTACCAAAAATGGAGGATGATTGGCATATGTGCGTGGATTTTAGGAACTTGAATAGAGCTTGCCCAAAAGACTACTATTCATTGCCCCGAATCGATCAGCTCGTGGATTCGACTTCGGGGTGTGAGTTGCTTAGCATGATGGACGCATCGCAGGGCTATCATCAGATCAGATTGGCGGAGGAGGACCAAAAGAGGGTGAGCTTCACAACCACTTTTGGTACCTTTTGCTATGTAGTGATGCCGTTTGGATTGAAGAATGCCGGAGCCACATATCAAAGATTAGTGGATAAAATGTTTGAGGGGCAGCTCGGGAGAAACATGGAGGTATATGTAGATGACATGTTAGTCAAGAGCATGAAGGTCGTGGATCATGTGCATGACCTAGCTGAGACGTTTGACACTTTGAGAAAGTACCGAATGAAGCTCAACCCTAAGAAGTGTGCTTTTGGCGTGAGGTCGGGAAAATTCTTAGGATATATGGTGACGGAGAAGGGAATAGAGGCTAATCCGGAAAAGGTCAGAGCCATCAGAGAGATGGCACCACCTCGGGATACTAAAGATGTGCAATGTCTGACAGGTCGGCTGGCAGCCCTAAATTGATTTATTTCTCGCCTGGCGGATAGGAGTTTGCCCTTCTTTACGGTGTTAAGGAAGGCCAAAAAGTTTGTTTGGGATGAGGATTGTCAGAGAGTCTTTAAGGATTTGAAAGGTTATTTAGCTAATTTGTCATTGCTGACTAAGCCTGTGCCGGGAGAACCTTTATACTTATACATCTCAGTAGGAGAACAAGGGGTTAGTACGGTCTTGATCAGGGAGGAGAGGTCGGTCCAGAAGCCAGTGTATTATGTCAGTAAGGTGTTGAGGAATGCTGAGCTGCGGTATGCAGAGATCGAGAAGACTTCAGCCGTATTTTCTCTCACACAAGGTAATTGTCCGAACTAATCTACCATTAAGAAATGTGATGAGCAAACCGGAGGTGGCAGGAAGGTTGGTGAAATGGGCCATTGAATTGAGCGAATACGATATTGAATTTGAGAACAGGTCGGCCATAAAAGCTCAGGCTTTGGCGGACTTTGTTCAAGAATTGACAAGAGCGGATAGTGGGGAAGGAGCGTGGGTGATTTATGTAGATGGTTCGGTAGGGAGCTCGGGTTGTGGTGCTGGTATTGTCTTAATCAGTCCACAAAGAGTGGAGAATGATTTTGCTGTGAGATTGGAGTTCAAATTGTCCAATAATGAGGCGGAGTACGAGGCATTTATTAGAGGGATCCAAATGGCCGTCGAGATGGGGGCTACTAGAATAGTCATTTACATGGACTCTCAGCTCGTCCATAAGCAAGTTATTGGAGAATTTGAAGTTAGGGAGGAAAGGATGAAGAGGTATGTTGAAGCATACCGAGCTTTAGAAGGAAAATTGAAAGAGATTAAGATATGCCAGGTCCTGAGATCAGAGAATGGTCGGGCGGATTTCTTGGCAAAAATGGCCAGCTCGGCCTTGGAGAATCAGGCCAAGCAGATTACGTTCTTGATGGCAAAGGAAACCGTGCTAAGTTTGGAGGTCGGCAAGATTGAGGAAAAGGAGGATTGGAGGTCGGCTATCACAGCCTATCTGAAGGGTGGAGTTCTACCGGAAGATAGGCATGAAGTAGCTCGGTTGAAAATCCGGGCCATACATCTTTTCATAATTAAGGATAAGTTATACAAGAGAGGTTTCTCTATGCCTTAGCTGAGGTGTCTGAATAGTGAAGAGGGCACGTATGTGCTGAGAGAGATGCATGAAGGGTGTTGTGGAAATCATATGGGAGCAAGAATCTTGATAAAAAAGGTGTTGAGGGCAGGGTATTTTTGGCCTTACTTGAAGAAAGAAGCAGAGAAGCTAGTAAGAACGTGTGAGAAGTGGCAGATTCACGCACCATTGATATATCATCCGGCGGAGGAGCTCATGACTATGAGCTCGGCATGTCCTTTTGCAAAGTGGGGTATTGACATAGTGGGGCCATTTCCTCAAGCCTCGGGGCAGAGGAAGTTCTTGATTGTAGCGATCGATTAGTTTAGCAAGTGGGTGGAAGCTGAACCACTTGCTAAAATAAATGAGGATGCAGTGATGAAGTTTATTTGGCAAAACATTGTATGCCGATATGGAACACCTCGGGTCTTGATATCGGATAATGGAACACAATTTGCGGGAGCAGGGATCTGAGCTTGGTGTGAGGAGTTGAAGATCAAGCAAAATTTTACGTCAGTAGCTCATCCACAGGCCAATGGGCAAGTGGAGGTCATCAACAGAATCCTGGTCCAGGGACTCAAAGCTCGGCTCGAAAAAGTAGGAGGGGCATGGGTTCAAGAGCTCAGCTCGGTATTGTGGGCTTATCGAACTAATCTAAAGGAGGCAACGGTTGAAACTCCGTTCAGCTTGGTGTATGGAATGGATGATGTTATACCAGCAAAGATCGGGATGGAGACTCATCGAGTTCAAAATTTCGATGAGAACGCGAATGAGATGATGATTCAGGAGGCTCTGGACACTATTAATGTAAAGAGAGAAATGGCATTTTTGCAGATGGAAAGGACAAGAGGAAGGATCAAAGCAGCGTATAACAAGAAAGTGATGAGGAGGGCCTTTTAGGTCGAGGACCTGGTGCTGAGGAGGTCAGATGCTAGCAAGAATAAGGGGAAGTTGGATGCGAACTAGGAAGGGCCACTTCAGGTAACGAAGGTGCTGGCAGGAGGTGCATATGAGCTGGAGGAGCTTGAAAGCTACCGAGGGCATGGAACAGTTGCAATTTAAAGAAATATCATTCTTAGAATGAGAAATATCTGATGTAATGAAATTACTTGTTTTGAATGAAATGATCTGCTTCCCTGAAATATGAGTTCGGAAATAAATTGGTAAAAATCGACAAGTATTTAGAGCTCAGCTCGAGCTAGACTCCAAATACTTGGGTCCACGAGGCCATGCAAGGAGCTGGGCTCAAGCTAGCTTTCTTTGAAGAAAATGACAAGTATTTGGAGCTCAGCTCGAGCTAGACTCCAAATACTTGGGGCCACGAGGCCATGCAAGGAGCTCGGCTCGAACCAGTTTCCTTTGAAGAAAATGACAAGTATTTGGAGCTCAGCTCGAGCTAGACTCCAAATACTTGGGGCCACGAGGCCATGCAAGGAGCTCAGCTCAAGCCAGCTTCCTTTGAAGAAAATGACAAGTATTTGGAGCTCAGCTCGAGCTAGACTCCAAATACTTGGGGCCATGAGGCCATGCAAGGAGCTCGGCTCGAGCCAGCTTCCTTTGAAGAAAATGAAAAGTATTTGGAGCTCAGCTTGAGCTAGACTCCAAATACTTGGGGCCACGAGGCCATGCAAGGAGCTCAGCTCGAGCCAGCTTCCTTTGAAGAAAATGACAAGTATTTGGAGCTCAGCTCGAGCTAGACTCCAAATATTTGGGGCCATGAGGCCATGCAAGGAGCTCGGCTCTTTGAAGAAAAGACAAGTATTTGGAGCTTCCTTTGAAGAAAATGACAAGTATTTGGAGCTCAGCTTGAGCTAGACTCCAAATACTTGGGGCCACGAGGCCATGCAAGGAGCTCAGCTCGAGCCAGCTTCCTTTGAAGAAAATGACAAGTATTTGGAGCTCAGCTCGAGCTAGACTCCAAATACTTGGGGCCATGAGGAGCACATTATACCAATCTTTTTTGGTTAAAAAAAAACCAAACAAAACAACGTTATTCAAAGCCCAGTATGAACTGATCTCTGTATGATAGAATAAATTTGATCTATTACGAAAGCACAAATGCAAGAATAAAGATTTTAACGAACGAATTGCATAAAATAGATAATTTCCATTAGCAAAATAAAGTACAAGTACATCAGAATTGCAAAAGTAAAAGGAAAATAAAAACTCCTAAGTAGTAGGGGCAGCATCCTCGATGATCAGGTCATCTGTGGAGATGGTTACATCGTCCACAAGGGCGATCTCGGATCGTCGTCTGGAATGCCCTGATCAGGAAGGTTAGGGGTGCCTTCGATTAGCTGGGGAGCAGGCTGATCTCCAGGAGGATGAGAAGCACCCCCTGAGCTCGAGGCTGGATGAAGAATAAATGGAGCGGATAAGGACTCAATGAAAGCCTCAACAGGAGCTTGGTTGAGACGGTCCGCTTTAGTGGAGAACACAAAGCCTTTAGGGTCGGGAAGGATCTTCTTGGGACCTTGACGGTTAAGGGGCTCAGTGATGCCCCTCTCCCTGAGATGAAGTTCAGCCTGGTCAAAGGCAAAGCCATAATACTCCATGGCACTTGTGGATAAAACCTTAATGAATTCCTTGGAGCTTAAGAAGGCTTGCTTTACCCTGTCCCGAATCGCCTGAACTGTTGAGGAGCTTTCAGGGGAGGTCAGGAAGCCTTGACGACCAATCTTGATGCCTTCGGCTCGAGCTTGATCATCATTGGTAGTGCAGCGGATCTGGAGATCACCCACTTCGGCCTTGAGGTTGGAGTTGTCTTTTTCAAGTGCCTTCAGCTTGCTCTCATAAGAGTCTACGGTGACCTTGTGGACCTCGGCCTGCTCCCTTAAGCGGTGGACCTCTTCAAGAAGTTTGGTCTCTCGAGCCTTCAACCGCAGGCATTCCTTCTTGGCACCGTTGAGCTCGGCGACATCAGCGGGGTTAGAGAAACCCACACGAGCTCGGGCAATAAGAGCGGCGAGCTTGGCTTCGGCCTTTGAGTGGTCTAGGTAGAATGAGCTCACGAGCTCAGCATCACTGATCTTCTCCAAAGCGGTCCGAACTGGAGAGGGGCAATTTTCTTGAACGTATTGGATGGCAAATGTCCCATCAGTGTTCTTCAGAATGGAATTCCCGGTGAAGAAGGTCTGGTTTGGAGTATGGATGGGATTGCGGGCATAGGAGATCGGCATAGCGGCGGTGGTAGTCTTGGATTTCTTGGCACCACCCGCGCTGGTGCCAACAGAGGCTCTCTTCAGGGGAGGCTTAACAGCAGGTTGAGCTGTCGGACCCATTAGGTCGGTAATAACAATGGTAGCCGAGTCAGGTCGCCTGAGTTGTGGGGATTGGCTCCCTTGAGCAGTAGCAGTAGCACCGCAGTAGAGGAGAGGGAGTCGGAAGCAGCTTATTGCTCCTCCTCCTGCTCGGCAACCATCTAAACCATCAACATATCTGAAAAAGAGAGAGAGAGGTCAGCCAACAACAAAAAAAAATTATTAAAAGGGGAGATGTAATTACCGATATTGCCATTCAAAGGGGCAATAATAGGGCTCAGCTCGAAATAGTACAGGAGAGAAGGAGTGATAAGTCGGGAAAGGTCATACTTGACCAAGGTAAGTTTATTAATCAAGGCCTGGAGCTCGGGGGACCGATCTCTAGGGTTATGTTTATGCTGAAGAGGAAGGCTCCAAGTCCAAGCAATGGGAAACCCCAAGCTCGGGGGGAAGATATGAAAAAATACTTGTCCTTCCAGAATTTATTAGAAGAGGGATATTTGCTCAAGAACTGAGCATCACCTCGAGAGGTAATGTAGAACAGGCCTTTGGTGGTCGAGCTTTTCACTTGGAATAAGGCAAAGAACAGCTCGAGGGTATGCTCTATCTCTAAATATTTGGTTAGTATTAGAAAGCCAGCCATTATTCGAAAGGAATTGGGAGCCAGCTGATTGAGGGGAACACGGTAGTGTGTGGACACCTCGGTCATGAATGAGTGAATGGGAAACCGGAGTCCACCCTCTATCTGGCCTACAAAGAAGGCTAAGGCATTGGGTGGAGGTCGGTTGGGGCGATCTGTGCGGCTAGGTAGGGAGAGTTTGAAGGAGGAAAGGATTTTTGCATTCTTCCTTATATTTTAAAGGACATGAGCAGTGATGGTGGTCTCTCTAAAGTCATGAGGATACTCGGGTAGGGGACCTGAGCTTGGAGCTCGGATCTCTATTATATCGGAATCTGTCCCTGAATCGAAACTCAATTCAGTAGCATCAGGGTTCGAGGGAAGAACTTCAGTAAGGGGGAAATGTTGTGAGCCAGAACCCATTTCGGAGGACCATCGTTCTAATTCGGCGATGTAAGGATCCATGGGGGTGGAAGGAGAGAAAGATGATGCCATGAAGAAATAAGAAAAAAACTAGAGAAAAGGGAAAGAAGGTGTACCTATTGAAATAAAAGGAGGCTACGAAGAAACTGAGAAACCTTGGGTCACGTGAAGTCGCCGGAATCTGGAGAAAGTTGCCGGAACCGTAAAGCTGGAAATAATAAGGTTGGTCTCTGGTGCAAAAGGAACGAAAATGAAAAATGAAGGAGGTGAAGGCCTTTTTATAGGAGGAGGATGAGAGAGAAAGAGATTTGAAGAGGTGGAAGGTGGATCGTTGATCGAAACTTAATCCAAAGGAAATGAATGAGTCTTGGGATGCAAAAGGACGTCTTGTCAGCCATTTTTTTGGTGACAAAACTTGAAGAGACAAGGATAATGATGAGGCAGGAATTTGAAAAAGAGGGAACCCTAGCACAGTTCAACTTGGCAAGAAGCAACCATGGTCAGAGTGCCTTCTAACCATAGTTGGGGGGAGGAATTGATAAGGTTTAAATAAGTTTGGACCAAGCTGATGGGTCTATACATTGGGCCGATTCATTAAGTCCTAGATATGAGGCTGATCTGCCAAGACATCAGTCACTGGGCTGACCTGATTAAGCCCAACGCAGTAGGCCAAGCTGCTAAGTTGTAAGCATTTGGGTCGATCTGCTAAGCTCTAAGCATAGGGCCGATCTGTTAAGCCCAATGCATTGGTCTGACCTGATGAGTCCCCATGCATTGGGTCGACCTGTTATGCCCTACACATTGGATTGACCTGCTAGGCCCTACGCATTAGGCCGACCTGATAAGCGTAAGCTTTTGGGCTGACCTGATGAGCCCTGAGCATATCATCAATTTGTTAATCCCTAAGGGATTGTCAACTTGCTAAGTCCTGAAGAATAGGGCCGATCTGAATGGATCTAGTTTGGCTCTAGGAGTAAAGAGGTCCTGAAGACGTGCCTTGGAGGCGCTTCCAACGGTTGGATATTAGCACGCCGATCTGAGGTGTCGTAGGTCAGTTTGGGACCGAGGTTTTAGGGAAGTAAATTAGGGTTTTGAAAGATCCGATCCTTTCTTTATCATGACTCTGGTACCAAATCGCGACAGAATCTCGGATTTTACGGAAACCCTAATCCGGGCTAAGGTATAAAAGCCCAAGTCCAGGTTCATTCTTGACCTAATCACACTACTTTCACATTATATTTTTGCCTCTTACTTCTCTTCCATGTTTCTGAATTAAGCATCGGAGAGGGTACGCCGAAGCCCCCCTCCGGCCCCTTTGTGCAGGTTTCACGGAGTAGTTCGACCCGAAGGCTGATCGGCGGGAGAGGAGTATTTTCGAGAGCAACCAAGTGCAGATTAATATTATTAACTTAATAAACAACTTTGTTATCCAGTAAATTAATTAACCAGTGAAATTTCTATGAATATTAGGGAAATGAAAACTTTTGAGATGCATTACCTTAACGAATATTCATCCTTCTTCAGTTCAGTAAGGTGAAGAAAAATATTTGTAATAATAACAATAGTTAATTGGGAATCAATTATTTTCCATTTTTAGAAAGCCTTTACATGTAGCTTAATCAGCTAAGTGGGTCAGTACATAGTTGATGTCCTTTCGTAAGGTTAGGTACAGTAAATTTGTCGATTGAGTGTTATAAGTTAATAATTCAAATTATTACAGATTATTCAGAATCGCGACTGGGAAGGAACAATTAATAACGTGTAAATAGAGCATGAGTTGTCTAAGGTAAGTGAAAATTCATCTGCAACTACAATGCATGAACATAGTATTTCCTATTTTATTGATACTAAATGTGATTTTTGTGTCTTGATGAATTCATTATGGCAACCTTGACGTCCATATGTTGCTTGGTTTATATTCGAATGTGGTGATTGTTGTTTAACTGAGCATGTGATTCATTGGCATTGCACATGTATGCAAACATATGAACATTGTTGAGATGAGGCATGCACGCCATAATTTTCTTTGAAAAGAAAAAGTTTTGGTTTGCCACTTCTAGTGCACCAAGGCATGCGAGGCATTCTTTTATGATATATTTTAGGGTGCAGTGGGTGTTACTTCTCGGAGGATCATAGTTGTTGATAGGGGGTGTGCCTTTGATGGTCACGAGGGGGCGGACCACTTTACTATATCCTTATTGACACGTCAGGGGGAAGACTCCTGAGAGATCATTGAGGAAGACAGGGGGTGGACCTTTGGTGGTCCCAAGAGATGGCCCTAGGTGGTGTCAATTTGATTATGGTCATGTGATTATTGATATTGTGTTGAGCTCTTTCCGGTGCACAACAGATGGGTCAAGGGCCCAATAAGAAGAAATAATTCTTAATAAAATATTTCAACTCATCTTGCGCACTTCTGGTCAAACATCTTGGAATGCATTATATTTGTATTACATTGTCCTTTCGGCATGCATGATTTTCGCTTACTGCGCATTAGCTCACATAGTCCATGCATTATAGGTGATTCTGGTGATGCTGGATTTCTTGGGCTTACTGGGCAGACTGCTGGAGTTACTGAGGACAGTGTACCTGGATGACAACCTGTTGGGCTATGTTGATGGGTCACCTTTCCCTTTTTGGTGTTGTATTATATTTTGGTTGTTGGGCTATGTTGATGGGTCACCTTTCCCTTTTTGGTGTTGTATTATATTTTGGTTTAGGGTTGTACCCTCTTTTGAAAACTTTGATGTAAAAATGTACATGTAAATAGCTGGATGAAGTGGGTTATGCGTTTGATTCCGTGGATATCTGTTGTGTTTAATAACAGGGTTGTTACCTCTTTTATTTGTGGACATGGTTTGTCCTTATCTTATAATTAAAATGATTTTACTTGTTTGTTGTTAAAATGTTACAGGGATAAAAAAAATATTACACATTCTAAATAGAGTTTGTGGCCGAGTTTTACTATTTATATATTTTCCAGTAGTCGTAATAGGGGTGGGCGTCACAACAATTGCCTAGCTACTTCAGCTATCTGAATCTGCAGGATTTGTTCACATAGCCCTTCTACAACTCAGAACTTGGTTCTACCTTGAACCTCACTACACTTCCTTCAATCCTTGGCGGTGTAGACCTAAGTTTTGTTTTCACAAAGGTTTCCTCTTCAACTGATCAACAACTTCAATCATTCCCAGTGTGAGTTGGATGAATTGTCTTTGAATAAAATTGAGGATATGCAGTTTAGCTTAAGAGAGTTTTTTTGATATTTCTTGCTTATTCATTTGTGTCTCTTGTGTTGTGTCTTATCTCGGAAAAATCCTTAGCTTTTATAGTGAGGATTTGAATTTTGTCCATTGAATAGGTAGACAAATTCAAATCCCACCGTTAGAAGTTGGCATGTCCTTTCTTGCAGCTTTGATGTTGACCTTTCCTTGTATTCTTTCGAACTCTGCAGCTTTATGAAAGATGCAGTTTGCATGTGTTTCTTATAGGTTGAACCTCCTTGCCTTCATAAATGACTTGCACATATATGGTCAAACATCGTACTTCATTGATTTCAAAGTATATCCTCCTTGGACACAGTGTAACGGATTTCTTCAGTTGACTTTAGTCCTTCAGCTACTTTACTCCTTTAGACTGAAACTTGAATCTTCTATGAGAGCCTTATGATGTACTTTGTTGTCAGTCTTTTGAAAGATTCGGCTGGTATACTTAGCTGAGAGTCTTTTAATCGCATACTCAGCTGTGAACCAGTTGAATCTTCATGAACTCAACTACGAGTCTTCTGATGCTTTCTTCCGCAAGTGTTCTGTAATCCTACTTGGCTGTAATTGAGTCACCCTACATCCTATTTATTACAAGTGTAGAAATTATATGAAAATGGGATGCCAACTTTCTAATACATAGTTTTCTAAGCATCATCAAAATCTAATACAATAAATTTCCTAACACAATATGATAAATATGATAGTTACTAGTTCTCTGAATTAGTATTCTTCTCATAAATGATCAATTAATGTATTTCGAAATGTGAAATGGGCCTCTGCAATTTTATTTTTGTCTAAACCATCAATATAATTTTGAAAAACGAGTATGTTCATTTTTAACAAATTCGATGTCCGGACGTGTACTACCCTTGTTTCTTCAATTAGAGCATCAAGATCTAGTTCATTTAATGTAAGATTTATAATTTTATGTGAAGTATTCTAAATCTAATAGTATCATTAAAATTGCACATCATATTAATTTCAAAAAATTATCACATATAAATTAATTAATTTTAATATTATTTTCTATTAGATTGAATTATAAATTAATTAAAATATTCATTATTAAAAAATACATATTAGCAAATTAGAGGAAAAAAAAAGATAACATAGTGCTGAAACAGTGCAGCGCCATATTTGGCGATGCACATATATTATAAAATAGCATCACAATTTGCGCTCTGCTAGAGATGAGATTTAACACCAAGTGCCTTTTTAATGCAACAGGCACTCTAATAAGTATTATGTATCCAAGTATTTTGGGAGAATAGACTATTTAACTGTAATATTCATTTTAGCATTCAAACTTTTTTTGACAGATTTCCATGGAGAAAAATAAATGAATTCAAATTTATGATCATATGATTCCATTGGACAGGTTAATTTAAATGATACAATCGAGTATAAAATAGTGAGGTCTTAGATTAAAATCGTCTAATTCAATCTTAATCTCCTATTACAATATTTCATTTTTTTCATTCAGATTATTGGTACTTGTCAAATATATTATTATGTATGTATATTGGTAATAACAGATGGAATAATAATTAATTACAATAAATGGTCTAACTGAGTCTGACTCCGTAGTCCCTAAGTAGTTAATTGTTTATTTTTAATAATCAACCATATATACTAAATAAAAAAATAAATATAACACATGTCATCGCCTCATTATTCTGAGACATGTGTCTAACTCTTCATTTCTCAATTTCACATGGCGACTTCATATTTATCTATGTGGCAACTCTATATTATAGATATTTTGTAAAATAGATCACATAATACAAGATCGTATTCTAACCATAATGAACACGAGAAGGCGGAAGCGAAATTGGATCGAATTACCTCCAGCCATTGCTAGTTCTTCGATGATGCTTGAGAATTGATTTCTTCGTGATTCCGAGAGTTCTTCTAAGCCCTTGCTCTCACACGATAATAGAATTCATTTTCTGAATGTGAGTAGGCTTAGGAACCTCGAATACCAATTTATTGATGATCTCGTCCATCAAGAGATCTTACCAACTTGGAAAGAATCTGCCATGATTATTGGTATAATTAGCCAAGATTTGTGCCAATCAAATGTGGAAATGATATAGACCACATATGGCAAAAATATCAATATGATTTTCCTTGATCAAAAAGAAATAATCATACATTCTCCCACTTGGCCTGTATATTCCACAACGCACCTTAATATGAAACAAAGTACACGAGTCATGGCGATAGGTCCTCTAATAGGTGAGTATTATCTTCCATGTATCACATTGTACTATATTCCCCAAGATAAGCTATGTTAAACTTAATGAATAAACCTCATATTTATTCTAGGTCCAAACTTAATGATATTTCTCAAATAAAAATTAATGTGCACAACCATATGAGAAACATCTAAATAAATAAGAGTTTCATTAAGTAAAATATACGTACAATGAAAGATTACAATATGGAACTATGTCCCATCCTTTCTACATGATCCTTGAAATTCTTTGGTGGCATGCCCTTAGTCAAAGGATCAGCAACCATTAATTCAGTACTAATGTGTTCAATGATCACTTTATTTTCCTTAACACGTTCTCTTATCGCTAAATACTTGATGTCGATATGCTTACTTCGACTTCCATTCTTATTATTCTTAGCCATAAATACATTGGCTGAATTATCACAGTACAACCTCAATGGCCTAGAAATAGAGTCCACGACTCTAAGCCCAGTTATGAAACTCCTCAACCAAACTCCATGCGAGGTGGCCTCAAAAAACGATACGAACTCGGCCTCCATAGTAGTAGTAGCAGTCAAGGTCTGCTTTGCACTTCTCCAAGATACAGCTCCACTGGCTAGTATAAAAATATAACCCGATGTTGATTTTCGTGAATCAATGCGCCAGCGTAGTCTGAATCAGAATAGCCAATCACCTCTAGATTATCAGTTCATCTGTATATTAGCATGTAATCCTTTGTACCTTGAAGATATCTCATTACTTTCTTCGTAGTTTTCCAGTGATGAATACCTGGGTTACTCTGATATTTGCCTAACACTCCAACAACATATGCAATATCAGGTCTAGTGCAAACCTGAGCATACATAAGGCTTCCAACAGCAAAAGCATATGGAATGTTCTTCATGTGTTCCCATTCCAAATCATTTTTGGGACATTTACTCAAGTCAAGTTTATCACCCTTGACAATAGGTGCTACACTTGGTGAACAATTTTTCATGTTAAATCTCTCTAATACCTTGTTGATATAGGTCTCTTGAGACAAACCCAATATGCCTCGATATCTTTCTCTATGGATCTTAATGCCAATGACACAAGATACCTCTCCCATATCTTTCATATCAAAGTTCTTTGAGAGAAATTGTTTCACCTCATATAGCAAACCCTTATCATTTATTGCAAGCAGAATATAATCCATGTATAAAACAAGAAATCAAATCTTACACCTATTGATCCTTTGGTATATACATTGATCCATGATGTTCTCTTCAAATCCCAATGAAGTAATAACTTCATGGAATTTCAAATACCATTGGCGGGACGCTTGTTTTAATCTGTATATGGACTTATTAAGCTTGCAGACTAAATGTTCATTATTTCTAGAGGAGAATCCTTCAGGTTGTTTCATATAAACATCTTCCTCTAGATCACCATTGAGGAATGCCGTTTTCACATCCATTTGATGTATCTCAAAATCAAAATGAGCTACTAGTGCCATAACCACTCGAAGAGAATTCTTTTTAGACACAGTAGAAAATGTATATGTATAATTAATTCCTTCTCTTTGAGTGAACCTTTTGTCAACGAGTCTTGCTTTCTGTCTTTCAATGTTGCCTTGTGAGTCTTTCTTTGTCTTAAAGACCCATTTGCACACTATGTCTTTTACACCATCAGGCAACTCGACAAGATCCCAGACTCGGTTAGATGCCATAGAATCCATCTCATCCTTCATGGCATTCTGCCATACGTTAGATTCCTTAGAACTCATGGCTTATGAAAACATTTTAGGGTCTTTTTTGGCTCCAACATTACAGTCCATTTCTTGTAGATACACCATATAATCACTAGAAATTGCTGAATGTCTAACTCTAGTAGATCTTCTCAATGTTGTTTTATCATTATTTTGAGGAACTTGTTGTTCAGCCGGTGGCTCAACATTATCTTGATGCCCCTCATCAACAATTTGATCTACAGGATCAACATTGGCAATTTGTGGAATCTCAACGACTAGTTGTCTTACACTCGAATGTACTTGAGGGGTGTAAACAACAACTAATCTATCATTTGAACTAGAGGGTTGATCCTCATAGTGATCTTTTTCAGGAATTAAGTTCTGTAATTGATCACTCCCACTAATCAAGTCATCCTCAAGAAATTTTGCATTTCTTGATTCCACAATCCTAGTGCTATGAGATGGAAAATATAATCTATAACCTTTGGACTTTTTGGCATATCCAATGAAATACCCACTAATAGTCCTCGGGTCTAGCTTCTTCTCTTGTGCATTATAAATTCTCACTTTAGACGGGCATCCCCAAATGCGTATATGTCACAAACTCGGTTTCCAACCCTTAAATAACTCAAAAGGAGTCTTTGAGACAACCTTGGTTGTAACTCGGTTTAATATATACACAGTCGTCTTTAATGCTTCAGTCCACAATAATTGATGAAGTCTTGCAGAGCTCCTCATGCTCCTTACCATGTCCATCAAGGTTCGATTTCTTCTTTCCGCCACACCATTCTTATCCGGAGAACCAGGCATAGTGTACTGAGCAACAATTCCATGTTCTTGAAGAAACTTTGCAAATGGACCAGGAGCTTGTCCACTCTCGGTGTATCTATCATAATACTCCCCACCTCTATCTGATCTCACAATTTTAATTTGCTTATCACACTGTTTCTCTACTTCAGCTTTAAAAACCATAAAAGCGTCCAAAGCTTCGTCTTTGAAACGGAGCATGTAGAGATACTTATATCGTGAGCAATCATCTATAAATGTGATAAAGTATTTAGGACTATTTGTATACATATTTGGACAACAAATATCTGTATGTATGATTTCTAATAAGTTTGTGCTCCTCTTTGCACCCTTTTTGGACTTGTTGGTTTGCTTTTCCTTTATGCAATCCACACAAGTCTCAGAATCAGAAAAATCCAGAGTACTTAGTACTCCTTCCTTTACCAATCTTCTAATTCTCTCAATGGAGATATGTCCCAATCTCCGGTGCCAGAAATTAGAGGAATTTTCGTTTATAACACATCTTTTAATACCAGCACAAGCATGCAAAACATTGTGAGAAGAATCATCTTGCAAATCAATAGAGAAAAGACCATCAGACAATGTACCTTTCCCAACAAGATCAGATTTATAACTTAAATAAAAGGTTCCATTCAAAAAGTTAAAGGAATAACCCAACGGTACAAGTCTCGAAACAGAAATCAAGTTTCTATGAAAACTTGGAATATAAAAAGTCTTTTCTAAATGCAAAATAAAACTAGTACTTCGAACTAAACTGCATGTCCCTATGGCTTCAACATGAGACTGCATCTTATTTCCAGAATAGATACTTTGCTCACTGCCCACTGGCTTCCTTAGGTTTCGCATACCCTACAAGGTATTTGAAATATGGATTGTACAACCAGAATCAATCCACCACTTGTTATAAACAATATCAACCATATTAGATTCATAACAGACGAATGAGATTTTCATACCTTTCTTTTCAAGGCAAATCTTAAATTTGGGCCAATCTTTCTTTATGTGTCCTTTCTTCTTGCAAAAGTGACACTTGATTGGTTTCTTTATTCCCCCTTTGATAGGCATTTTGCCATTTCCTTTCTCTTTGGAGTAATTGGTGTGAGCCACATCACCATTTGGCGCATGACTTACTTAAGTGATATAGTTAGCAAAATAATAATATATAGTTGGATAAAAGTAATAGTGGTGGAGCCCACTTTTAAATATTGATTTAGAAATAATAATTTATATGAATGTGTGTGGTGATAGTTGGTCTCATTTATGCAATAATATAAGATTAAAACTGAATATGTGGTTATTGTAGTGAGGCCCATCGATGTAATATAAGGTTGAAAATATTTATATATGTGTAAGAATTCAGAATATATGGTTGAGATTGGAAAATAAGAAGGTAGAATTTTATTATTTCGAATGAGATTGAGTAAAACAAACATTATTTATATATTTCAAATAGTAAATAGTGGGAAAAAATCCAATGAGATGGAAACCATAAAAGTCGTGCGTGGTTATAACATTCTTTATATTTCTCTTCCTTCCAAAGTAATAAAATAATTTGACTTGATTATTGACACATGAAAGTTGAGAAATTTAAAAGGTTTTTAATACTATTATCTTAAGATAATAGTCACTGTGAATTTGTGGTGTCATTCTATTATTTAGTTAAAATAAAATTTTGACTCTTCGAAAATATATATAACTTTGAAGAACAATTCAAATTTTAATGATTGAGAATTATAATTTAAATGCTCACAGATAATAGAGCTAGTCTCCTATCGGATGGTGACGATGGGTCAAATTTGTCATACGGAGACCCAATAACCGACCCGATCCACACCCAACCCGACCAAAAAAAAGAAAAATTAAGCAATTTTGGGTCTCTGTTCATCCTCCCGCTCGTCTCTTGCCTATCCCATCTCTTAATGGAAGAATGCATAAACTACAATGAATGTGAGACCAAAATATCTGCACACACAGAGAGATGAGAGAGAGAGAGAGAGAGATGGGTTGTTTTCTTTGGACTTTTGCTTTTCGGACTAGATTTCACATAAGTTTCGAGTTCCAACCGCAAATGAGAAGCTTTCTTTGATTGCGCGGAAGGGGTACTTGGACCAACAAACCGAGAGTAATCGAGCATTTTCATAAAGTGGTCAATTTGTATACATTCACGTCATGTCATTCATGATTCACGAAGAAGAAAGTCTGGATGAAGTTTCAGAGGACTACTAATACTTCTTAGGGAAACTACTAATACTTGTTGGGCGGACTGCTAATATTTTTATGTGGGAAAACTAATATGTTTTAGGAGGGCAACCTAAATATTCAGGTGACAACTAATACTTCCGGGAGATCGAACTAATACTTTTATGGAGAAATACTAATACATTTTATAAGAAAAATTAATACTTTGCAGAGCACTACTAAAATACTCTTCAGAAACTACTATTACTTTTTTTAGAAACTACTAATACTTTTTCGAGAGACAGCTAATACATTTCGGGAGAAAAAATTAATTATATTCAGAGAAACTACTAAAATAATCTCCAGGGAACTAATAATACTTTTTCGAGGAACTACTAATACTTTTTTCAGGGACGGTTAATACATTTCGGGAGTATATTTAGGAAAAATACTAAAATACTCTCCAAGGAACTACTAATACATTTCAGAAGAATTGTTAATACTTTTTAGAATGACGGCTAATACTTTTTAGAAGGATCAGTTATATCTAGGTGGTCGAAAACTACTAAAATACCACATCGCTAATATTACTAAACGCTATATCGTGTCGGTTTTGGATCCGTCTAACGGTTTTTAAGTTAGTTAGATCGTCCTGGACAGTAAATTTTTGTCCAGATAATAAATAGCAAATTTGCCACGAATAAAATGTGATTCTCTCCAACAAACTACAGAAAAGAAAATGCTCAAAATTGTCTATCTTCCAATTACAATTTAGCATATAGGTATATTCCTTTTCTCTATCCCTTCTTCTCATAAAGAAGAGAGATAGTAAATAGATAAATAAAAAAGAAATAATAATAAAAACAAAAAACGAAAAAAACTCTTGACGACGTTAGAGCGAATGCAAGAAGAAGTGAACCCTCAAAAAAAAAATATAAATATTAACGGCGTCAGTTGGAAGTGGGGCCCATACTGATGAAACCTTGAAGATACCGAAATGAGTGGCTATGGATATCTTGTTTCTTTTATCTGATGTCAGAAGGAAAGAAAAAGTGCAAATGTTTTCTCCGCCACCGGCGCTTCCGGTAACAACAAATGGGCCCTTGTCCTTTATTACACGTATGGGCTTCTTCTGGGCCTCCAAAGGCCCACCTACCTGTCTCAGTTTCCAGCTTTAATTTCATTTCTCCTCTTAGCCCCTAGGATAAAGGAGTGGAAGGGAAGAAGGCTCCAGTTTGTCTTCATTTATATTTTACTAATTAAAAGAAAATGCTTATATTTTATATATTATATATTCTTTCAGTCTCGTGAAAATAGATTCGTTTTGGTTCGACAAAAAAATTCAATTGACAATTTTTCTTTTTTTTTTTGTATATTTTTATAATATTATTTCCAAGATAGTATTCGAAAGCTTGTGGTGTCAAATAATTATTTAGTTGATACAAGTAATTGAGAAATATTTTTGAAAATATATTTAAGGATGCCAATCGGGCGGGTTCAAATCCGTACGCCAGGGCCGCTCCTAATGTTAGTCGAGCGAGTCGGTCGACTAAGGCCCGAAAGAATTACAAAATTTAGGGATCCAAAATTTGTGCATACCTTTTATATATAGTACATATAATAAATAAGTAAGATTTTGTAAAATTTAGTTCGTTGGCCCAGTGGTTGATGCTTGGCAGTTTGCAGCTCTCCCATGTCCTCTGTCCAGGGTTCGAAACTGCTTGGCTGCATATTTGTTTTTTTTTTAATTTAGATTAAAATTTAAAATCTCTCCATCAAGAATGAAGGACCCATTTTTCCTTAGGCCTTGTAGCCTTAATTCTTGGGCAATTGACATAAATGCCCCACCTTTTGGAGATAATGTCAGCCTTTTACGCTTTTTGGTACTATTTTACCCAAATTTACGCTCATGTCCTTTTTTTTACACAACTTTATGCTCCCGCCAAAATTTCTAAACTTTTTTACGCTTTGTTTCAATATTGTTTCTAACATGTTTCAAACATGTTTCTTTTAATAAAATTTTAGTGAAAAAATAAATTTTGCCCTCGTTAATTACTCAATTTTTTACTCGAAGTCTTATAAAAAATCAAGAAATATACACATAAAACAACACATATTAAAACCAAATAAATTAAAAATATTATAGAAACTACATGAATAAAAAAAACAATTCAATTTTTGATACAATGCATGAAAACATAAAAAAACATGGAACAACCAGGAAGTAATATAGAAACAAACCAGAAACAATATATAAAACACCATATCAGCAAAAAGAGTTAAAAATAGGTAAAAATGGTATTTAAACGAAAATTACATAGAAACAATAAAGAAACATTGGAAAAACATTAAAAATGGTATGGAAAAAACCCAGAAACAACGTAAAAAATATTAAAAACACCACATGAATAAAAAGAGCTTAAAAATAGGTAAAAATTATATTTACACATTGAACACTACATGAAAACAACAAAAAAATTATTAAAACAACATTAAAAATATTATAGAACAACACCGAAACAATAGAAACAATGTACAAAATAATACATGAACAAAAAACAGCATAAAAAATAGGTAAAAGTTGTTTTGAAACATCGAAACAATAAAGAAACAACTTAGAAACAACAAATAAATAAATTTAAACAACATCAAAACAATATATATAACATATAAAGCAATATAAGAACAAAAAAAATGAAAAATAATAAAAATAATCAAAAAATATGCAGGAGCGTAAAACAAAAAGAAAAAAGTAGGTACAAAAGGAAAAAAAATAGGTACGAAAGTGATATGAGCGTATTTTGTGGTATGTCTACCAAAAAGAGGGTATTTTATGTAATTTTCCCTTAATTCTTGCTAGGTTCTAACAAATTCTCAGTTTAATTTCCCTTAAGGCCCAATGTTAATTTTTTCCAATTTAAAATTTAAATGACAAAAGATTGAGAACAAGGAATCCTACGATAATTGGAAAGGTGGGATTTGGTTACAGTTGTACAAATATAAGATCAGTAGGATAAACCTTTGTGAGATTTGAGAAAAAAACTGAGTAAAGAAAAAATAGGGAAAAAAGAAGAGGAAGGAGGAGAAAAAAAAAAAAAAAAAAGAGGGGAAAAAAGAAGAGAGAAGGAAAAATGTTATAAAGGAAGAAGATTTTCTAAAGCAAATAGTGAAGGAGTGCTCAACAATTTGAAGTTTTCATCCAATTTTAAAATCCTAACTACCACAAGATCATCAAAAATAGGTAATTTTTCATAATAATCCATGTATATCTTTTTTTTTTTGTTAGGAAATAATAAACTATGGATTATTTGACTGGTTTTTTAATTTTTATTTATTTATTTATTTATTGTTTGTTTCGAAACCATAACCCTAATCTTTCATAATAATCCATGTATGCCTTTTTTATTTCTTGTTGGGAAATGATAATCTATAATTGTTTGATTGGTTTTCTAATTTTAATTTATTCATTTTTTTTTAGTATTATCATACTTCCCAAGTATACGTCTGGATGTCGAAAAAGAAAAAATACTTTTGCACAACTTGATTATATCGATTTGATTACTATTTTTGCCGCCAAAACTGCAAGGCGAGTTATATTTAAGTAACTACTTGGATTTTTTAACATAGATGTCATATTAATTTAACTATATTCGAACTGTTCTATATATTGCACATTATTCTTTCTTTTATTGTATTGTGTTGTATTTTAGTTTGTCAAAAAAAGGAGGCCCAATTTTAAAATTTGATTCAGGCCAAAAATTGATATGATCAGTCCTGTTCGCACCCACAACAAACCCACCCTTTTCGAGGGGCGGTTTAAACCCGGTCTAGTGGGTCCCGGATTAGGTCTCGTGTTTAATTATTTTGAAGTTGTCGGGTCCAGGCGGGTAGCAAGTTTGATCGGACCCACCCTGTATATATTTATAAATTATATTTATAATCTTTCTTATGCTTAGAATTAGGGAAAATTGTAAATTTAGTCCGCTAACTTTACCCTATTAGACATTTAGTCCAATAACTTGTCAAAATATAGTCTTAGTCCATCAACTTTTAATTTTTAGCACATTGCAAAACACAAAAATCGCCGGAATTTGCTGACTAGGCTTCTAATAGTGTCGGAATATTATGAGGTGTACAATAAATTGTGGATTTTAAGCCATGTGGAAACTTTTATCACAAAAAAAAAAAAACATAATGCCACATAGGATGATTTTGGAGGGAAAAATAACACATATTACTGACCCTAACACTCTACTTACGGGAAAACACAAAAACATAATCCCCAAAACCCTAGCTTTCGAAAAAGCAACTGAACAAGAAACCAAAAATTCTCTGTCAACCATGAAGTTACGGGATGCTGAGGAATTCGATGAACCCCCACTTGCATATGTTACGTTTTGATGTTGTATTTTAACAAGAAATGACTTCAATGGATTTCATTATAGTTGTTGAAGTAGGGGGAGGGGGGGACCCTTTATGTGGTCCATTGTGAATGTGTTCTCCCAAGAAAAGATTCCTTGTTTTGTCAGTATGCTTTTGACTATTATAGGATCCATTGTTGTCTTTATGTTTTCTAGCATTCATTATGTTGATTTATTTATTCATTATGCTGATTTGTTTTTTTTGTTTATTTGTACAGATTCCAACAGTAGATTACTTACACTCTGTATTCACTTTGGGGTAAGTTTATTTCTCCCTCTTGTTAGATTATGTGGGTGGTGACTCCTATAAGTTTGATTATTTGGAGATTGACATGTGCATGTTAGAAGCAATTGGAAAAGTAGGTGAATGAGAAGGGTTAAAGGAATCAATGAGATATTATACCAATAGTGGGAATGGTTTTATTTTGATTAAAGATAACTCACAGTTGCATGCTTTGTGTGAAGAAAAACTGAAAACTACTAGGGAAGTAAATATTTACATTGAGGAAGTGAGTCACTTTTTTTGCAGTCAGTCCGAATCATCTAAGCTATCATGTTTGAACAAGTTCAACAATGCCAAGGACCTCTCCATAGGGTCAATATCGGGGGTGTTGCACCATTTGTTGGGGGACGATTCCGCCCAAAGCATTGAAAGTTGCATCTCCAAGCCTTGCACCAGTGCCAAAACAGTCATCAAAGATGGAGGGAAGAAATATGTTAATTAACATACAAGAGCTGACCTCTGCCATTACTCATCAGAAGGCAAAGGGAAAAGCAAAGAAGACTGGATAATTAGCTACTTACATTTGATATTTTGGAAGATTTTATCTTGATATCTATTAGACTTTGTTATCTTTTGAAAACATTGACAACTGTTATGTATTGGCAATTGTTAGGTATTAGCATTATATTTTATGAACATTTGGTCATTTTTAGTGCTATGTGATGGTGCTATGTGAACTTTGGACATCTTTTGAGAACTTTTGATAGTATTATGTGATGAAATGAATCGCAACCTTTTGTTAAGACATTCTCTTAATTTGTGTTCAGTTTCAGTCAAATTTAACTACAAAGCTTGAGGTAGCAGTGCACTTGTCAATTTGCAGGAAAAGTGCTTATCCAAAAGCACTTGTTTTTAGTTGCAATAAATTCATGAAAAAATTAGTTGACAGACTATTAAATTACATATGTCATTGATAGGTAAAATCAATATTAAAATTTATGCAAACATTAAGCACTTGTTTTCAACTGTCAGAAAAGTGTTTATCCAAAATTCTCCCAAAAAATTAAACTGTAATCAGAATCAACTGAATATTTCATTCATAGGTAAATGTTAACATACATCCGATTGTAAAAGGGAAAAATACACCCAAATTATACAATACAAAATTAACTGATACAATTACACCATCTAAGCAAACCACAAAGCCAACAACAAACACCATGACACCAACAGAATCCATTTCAGCTTCTTAGCAGAGGTAGCAAGTTTTTTGTTTGATTTAAGGAGCTCCCGGTTGGATGTAGATAATTTCTGATTTTCTTCTTCAAGTCTATTAAGTTTTCTCCTTAAAGCTTGAATGATACCCATAGCCCTTGTGCATATTGCTTCAAAATTGTCCCAACAATTCAGAAAATTGAAGGTACAACAAAATGTATTTAACAGAAAAATTATCTTCAAATCCGCACAACCATGGAATTTTCTTTCGGAATTATCATTCGTCCATGAAGTGCGCAACTCAACCTCTTTGCCACAGTGATAAAATAATCTTTTGTTGGAATAGTCGTTGGTCCATGAGGAGGATGACATCTTCCTCTTCTTCTCCTTCTTCTTCTTCTTCTTCTTCTTCTTGTTCTTCTGTTGGTCCCCGTCTTTTGGCTCATTTTCTCTGTCTGTCAAGCTCGATGAGTGGGGGGGAAGAATTCTAGTTAGAGGAAATGAGGGGAGGAAGATGAAGTTTGTTTCCCTCCTAAAATTTGCCTACATGGCAATTATATTTATTATTCATTTATTTTTTTTGTCCCAAATATACCACATAGGATATTTTCCCTCCAAAATTTCATAAATCCCTAAATTTCTATACATGTCAGCACTATTAGAAGCCAGTTAGTAAATTCCGGCAATTTTTGTGTTTTCCGGTTAAAATCGGATGTAATGTGCTAAAAATTAAAAGTTGATAGATTAAGACTATATTTTGACAAGTTACTGGACTAAAAATCTAATAGGGTAAAGTTAGCGAACTAAATTTACAATTTTCCCTTTAGAATTTTGTGCTTTTAAAGTTCCTTTAGCTGGCGGCAGGTAGGGAACAATAAATAGAAGTATCATTTAACATTGTTGACTAGCGGTAACACAGAACTTGAGCAATTGATTACTGTTATAATTAGATTTTTTTGGAAGATAAACTTAAATTGTTAACATGGCATTTATGTGGGTTGCTATAGTTTTTTATTATTACTTTTTTTTGGGTTATAAGATATGATATTATATGGCATTCGCAGTTCCTGATCACTAGAAAATATGGATATTTCTGTGCGGATGACGTACCCGTACCAGATACCTATCAAATATGTTACTTTATTCGATACTCCAGGATACTCCATGAATACATATCTATAGTATTAATGATATTTTCAACATGTTTTCTGCTTGAACATTATTTATTTAGTTGTATTTAATATATGTATATTTTAAAAACTATAAAAATATATAATTTTATAAGTGTATATATACCGTACCTGTATCCTTAAAATTTAAAAAATAACGTATTCTTGTACTTGTATCGTATCGTGTCATACCCATGTCCCGTACCTGTATCAGTGCTTCATAGATGATCAATCAAACTTCCATTACATTGTTGGAATTGGAAACCCCACGTTCCAAAAGCCAATGTTAAGTTTTCTTTACATTCTGACGGATTTGGCGGGTTCAACCCGCTGGATCTCGTGTCCAAAACGGTGTGAGTCCTGGGTCTAGATTTTTCTTAGTGGGGCAGGGCCAGGGATTAGCCAAACCTGTCCCTAAATATATTTGAAAATGAATGAATTTAAATTACCTTGATTAAAAATCCTTCTCTTATTTGCATGATGTGGATTTATGTATAAATTTCAAATCTATCGTATTTGGATAAATAAATTTTAAAGCTCTAACTATTTTCTTAATTGGGATTTAATAAATAAAATATAAGATATAATAGTATTATAATTATAAATAATTATAATTTTATACATTAATTAAAAATATTAAATTTCACTATGTGTGAATATGTGTGTGTGAGGGAGAGTATGTATGAATATATGTGTGTGTGAGAGAGAGAATGTGTGCGTGCAGTGTGTATGTGTGAGATGTGTGCGAAGTGTGCATAAAGAAAAAAAAATGGATTTCAAATTGACTAGGTTTTGGGAGGGATTTCAAATCCTTTGAAAATGGGGTTAGTCTCCTGTCAGACCGTCTGACAGATTAGGATCCAAATACCCGGCCCATGGTTAATCTGCCCATTAACACACAACCACTAATACCACAACAACCACATCCGCTGCTAATACTTTTTAGGAGGGCTACTAATACTTTTTGGGATGACTACTAATACTTTTCAGGAGAAATACTAAAATACCTTTAATCGGAAACCTAACACTTTTCAATAAGACTATTAATACGTTTCAGCGGAAATATTGATACTTTTGCGGGAAAAAATTAATACTTTTCATGAGAATTACTAAAAAAACTGTTCAAGGGGATTACTAATACTTTTCCGAGTGATTGCTAATGTGAAGCCCTCGATTTTATGCAAGCGTGTAATGATTCACTTATCGTCTATGTACTATTTCGACTATTTTACCGTGTCACTTTGACGGGTAAATATTATTAATATAAATATATTTTGCATTTAATCTCATTATTTATTACTTGTGATCATGATTCTTTATTAATTCTATTTTACATTAATGATCACTTGATTGATCATTATTATTATTATTGCATTTATTAGTCACCTTAGAATTTGAAGAGACTATTTATTTTAGAGACTTATACCTTATAGAAATAAGAATTTGATTTAGAATAAGTGATCATGAGACTTATAAGTGATCAAGGAAATCACTATTTATTTTGGAGATTGATATTATTCACCTATTATCATCAATTTTGGGATAAAAAAAATATGAATACCATAACTGCCCCTATAAGTGGACGACCAAGAGGTATATTTTGGTGTATAAATACCATCCAACTCTTGTACACATACACCTTATGTATTCATCTTGTGTATAATTACACCATTAATATAAACCTTATACACATTATCTTATACTTCAATTTTATATCATTAAATTTCCCCAACTTATTCTATTCTTCCAACATTCTCCTTAATTTTCTCCCAACCCATACTTTGACCAATTCCTTTGTCTCCATGCAAGAGACAACATGCAAGCCTTGAAAAATTTCTCCTCTCTCTCTCCCTCATGTTACACGGCCATTAGGCCAAGATGTACAAAAAATTTATCTCAATTTTTTCACCAACACATCCCTTCAAGTCTTGTATTTTTTCTCCCTTCTCTCTAAAATTCTCCAACTTCTCTCTATATTTTCTTCTTCTTCTTTCTTCAAAAGCTTAGCAAAATTTCAAGAAAACTCCTTCTACACCTTCATAAAATTCGAATTATACTACTCCAAAGGTAAGAAATTTCATGTTCAATCCATTTTTGACATCACCTAGCTCATCCTCTCCACCTTCTAATTAAGTTTTAAATTTTGTTTGAGGTATGCTTAGAAGACCATTTGAAGATTAGAGACTTGACATCATCTTGAAGAAGAACTCAAGGTTGTGAAGAGAATTTGGACTACAAGGTATGAATTGGGACTTTTAGTACATTTTTTTTCTTCTCCTTCTATTTTCCAAATTTTGATACTCAATTTTCATTTTTGGAGTTTTACGGGCTGGCCTTAAGAGTTAGTTTAAGAGTGAGCAAGGAGACCCATTTTTGAGACCTCTTCTAGTTTCATTTCACCTACTACACAAGAGGTAGTTTTACCAATTTCTTCACATCTTTCTTCTTCTCCTTAAATTTTTAACCTCATTTTCTAACTACTCTATTTTTTTTTTGATATTCCTTGACTTAGGGGCTGACCAAAGTCACTTTTTCTTCAAGTGTGATTTATTCCATTTTTCACCAACAAAGTTATTTTTAAGGTGGGTGGAAAAATCCTTTCAACTTCTAGGTGTTTTTATTTAAATGCATGTAGTATTTTAATTTTGAGCACTTGAGATATATATATATATATATATATTATGTATTGCATGTTAAATTCATGTATCAAGTTGAAAAATTCTCAAGTATGGCTCAAAAAAATGCTATTTATTGAAAAATAGGTGCATGCATGTACACTTTATGGTTGCATTTGATGAATTCTTGTATAAAATGGACATGCATGTGTATGATACTTGAAATTCATGTTTTATATGGCTTATAACCTGGACAAGTCGAGCATAATTGATTAAATTTCAAGTTTTGGACTTAAAATACAAAATTGGTAAATTGGTGGACTTAATTGCAAGAAAATAAAACTTAAGGGATCCCTCTGCAATTTTCGAATTTTGGGACTGTACTCAGGTTCAAAAATGATATTTGGACATTTTAATAAATTTTTAAGAGTTTTGAGATAAATAAAATCAACCTTTAAAAGCCCAAGAACTAGATTGTAAAATTTTAAAAGTTTAAGGGCTAAAATGCAATTTTCGAAACTGTACCAGGCCCATATTTTAAAATTTGAAATTTTAAATCTTAAGGGACTGGAAATAATCTATTTTAAGTGTTTTCCAAAAATCCAAGTGTTTAGAGCTTGGAAAGTAATTCTATAAAAATTGAGGGACAAATTGTAAAAGATTAAACTTGAGGACCAAAATGAAATTTCCAGAACTTATACATTCCATGTACCTGTAAATACTAATTTAACTATAACTTATTGATATTTTGGACCCAATGTTCAAATTTCATAACAATTGGACCCCTAAAAGCCTTAAAGGCAATTATTTTAAAATGAGACAAAAATGAGATTTTCAAAAGTTAAAGGACCTATACTCATTTATTTTTAAAACTTTTTTTGTCCCAATATCTCACTGACCTTAGTTACATTTTACAACTGGAATCACATTAAAAGCCCTTCCGGTTTGTGAGTTCCGATTATTTCAAACTTAGGGCCCGAGATGACAATTTTAATAAATTTGGGGCCAATGTGAGATTTTTATAAAACCTCGACCTCAACACCTTAAAAACCTGAATCTATGAAATATTTATAGAATTTAGGAACTGACCTCATAATTTTTCAATATCGGGATATTTAATTATTTAATTTTTAACCCCAAAAGTATTGATTTTTACAAAACGGGGCTAATTGTAAATTTTCTTTTTACAAGGACCTAACTGAAATTATTTTCTTTTAAGAATAGCCCTGGACCCTCTGACTTATAATAATTATTTAAAAATATTTAAAAATATTTTATTTTCTTAAAACCCCTTGACTTATCGGATCGTCTTGACCGACTAATATGCGATGCGGGGCGACTTCCTCGTCTTGCGGTTCCGAATCTCTAACGGAACTTAAGTCCCACCTAATTCTTCAAGACATCAAAGATTACTCATCCTCTCGATAATTATTTTCATCCAAATTACTCCACCAACACCAATAAATGCCACACGCGTTTTCGAAAACTTTTCCTGAACTACTTCCCTAAATCAATATACTCGACTGCCTGGTTGACTTCCTGAACTTGTAATTATTTTCCTGCCTGAGTCAACTTGGTGTGTCGACCTCACAGTCGGAATGGATACATCAGGGATGGAACCGGGCAGCTAGGCTGCTATTCCACTCTCCGGCCCCATCGTCCTAATCCCGCAACTGAGGGACGAAGTTTGTCCAAGGGAAGCGGGTCGTAGTACTTGAGGTATAATCATGATTATGACAATCCGGGCCTAGCTAGCTCTACTGTGGATTTGTCTTTGCCTATGGAGCGATAAGGTGACAAGTCTTGGACCATCTTGCTCGGGGAGTTACAAGAAAGAACGAAGGAATCGCTGTCTGATCCACACGATCCTGGAGTTAATCGGACCCATTTGGTTGGCACTACAAATCCGTACGCAACCACTACTTGCCTTGTATGGATTGACATTACTATCCGTACGCAATCCTACCTGACTGCTTGTATCACATAGTGCCTGTATGATCATGAACTCTTTTCAAAACCGTATAAGTATATTACCTTAAGTATATTTATCACATCGCTTGTGAACTGTGTGTGAAATCACGCATCATAACTCACGCATTTTTCATAGAACAGTTTTCTTGCATTAACTATATATATCACTACACTTGCATACGATCACCCCATCCACTGAGATTTTTGTCTCATCCCCTCCTGTTTTCTAACAGCTAGATGAGGAGTACATTGAAGATGCCGAACCTGCCACGGACTGATTTCTCGTGTTCCATCTGTCGGACTTGCTCCTTTTAATGTTGAGTGTACTTGTTTCTTGTGCTTCAGCTGATGTTGGACTTGCTTTTATTCTGCTTCTCATTTCTATTTCTGACTGTAACTTAAGGGCGTAGGACCCTTGATACTTAAGCTTGAGATGTTGTGTACTTTATTTTAGATATTGTTGGACTGTAAGTTGTAATTCGTATTTGTATTTTATTTTCCGCTGCTTTTGACTCTGTTTTACTTGGGGTTATATTGTATCATTTGTCTAGACTGTAGGGTTCATTTCTGTTTAAGTTATTGATCGTCGTGGCGTCCCGTCTGGGGCGTGACAGCTAATACTTTTCACGTGAAAAACTAATACTTTTGAGGGTTTCCTAATGTTACGTCATTTCCTAATACTTTTCAATGGGACTATTTATACATTTAGGTGGATTACTGATACTTTTGAGGGGGAAAAATCAATATTTTTCATGAGGGCCACTAAAAAACTATTATTCAAGGGGATTACTAATACTTTTCAGATGTATACTTTTCAGGGAAAAACTAATACTTTTAACGGCTCCTAATATTACAAAAATACCACCGATCCAGAAATCATATAACATCGCCCCAGAATAATACAAAAAATGCCACAGTTGCATGAAATTATAAAAAAAACTCAGGCCGGATTGGGTCCGTCTAACGGAAAAGACACGTTAGACAAACAAAAAAGAACTAGAATTTGAAATCCATTGGTTTGGATTTATATGCCAAACAATAGTGTAGATTTAGCTTAGGATTTCAAATCCCTCAACCAAAATCCTCCCATACAAATGGAGCCTAACGAGTGTTTTCATGAAAATACTTAAGTGAATCCGTTAGCATGTCATTTTTTGATAAAATATTCTAATACATTTTTGTTTTTTTTCGCTAATTTTGTATAAATCAATACAATCTAGATATATTGTTAGACTTACATGTGAATCTCTTTCTTTTTCTTTCTTTCTTCGCTAAGTGAATAATTGCTTTATCGTGGCAATATACATAATTGATTAGGGCTGTTCATTTTTTGGATCAATTCGAAATTACATTCAACTCAAATTCAAATCTCAATTTTGAATTAGAATTTTGAATCAATTTGAATATGAATATTCGAATCAAAGAATTTGGGAATTTTTTCGATGAAATTCGATTAAATTTGATTCGAATATCGATTCATATTCGTATTTTAATGTGAATTCGTGTACTCATTCGAACTCAATTAAAATCTAAATTTAATTTATATATTATATACATATATAAATTGCATATGCAAATAGAAATAATATATTAGTTAATATATAAACAATATGCCTTTGATTTTAACCTTACAATAATTTTGTTTTAAGATTTTATAATATTTTTTAAAGTGACAATACAGTTTTGATAGTTTATATGGTTTGCTTATGTTTTTATTTTATTTTAGGATTCTTTTGTTAAAACAATTGAAATTTGCTTAAAAATATTGGTTTTGGATCTGAAAAGTACGGGCCTAGATCCTAACCATGCCCGTTTATTGATAAATTTGGATTTTTGGATTGGCTCGAATTCGATTTAAAAATCGACAAACCCAATTCATTTAAATTTGATTCGAAATTAATCAAATTAAATTAGGATTGAATTTTAAATTGGATTTTTAAAATGTTGATTCGATTAATTCGATTCGAGGAAATGAAAGAATTCGAAATTCTATTCGATGAACATACCTAGATTTTACTATATTTTTGGGTTTAATTAGGTTTCTGTAGGATATGAAGGCAAAGCTCTATTGTTGGATTTCTTCCCCCAAAATAATGACGGTAAAGAATGTTATTTTGTCGATGTGTTTTAATTTCTAATTTTATTTGAAAAAAAGAGATCGTTTTGAAACAACCGTTGCGTAAATCGATGTTTATCATCGCACTTTTCTGCTCGTAGACATTGGTTCATAAAACCGATGTCTCTGGCGGAAAAATGCGGTAATAGACATCGCGTTTACGAAAAAACGATGTTAAAACATAAAAGACAACAGAAAAATGAAAAAACAATGTCTTTTTGGGGATGTCTATTTGCAATTTTCTTGTCGTGATAATTATGAAATTAAACATGCCCTGTAAAATAAAACGAATTATGCAAAATCCATTATCAGTGCAAGTGACACAAACAACTTTAGTGCATGAACTATATTGGCCTAATGAGTAGTGAGAGGCTCGGGTATTACAATAAAATTATAAACTAATCATATAAGTCGTTCAATCCTATCACATATTATAAAGAAATAGACACGTTATATCTCTATGGTTCATTATGAATCGCTATTTTGCATTTTTCTCTACGTCTAACGTGTCATGCAAAAAGATTTAGATCATGACACAAATTAAAGAACACATATTTATATAAGTTTTCATGATTCACATATCATATTATACTTTCCCAATTTCTCATGATGTGACAAGCAAATAGATGTTACCTGGTTGGACGGGGCGTGATAGAGGGATAACCTTTTTTTCAAAAACAAAATAACAATAAAAATTGCAGGTCAATAGGAAAATAGACTTGCTCTGATACCACACTGTAATGCCCTCTCTTTTCAAATGGATTTTTAGCATTACTAAATTTAAAGAAAATGTGTATAATTTTTTTTAATAATTAGATAAATAAAAAGTTTAGCGGAAGCGATAATGAGAAAAATCTTAAATCATAAAGAAATGATTATAGAGTATTTGCCAAAATTAAAAATTCAATCAAAATAGTTTGAAATAAATTAAAAGATTGT
The DNA here is from genome assembly GCA_016081115.2 of Rehmannia glutinosa. Classification (NCBI taxonomy): domain Eukaryota; kingdom Viridiplantae; phylum Streptophyta; class Magnoliopsida; order Lamiales; family Orobanchaceae; genus Rehmannia; species Rehmannia glutinosa. Next base: position 74,467,191 of record CM071936.1, on the reverse strand, counting down.
ACATCACAAATTTTCGAAACTGAAAACGAGTTCATAGTTCTTCAAATTGTAATAGTTAAAAAGTGAAATTTTGAATATTGCCCAACATATGCAGTGCATCCATCCATATAATCTGAAAAGAGTTTTAATTGAGGGAGCGAGTAATCACATGCTCAGTAGGGATAAGGATCGTTCAAGCTAAATATGAAAATATATAATTACAGAAATTATCACATAACCTTTCCCGTTGGCATAAGCCATATTTTTCTTTTCCATGGCACAAGGCTAAGATTTTTCATTCTCGCGGCACAAATGCCATATTTTTCTTTTACCGTGGCACGAGGCCAAAATTTTCCTTTCCTGTGACACGAATGTCACATTTTTCTTTCTCGTGGAATGAGACTAAAAATTCCTTCCCCTTGACACGAATGCCATATTTTTCTTTCCCATGGCACGAGGCTAATAATTTTCTTTTCCCATTGTTTAAAAATGCATATCATACATCGCAGTGAAAACATATAATTTATAAAATTAATCATATCACATAACACATTGAAAACATATAATTCACATAATTATATGCATATCATGTAACCATTGAAAATGCACAATTCACATAATTGAACAATTTAGGCATTAAACAAGAACGATGAATTATACACATAAAATGTGATAACAATCCCAACCTCAATCAACAAAATAATATAGATGCACAAATTGCTCGAATGTAGAAGCCCTACTTGTACGGTTTTTCATCGCCTATAATATAAATTTAACATGATTTAAGACAAGAGATTAAATATTAACTTCTAATTGAAAAAATTATATTTATAAAATAGCCTAGGGCTTTTTAGTAGGTGAAAAATTGACTAAAAATATAAGTGTTAGGGCCTAATTAAAAAAAATTAAAAGTCAGTTTGAGATTTTGGACTAAATTAAAAAGTTATGGGGTTCTTAAACATCCAGAAAGTTTAATTAAGTCCTAGGGGTTAAATTTGAAAGTGTGAAATTTTAGTTAAAAATTTGGACTAAATTAAAACTGTTTAGGACTAAATTGAAAAATCCAGAAACTTTGAAAGTTCAGTTAGTTAAGTTGAAAAAAACAAAAATTGCAAATGAATCCAATTCTTTATCTAATTCTCAAACTTACGCTCCAAATCCTAATTCACCATTTCTCCATTGAAGCAACCCATCAACCTTCTTCTCCTCCCCCCTTGTCCATCTGATGGCGGTGGATGGCCGGTGATGCTCCGGCGAAACACTCTGACACCAAAACTTGGGTAAGTCACCCAACACACACCCGCGCATACATTGATATGCACATAAAATAAATACTCATGTACACACACAAACACACACTTGCATACAATACACACTCACGCACACGAATGAAACATACACTAACACACACAAACACTTAATTACACACACTTTAAACACAAAATACGTAGTAAAAATTTGCAGTCCCTCCCCTCAACCTTGAATTAAAATCAGGTCCATCCCCTTCCTTTTATTTGTTCGGTGAGTGGCAAGAAAATCGAAAATATAGTGATCAAGCAGTATAGCGAGAGAAGATAATTTCTTACTGTTAAAAGTTTTGTTGCTAGAATTCTTCCGAATGAATCTAAAAAAATTAGGAAAGAGTAAGGTGTGTTTTGTACTAATATTGGAACGTGAGTTGGAGGGAAGAAAAATAAATGTTCTTTGTTTTTTCTTTTTAAAGTTTGATGAAAACATGAAGTAGATGGATGAAAATGAGTGTTTGTGGCATAAAATGGGGGTGTTTGTCTAACTAAAGCAATCCTACTAAATGCTAATTAAATAAGATATACATAATATATTATTATATTAATCCTCATTATTATTAAAATAAATTAAGATAAAAACAGTAGCTGGGGGTGTTATATTAGTTATTATTTGGAATGTTATAATGATGCAGATTGGGCTTCTAGAGAAACTGACACAAAAAAATCTAATGATGGACGTTGTTTACACTTTGTATTAGAGCGGTAGCTTGGTTATTTCTTTTTTGACGGTAGAAACAGCTTGTTCATTCATAATCAATAGTTCAAATCATTGAATACAAGCTCTTTCAGCCACAAAGGTAACATCTCTTTCTCCCAGACGAATGGGATGCAAGATAAAGCTGCAAATTTAGCTAAAGCATCTGCAACAGAATTAGCTGTTCTTCGTACATGAATAACATTAACATCTGTCATATTGCACAACAAATTGTGGATATCTTGAGTCCATTTATGACAGTAATTATCAGTTTCTCTTCCTTCGGTAACTGCTTGTATCGCAAGTAGCGAGTCGCTTGCAATGATGTTTGGAAAAAACCCCGCTTTGACACACGTCTCCAGTCCTTCTTTCAAAGCATAAATTTCACATTCAAGCACAGAATTGGGTTGGTTGACACTCGTACCAAACGCCAGTATGCCACCAATACCGAAGCATCTTCAATGCTCATTAACGCACGCGTCAACATCCAGTCGCAGCTTGCCAGCAGGTGGAGGCTTCCACTGAGTGTCGGGGTTCGAGAGCATTGTTTTTTTATCAGCACACATCATTTTACTAACATTCTGGAAGTTAAAGAGAAAAGCTCCAGCTTTTTCAAAGACATTACTACACCTGATTGGTTGACCCCCATGCATTGCATCTTGTCTCTCCTTCCATATGATCCACGAGGTAGTGGCAAAGAGTTCGAATTCTTCCTTCGTCAGATTGTTGAGCATCCAAACACAGAAATCCAAAGTGTTCCCATTCCTTGCGCTTTTAATGAGGCTTGCAAAAGGGGTTGGCTTCCAAATCTGCTTTACTGCTGGACATAAAAACAGAGAGTGAATTGAAGAGTCCATGTGGAAATTACACATTTTACAATTGCATGTGATTGGAATATGATGCGCCTTCATATTTGCTTCAGCATGAATAAAGTCATTTCCAAGTCTCCACCAAAAGTTTTTTATTTTTGGCGGGACGTTCAAAGCCAACAATCGTCTCCACCATTTTGATGTCTCATTTTTATATTGGAACTCTGGTGCATCACACCACCCAACATCAAGCTTATGGCCTTCACGGACTGAATATATCCCTTTCGCCTCGAACTTCCAGAATCGGGTATCGGCGACAGGATTTTGGGGTATTGGGATAGAACAAATTTCTCTTGCAATAAAGTTGGGGAACAATGATTCAACCAGGTTCACATCCCAGGCACCCTCCTTTATGAGATCCGCTACAGTCAAGGTAGAAACATCCGCTGAATACACATACTTCCAAGGTTGGCTCCGTGAAGGAATCCACTTATCTTCCGTGATTTTTATTGAAGACCCATTCCCCACCTTCCAAAACAGGCCCTGGTCAAGAATATCTCTACTCCAGCATAATGATCGCCAAGTATAGGATGGGTTACACCCTAGTGGCGCATCCATAATATCACAATGCTTGAAATATCTACCTTTAAGAACCTTAGCCACTAATGAATCAAGATTCTTAATTATCCTCCAAATTTGTTTTGCCAACATGGCTTTATTAACAATTGAGAGCTTACGAAAACCCAATCCCCCCATGCATTTAGGCTTGCATAGAATGTCCCATTTGCACCAGTGCATCCTTTTTCCTTTATCATCCAAACCCCACCAGAAATTAGCACAATCTTTTTCAATCTCCTCGCAAATAGTACTAGGAACTCGAAAACAACTCATTGTATACGTTGGTAAGGCTTGAAGGATTGCTTTTATAAGCACCTCACGACCCCCTTCAGAAAAGAACTTCCTTCCCCACCATTGGATTTTTTTAAGACTCTATCCCGGAGATATTGAAACTGTACTCTCTTACTAAGGAGGGAAAATGTTGGCAGCCCCAGGTACACTTCATGGCTATGAGTAACAGATATAGAGAGTTTCTGTTTGATCTGGTTTAGTTGCGCCTCACTAGTATTAGGACTGAAAGATAGTGCGGATTTGTCGATATTGATAAGTTGCCCAGATGCTTTTTCATAAATTTTGAGCTTCCAAAATATTTGTGGCCTCATTTTCCTCTGCTCGAAAGAAAACCAGGCTGTCATCGGCAAAGAATAAGTGGGTAATGGGGGTGCATCCATTTTCAATTTTGACTCCATGAATAAGGTTGTGTCTTTCAAAACCACTGATAATAGATGACAATCCTTGGGTGCACAAAACAAACATGTACGGTGAAAGGGGGTCTCCTTGGCGCAGCCCTCATTGAGGTTTAACGCACCCAAAAATCTCCTGGTTAACGTTAAAAGAGTATGAAACCGTTTTACCACACTTCATAACCTTATGAATCCAGCATTGATTAAAGCCCAACTTAACCATAACTTCTCTCAAGAAATCCCATTCCACCCGGTCGTATACCTTACTCATGTCCAATTTGAGCGTGGCATTTCCCCTTTTACTTTTTTTGTGATTACGAATCCAATGCATACATTCAAAACCCACTATTAAATTATCCGAGATCAGACGCCCTGTCACGAAAGCACTTTGGAAGTCATCAATGACAAGTGGTAACACTCTTCTCATTCTATTTGCAACAGCACGGGATACCACCTTGTAGCAGAAGTTGCACAAGCTTATAGGTCAAAACTCTCTAATCGTCACCGGGTTCCTTGTTTTAGGGATAAGCGTGACAATTGTGTGGTTCCATTCCTCCAAAGGTGCGTCCCCATTAAGTACGTTTAGCACTGCCTTAGTGACCTCCGGGCCCACAATTTTCCAGAATTTGTGATAAAAAATTCCCGACATTCCATCAGGCCCCGGGGCTTTTTCTGGGCCTAAATTGAAGGCTGCCTTTTTTACTTCTTCAGTGGTGAATGGCATCTTCAGATATTCATTAAGCTCGTCACAAATTTTCAGTTGAATGAATTCCGTTGCTCTGTAGATATCATCATCTGTTGGTTTCTCCGACTGGAAAAGATTTTGGAAATAGTCACAAACAATCTTAGCCATACCTTCTAGTTCCGTACAAAAATCCCCATGGTTTGATATCAGCCCCTTAATATCATTTTTTGATCTTCTCAGTGATGCCTGTGCGTGGAAATATTTTGAATTTTGATCCCCAGCTTGTAGCCACACACTTCTGCTTCTCTGTCTCCAATAGCTCTCTTCTTGCATCGTCAATTTCTCAATGTCTCTTTCCAGGTCGTTGATTTTTGTATAAGAAGCTCCCCATTTGTCATGCGTTTTTACTGAGTTGAGGCGCTTTCTTTTTTCTGCAATCATTTTTGGTAGCCTGCGAAAATGTGATCCTGCCCAAGAAGATAAGTGCTCCCCGCATATCTTAATCCGCTCCTGTAGAGTACTATTTGGAAGGGCAGTCCCCCATCCTTTCTCAATAACGGCTTCAATTTCCTCTTCTCCTAACCAACATGACTCGAATTTAAAACTGAACTTTTGCTTTTTCTTCATACCCCTTTGAACGTGTGTTTGTCCCAATTTGATCTCCACCGGTCTGTGATCCAATCCGTAGAATTCCAAATTCGTAGCACTAGCTGTTGGGTATAGTGGTCTCCATTTATCTGAGCTGAGGTATCTATCAAGCGTCTCAAAAATCATATACCTTGTTGTGTTACGGCCAACCCAGGTGAAAAAATCTCCATTTGCATGCATAGTTCTCAATTCACAATACTCCAGCGCTTCACGCATAGCTTCCATTTGGGAGTTCGCCCGGTCCGCCTCCCATCTTTTCATAGCTAAAGCAAATCTCATTGAAGTCTCCCCCCACCAACCACGGGGTTTCTTGCAATTCTGGTAGCAAATAGAGTCGTCTTAGTAAATAGTTTGAATTGAGGGAGCGAGTAATCACATGTTCAGTAGGGATAAGGATCGTTCAAGCTAAATATGAAAATATATATTTACAGAAATTATTACATAACCTTTCCCGTTGGCATAAGCCGTATTTTTCTTTTCCATGGCACAAGGCTAAGATTTTTCTTTCCCGCGGCACGAATGCCATATTTTCCTTTTACCGTGGCACGAGGCCAAAATTTTCCTTTCCTGTGACACGAATGTCACATTTTTCTTTCTCGTGGCATGAGACTAAAAATTCCTTCCCCGTGGCACGAATGCCATATTTTTCTTTCCCATGGCACGAGGCTAATAATTTTCTTTTCCCATTGTTTAAACATGCATATCATACATCGCAATGAAAACATGTAATTCATAAAATTAATCATATCACATAACACATTGAAAACATATAATTCACATAATTATATGCATATCATGTAACCATTGAAAATGCACAATTCACATAATTGAACAATTTAGGCATTAAACAAGAACGATGAAGTATACACATAAAATGTGATAACAATCCCAACCTCAATCAACAAAATAATATAGATGCACAAATTGCTCGAATGTAGAAGCCTACTTGTACGATTTTTCATCGCCTATAATATAAATTTAACATGATTTAGGACAAAAGATTAAATATTAATTTCTAATTGAAATAATTATATTTATAAAATAGCCTAGGGCTTTTTAGTAGGTGAAAATTGACTAAAAATATAAGTGTTAGGGCCTAATTAAAAAAAATTAAAGTCAGTTTGAGATTTTGGACTAAATTAAAAGGTTATGGGGTTAAACTTAAACATCCAGAAAGTTTAATTAAGTCCTAAGGGTTAAATTTGAAAGTGTGAAATTTTAGTTAAAAATTTGGACTAAACTAAAATTGTTTAGGACTAAATTGAAAAATACAGAAACTTTGAAAGTTCAATTAGTTAAGTTGAAAAAAACAAAAATTGCAAATGAATCCAATTCTCTATCTAATTCTCAAACTTATGCCCCAAATCCTAATTCACCATTTCTCCATTGAAGCAACCCATCAGCCTTTTTCTCCTCCCCCCTTGTCCATCTGATGGCGGTGGATGGCTGGTGATGCTCCGGAGAAACACTCCGACACCAAAACTTGGGTAAGTCACCCAACACACGCCCGCGCATACAATGATATGCACACAAAATAAATACTCATGCACACACACAAACACACACTTGCATACAATACACACTCACGCACACGCATGAAACATACACTAACACACACAAACACTTAATTACACACACACTTTAAATACAAATTACGTAGTAAAAATTTGCAGTCCCTCCCCTCAACCTTGAATTAAAATCAGGTCCGTCCCCTTCCTTTTATTTGTTCGGTGAGTGGCAAGAAAATCGAAAATATAGTGATCAAGCAGTATAGTGAGAGAAGATAATTTCTTACTGTTAAAAGTTTTGTTGCTAGAATTTTTCCGAATGAATCTAAAAATATTAGGAAAGAGTAAGGTGTGTTTTGTACTAATATTGGAACGTGAGTTGGAGGGAAGAAAAATAAATGTTCTTTGTTTTTTCTTTTTAAAGTTTGATGAAAACATGAAGTAGATGGATGAAAATGAGTGTTTGTGGCATAAAATGGGGGTGTTTGTCTAACTAAAGCAATCCTACTAAATGCTAATTAAATAAGATATACATAATATATTATTATATTAATCCTCATTATTATTAAAATAAATTAAGATAAAAACAGTAGTTGGGGGTGTTATATTAGTTATTATTTGGAATGTTATAATGATGCAGATTGGGCTTCTAGAGAAACTAACACAAAAAAATCTAATGATGGACGTTGTTTACACTTTGTATTAGAGCGGTAGCTTGGTTTTTTCTTTTTTGACGGTAGAAATAGCTTGTTCATTCATAATCAATAGTTCAAATCATTGAATACAAGCTCTTTCAGCCACAAAGGTAACATCTCCTTCTCCCAGACGAATGGGATGCAAGATAAAGATGCAAATTTAGCTAAAGCATCTGCAACAGAATTAGCTGTTCTTCGTAGATGAATAACATTAACATCTGTCATATTGCACAAAGAAATTGTGGATATCTTGAGTCCGATTATGACAAGAATTATCGCCTTCTCTTCCTTCTCTTGCAGAATCGCTTGTACCGCAAGTAGCGAGTCGCTTGCAATGATGTTTGGGAAAAACCCCGCTTTGACACACGTCTCCAATCCTTCTTTCAAAGCTCAAATGTCATATTCAAGCACAGAATTGGGTTGGTTGACACTCGTACCAAACGCCAGTAATGGAGTATTTGCTTCATCACGTAAAATGCCACCAATACCGAAGCATCTTCTATGCTCATTAACGCACGCGTCAACATCCAGTCGCAGCTTGCCAGCAGGTGGAGGCTTCCACTGAGTGTCGGGGTTCGAGAGCTTTGTTTTTTTATCAGCACACATCATTTTACTAACATTCTGGAAGTTAAAGAGAAAAGCTCCAGCTTTTTCAAAGACATTACTACACCTGATTGGTTGACCCCCATGTATTGCATCTTGTCTCTCCTTCCATATGATCCACGAGGTAGTGGCAAAGAGTTCGAATTCTTCCTCGTCAGATTGTTGAGCATCCAAACACAGAAATCCAAAGTGTTCCCATTCCTTGCGCTTTTAATGAGGCTTGCAAAAGGGGTTGGCTTCCAAATCTGCTTTACTGCTGTACATAAAAACAGAGAGTGAATTGAAGAGTCCATGTGGAAATTACACATTTTACAATTACCTGTGACTGGAATATGATGCGCCTTCAAATTTGCTTCAGCATGAATAAAGTCATTTCCAAGTCTCCACCAAAAGTTTTTTATTTTTGGCGGGACGTTCAAAGCCAACAATCGCCTCCACCATTTTGATGTCTCATTTTTATATTGGAACTCTGGTGCATCACACCACCCAGCAGCAAGCTTATGGCCTTCACGGACTGAATATATCTCTTTCGCCTCGAACTTCCAGAATCGGGTATCGGCGACAGGATTTTGGGGTATTGGGATAGAACAAATTTCTCCTACAATAAAGTTGGGGAACAATGATTCAACCAGGTTCACATCCCAGGCACCCTTCTTTATGAGATCCGCTACAGTCAAGGTAGAAACATCCGCTGAATACACACACTTCCAAGGTTGGCTCCGTGAAGGAATCCACTTATCTTCCGTGATTTTTATTGAAGACCCATTCCCCACCTTCCAAAACAGGCCCTGGTCAAGAATATCTCTACTCCAGCATAATGATTGCCAAATATAGGATGGGTTACACCCTAGTGGCGCATCCATAATATCGCAATGCTTGAAATATCTACCTTTAAGAACCTTAGCCACTAATGAATCAGGATTCTTAATTATCCTCCAAATTTGTTTTGCCAACATGGCTTTATTAAAAATTGAGAGCTTACGAAAACCCAATCCCCCCATGCATTTAGGCTTGCATAGAACGTCCCATTTGCACCAGTGCATCCTTTTTCCTTTATCATCCTAACCCCACCAGAAATTAGCACAATCTTTTTCAATCTCCTCGCAAATAGTACTAGGAACTCGAAAACAACTCATTGTATACATTGGTAAGGTTTGAAGGATTGCTTTTATAAGCACCTCACGACCCCCTTTAGAAAAGAACTTCCTTCCCCACCATTGGATATTTTTAAGACTCTATCCCGGAGATATTGAAACTGTACTCTCTTACTAAGGAGGGAAAATGTTGGCAGCCCCAGGTACACTTCATGGCTATGAGTAACAGATATAGAGAGTTTCTGTTTGATCTGGTTTAGTTGCGCCTCACTAGTTTTAGGACTGAAAGATAGTGCAGATTTGTCGAAATTGATAAGTTGCCCAGATGCTTTTTCATAAATTTTCGAGCTTCCAAAATATTTGTGGCCTCATTTTCCTCTCTCTCGAAAGAACACCAGTGTCATCGGCAAAGAATAAGTGGGTAATGGGGTGCATCCATTTTCAATTTTGACTCCATGAATAAGGTTGCGTCTTTCAAAACCACTGATAATAGATGACAATCCTTGGGCGCAAAAAACAAACAGGTACGGTGAAAGGGGGTCTCCTTGACGCAGCCCTCGTTGAGGTTTAACGCACCCAAAAATCTCCTAGTTAACGTTAAAAGAGTATGAAACCGTTTTACCACACTTCATAACCTTATGAATCCAAAGATTGATTAAAGCCCAACTTAACCATTACTTCTCTCAAGAAATCCCATTCACCCGGTCGTATGCCTTACTCATGTCCAATTTGAGCGTGGCATATCCCCTTTTACTTTTTTTGTGATTACGAATCCAATGCATACATTCAAAACCCACTATTATATTATCCGAGATCAGACGCCCTGTCACGAAAGCACTTTGGAAGTCATCAATGACAAGTGGTAACACTCTTCTCATTCTATTTGCAACAAAGACGGGATACCACCTTTAGCAGAAGAAGTTGCAAGCTTATAGGTCAAAACTCTCTAATCGCCTTTGGGTTCCTTGTTTTAGGGATAAACGTGACAATTGTGTGGTTCCATTTCTCCAAAGGTGCGTCCCCATTAAGTACGTTTAGATCGCCTTAGTGACCTCCAGGGCCCACAATTTTCAATTTGTGATAAAAATTCCCGGCATTCCATCGAGGCCCTGGGGATTTTTCCAGGCCTAAATTGAAGGTCGCTTTTTTACTTCTTGGTGAATGGCATCTTCATATATTCATTAAGCTCGTCACAAATTTTCATTGAATGAATTCCGTTGCTCTGTAGATATCATCATCTGTTGGTTTCTCCATTTGGAAAAGATTTTGAAATAGTCACAAACAATCTTAGCCATACCTTCTAGTTCCGTACAAAAATCCCCATGGTTTGATATCAGCCCCTTAATATCATTTTTTGATCTTCTCAGTGATGCCTGTGCGTGGAAATATTTTGAATTTCGATCCCCAGCTTGTAGCCACACACTTCTGCTTCTCTGTCTCCAATAGCTCTCTTCTTGCATCGTCAATTTCTCAATGTCTCTTTCCAGGTCGTTGATTTTTGTATAAGAAGCTCCCCATTTGTCATGCGTTTTTCCTGAGTTGAGGCGCTTTCTTTTTTCTGCAATCGATTTTGGTAGCCTGCGAAAATGTGATCCTGCCCAAGAAGATAGGTGCTCCCCGCATATCTTAATCCGCTCCTGTAGAGTACTATTTGGAAGGGCAGTCCCCCATCCTTTCTCAATAACGGCTTCAATTTCCTCTTCTCCTAACCAGCATGACTCAAATTTAAAACTGAACTTTTTGCTTTTTCTTCATACCCCTTTGAACGTGTGTTTGTCCCAATTTGATCTCCACCGGTCTGTGATCCAATCCGTAGAATTCCAAATTCGTAGCGCTAGCTGTTGGGTACAGTTGTCTCCATTTATCTGAGCTGAGGTATCTATCAAGCGTCTCAAAAATCATATACCTTGTTGTGTTACGGCCAACCCAGGTGAAAAAATCTCCATTTGCATGCATAGTTCTCAATTCACAATACTCCAGCCGCTTCACGCATAGCTTCCATTTGGGAGTTCGCCCGGTCCGCCTCCCATCTTTTCATAGCTAAAGCAAATCTCATTGAAGTCTCCCCCCACCAACCACGGGGTTTCTTGTAATTCTGGTAGCAAATAGAGTCGTCTTAGTAAAGAGTTTGAATTTAGGGAGCGAGTAATCACATGCTCAGTAGGGATAAGGATCGTTCAAGCTAAATATGAAAATATATAATTACAGAAATTATCATATAACCTTTCCCGTTGGCATAAGCCGTATTTTTCTTTTCCATGGCACAAGGCTAAGATTTTTCTTTCCCGCGGCACGAATGCCATATTTTCCTTTTACCGTGGCACGAGGCCAAAATTTTCCTTTCCTATGACACGAATGTCACATTTATCTTTCTCGTGTCATGAGACTAAAAATTCCTTCCCCGTGGCACGAATGCCATATTTTTTTTTCCCATGGCACGAGGCTAATAATTTTCTTTTCTCATTGTTTAAACATGCATATCATACATCGCAATGAAAACTTGTAATTCATAAAATTAATCATATCACATAACACATTGAAAACATATAATTCACATAATTATATGCATATCATATAACCATTGAAAATGCACAATTCACATAATTGAACAATTTAGGCATTAAACAAGAACGATGAATTATACACATAAAATGTGATAACAATGAGTTGCATCGTCTGGAATGCTCGGGGACTTGACAACCCACTACAAACATACCTTCAAAACCAAGTCGGTCTCTCCAACGGCGACACTTTACTTCACATACCTTCGTTTCAGACAGGAATAAAATAGACGGTTTCCTGTCTTTAACTAGGCGCTGAAGTTCTCCGAATGCTCGGGGATTGCCAAGTCCCCGAGCATTCCAGACGATGCAACTCATTGCGCTCGGCGGGATTGCGAGGCAACCACCGCCGTTTGTGCTATTGTGTCTTCGATTGTAGGTCCCAAGGGGTGTGAGTGTAAGGTTTAGAAGAGGGGGGTTGAATAAACCTTACAAACTTTTCGATTTAGTCCTTTATAAAGTTCAGAGTTGATACTACACAACTGTGTCCTTGGTGGATAGCCAATTTAGTTAATCAAGAGAGTTAGTCACTCAACGACTGATCGAATTTTGTTGATAGAATAACCTCGTTGTTAAGATCGAATTAGCTCAACTGCAGATTTGTTTTTTTGGAAGACTAACACCCTTAAATTTGGTTTAGTTAAGATTTCATCCTTGGTTTTAGTACTTAGAAATTATCAAGTGGATAGCAAATTTATCAGTGCCAGAATTAAAACAGTTAAAGTGCAAGAATTAAAATCTTTGAAATGTAAATGACACGATAAGTTTTTATAGAGGTTCGAAGATGGGGTAATTCTTCTCTTTGCTCTCTTCTCCAACTCCCGGAGGAATCCACTAAGTATTGATCGATACGAGTGGTAATCCGGATACAAGTCTTGATCACACGGTGACTTGATCCTTTGGGACTCGATCTGGAGATGCCTTGGTCACGTGGTGGCTTATCATGAGACTCGCCTTCTTCACAGGGGGCAATTTTGCGCTTTGCTACTACTGACTCACTTGCTCAAGCTCTTTGGATTTGATCACGAAGCCTTCCAAAAACTCGAGACTGGTTCGACCTTGAACCTTCCTACAATTCTCCTTAGAATGTAGACCCCTTTTCTTCAAAGGTTTCCTCTTCAACTGATTGAAGTTATCTTTCCTTCACGGTGAGTGTTGGATTGATTTCCTTGGTAGTGTAGGCTTGAGAATTAATCTTGAATGATCTTTGAGAATATTTCGATTACAGTTAAAATGTTAGCTTGAATGTTCATGGTTCAGGTAATCAAGGTCCCTTTTTTTCTCAGAGTCATTCCTCAGCCTTTTATAGTGATCTTTCAAAAATCTGCCCGTTGAAGAGATAGGCTTATTTTTGAAAGTCACTTGTGGTCGTTGGCTTGTCTTGTTGCGATCCTTGGAGTTGCCACTTCCTCGTATGAATTGTTATTGACTTTTCGGAGTTCGACACGGTGTAGTGCTTCCCATTGGTTCATTCCCTTGCACGCGCTCGGGGACCGAGCACTTCGAGAAAGATAGCATGGATGTATTACTTGTTTAAGTAATTCTCTTGATTTACGTGCAACGGATCTCTTTCGATTATCTCGACTTTTGCATTTCCTTGTTTTCCCAGGTGACTTAGAGTCGGTTTTCAATCATTGGATGACTCTTTCACTTCAACTTCACTGAGACTTGGCTATCTTGAGTTGACTTTAATCGATACTTTACTGTTTGCATCTGTTTGCACCTTGATCGAGTTCCCGTCTTCTCTTCTTTGCCATACTCGGTTGTCTTACAAATGAGTCTTCCTTCTAGTCTCCAGTTGTCTTCTTGCATGTTTAGGCATAGTTGACTTAACTCAGCTTGACCAGTCCTATTTGTTACAATGCAGTTTACAACAAAAAATGGGGTGCCAACTTCCTATTCTAAGTTTTACATGGCATTCTTCAAAATCTAAACAATAAATTTCCCAACATCGATATCGTCCAAAAATTGTAATGAGAGCTTTTTTGGGCTTATATCCATGTCGAGCGTTTCATCTGCTCTTCTTTTCTTACTACAGATTCCCGATTGTTCTGGCTTCCTATCTCCTTGTGCGATTTTCTTTGCTCGTGCTCTTTTCTTCCACTTATGAGGGATTCTCCCCGTAGATATGTTTGTTTCATTACTTTCACTTCCCCCCTCCTCTTGACACTGTGGCACCAATTGTATTTCCTTTGTTTAGGTCAAGGCCCCTAAGTTGACAAGAGCCTTTTGATCTTCTACGCCCGTGTTTGTCCACCCCTTAATTGGAGTTTTTAGACTTCCTTCTGCCATAATTTGTTTATCTTTTTCATTTCTCTGTGTCGCCCTTTATTCCCCTATTTTGACAATTTTCAGGTTCGTCTCCGCTCCCGTATCGCTAGATACAATCTTTTCGGCCTCAGGAGTTTGCCCGTATTTCCCCTTACTATCATTTCCCCCATTGCTTCTACTTATAGAGAGTGCCCGGTTGGATGAGGATGCTCCCGAAGGAGGGGATCGAGTACCCTTTAGAGGTTCTTTCGCTTTTTTTTTACGCTATCGGTGTGGCTGGCAACCTTCATCCTTTGGCCCAAATCGTAGGTTTTCCTTATCCGCATTCTTGTCAGTGCATTCTTTGTGAGTGTGCCCAATACGTCCGCACGCAAAACAGTAATCTGGAAGTCTTTTGTAGACCATAACGATGATTATATCTTCTGCTTCTTCTCCCGCTTGCACACTAACAAACTTCTTTAATGGGTTATCTATATGTAATTGCACTCGAATTCTAGCGAATCTACCCCAAAAGTTCCCGCTTTCGCCTTCATCGATATCCAAGATCCGCCCTTTTTTTTCCAATAGTTTCCAAAGCTTTTCGGTTCATCAAGGCAATCGGGAGATTATGTAGCTGCACCCAAATATCAATTTTATCAAATGTAATGTCCCTGGGGTTTTGGAGTCCCTGAATCTCTTTCAGCAATGTAAGGTTTTTATGGAAGTTCCATGGCCCCTAAGAGCTCTTCTTTTGTCCACCATCGATTTGAACTCAAGGATGAATAAGTTCTCTCCGACCGCTTCTATCTCTACTGGTTTAGAAGCCTGGAGCGTTTTTTTAGGAAAGCGCCGCTTAAATGAGTCTCTATAAATTTGGTTTGGATGAGAATACTTTTGCTAATGCATGACTTTGCATTCTCGCTCTCCCGTATCAATGTGTCATTATCAAGCACGACTTTGTCTTCATTGCTAACTGTGGTGCGCCTTAACTCCTCCACCAGTTTTGCCAATTCATCTGGATCCGTGGTATGAAAATCCCTGTGCTAGAATCGGGGGACCCGATTTAGCAACGCCAGCCTACCCTCACAGTAGTAGAACCTGCTCACACTAAAGCCGCCGCCAAAGGGGTTTAGGAGAGAAACCCTAGCCTATTTTGGATATAGTTTGGTAGCTTGGTTATTTCAAAAAAATAATAATAAGGAAAAACAACGGACTACCATGTTCTCAATAGTATATAAATATTTGATAGGAAAATTGCAAAAAAAGGTCTCATAGCTATAGGGGCGTGGTCCTATCCAAATTTATATTGAGATTATGATCATGTAATTATTAAAAACTCGCAATTTGAGTTTTAATTTCGCCGGAAATTTAAAAAAACTGCCTGAAAAATGTCATGTGAGGAAAAATATTTTGGGATTTTCGGCATTTCATTTTCTTTATTTATTTTTTTCTTTTGTGTGTGTGGGGACCAAACCTTGTGAATGGAGAAAATTGAATGATGATATGGACTAAAACATGCCTAGTTGGAAAAAAAATTATTTTTGAGAAACATAATTTGACTTTAATTTTTTGATATTTAATTCATATTGCATTTTAAATTTAAATTAATTAATATTTTAGTTTTATAATAATAAAAGTAAGTATATTAAACTAAAAAAATTAATAACATTTATTACAAAATTTTACTATTATTAATTACTAAAAATAATCAAAATTAAATTTACACATCAATGATCAAATTATAAAAAAAATTAACCTTTTAATAAATATATATAATTTATATTTTAATTTCTTCTTATATTCTAGGAATACTAAATGTAAATTTTACTTTCTTTTTGAATGATTAATTATTCAATAAATGAGAGTTACGTTATGGGTTTTAACTAGTTACACATTAGATATCAAAAAATTGGCTTAGGTTTAATTTTAACTAAAGTAAACAAAATCTTTATTTTTTTAATTTTTAATATTATCAAAGATAATTTTGACTACGATTAATTATTACATCAATTATTAAAATTTTAAATTTCAGTATGTATTAAATGTCAAAAGTATTAAGTCAAATTAAGTTTCTCATAAAAAATAGTTTTTTTTTTTTTTTTATTTTGTCCCCAAGTAGGCATGTTTTGGTCCAAATCTTCATTCTAAAAAGCTAGGCTTTGTCCACTAAGATAGATTTAAAATGCCCGAAATTCCCAAATCTTTCTTCTTTATATGAATGGAACATGACATTTTCATAAAATTTCAAATTTCGGCAAAAATTGTGACTCAAATCGAGAGCTTTTAGTAATTATGGTATATTATTGTCAATTTGAGTTTGAACACGACTATTTTTGCCACATTCCTATAACTAATGGACTAAATTTGCAAATTTTCCAATCATTAAATGTCACGTGGATGATAAGATTCACGAGTAATTTGAATTTTGAACAATACAATCAATTATGTATCTTGCGACGATAAAGCAATTATTCACTTAGCGAAGAAAGAAAGAAAAAGAGAGAGATTCACATGTAAACAATAAATCTAGATTGTATTGATATATACAAAATTAGCGAAAAAGAACAAAAATGTATTAGAATATTTTATCAAAAAAATGAGATACTAACGGATTCACTTAAGTATTTTCATGAAAACACTCTTAGGTTCTATTTGGAGGGGAGAATTTGGGATGAGGAATTTGAAATTCTAAGCTAAATCTACACTATTGTTTGGCATATAAATCCAAACAATAGATTTCAAATTTCTCTTTAAGTTTTAGTTCATTTTTGTCTGTATAACGTGTCTTTTCCGTTAGACGGACCCAACCCGACCCGAGTTTATTTTGTAATTTCATGCAACAGCGATATTTTTGTATTATTCTGGGGCGATGTCATAGGATTTATTGAACAGTGATATATATATATATATATAATAACATACTATTCTGAAAATAGTAGCATGAATTTTTCCCGCCTCTTCACTTTCTAAAAATGTTTTACTTTTTTTTTGCTTTTATTTAATTGCTTAATTTTCGGCAACGTGATCTGAGAAAATTATATTTTAGTTATTTAATTTTATTTCATGTAATATGACAAATCATTATATATTATATTACGGATTTTGTGCTTACTTTCCTATTTAATTTTATATCATTAATTAGATTTAACTTACCTAACTGAATATAATAAATATTGAAAATACGAAATCTGTGAATAATTCGGGTATTCATTCCCCCAAATTTGTAATGTTTATCTTTAAATATTACCTTGATTTGCGCACAGTAATTTGTTGTGTATATTAGTTGCAATTCAACTTACCAAAAATCTGAGTACATTATCGCGTCGAAATATTATACATATATAGGTATCGATTATTTCTGATGGTTTATCACCCGAATTTTCTGTAATATGACAATAATAAAAATTATATATTCCACTTACCAAAATGTGTATATTAATTGCAATTCAACTTACCATAAAATCTGAGTATAATAATCGAAAGTATAGTTTTGTGAAGAAAGTGTGGCTTGCGCATTAAGTAAAAAAATTCTGAGGAAATTTTAAATTTTCTTGCGCATTACGTAAAAAACGTTTGATGAAATTTTAAATTTCAATACAAGTAAATAAAAAAACTGTGAAGCCCCCGATTTTTCTGAGCATGTAATTTATCTTTTATCGTCTATGTATTTTATCGACTATTTTACCGCGTCACTTTGACGGGTAAATAATAATAATAAATATATTTCGCATTTAATTTCATTTATTACTTATGATCATAACCATTTATTAATTCTATTTCGCATTTATGATCACTTGATTGATCATTATTACTATTTGTGTAGTTATTAGCCACATTAGAATTTTAAGAGACTATTTATTTTAGAGACTTTTACCTTATAGAATCAAGAATTTGATTTAGAATAAGTGATCATGAGATTTATAAGTGTCACGCCCCAGACGGGACGCGACGATGATCCACAACTTAAATAAAAGTAAACCAAACAGTCTAGACAATATCAACGAAATCCCAATGGACCAGAGTCAAATAGCAGCAGAAATAAAGAACAAGTACGAGTTACAACTTACAGTCCAACAAATATCCGAATTACATCCCCGAGAACAACTAAAGATAACAACTTAAAGTCTAACAAGATCCAAATACATCCAACATAATAACCTGAATAAGTTTACAGGCTAAAACTAAAACATAAGGTAAAGTACAATATCCAAATCTTAAACGTCAAAGGGTCCTACGCCCTTAAATTACAGTCAAAGAGAGAAAAGAGTAGTAGGATAAACGGGAGTCCAACATCAGTAGAAGTACATGAAATAAGAACAATTATTAGTAAAAAGGTGCAAGATCGACAGGCAGGGCGAGGGTCGTCAATCTGTGGCTGGTTCGACATCTTCAACATAGTCCCCATCTAAAGGTTAGAAAACATGAGGGGATGAGACAAAAATCTCAGTAGATGGGGTGATCGTGTGCAAGTGGAGCGATATATAATTAATGCGAGAAACAGTTGTAAGAAAACGCGTGAGATATGATGCATGAATTCACACACAGTCCACAAGCGTCGTGATAAAATATTTAAGTAAACAGTTCGTGGTCACACAAACACTATGTGATCCAGGCAAGACAGGTAGGATTGCGTACGGAATGTAACGCCAATCCTATGCAAGACAATTAATGGTTGCGTATGGGTTTGTAGCGCCAACCAATGCAATACAAGTAGCGGTTGCGTACGGATTTGTAGCGCCAACCAAATGGGTCCGATTAACTCCGGAATCGTGTGGATCAGATAGCAATTCCTTTGTTCTTCCTTGTAACTCCTCGGGCAAGATGGTCCAAGACCTGTCACCTTATCGCTCCATAGGCAAAGACGAAATCCACAGTGGAGCTAGCAAGGCTCGGATTTGTCATAATCATGATTATACCTCAAGTACTACGACTCGCTTCCCTTGGACAAACTCCATCCCTCAGTTGCGGGATTAGGACGATGGGGCCAGAGAGTGGAATAGCAGCCCAGCTGCCCAGTTCCATCCCCGACGTATCCATTCCGACTGTGAGCTCGACACATCAAGTTGACTCAGGCAGGAAAGTAAAAACAAGTTCAGGTAGTCAACCAGGCAGTCGAGTATTATTGATTCAGGGAAGCAGTTCAGGAAAAATTTCGAAAATCGTGAGTGGCAATTATGGCGTTGGTGGAGTTATTTGGATGAAGATGATTATCGGAAGGATAAGCAATCTTCGATATCTTGAAAGATTAGGTGAACATAAGTCCCGTTATAGATTCAAAATCACAATACGAGAAAGTCGCCCCGCGATCGGGTATTAATCGGTCAAGACGATCCGATAAGTCAAGGGGCTTTTGAGAAAATAAAATATTTTAATTAATAATTAAATTCGGTGGGTCCGGGGCTATTTTAATAAAAGGAAAATAATTTGAGTTAGGTCCTTGATAAAAAGAAAATTTACAATTAGCCCCATTTTGTAAAAACCAATACGTTTGGGGTTAAAAATCGAATAAATAAATATCCCGACCTTGAAAAATTATGAGGTCAGTTCCTAAATTCTCTAAATTGTTCATAGTTTCAGGTTTTTAAAGTTTTGAGGTCGAGTTTTTATAAAATTCTCACATTGGCTCCAAATTTGTTAAAATTGTTATTTCGGGCCCTAAGTTTAAAATAATTGGAACTCACAAACCGGAAGGGCTTTTAATGTGATTCCAGTTGGAAAATGTCACTAAGGTTAGTAGGATATTGGGAAAAAAACAGTTTTAAAAAGAAATAAGTGTAGGTCCTTTAACTTTTGAAAATCTCATTTTTGTCCCATTTTTAAATAATTGCCTTTAAGGCTTTTAGGGGTCCAATTGTTATGAAATTTGAACCTTGGGTCCAAAATATAATTAAGTTATAGTTAAATTAGTAATTCCAGGTATATGGGTTGTATAAGTCCTGGAAATTTCATTTGGGTCCTCAAGTTTAATCTTTTACAATTCGGTCCCTCAATTTTAGCAAAATTACTTTCCAAGCTCTAAACACTTGGATTTTTGGAATACATTTAAAATATGTCATTTAAAGTCCTTAAGAGTTAAAATTTCAAATTTTAAAATTAAGGTCTGGTACAGTTTTGAAAATTACAAAGTAGCCCTTAAACTTCTCAAAGTTTACAATCTAGTCCTTGGGCTTTTAAAGGTTGATTTTAATTATCTTAAAACTCTTAAAACTTTATTAAAATGTCCAAAAGTTATTTTTTAACCTGAGTACAGTCCCAAAATTCGAAATTTGTAGAGGGGTCCCTTAAGTTTTATTTTCTTGCAATTAAGTCCACCAACTTTCCATTTTTGCATTTTAAGTCCAAAAATTGGAATTTAATCAATTATGCTCGACTTGTCCAGGTTATAAGTCATACAAAATATGGATTTCAAGGATCATACACATTCATGTTCATTTCATACAAGAATTCATCAAATAGAACATTAAATTGTACATGCATGCACCTAAATTTCAATAATTAGCATTTTTGAGCAACACTTGAGAAATTTCATAACTTGATACATAAAATTGACATGCAATACATAAAGTATATATATCTCAAGTGCTCATGATCAAATCTGTCACGCCCCAAACAGGACGCGACGACGATCCACAACTTAAATGCGAATGACCAAACGGTCTAGACGAATATCAACGAAAACCCAATGAAACAGATTCAAATAGCAGCGAAATAAAGAACAAGTACAAATTACAACTTATAGTCTCACAAATATCCGAATTACATCCCTGAAATCAACTAAAGATAATAACTTAATAGTCAAGGGTCCTACGCCCTTCAGTTACAGACCGGAATGAAAAGAAAATAAAAGAGTCTAACAGCAAATAAAAGAAACAAGTCCAGCGACATCAACAATAAAAGATATTAAGTCCCACAAGCGGAGTACGAGAGCTCAGTCCGTGGTTGGTTCAACATCTTCAACGAAGTCCTCATCTAAAGGTTAGAAAACAGGTGGGGATGAGACAGAAATCTCAGTGGATGGGGTGATCGTGTGCAAGTGTGGCGATATATAGTTAATGCGAGAAAACTTGATTATATGAAAAACGCGTGATATATGATGCATGAATTCACACACGATCCACAAGCGTCGTGATAAATATATTTAATTAATATACTTATACGATTTAAGAAAACGATTCGTGGTCACACAAGCACTAAGTGATTCGAAGAAGACGGTAGGATTACGTGCGGAATGTAACGCCAATCCAATGCAAGACAAATAATGGTTGCGTCACGGATTTATAGCGCCAACCAATGCAATACAAGTAGTGGTTGCGTACGGATTTGTAGCGCCAACCAATCTGGGTCCGATTAACTTAATCGTGTGGATCGACGATTCCTTCGTTCTTCCTTGTAACTCCCCGAGCAAGATGGTCAAGACTGTCCCCGAGCAAGATGGTCCGATTTTTGGAATACATTTAAAATGTGTCATTTCCAGTACCTTAAGAGTAAAAATTTAAATTTTAAAGTTAAGGTCTGGTACAGTTTCAAAATTTGCAAAGTAGCCCTTAAACTTTCAAAATTTTACAATATAGTCCTTGGGGTTTTAAAGGTTGATTTTATTTATCTTAAAACTCTTAAAACTTTATTAAAATGTTCAAAAGTCATTTTTGAACCTGAGTACAGTCCCAAAATTCGAAATTTGCAGAGGGGTCCTTTAACTTTTATTTTCTTGCAATTTAGTCCACCAACTTTCCATTTTTACATTTTTAAATCCAAAATTGAAATTTAATCAATTATGCTCGAATTTTCCAGGTTATAAGTCATCCAAAATATGTATTTCAAAGATCATACACATGCATGTCCAATACATACAAGAATTCATCAAATAGAACATAAAGTGTACATGCATGCACCTAAAACTCAATAAATAGCAATTTTGAGCAACTCTTGAGAATTTTCATGATTTGATACATAAAATTGACATGCAATACATAGATTATAGGTGCATGCATTTAAATAAAACACCTAGAAGTTGGCAAGTATTTTTCCACCCACCTTAAATTGGAAAGTTGTGAAATAAAAAGGGAAAATTTCACAACTTTGGATGAGGTCACTTAGGTCAGCCCCTAAGTTAAGAAATATCAAAAATTTGGAGTTAGAAAAATGAGAGAAAAATCAAGGAGAAATAGAAGGAGATAAGAAAATTGGAAAGACTACACTTTACCTTGTGTAGTAGGTGATTTGAAACTAGTTGAAGCTTCAAATTTGGAAATTTTGGTTCAACTCCAAAATCACCTAAGGTCAGCCCCTATTTCTCAAAAATTAAAAAGGGGTGTCAAAATTTGAAAAAAAATAGGAAGAAGAAGAAAAATACACAAGAGTCCATTATCTTACCTTATAGTCTAAATCTTCAAAATTTCTTCAAGTCTTGAAATCTTCTTCAAGGTGATGTCAAGCTCTAGTCTTCAAAGTCTTCTAAATGTACCTCCAAAATTAAAATTTGAGCTTAAGTTAAGAGGTGAAAAGAGGTAGCTAGAGGATATCAAGATAAATTGGAGAACAACATTTCTTACCTTGTAGTAGTAGGTGGTTCGAATTTTTTGACTATTAAGGAGGAAAGTCTTGAAAATTTTCTAAGTGTTGAAGAAGAAGGTAAGAAGGAAGAGTAGAGAGAAGTATGAGGCTTTTTAGAGAGAGGTAGGAGAATTTTGTAAGAGTTGTATGTGTTGAATAAAAATTAAAATGGAGGCTTGCAATTCTGGCCTCTTGGCCGTGTGATAGGGAGAGAGGGGAAGAGAAAATTTTGCAAGCCTTGTGTTATGTTGTTGCATGGGGAACAATAGGGTGGTCAAAGGTATGGGCTTGAATGGTGTTGGGGAATATTGAGAAGAATGTTGGGTAAGTGGGAGGATGTTGGGAAAAAATATAATAAAGAATTGAGGTATAAGAAAATGTGTATAATGTTTGAATTAATGGTGTAATTATACACAAGATGACTAATATAAGGTGTAAGTGTACAAGAGTTGGATGATATTTTTACTCCAAAAATCCCATGTTGGCCGTCCACTATACGGGTATTATGGTAATTCCATATTTTTTTTTTGTCCCAAATTTGATTATAATAGATGAAATATATCAATCTCCAAAATAATTAGTGATTTCCTTGATCACTTATAAGTCTCATGATCACTTAATCTAAATCAAAATCTTAATTCTATAAGGTAAAAGTCTCTAAAATAAATAGTCTCTTAAAATTCTAAGGTGACTAATAAATACAAAAATAGTAATAATGATAAGTCAAGTGATTATAAATGTGAAATAGAATTAATAAAGATCATGATCACAAGCAATTAAATAAATAAAATAAAATACAATATATATATATATATATATATATATATTAATGATAATTCTTTGTGAAGCCCCGATTTTTTCCGAGCTTATAATTGATTCTTATTGTCGTCTATGTATTTGATCGACTATTTTACCGCGTCACTTTGACGGGTAATTATTAATAATATATATATTTAGTATTTTATTTCATTTTATTTATTACTTGTGATCATGATCTTTATTAACTCTATTTATCTTTTATGATCACTTGATTGATCATTATTATTATTTTTGTATTTATTAGTCACCTTAGAATTTTAAGAGACTATTTATTTTAGAGACTTTTACCTTATAGAATTAAGATTTTGATTTAGATTAAGTGATCATGAGACTTATAAGTGATAAAGAAAATCACTAATTATTTTGGAGATTGATATATTTCATCTATTATCATCAAATTTGGGACAAAACAAATATGGAATTACGATAATGCCCTTAGTATGGACGACCATGATGATATTTTGGAGTAAAAATATCATCCAACTCTTATACACCTACACATTATATTAGTCATCTTGTGTATAATTATACCATTAATTCAAACATTATACACATCATCTCTTACATTAATTGTTTATTATTAATTTTTCCAACATGTTGGAAGTCTTCCAACATTCCATTCAAACCATCTCATGCCCATACCTTTGACCTTCAAAATGTCTCCCATGCAAGAGGCAAAAGGTAAGACACAAAATTAAGCAAAATTATCTCCCTCTCTCCCCATAGTACACGGCCATTAGGCCATTTTTGTGCCAAAAATTCATCTCATTTTATCACCAATACATTCAAGTCTTGCAATTTTTCTCCTCCTTCTCTCTAAACTTCCTACTTCTCTCTACTCTTTCTTCTTACCTTCTTCTTCAACACTTAGAAAATTTTCAAGATTTTTCCTCCTTATAACCAAAAAAGTCGAACACCCCCCTTCACAAGGTATGAAATTTTGTTCTCCAATTTATCTTAATATCATCTACCTACCTCTTCTCACTTCTTGACTTAAGATAATTTTGGTTTTTGGAGGTACATTTAGAAGACCATTTGAAGACTAGAGCTTGATATCATCTTGAAGAAGGACTTCAAGACTTGAAGAAGAACTAGTAGAGAAATTTGGACTACAAGGTAAGAATTGGACACTAGAACCCTTCTTTCCTCTTCTTTCTATTTTTTTTCAAATTTTAACACCCCTTTTTCATTTTTGAGAAATAGGGGCTGACCTTAGGTGATTTTGGAGTTCAACCAAAATTTCCAATTTTAAAGCTTCAACTAGTCTCCAATCACCTACTACACAAGGTAAAGTGTAGTCTTTCTCATTTTCTTATCTCCTTCTTTTTCTCCTTAATTTTTCTCTCATTTTTCTAACTTTAAATTTTTGATATTTCTTGACTTAGGGGCTGACCTAAGAAGCCTCATCCAAAAATTGTGAAATTTATCCTTTTATTTCACAATTTCCAATTTTAAGGTGGGTGGAAAAATACTTTCCAACTATTAGGTGTTTTTATTAAAATGCATGTAGAAATTTTGATCATGAGCCTTGAGATATATAATCTATGTATTGCATGTCAATTTTATGTATCAAATCATGAAAATTCTCAAGAGTTGCTCAAAATTGCTATTTATTGAATTTTAGGTGCATGCATGTACAATTTAATGTTCTATTTGATGAATTCTTGTATGTATTGGACATGCATGTGTATGATCTTTGAAATCCATGTTTTGGATGACTTATAACCTGGACAAGTCGAGCATAATTGATTAAATTTCAATTTTGGACTTAAAAAATGCAAAAATGGAAAGTTGGTGGACTAAATTGCAAGAAAATAAAAGTTAAAGGACCCCTCTGCAAATTTCGAATTTTAGGACTGTACTCAGGTTCAAAAATGACTTTTGGACATTTTAATAAAGTTTTAAGATTTTTAAGATAAATAAAATCAACCCTTAAAAGCCCAAGGACTAGATTGTAAAATTTTAGAAGTTTGAGGGCTACTTTGCATTTTTTGAAACTGTACCAGACCTTACTTTCAAAATTTGAAATTTCACTCTTAAGGGACTGTAAATGACATATTTTAAATCTATTCCAAAAATCCAAGTGTTTAGGGCTTGGAAAGTAATTTTCTAAAATTGAGGGACTAATGTGTAAAATACTAAACTTGAGGACCCAAATGAAATTTCCAGGACTTATGCAGCCCATGCACCTGGAAATACTAATTTAACTATAACTTAATTATATTTTGGACCCAAGGTTCAAATTTTATAACAATTGGACCCCTAAAAAGCCTTAAAGGCAATTATTTCAAAATGGGACAAAAATGATATTTTCAAAAGCTAAAGGACCTACACTTATTTCTTTAAAACACTGCTTTTGTCCCAATATCCTACCAACCTTAGTGACATTTTCCAACTGTAATCACATTAAAATCCTTTCCGGTTTGTGAGTTCCGATTATTTTAAACTTAAGGTCCGAAATGATAATTTTTACAAATTTGGGGCCAATGTGAGAATTTTATAAAAACTCGACCTCAAAACTTTAAAAACCTGAATCTCTGGACAATTTGGAGAATTTAGGAACTGACCTCATAATTTTTCAAGGTCGGGATATTTATTTATTCAATTTTTAACCCCAAAAGTTTGGGTTTTTACAAAACGGGGCTAAATTGTAATTTTTCTTTTATAAAGGACCTAACCCAAATTATTATCTCTTTTACTAAAATAACCCTGGACCCTCTGACTTGGAGATTTAATTAAAGTATTTTATTTTCCCTAAAACCCTTGACTTATCGGATCAATTTGACCGATTAATACCCGATCGCGGAGCGACTTCCTCGCCTTGCGATTTTGAATCTATAACGGGACTTATGTTCCACCTAATCTTTCAAGATATCGAAGGTTGCTTATCCTTACGATAATCATCTTCATCCAAAAACTCCACCAACTCCATAATTGCCACTCGCGTTTTTCAAAATTTTCCTGAACTGCTTCCCTGAATCAATAATACTCGACTGCCTGAACTTGTATTTACTTTCCTGCTTGAGTCAACTTGGTGTGTCGAGCTCACAGTAGGAATGGATACGTCGGGGATGGAACCGGGCAGCTCGGCTGCTATTCCACTCTTCCAGCCCCATCGTCCTAATCCCACAACTGAGGGACGAAGTTTGTCCAAGGGAAACGTGTCGTAGTACTTGAGGTATAATCATGATTATGACAATCCAGGCCTAGCTAGCTCTACTGTGGATTTGTTTTTGCCTATGGAGCGATAAGGTGACAGGTCTTGGACCATCTTGCTCGGGGAGTTACAAGGAAGAATGAATGAATCGCTGTCTGATCCACACGATTCCGGAGTTATCGGACCTATTTGGTTGGCGCTATAAATCCATACGCAATCGCTACTTGTTTTGCATTGGTTGGCGCTACAAATCCGTACACAACCATTATCGCCTTGCATGGGATTGGCGTTACATTTCCGCACGCAATCCTACTGTCTTGATTGAATCACATAGTGCTGTGTGACCATGAACTATTTTCTTGAATCTGTATAAGTATATTACTTAAATATATTTATCACGACGCTTGTGGATGTGTGTAAATTCATGCATCATACTCACGCGTTTTCATATAACTGTTTTCTCGCATTAACTATATATATCGCCACACTTACACACGATCACCCCATCCACTGAGATTTCTGTCTCATCCCCACCTGTTTTCTAACCTTTAGATGAGGACTTCGTTGAAGATGCTGAACCGGCCTTGGATTGAACCCTTGTACTCCGCTTGTTGGATTCACTACTTCTTGTTGTTATTGATGGACTCATTTCTTTTGATTGTTGTTGGAATGTTTTATTTTCCTTTCATTCCGGTTTGTAATTGAAGGGCGTAGGACCCTTTGACTTTTAAGCTGTTATCGTTGGTTGGTTTTCGAGGATGTAATTTGGATTGTGGATTGTGGACTGTCGATCAAATACATAGACGACAATAAGAATCAATTATATGTTCGGAAAAATCGGGGCTTCACATTAATCGGTTGAGACGATCCGATAAGTCAAGGGATTTTGAGAAAATAAAATATTTTAATTAATAATTATAGTCATAGGGTCCAGGGATGTTTTAGTAAAAGGAAAATAATTTGAGTTAGGTCCTTGATAAAAAGAAAATTTACAATTAGCCCCGTTTTGTAAAAACCAATACTTTTGGGGTTAAAAATTGAATAAATAAATATCCCGACCTAGAAAAATTATGAGGTCAGTTCCTAAAATCTCTAAATTGTTCAGAGATTTAGGTTTTTAAAGTTTTGAGGTAGAGTATTTATAAAATCCTCACATTTGCCCCAAATTTGTTAAAATTATCATTTCGGACCTTAAGTTTAAAATAATCGGAACTCACAAACCGGAAGGGTTTTTAATGTGATTCTAGTTGGAAAATGTCACTAAGGTTAGTAGGATATTGGGACTAAATCTGTTTTTGAAAGAAATAAGTGTAGGTCCTTTACCTTTTGAAAATCTCATTTTTGTCCCATTTTGAAATAATTGCCTTCAAGGCTTTTAGGGGTTCAATTGTTATGAAATTTGAACCTTGGTTACAAAATATAATTAAGTTATAGTTAAATTAGTATTTACAGGTGCATGGGCTGCATAAGTCCTGGAAATTTCATTTGGGTCCTCAAGTTTAGTCTTTTACACTTTAGTCCCTCAATTTTAGAAAAATTATTTTCCAAGCCCTAAACACTTGGATTTTTGGAATACATTTGAAATATGTCATTTCCAATCTCTTAAGAGTGAAAATTTCAAATTTTAAAATTAAGGTCTGGTACAGTTTAAAAAAATTGCAAAGTAGCCCTTAAACTTCTAAAATTTTACAATATAGTCCTTGGGCTTTTAAAGGTTGATTTTATTTATCTTAAAACTCTTAAAACTTTATTAAAATGTCCAAAAGTCATTTTTGAACCTGAGTACAGTCCCAAAATTCGAAATTTGCAGAGGGGTCCTTTAACTTTCATTTTCTTGCAATTTAGTCCACCAACTTTCCATTTTTATTTTTTTAGGTCCAAAATTGAAATTTAATCAATTATGCTCGACTTGTCCAGGTTATAAGTCATCCAAAACATGGATTTCAAAGATCATACACATGCATGTCCAATTAATACAAGAATTCATCACATATAACATTAAATTGTACATGCATGCACCTAAAGTTCAATAAATAGCAAATTTGAGCAACACCTGAGAAATTTCAAGACTTGATACATAAAATTGACATGCAATACATAAATTATATATCTCAAGGGCTCATGATCAAAATTCTACATGCATTTTAACAAAAGCACCTAGAAGTTGAAAGAGTTTTTCCACCCACCTTAAAATTGGAAAGTTGTGAAATAAAAGGATAAATTTCACAACTTTGGATGAGGCCACTTAGGTCAGCCCCTAAGTCAAGAAATATCAAAAATTTGGAGTTAGAAAAAGAGAGAAAAATTAAGGAGAAAAAGAAGAAGATAAGAAAATTGGAAAGACTACACTTTACCTTGTGTAGTAGGTGATTTGAAACTAGTTGAAGCTTCAAATTTCGAATTTTCGGTTCAACTCCAACATCACCTGAGGTCAGCCCCTATTTCTCAAAAATGAAAAAGGGGTGTTAAAATTTAAAAAAAATAGGAAGAAGAAGAAAGAAGGGTTCTAGTGTCCAATTCTTACATTGTAGTCCAAATTTCTCTACTAATTATTTTTCAAGTCTTCTAATTTCACCACTATGCATGCATGTCTTCAAGTGGTCTTCTAAGTACCTCAAAATCCAAAATTCAAACTTAAATTAAAAAGAGAAGGTGATGAGTAGTAAGATTTTAAGTTGAATTGAGGAGCGAAATTTCTTACCTTGAGATAGGGGGGTTCGAATTTTTGGTTTTTTAAGTAGAGAGATTGTTTGTTTTGGTTTAGATGTTTGAAGAAAGAAAATGTGTTTGATGTTAGGAAGAAGATGTTCTTGAAGGTATGAAGATAGGCTTGAAGATGTGAAGAACTTGTGTTTGAATATTTGAAGATGTGAAGAAGTGGTACTTGACGATATGAAGAACTTATGTTTGAAGATTTGAAGATGTGAAGAGTTGGTGTTTGAGGATTTGAAGATGTGAATGATTTTTTGAGAGAGGTTAGATAGGAGGAGGATAATTTGCTTGAGAATCAAAATGTGTTGGATGAAATGAACAAAATTTGTTCATTTTTGTTCAATGTGGCCGTCCACATTAGGGAGAGAGGGAGAGATTTTTGTATAATTTTGTGTCTTGAATTTTGCTTCTTGCATGGGAGACATTTTGGTGGTCAAAGGTATGGGCATGGAATGGGTTTGAATGGAATGTTGGGAAGACTCCAACATGTTGGGAAATTTAATAATAAAGAATTTATGTATAAGATGATGTGTATAATGTTTGAATTAATGGTATAATTATACACAAGATGACTATTATAAGGTGTAAGTGTACAAGAGTTGGATGATATTTCTACTCCAAAAATCTCATCATGGCCGTCCATTATAGGGCAATTTGGTAATTCCATTTTTTTTTGTCCCAAATTTGATGATAATAGTTGAATAATATCAATCTCCAAAATAATTAGGGATTTCCTTGATCAATTATAAGTCTCACAATCACTTAATGTAAATCAAATTCTTAATTCTATAAGGTAAAAGTCTCTAAAATAAATAGTCTCTTAAAATTCTAAGGTGACTAATAAATACACAAATAGTAATAATGATCAATCAAGTGATCATAAATGCAAAATAGAATTAACAAATGATCATGATCACAAGTAATAAATAACATGAATTAAATTGCAAAATATATATCATTAATAATTACCCGTCAAAGTGACACATTAAAATAGTCGATCAAATACATAGTCGACAAAAAGAATCAATTACATGCTCGGAAAAATCAGGGGCTTCACATCCTCCCCTTCTTAAAAGAATTTGGTCCCCAAATTCTTTTCAGAATAGTTCTAGATATTGATTTCTCATGTCTTCTTCCATCTCCCATGTTGCGTCTTCGTCTCGGTTGTGGTTCTGCCACACCACTTTAACCATCGGAATCTCTCTCTTATGCAACTGACGTACCTGCTGATCAATGATCCGGATCGGCCTCTCGGTGTAGGATAAATTTTCCATTAGAGGAGGAGTGTCACGAGTGATGATATGTTCGGGGTATGGTTGATACTTCTTAAATCTTGATACGTGGAATACATCGTGCATTCCCGCATATGGTGCTGGTAACTCGAGTCGGTAGGCTAACTTTCCAATTCTCTGTAAACTCTTGTAAGGTCCAACATATCTAGGACTCAACTTGCCTCCTTTCTTCGGATTGATCAATCCTTTCCGTGGTGAGAGTCTGAGAAATACTTCATCTCCGACTTCAAATTCCAAATCCTTTCTTCTCTTGTCCGCGTAACTCTTTTGGCGGCTCTGAGCTGTGCGAATCCGCTCCTTGATCAGTTTGACCTTTTCCATGGCCTCCTGAACTAAGTCAACCCTTGGAATCGAGGGCGAATTCCGTTTCTCTTTCGGAGTCCATTGGTCATCAATCTCCCAGTGCAGTGGGGATCTACATTTTCGCCCATATAATGCCTCGTAGGGTGCTATCCCAACTTCCTTGGAAATCCAATGTGCAGGCTCGCAGCATATCTTCAAGGGTTTGAATTGTTCGCTCAGACTGTCCATCAATTTGTGGATGTCTTCTTTGTCTTTGAAACTTAGCGAGGTACCCGATTCCTCGTGCAAGCACTTCCAAAATGGAGACAAACCTCCGGTCTCACCGATACTATGTCGATTGGTACTCCATGTAGTCGAATGATCTCGGATATAAGTCGTGCAAGTTTACGCAAGCTATCGTTTTCTTGATGGGTAAGAAGTGTGCAGATTTTGTGAGTCGGTCTACAACTACCCAAATAGCATCATGGCCTCCTCTGGTCCTTGGTAGATCCGTCACGAAGTCCATCGTTATGTGTTCCCATTTCCATTCGGGAATTCTCAACGGTTGTAGTAAACCGGATGGTCGTTGGTGTTTCGCTTTTACTTGTTGACAAGTTAAACATCTCTTAACGAACTCCGCTACCTGGTTCTTCATGTTTACCCACCAATAACTCCATTTCAAATCCTTATACATCTTGTTTCCTCCAGGATGTATAGTGTATTTTGAACGGTGTGCCTCTGCTAGGATTCTATTCCTAATCTGCTCATCACTCGGTACACAAACTCGATTCCGAAATCTGATAACTCCATCTTCAGGTACCGAGAATTCTGATCTCTCTCCTTTAAGTATCTTCTCCTTCAGTTTTTGAAGATGCACATCTCTCCCTTGTGCTTCCTTGATCTCATTCAGCAGATCGGGTTTAACTAAAATGTTAGCACATGAAATCTGAGTATTGGTTCTCGTCAGATTTCAATTGCTCATCTCTTCTAATGATTCCAACTCTCGAATCATAAGGCTGGCTAAGCTCGCCTTTCTGCTCAAAGCATCAGCTACTACGTTAGCTTTCCCGGGATGGTATTGAATATCAAAGTGATAGTCCTCAATCAACTCCATCCATCTCCGTTGCCTCAGATTGAGATCTTTCTGGGAGAATAGATACTTCATGCTCTTATGATCTGTGAAAACCGTGAATGTTGCTCCAAAGAGATAGTGTCTCCATTTCTTTAACGCGAACACTATCGCTGCCAATTCCAAGTCATGCGTTGGATAATTGGCTTCATATGGTTTGAGCTTTCGTGATGCATAAGCGATGACTTTTCCTTCCTGCATGAGCACTGCTCCTAGTCCTTCATTTGATGCATCACTGTAGACGACGAAGTTTTCTGTTCCCTTTGGAAGAGCTAAGACTAGAGCTGTAGTAAGTCATTTCTTCAGCTCTTGGAAACTAGCTTCGCACTTGTCATTCCACTTAAACTTGACTTGCTTCTATGTTAGTCGAGTGAGCGGTCCGGCTATCTTGGAGAAGCCCCGGATAAATCTTCGATAATATCCAGCTAGTCTAGAAACTCGATTTAAAATTCTGAGACTCGGGTTGTTTCCATTCAACCACTGCTTGTACCTTCGAAGGATCTACGGCGATCCCGGTGCCGGATACTATGTGTCCCAAGAACGCGACTTCACTAAGCCAAAATTCGCACTTGCTGGATTTGGCATACACCTTATGCTCTCGTAGTGTCTCCAAAACAATTTTCAGATGACATTCATGCTCTTCTCTAGACTTAGAGTATACAAGTATGTCATCAATGAAAATCACTACGAATTGATCCAAATAAGGTTGAAAGACTCGATGCATCAGATCCATAAATGCTGCCAGTGCGTTTGTCAGACCAAAAGGCATCACTACAAACTCGTAGTGTCCATATCGGGTTTGAAATGCAGTTTTGGAAATGTCTCCTTTGCGGATCTTCAGTTGGTAATATCCTTGTTGTAAATCAAACTTCGAGTACATCGTCGCTCCTTGAAGTTGATCAAATAGTTCGTCTATCCTCGGGATGGGATATTTGTTCTTGATGGTCACGCTATTAAGACCACGATAATCTATATATATTCTTAATGTGCCATCTTTCTTTTTGACAAACAGCATAGGTGCTCCCCACGGAGACGTACTCGGTCGGATAAATCCCACATCCATCAGTTTCTGTAATTGCGTCTTCAACTCTTGCAACTCAAGAGGAGCCATTCTATACGGTGTTCTGGCAAATGGGGCAGTCCCTGGTAACACCTCGATGGTGAACTTGACTTCCCTATCTGGAGGGACAGTGGTGAGTTCTTGTGAAAAATACATCCGTGTATTCTGATACTATAGGTACTTGGTTGATTTGTGTCTCAACCTTGGGTTTGTTAATTACAAACGCCAAGTACCCTTGAGCCCCTCTAGTGATCGCCTTCCTCGCTTTCATTGCTGAAATGATTGGGGTAATCGTAACTCGTGCCCTTCCCGAAATTTCCACTTCGGGTTTTCCGGGTTCACATAGCTTAATGAACTTATTATGGCAGTCCATTTGTGCATGGTGTGCAGACAACCAGTTCATTCCCAATATCACGTTGTATTCGGATATAGGTAATAAGATCAAATCGGCAGGAAAATTCATCTCATCAATCTTAACTTCGCATGCATTATAGATAATATCTGTTATCTGACTTGCGCCCATAGGAGTTGACACTTCTAGACATATAGGCATATGTTCCATGCATGCATGCAGTTTATGTACAAAATGCGGTGCAACAAATGAATGCGTTGATCTAGGGTCGAACAGTATTTTAGCATAGTGGTTAGATACTAGAAGCGTACCTTCCACCACGTATGTTGCCTCCGGAGCCTCATGTCCGGCTAGTGCAAATGCTCGAGCGGGCATCCTTGCCCGATTACCCTGGCCATTTCCCGGCCGGGGCACTGCGTCTGTTTGGTTCGATCCTTGTACCGGGCAATCTTTCGGTGGTGTCGATTACTACCCAGCGCAAACAGTTTCCTTGTTTACGCCAACAGTCATTGGCAGTATGTCCCGGTTTCTGGCAATGTGCACACACTTGACCTGGCTTTCCTTGTACTGACCCTTTCCCTTTATCTGTCTTATTAACCGGTCCCTTCTGAAACTTAGCAGGCGGCTTAGATGACTGTCCCACAGCTGTCCTCTTAAGACTTTTTGATGGCCTACTCTGCTGAATTTGTCCAATACGGTTGATCCGACTCTATATAAGAGCCCTTTACCGCTATGGGCCGAGTAGGTTGTTATTTCAACAGTCAACAGTTGTTTTTGAAGTTCCAGTTTCAATCCTCTAGTGAACTTGTAAAGTTTATCCTCTTCGGTACTGATTGTCCCCAGAGCATACTTGGATAATCGATGAAATTCGGACTCATACTAAGCTACAGACATGTTCCCCTGCCTCAACCTATGGAATTCATCCCGGCGCACCTCTTTCACAATCTGTGGAATGTACTGTTCATTGAACTCAGCCAAGAAATTACCCCATATTCTGGCTACTCGATCCTGTTCCCACCTTCCCTCAACTGCCCTCCACCAGTCTCTAGCAGCCGATTCTAGACGAAATACGGCGAGTGTGACTTTCTGCTCATATGAATATTGGAGAGCATTGAAGATATTCTCCAGTTTTTCTATCCATTCTTCTGCCTTCAAGTCATCCGGTTCTCCTAAGAAAGTCGGTGGGTCGAACCGTAGAAATCGCTCCAACGTGCCATCGTTCGCCTCTCTGGCGGGTTCGGGAGCACGGTGTTGAGGATCTGCCTGTTGCCTCATGAAAACCAGTTTTTGTTGTAGAGCATGTTGTTAGATAAATGTTTTTATCATGATTTTGATGATTTTGTTCGATTTTGTCAAATGAGTTTTTAAATCAAAACAATGTCCCTAAATGTTGTCTAAATACTTCCGATCGACTTAAAATGTTTTTACTATTTTTCGGAGTATTTTTTGGAGTTTATTTTCGATAAGAAATTGGACAACACATTTGTTTCAGGCTTGACCGGTCGCCCTATAGGGCAACCCGTACCTGAGTTGAGTTTTGAAACAGAAAATGGGGCGTAAGAAAAATAGGAGAGGGTGACCGGTCGACCCCTGGGCGACCGGTACCTGGGAGCAGCTATTTTGGTTCAGTCTTCTCTGTTTCGTATTTCTTTCAACCTCAACCGGTCATTGTTAAGGGCGACCGGTCGCACCCCCCTCCGACCAGTCCCCCTTTGTAAAATTCGCTGAAATTCAATTTCAATCTTATCTCTGCGCGACCGGTCGCACCCCTTGTTTATCAACAAACTATCCGTTGCATTTTCGATGACTTTTCCCTATTTTGTGGGATTGATTTCTATGACTCTATTGATGATTTTAAATGGTTTCTTTTGCAGCAAATCACTCCCCAAGGAGGAGCCTATGTCTGGAAATGGAAGCCAAGTCCTCTCCTATAAATAGAGGCTTCATTCAAGCAACAAGACACAACACTCTACACAAGCAAAGAGCAATCAAGCAAACACTTTCATATATCTTGTTGTATTAGCCTTAGCACTTTCACTTGCACAAATTTGAGGTCTAGGCTGTCAATTCTTGATTACACTTGTACTCATATTTTATCAATTATTATTGAGTTGTAATCTTGATTTTGGTCATCATTCAACACAAGACATCCTTGTGAGTATTCTTGTGGTAAGAATACATTTGGGTGATCTAGGTGATAGGTGTTTGAAGGTTGTGGTAATCTTCAAAGGTGTTGTAAGAGGATTGCGGTAATCCTAAAGGTGGTGTAAGAGGGTTGTGGTAATCCTCAAGGTGTTGTATTAATTTTTGGTAAATTAATAAAATCTTTTTTTCTTTTTGAAATCCATCCCAGATATACTGGGGTGGTAGTAGATTAGGCCCTAGGTGGTTTGAACTACTATAAATCGACGTGTGCTATTTACTTTCCGCACTTAGCATTTCATCTTTGCTTGAGTTTTACGAAAAAGAGGGAAAAATCTGAAAAACCGGGATAATCTATTCCCCCCTCTAGATTATAGTAGCCACTTGGACTAACAAGTGGTATCAAAGCCAAACTCTTTGGCTAGCTCGTTCGGAGTAAAGAGGAAAGATCCATGGCTACATATGATGCTCATCTCACCACCGGCGCCTCCACCAACAAGCCACCACTATTCGACGCCAACAACTACGCATTTTGGAAAGACCGTATGGAGTGCTTTCTACAAGGGTGTGGGTTCGACATTTGAAATGTGGTCATTGAAGGAGTTGATCAACCAACCAAGAAATCGGAGGATGGCACCTCGACTCCTAAACCTTTCAAGGAGTTCGATGAAAACGATAAAAAGGCTTTCTCTCTAAACGGTAAAGCCTTAAATATTTTGCATTGTTCTCTTACGGCTACCGAGTATAATCGCATAATAGGCATAAGGTCGGCACATGAGGTTTGGGAAAAATTGGAGACAATTTATGAAGGGGCTAAGAAGGTCAAGCAAGCAAGAAAGACCATGTTTGTTAAAGACTTTGAAAACTTTAACATGCATGATGGTGAAAACATCTCCAAGATCGTGGAAAGGCTTGATAATATTGTCAATCCTCTTGTGGCCCTCGGTAAAGTCATCTCCGAAGAAGACAAGGTGACTAAGGTATTGAATGCTCTTCCCGGCTCATGGTCCGAAAAAGTAACGGCAATCACAGAGGCACAAAACCTTGAGACACTCAAATTTGACGAGCTTATTGGAAACCTCCTCGTCTATGAAGTCTATCTCAAGGAGAGGAAAAATTTCAAACCATCCATAAATCAATCGGGTATGCAAATTATCCCTAAAGGTCTTGCTTCTTCTTCTAATAATGCATACTATGATAATGATGATGATGATGAGGAGACGGCCGCACTTGTTCGAAAATTTGCAAAATTTGAGAATAAAAATAAAGCAAGAAAACCAAGAGATAATGCTTGCTTTAAATGCGGAAAACCCAGGCACTTCATTGCCGATTGCCCAAAGCTCGATGAAGAGGAGCAAAAGAAAAGGAAGCCCTTCACGAAAAAGAAGGCTCTAAATGCGGAGGTCAATGAATCGAGTTCCTATGCATGTTAGTAATATTACTTGCTTTTATTGCGGTGAGAAGGGACACGCCGTAAATACTTGTCGGGCTAGAAATAGCTCAAATTATTGTTGGAGACCTAAAAGTCTCAAAGTTAATCCCAAAGGACCCAAGCACTTTAGGGTACCACAAAATAATGTCATATTAGGTACCCGGCGGAATAATAATCGAGGAAAATACATACCGCCAAAAAGACATCAAATGACCATTTCATTTGATCAAAGGAGAAGACAACATCAATATAAATTTCCAAGAGAAAGACACTATCAACAATGGGAAGAACACAATCCTTGGAAATGGAGCAATTGGAGAAGCTATCATCAACAAGATGATTTTCAAAGGGGAAGATATCATCAACAATGGAAACGGCACAACACATGGAAAAGGCGTAATTGGTAAATCGTATCTCCCCATTTAAATATGCATTTTATTTTGTTATTATGCATGTTTTTATTTGTGCCTAAATTTTCAAAATGAGTTTTCAAGTATTTATTTTTAATTAAGGTCTTCAATTAATATTTGTGTTTTTAAAATCTTTTGAAAAAGGAGACCTTAAATGATATTTTTAAAACTCTTGTGCATTTACTTAGACTTATGTGGTTTATTGTCTCTATGTATTTATATAGCATAAGCATGCTAAGATATCTCTTATTGCTTAGCCTACACTTGTATCATTATGTTTGTGCAAAACGTGTTTAAGAATTGTGTAGGACATATATATTTTCATCAATGGTTATTTTCTCAAGAGAGGACCATAAACTATCGAAGTACGTTCATCATTTGTATTCATCCTAAAGACTCGATATATTTTTGTCATATGCCTATGTGCTTGTTTTTCAAAGTATTTTATACAAGTGCTATTAAGAGGATTTTTTTGATTTTTTTAAAAAGGCATTATTTGAACATTTAATTTTTTAAGTTATGCATTTTATTGCACATATAAAATTATTCTTGGTTGCTTTGTCAAAGCTCTTGTTCATATGCTTCTTGTAAACGAGGTCTCAACTATATGCTCTTGAATTTTTCAAATTTCAAAAGAGACCTTATATAGCTTCATATAAGCTTATTTGAACTTAAATGTTTTATGAAACTCTTGATGATTTGTTTGAAAGCATAGTATGTGTTACTTGTTATTATGTCTCTATTTTTCGATATTACTATGCTCTTGTGCAAGATATCTTGATTAAGATTTTGCAGAAATTTTTTGAACTTTGGAACAAGCTTGATGACCAAGGCAAAGTTAGTAGCTCTAAGGTATTATCAAGAAGAAGGTATTGATTTTGATGATATATTTGCTTCCGTGGTTTTTCACATTTTGCTTGCCTATTCTTGTTTTAAGAAAATTTCAAGCTTTACCAAATGGATGTTAAATCCAATTTTCTAAATGGTTTTACTCAAGAAGAAGTCTATGTAAAACCTCCGGGGTTTAAAATTTTTTCTAGGCCAAATGATTTTTATAAATGGCCTTGTATGGTTTAAATCAAGTACCATGTGTATGGTATGATAGATTTAGCTATTTTTGCTAAATGGTTTTACAAGAGGTAAAGTTTATACTACTCTCAATGTTTTTGAAAAAGGGCAAGATTATTTACTTGTACAAATCTATGATATCATTTATGGTGCTACTAATAAATTATTGTGCAAGTTATTTTCTAAGTTGATGCAAGGTGAACTTAAGATGATCATGATGGGGGAGCTAAAATTTCTTCATTGGACTTCAAGTTAAACAATGCCAAGAAAGTGGTTATAATTCACAATCAAAGTATACAAAAGTACCTTTGAAGAAGTTAGGCATT
Organism: Rehmannia glutinosa; assembly: GCA_016081115.2. Classification (NCBI taxonomy): domain Eukaryota; kingdom Viridiplantae; phylum Streptophyta; class Magnoliopsida; order Lamiales; family Orobanchaceae; genus Rehmannia; species Rehmannia glutinosa. Next base: position 74,428,323 of record CM071936.1, on the reverse strand, counting down.
GAAGAAGGAAGAATCATCTCAACCTCTATGGCTACCAATGTAAAGTTTGACAAAGGTGGAGGAAGACATATTGACTGACAAACATAATCGAGGTATGTTCACTAACTTTTCTTATTCCTTTAGACTCGACATTTTCTATGCCTTATGACTATATGCTCGGATTCAAAACTATCCCAACGAATCTCATTAAAGTGCCGTTAAGAGAAATTTTCAAATATTTGAAAGGCACTTCTTCTTATGACTTGTTGTATCCAAAGTCTTAAAACATTCTTATTTTTCGGGATAACAAGTCTGGTATATATTATTCGGTTATTCATATTCAAACTAAACATATTGAGATTCGATATATTTTTCTAAGGGATTGTGTTTCTTAAACAAAAATTTGAGATGTGCTTAATTCCTTCTCAAAGATAACTCGCGGACATTTGTTTTTTTAACCGCCGAGTATTTTACCTCATTTCGAGCTTGATTATGACATAATGTATATTAAATGAGGTCTATGATTGCATTTTCCACGTTTTTAAAACTTAGGGGCGAAAAATCGGATTTTTGGTTCAAACCTCAGATTTTGGAAAACAGAATGAAAAATTGGTCTGACTGGGGCAAGGTCGACCAGTCGCCCATGACGTCGACCGGACGCCCACTCCCCCAACCGGTCGCCCTTAACCAAAAATTGGATAAAAACGTTTATGTTCTCAGTTTCATCATTTTTGGTCTTTTGTGTTCATTTTTCATCCCCTACGCATTTTTCACACAAATTTCACTTCAAATTTGTTTTATTGCATACATTTTATATTTTGGACTTCATGAGGCTCGATTATCATCATCATTGTTCATCTTTACCTATTAAATGGTAAGAATTTCTCCTTTTAATCTCAATTGGGTTGAACCCTTGAGAATGTGCTTGTATCTTGATATCTTGTTGAAATTCTTGTATTAATATGTTGTTTCTGATGATTGATGATGAATGAATATTGTTGTATTAAAATTGGTGATGAATTTTTTTGGCTTAAACGAATTACAAAGGCATTATATTTCTCTTGTTTTATTCGACGCACGCCAAGTGTTCGACAAAATGTTTCAATGAAAAATTCATCACCTACATGATTCTATCGATTTGAAAAGTCTTCTAAGTTTATAGAAATCATGTTTTATCAATCAAATGAGCTTTTGCAAGTCAAATGATCAATGTTTCCCTTTTATTTGGAATTTAAGCTTCAATTTTCAAAACGCTCGATAAATCGATTAAATTGCGCACTTTGATATAATTGTATGATGTTTTTATCGTGCTAACATTCTTTTTGATGATTCCAAAGGCGGAGAAACAGAAAAAATGCTCATATGCTTAAAGAAGTGAAAATAAGCTCGCAAGAAAAGCTATAAGCTAGGGCTCTTAAAAGGAAAAAGCTGTGAACAATACTTAGTCCATGTGATGTATTATGGACTTTTATGCTTGACTAATGATGCTTTTGTGACAGGGGGAGCTTTTAAGCTCATGAAATTCAAGCTTTTAGCTTTTAGTTGTTTGCTTCTACTTATTTTTGTTATACATGTTGATAGGGGGAGCTTGTGCAAAAATGATTTTGAAAAAACTTTGCTCCTATCCTTGTGTGTGTTTGTACTTATGATAAATCTTGCTTGTAATGGTTTGATGTTTTAGACCGGAATTTTTTTTTGTTTTAAAATTGACATCCTAAAATTGTTTTGGTTTTTAATCATCAAAAAGGGGGAGTTTGTTAGATAAATATTTTTATCAAGATTTTGATGATTTTGTTTAAATGAGTTTTTATACCAAAACAATGTTTATGTATGTTGTCCAAAATACTCCTAAATGTTTTAAAATGTTTTTACTAATTTTTGGAGTATTTCTTAAAGTTTATTATTCGATAAAAAATTGGACAACATATTTGATGTTTTTGTGTTAATTGGTTTTTACAGTAAAAACAATGTTTATAAATGTTGTCCAAATACTCCCAAGTGATTTAAAATATTTTTACTAATTTTTTGGAGTATTTCTTGAAATTTATTTTTGATACAAATCGGACAACATTTCAATTTGGAGGTCGACCGGTCGCCCAAAACGTCGACCGATACCTGAAGAAAAGAAAACATGAAACAAAACATACTGGACTTGAAAATTGGAGCAGGGGGACCGGTCAAGCAGGGGGCTGACCGGTCGCACCCCCCTTGACCGGTCGCACCCCCCTACAACCCCGACCTGTATCGCACTATTTTCATTCAAACGTTCGAAATCTTATACAGGGCAACCGGTCGCCCTATGTAATTTTTGACAGCAAAAATTCCAACCGTTGCAATCCTTATCAGCAAGATTTACTTTTCATTTTTGTACAATATTTCTACATCTTGTGATCCTCTTTTTGTAAACAAAAGTGAAGAAGAAGGAGCCTATGTTGGTGAAGACTCTTCTATAAATAGAGGATGAATTGAAGACACAAGAGACAACAACAACACAAGCAAATACACAACAAGAAATCTGCAAATTTCCAAGCTTTCATATTCAACACTCTTGTTGTATTTATAGCCTAAGTATTACACTTTCACATCTTGAGGTCTAGGCTTTATTTCTTGATTACACTTGCACTCAAATTGTAATATTCATTATTGAGTTGTAATCTTGATTTTTGTCATCATTCAACACAAGACATCCTTGAGGGTATTCTTGTGGAAAGAATACACTTGGGTGATCTAGGTGATAGGTGTTTCAAGAGTGTGGTGCTCTTGAGGTATTGAAGAATTTGGTGTTCTTCAAGGTTGAAGATTGTGATAATCTTCACAAGGTGCCGTTGGAGATTGTGGTAATCTTCAATAGAGTATGGTAATCTCAAAGGTGGTGTTGTAGAAGAGTGTGGTGCTCTTCAAGGTGATGTTGTAAGGTGTTGTATTAATTTTGGAAATTAATAAAATCTTTTTCTTTTTGAAATCCATCCCGGAGATACTGGGGTGGTAGAGGATTAGGCCCTAGGTGGGTTGAACCTCTATAAATCGACGCGTGTTGTTTACTTCCCGCACCTTTATGATTGTCTTGGATTGTTTGATTCGAAAAAGAGGGCTAAATCGAGAAAATGGAGATAATCTATTCACCCCCCCTCTAGATTATCGTAGCCGCTTGGACTTACAATAGCAACCGAGCTGCCCGGTTCCATCCCCGACGTATCCATTCCGACTGTAAGCTCGACACACCAAGTTGACTCCGGCAGGAAAGTAAATACAAGTTTAGGTAGTCAACAAGGCAGTCGAGTATTATTGATTCAGGGAAGCAGTTCAGGAAAATTTTCGAAAATCGCGAGTGATAATTATGGCGTTGGTGGAGTTATTTGGATGAAGACGATTATCGGAAGGATAAGCAATCTTAGATATCTTGAAGATTAGGTGGAACATAAGTCCCGTTATAGATTCAAGATCGCAATACGAGGAAGTCGCCCCACGATCGGGTATTAATCGGTCAAGACGATCCGATAAGTCAAGGGGTTTTGAGAAAATAACATATTTTAATTAATAATTAAAGTCATATGGTCCAGGGCTATTTTAGTAAAAGGAAAATAATTTGAGTTAGGTCCTTGATAAAAAGAAAATTTACAATCTAGTCCTTGGGCTTTTAAAGGTTGATTTTATTTATCTTAAAACTCTTAAAACTTTTTTAAAATGTCCAAAAGTCATTTTGGAACCTGAGTACAGTCCCAAAATTCGAAATTTGCAGAGGGGTCCTTTAACTTTCATTTTCTTGCAATTTAGTCCACCAACTTTCCATTTTTGCATTTTTAGGTCAAAAATTGATATTTAATCAATTATGCTCGACTTGTCCAGGTTATAAGTCATCCAAAACATGGATTTCAAAGATCATACACATGCATGCCCAATTCATACAAGAATTCATCACATATAACATTAAATTGTACATGCATGCACCTAAAGTTCAATAAATAGCAAATTTGAGCAACACCTGAGAAATTTCAAGACTTGATACATAAAATTGACATGCAATACATAAATTATATATCTCAAGGGCTCATGATCAAAATTCTACATGCATTTTAACAAAAGCACCTAGAAGTTGAAAGAGTTTTTCCACCCACCTTAAAATTGGAAAGTTGTGAAATAAAAGGATAAATTTCACAACTTTGGATGAGGCCACTTAGGTCAGCCCCTAAGTCAAGAAATATCAAAAATTTGGAGTTAGAAAAATGAGAGAAAAATTAAGGAGAAAAAGAAGAAGATAAGAAAATTGGAAAGACTACACTTTACCTTGTGTAGTAGGTGATTTGAAACTAGTTGAAGCTTCAAATTTCGAATTTTCGGTTCAACTCCAAAATCACCTAAGGTCAGCCCCTATTTCTCAAAAATGAAAAAGGGGTGTTAAAATTTGAAAAAAATAGGAAGAAGAAGAAAGAAGGGTTCTAGTGTCCAATTCTTACCTTATAGTCCAAATTTCTCTACTAACTATTCTTCAAGTCTTCTAATTTCACCACCATGCATGCATGTATTCAAGTGGTCTTCTAAGTACATCAAAATCCAAAATTCAAACTTAAATTAAAAAGAGAAGGTGATGAGTAGTAAGATTTTAAGTTGAATTGAGGAGTGAAATTTCTTACCTTGAGATAGGGGGGTTCGAATTTTTGTTTTTTCAAGTAGAAAGATTGTTTGTTTTGGTTCAGATGTTTGAAGAAAGAAAGTGTGTTTGATGTTAGGAAGAAGATGTTCTTGAAGGTATGAAGATATGCTTGAAGATGTGAAGAACTTGTGTTTGAATATTTGAAGATGTGAAGAAGTGGTACTTGAAGATATGAAGAACTTATGTTTGAAGATTTGAAGATGCGAAGAGTTGGTGTTTGAAGATTTGAAGATGTGAATGATTTTTTGAGAGAGGTTAGAGAGGAGGAGAATTTACTTGAGAATCAAAATGTGTTGGATGAAATGAACAAAATTTGTTCATTTTTGTTCAATGTGGCCGTCCACATTAGGGAGAGAGGGAGAGATTTTTGTTTAATTTTGTGTCTTGAATTTTGCTTCTTGCATGGGAGATATTTTGGTGGTCAAAGGTATGGGCATGGAATGGGTTTGAATGGAATGTTGGGAAGACTCCAACATGTTGGGAAATTTAATAATAAAGAATTTATGTATAAGATGATATGTATAATGTTTGAATTAATGGTATAATTATACACAAGATGACTAATATAAGGTGTAAGTGTACAAGAGTTGGATGATATTTCTACTCCAAAAATCTCATCATGGCCATCCACTATAGGGCAATTTGGTAATTCCATATATTTTTTTTTTGTCCCAAATTTGATGATAATAGTTGAATAATATCAATCTCTAAAATAATTAGTGATTTCCTTGATCACTTATAAGTCTCACAATCACTTAATCTAAATCAAATTCTTAATTCTATAAGGTAAAAGTCTCTAAAATAAATAGTCTCTTAAAATTCTAAGGTGACTAATAAATACACAAATAGTAATAATGATCAATCAAGTGATCATAAATACAAAATAGAATTAATAAATGATCATGATCACAAGTAATAAATAAAATGAATTAAATTGCAAAATATATATATCATTAATAATTACCCATCAAAGTGACACGGTAAAATAGTCGATCAAATACATAGTCGACAAAAAGAATCAATCACATGCTCGGAAAAATCGGGGGCTTCACAAAAACACTACATGCATTTAACAAAAATCCCTAGAAGTTGTGAAATAAAAGGATAAATTTCACAACTTGGTATGAGGTCACTTAGGTCAGCCCCTAAGTCAAGAAATATCAAAATTTAGAGTTAGGAAAAAAAGTGAAAAATTAAGAAGAAAAAGAAGAATAAAAGAAATTGGAAATACTATACTTTACCTTGTATAGTAAGTGATTTGGAACTAGTTGAAGCCTCAACTTTTGAATTTTTGATTCACCTTCAAAATCACCTAAGGTCAGCCCCTATTTCTCAAAAATGAAAAAGGGGTGTTAAAATTTTAAGAAAATAGGAAGAAGAAGAGAAAAATAGTGTCCAAATCTTAAGATTTTTCTAAAAATTACTCTTCAAGTCTTCTAAATTGACCATCATGCATGCATGTCTTCAAGTAGTCTTCTAAGTACCTCAAAATCAAAATTTCAAACTTAAATTAAGAAGAGAAGGTGATGAGTTGTAAGATATCAAGTTTGAATTGAGGAATGAAATTTCTTACCTTTGAGATAGGGGGTTCGAATTTTTTGATTTAAGTAGGAAGAATTTTTGTTTTTGTTTAGATGTTTGAAGAAAAAAGGAGTATTTGATGATATTAAGAAGATGTTCTTGAAGGTATAAAGGTATGCTTGAAGATGTGAAGGACTTGTGTTTGAAGATTTGAAGATGTGAAGAAATGGTTCTTGAAGGTTTGAAGATATGAAGAATTGGTGTTTGAAGATTTGAAGGTATGAAGGATTGGTGTTTGAAGATTTGAAGATATGAAGGATTCTTAGAGAGAGATTAGAGAGAAGGAGGAGAATTAGTTAGGAGATTAGAATGTGTTGGATGAAATGAACAATTTTTGTTCATTTTCTTCAATGTGGCCATCCACATTGGATGAGAGGGAGGAGATTTTTTGTTTAATTTTGTGTCTTGAAATTTGTTTCTTGCATAGAGACAAAAGGGTAGTCAAAGGTATGGGCAAGGGATGGATTTGAATGGAATGTTGGGAAGACTCCAACATGTTGGAAGATTTAATATTAAAGAATTTATGTATAAGATGATGTGTATAATGTTTGAATTAATGGTGTAATTATACACAAGATGAGTACATAAGGTGTATATGTACAAGAGTTGGGTGGTATTTCTACACCAAAATACTCCCTATTGCCGTCCACCTAGGGGTATTGTGGTAATTCCATATATTTTTGTCCCAAATTTGATGATAATAGATGAATAATATGTCACGCCCCCAATGGGACGCGACGACGATCCACAACTTAAATACAAATAACCAAACAGTCTAGACGAATATCATCGAGAACCCAATGAAACAGAGTCAATAGCAGCGGAATAAAGAACAAGTACAAATTACAACTTACAGTCCACAATATCCATAATCCAAATTACATCCCCGAGATGATCTAAAGATAACAACTTAAAAGTCAAAGGGTCCTACGCCCTTCAGTTACAAATCGGAATGAAAAGAAATACAAGAGTCCAACAACAACAACAAGAAGTAGTAAGTCCAACAAGCGGAGTACAAGGGCTCAATCCGTAGTCGGTTCAGCATCTTCAATGAAGTCCTCATCTAAAGGTTAGAAAACATGTGGGGATGAGACATAAATCTCAGTGGATGGGGTGATCGTGTGCAAGTGTGGCGATATTTATAGTTAATGCGAGAAAACAGTTATATGAAAATGCGTGAGTATGATGCATGAAATCACACACAGTCCACAAGCGTCATGATAAATATATTTAAGTAATATACTTATACAGTTCAAGAAAACAGATTCATGGTCACACAGCACTATGTGATTGATCAAAGCGGTAGGATTGCGTACGGAAATGTAACGACAATCCCATGCAAGACAAATAATGCTTGCGTACGGATTTGTAGCGCCAACCAATGCAAAACAAGTAGCGGTTGCGTACGGATTTGTAGCGCCAACCAAACGGGTCCGATAACTCCGGAATCGTGTGGATCAGATTGCGATTCCTTCGTTCTTCCTTGTAACTCTCAGGCAAGATGGTCCAAGACCTGTCACCTTATCGCTCCGTAGGCAAAGACAAAATCTACAGTGGAGCTTGCAAGGCTCGGATCTGTCATAATCATGATTATACCTCAAGTACTACGACCCGCTTCCCTTGGACACTCCGTCCCTCAGTTGCGGGATTAGGACGATGGGGCCGGAAGAGTGGAATAGCAGCCGAGCTGCCGGTTCCATCCCCGACGTATCTATTCCTCATTGTGAGCTTGACACACCAAGTTGACTCAGCGGGAAAGTAAATACAAGTACTGGTGATCAACCAGCAATGAGTATTATTGATTCAGGAAACTTGATTCAGGAAAATTTTTGATAATTCACGAGTAGCAATATGGCGTTGGTGGAGTTATTTGGATAAAGATGATTATCGGGAGGATAAGAAATCTTCGGTATCTTGAAAGGTTAGGTGGAACATAAGTCCCGTTATAGATTCAAAACCACAAGACGAGGAAGTCGCCCCGCGATCGGGTATTAATCGGTCGAATCGGTCCGATAAGTCAAGGGTTTTTGAGAAAATAAAATACTTTAATTAAATTTCCAAGTCAGACGGTCCAGGGCTATTTTAGTAAAATGGAAAATAATTTGAGTTAGGTCCTTTATAAAAGAAAAATTACAATTTAGCCCTGTTTTGTAAAAACCAAAACTTTTGGGGTTAAAATTGAATAAATAAATATCCCGACCTTGAAAAATTATGAGGTCAGTTCCTAAATTCTCCAAATTGTCCAGAGATTCAGGTTTTTAAAGTTTTGAGGTCGAGTTTTTATAAAATTCTCATATTGGCCCCAAATTTGTAAAAATTGTCATTTTGGGCCTTAAGTTTAAAATAATCGGAACTCACAAACCGGAAGGGCTTTTAATGTGATTCCAGTTGGAAAATGTCACTAAGGTTAGTAGGATATTGGGACAAAAGCAGTTTTTAAAATAAATAAGTTTAGGTCCTTTAAGTTTTGAAAATCTCATTTTTGTCCCATTTTGAAATATTTGCCCTTAAGGCTTTTAGGGGTCCAACTGTTATGAAATTTGAACCTTGGGTCCAAAATATAATTAAGTTATAGTTACGTTAGTATTTCCAGGTGCATGGGCTGCATAAGTCCTGGAAATTTCATTTGGGTCCTCAAGTTTAGTCTTTTACACTTTAGTCCCTCAATTTTAGAAAAATTACTTTCCAAGCCCTAAACACTTGGATTTTTGGAATAGATTTAAAATATGTCATTTACAGTCCCTTAAGAGTGAAAATTTCAAATTTTGAAAGTAAGGTCTGGTACAGTTTCAAAAAATGCAAAGTAGCCCTCAAACTTCTAAAATTTTACAATCTAGTCCTTGGGCGTTTAAGGGTTGATTTTATTTATATAAAAACTCTTAAAACTTTATTAAAATTTACAAAAGTCATTTTTGAACCTGAGTACAGTCCCAAAATTCGAAATTTGCAGAGGGGTCCTTTAACTTTCATTTTCTTGCAATTTAGTCCACCAACTTTTCATTTTTACATTTTTAAGTCCAAAATTGAAATTTAATCAATTATGCTCGACTTGTCCAGGTTATAAGTCATCCAAAATATGGATTTCAAAGATCATACATATGCATGTCCAAATCATACAAGAATTCATTAAATAGAACATTAAATTGTACATGCATGCACCTAAAATTCAATAAATAGCAATTTTGAGCAACTCTTGAGAATTTTCATGATTTGATACATAAAATTGACATGAAATACATAGATTATATATCTCAAGGGCTCATGATCAAAATTCTACATGCATTTTAATAAAAACACCTAGAAGTTGGAAAGTATTTTTCCACCCACCTTAAATTGGAAAATTGTGAAATAAAAGGATAAATTTCACAACTTTGGAGGAGGTCACTTAGGTCAGCCCCTAAGTCAAGAAATATCAAAAATTTGGAGTTAGAAAAATGAGAGAAAAATTAAGGAGAAAAAGAAGGAGATAAGAAAATTGGAAAGACTACACTTTACCTTGTGTAGTAGGCGATTTGAAACTAGTTGAAGCTTCAAATTTGAAAATTTTGGTTCAACTCCAAAATCGCCTAAGGTCAGCCCCTATTTTCAAAAATGAAAAAGGGGTGTTAAAATTTGGAAAAAATAGGAAGAAAAAGGAAGAAGGGCTCTAGTGTCCAATTCTTACCTTGTAGTCCAAATTTCTCTACTAGTTATCCTTCAAGTCTTCAAGTTCCACCACCATGCATGCATGTCTCCAAGTGGTCTTCCAAGTACCTCAAAATCAAAAATTCAAGCTTATATTAAAAGGAGAAGGTGATGAGTAGTAAGAATTTAAGTTGAATTGAGGAGTGAAATTTCTTACCTTGAAATGGGGTGTTCGAATTTTTGGTGTTTAAGTGGTAAGATTGTTTGTTTTGGTTTAGATGTTTGAAGAAAGAAAGTATGTTTGATGTTAGGAAGAAGATGTTCTTGAAGATACGAAGATGGGTTTGAAGATGTGAAGGACTTGTGTTTGAATATTTGAAGATGTGAAGAAGTGATACTTGAAGATATGAAGAACTTATGTTTGAAGATTTGAAGATGTGAAGAGTTGGTGCTTGAAGGTTTGAAGATGTGAATGATTTTGTGTTTGAAAATGTGAATGAATTTTAGAGAGAGGTTAGAGAGAAGGAGGAGAATTAGCTTGAGAATTAGAATGTGTTTGATAAAATGAACAAAATTTGTTCATCTTTTTCTCTATGTGGCCGTCCACATTAGGGGGGAAGAGATTTTTTTGATTAATTTTGTGTCTTGCAAATTGTCTCTTGCATGGAGACAATTAGACTAGTCAAAGTATGGGCAAGGCATGGAAAGAGAAGGAATGTTGGGAAGACTCCAACATGTTGGAAAAAATAGTAATAAAGAATTGATGTATGAGATGAAGTGTATAATGTTTGAATTAATGGTATAATTATACACAAGATGACTAATATAAGGTGTAAGTGTAAGTCCAAGCGGCTACGATAATCTAGAGGGGGGGTGAATAGATTATCTCCATCTTTTCGATTTTGCCCTCTTTTTTGAAACGAAAGCTCAAAGACAATAATAAAGGTGCGGAATGTAAACAACACACGTCGATTTAAAGAGGTTCAACCCACCTAGGGCCTAATCCTCTACCACCCCAGTATATCCCGGATGGATTTCAAAAAGAAAAAGAATTTTATTAATTACCAAAATTAATACAAATTCAACTTACAACACCTTGAAGAGCACCACACTCTTCTTCAACACCACCTTTGGAGATTACCACAATCTCCCTTTGAAGATTACCACAATCTTCCTTCAATGGCACCTTGTGAAGATTACCACAATCTTCAACCTTGAACAATACCAAATTCTTCAACACCTCAATAAGAAGATCACCACAATCTTCTTGCACCTACCACCTAGATCATCCAAGTGTGTTCTTACCACAAGAACACTCACAAGGATATCTTGTGTTGAATGATAACCAAAAATCAAGATTACAACTCAATAATGAATAATACAATTTGAGTGCAAAGTGTAATCAAGAATAGCCTAGACCTCAAGGATGTGAAAGTGATAAGCTAGGCAAATTTACAACAAGAATAATAACAATGAAAGACTAAGTATTTGCTTAAAGTGTATCTTGTTGTGTTGTATCTCAATTGTTGTTCTATTGGTTGCTCCAAAACTTCCTCTATTTACAGGAGATGATTGATCAAGCATAGGCTCCTCTTGGGGATTGAAAATCTACAGACAAATACAATTAAAATCAAGAATATAGCTGTTAGAAATCAATCCCACAATTTAAGGAAATGTGTCATTGTCAAACGGTCATATTTTTTTTGTCAAAAGCACAGGCGACCGGTCGCATTTAAATAAGAGAATTGAAGAACACTTTGAAAAAAAAAAAAACAAGGCGGCCAGGTCGACATAGGCCGACCGGTCGACCCCTGTCTCAACCGGTCCCCCTAAAGCAAAAATGCAGGGTTTGAAGTTTTGTTTCAACACGAACTTGCAGGTACCGGTCGACCTGCCTGAATTTCCTTCCGTCTCATTTTCTGTTTCAAATATCATCTTCAGGTACGGGTTGCCCTATAGGGCGACCGGTCGACCACGAGACATAAATGTTGTCCAATTTTTGTCAAAAATAAAACTCAAGAAATACTCCGAAAATTTAGTAAAAACATTTTAAACCAATCGGGAGTATTTAGACAACATTTAGGAACCTTGTTTTGTAGTGAAAACTTATAAACATAAAATCATTAAAAGTGTTGTCCAATTTTATCTAAAGTAAACTTGAGGAAATACTCCGTGAAATATTTAAGACCATTTTAAATCATTTAGGAGTATTTGGACAACCTTTAAAAGCATTGTTTTGGTGACAAAATAAAATCATCAAAATTAAGATAAAAACATGTATCAAACAATCTCCCCCTTTTTGATGATTACAAACCAAAACAATTTTTACACAAACTAAGAGAGCAATTTTAGAAATGATTTTCCGGTAAAAACATTTGACCGTTTGAAAGCAACCAAAATTTCCAAAAATATTAAAGCAACCAAGTAGGGAGTAAATATTTTCAATAATAAGCACAAGCTCCCCCTATCAACAAGCATATCAAGAATAATGTAAAAGCAATTTTCTATAAGCTAAAAGCTTTAGCTTTTACAATTTGTTCAAGAGCTTATAAGCTCCCCCTGTCACAAAACATCATTAAACAATTATATAAGTCCATCAAGCAACAATTGGACTAAAAAAGAATCACAACTTATGGCTTTTATGAGCCATAGCTTATAGCTTTTATGAGCTTCTTTGAGCTAATGAGCCAATATCCTGTTTCTCCCCCTTTGGAATTATCAAAAAGAATGTTAGGATGATAGAAACATCAGACAAATATATCAAAGTGCGCAAACGAGGCGGTTTATCAACCATTGAGCAATTTATGCTTAAAATCCAAGGAAAATGGGAGAATTGTAACATAAGAAATCCATAAGCTCATTAGTTAGCTAAAAACATGATTTCAAAAAGACTTTAAGACATTTTGAAGCAAGAGAATCATGTAAAAGTTGAAAGTTTCATTGCGACATTTCATCGAACACCTTGTGTGCATGAAAAATAAAAGAGGTTGTATATAGTCCTTGTAAATGTTTCAAGCCAAGAATCATCAATCATCCTCATTTCAAAGCTCAATAAGATCATATGCAACATATGCAACATTTGTTCATCAAATAAGAGGCTCAACAAAGAGATTCTCAAGGGTTCAACCCAATTGAGATAATATAAGCCAAAACGGATCAAGGCATTACAAATGCCAGAGCATCCATCAAATTATACAAGTCATGCCTTAAACAATACATGTAAGATATATCAAATGTTCCAACATATCCATCTAAGCATAATGATCAAAGCATTAAAAGAAGCACTTTTACCATCAAGTACTTCATACCAATTATCAAACAATATGCTAAATTAGAGTAATTTTACCATCAAATACTCCATCAATACCATGATCATCCACAAGTCATTATCAACTCGCAATTATAACCCTTTTAAGAAAACAAGCAAATGTCATTAGTGCAAAAGAGTTTTACAAAGGTTCATAAGAATATAAAGCAACATGAATGAAAATGCTAGAAAGTAAAGAAAGGGGGGACATTAATCTTCGTCCGAAGAGAAGCAAGTTCCGGGAACGAGATCTTTGATGAATTTCTTCAATTTGCCGATTGACTTTTTCAAACTAGAATTTTCCTTTTTCACAACCCGGAGCTCTTTTCTAAGAGAGGCCACATCTCTAAATGTTTCTCTTTCCACTTTGGCCATTCTCTCTTTGAGATTTAGATCTTCAACATCCAACTCGTCTTCATCTCCTTCCTCATTTTCTTCCTCCCTAATTTCTTGTTCATTTCCCACATTTTCTTCTTCATTTTCTTCTTCATTCCCCACATCATCTCTTTGTTCGTCAAACTCACCTCTTCCAATATTTTCAACCTCATTGTCATTAAAGAAATCATCCTGAGGTTGTTGTTGATGTCGGGCACGTCCCCTAGCGGCTTTGGTAGGAACCCGTGGTAAATGTCGTCGCATTCTTACCATTTGTAGAATGTTGGAATTATTAAAATCATTGTGACGAATTTCAGTATTCATTTCATTTTCCGGGTATCCCGATAAATATAAGAGTCGGAAAATCAAATTACCCAAGGTATATTTTTTTTTGGTAAGCTTTCTAGATTCCTACAAGCAATACACAAAGATTGCCCCATAATTTACTCTTTCTCCTCGAACAATCTTATAGGTGAGAAAGAGTTCGAGATTACTCGGAAGTTTTACTTCCTTTCCACAAACATAATAGGAGCAAATGATAGATATAATCCGATAATTTGGCGGCATTGCCGAGTATGCCACTTCGGGATATACTCCTAAAAAGGTTTTCACATCATCTAGTGAAACACTGAAAATGTTATCATCCCAATGAGCGCAATTCACATTGACCACTCCATCATTTGGCACGTTAAAGTGATTATAAATATCGGCCAATGTCCATGAAAAATGCCTACCATTAACAAATGTGTGAAGTTCCAACGGATTATCTACCGTAGCATCAACAATCCACATATTTGCATAAAAGAGTTTTATAAGCTCGTCATCATAATGCAAACACGGATGATCCCAAAGTGAAACCCATCCTTGAATTTCAAAATAAGCTCTAATATCCGGAAATTCATCATGAAATTCTTGAAATTGAACCATACGAGTGCACGCAATTTTCTTATCATTCAATTCAATATTCTCATAATGCTCCTCCGCAAGTTTATTTAAAAATCGAAATCTATTAGCTCTAGAGGGAGGCTCGTATAGGAGTGATAACTTACTAGAGTCCCAATGAATGCTTGATTTTGAAACCCCAGTTCTTAATTCAACAATCTCCTCTTCCGTAAGCCGATTTTGATAGTCTCCTTGTGAAATATCATCTTGTTGGAGATTGGAAGAAGATTCTTCCCTTTGCCTCCTTCTCCTCTTTTGAGGATTTCGTTCGGTAGAATTTCTTGGAGGTGCCATATATGTGAAGTTCTTGCAAAAAGAAGTGAATTAGCAAGAAAAATTTCAAAGATTGAAGAAGAATTGAAGATTGTGTAAGAAAGGGGATGAATATTTTAGCACAAGGGTTTTGGGGGATTTGCTGCGTCTGTTAAAAACAGAAGACAGAACGTATTTAAGTTGAGAAATTGACCTGGGCGACCGGTCGAGGTAGGGTGCGACGGTTGTTGGCGTGCGAGCGCCGCCTTGCTATGACCGCCCCAAAGGCAAATTTTTTCTTTCCTTAATTTTCCAAAATTCGATTTTTCACCCCAAAAGTTTTAAAACTTTGCAAAAAGATAATTTTGGATCAAGTCCAACAAATACGGGTTTCGAGAAAACATATATTTGAGAAAAACGAGACTTAACAAGTAGAGCCCTTTTTAAGAGAATATTTGCAAAATCATTTAGGGGCTCTTAAGGGGTTAAATGAAATATCTTGAAAGATATGTGCATAAGCATAATATCGAGTTCTAAGAAAAATACGATTGAACGTACCTTGATAGTTTAAGAAACTTGATGACGAAATAGCCAATGAATATGAGATATAAATATCCTACACAATTCTTAAACAAGATTTGCACAAAAACACAAGTGTAGGCAAGTGATAGGAGATATCAAAAACTTAGGCTACACAAATACAAAAGAGATAATAAACCACATAGGTCTAATTTTTAAATCCACAAGAGTTTTAGAAATATCATGCAAGGTCTTCTTTTAAATATTTTGAAACTCACAAATATATTAAAGACCTAAATTAAAAAAAAATTGAAAACTTATTTTGCAATTAAGACACAAATAAAAACATGCATAGAATTAAAATAAAATGCATATATAAATGGGGAGATACAGTTTACCAATTACGCCGTTTCCATGGGTTGTGTCTTTCCCATTGTTGATGATATCTTCCCCTTGAGAAGTCACTTTGTTGATGATGACTTCTTTGATTACTCCATTTCCAAGGTTTGTTACCTTCCCATTGTTGATAGTCTCTTCTTATTTAAAAATCATTTTGTTGATGATGTCTTTGCAATTTCCAAGGATTGTGTTCTTCCCATTTTTGATTATATCCTTTTCTTGGAAATTGGCTTTGTTGAGAATAGTTTCTACTTCTTTGATCAAATGAAACGGTCATTTGATGCCTTCTTGGCGGTATGAATTTTCTTCGATCATTATTTCGCCAGGTACCTAATATGACATTATTTTGTGGTACCCTCATGTGTTTGGGTCCTTTGGGATTAGTCTTGAGACTTTTAGGTCTCCAACAATAATTAGAGCTATTTCTAGCTCGACAAGAATTAGCCGTATGACCCTTTTTACCGCAATAGAAGCATGTAATAATTCTAGGAGCATAATGACCAACATGCTTAGAGACTTGATTCTTTTTCATGTGATTGACACCCTTAGGCTTATGATCAAGTTCTAGTTTCGAATTATCACAACAATCAACAATCTTGGTGCTTATTAGGAAGTAGAGGGTTTAGAACTTACCTCGTTTTCTTCAAAATCATTTTGCAAATCACTATAATCATTATCATAGGAAGTAGAGGGTTTAGAACTTACCTCGTTTTCTTCTTCGATGCCTATTAGGCATTGTTCAACTTCTTCATCATGGGAGATTGTAGAAGGCTCATCCCATGTTGTTGGATTTGATGTTGTATCCATTTGTGAAATAGATGCTTTTGAGTTGCTCTTTTCATTTGCATACACTTCATAGATGGCTTCTAATTTTTGCCATACTTCATGTGACGATTGAATACCTACAACATGATCAAATTCCAAAGTAGTAAGTGAACAATACAAAATACTAAGAGCTTTACCATTTAAGGAGATGATTCTCTTCTCTTCATCATTGAGCTCTTTGAAGCCTTTAGAGGTGTGTGGTGTATTCTTCGTCGGAATGGATTCTCCATTGATGACGGTGTTCCAAATATCAAACCCACAACCTTGTAAATAGCATTCCATTCTTTCTTTCCAAAATATAAAAATTTTGGAATCAAACCGAGGTGGCTTGGTGGTGGAGGTGCCAGATAGATGAGCTTCGTTCGTAGCCGACGATCGTTTCTCTTCACTCGCGATGTGAAACGAGCTTGCCAAAGAGTTTGGCTCTGATACCACTTGTAAGTCTAAGCGGCTATGATAATCTAGAGGGGGGTGAATAGATTATCTCCATCTTTTCGATTTTGCCCTCCTTTTTGAACCGAAAGCTCAAAGACAATAATAAAGGTGTGGAATGTAAACAACACACGTCGAGTTAAAGAGGTTCAACCCACCTAGGGCATAATCCTCTACCACCCCAGTATATCCGGGATGGATTTCAAATAGAAAAAGAATTTTATTAATTACCAAAATTAATACAAATTCAACTTACAACACCTTGAAGAGCACCACACTCTTCTTCAACACCACCTTTGGAGATTACCACAATCTCCCTTTGAAGATTACCACAATCTTCCTTCAACGGCACCTTGTGAAGATTACCACAATCTTCAACCTTGAACAATACCAAATTCTTCAACACCTCAATAAGAAGATCACCACAATCTTCTTGCACCTACCACCTAGATCATCCAAGTGTGTTCTTACCACAAGAACACTCACAAGGATATCTTGTGTTGAATGATAACCAAAAATCAAGATTACAACTCAATAATGAATAATACAATTTGAGTGCAAAGTGTAATCAAGAATAGCCTAGACCTCAAGAATGTGAAAGTGATAAGCTAGGCAAATAATGAAAGACCAAGTATTTGCTTAAAGTGTATCTTGTTGTGTTGTATCTCAATTGTTGTTCTATTGGTTGCTCCAAAACTTCCTCTATTTATAGGAGATGATTGATCAAGCATAGGCTCCTCTTGGGGATTGAAAATCTACAGAAAAATACAATTAAAATCAAGAATATAGCTATTAGAAATCAATCCCACAATTTAAGGAAATGTGTCTGCTGTCAAACGGTCATATTTTTGTTGTCAAAGCACAGGGCGACCGATCGCACAGAAATAAGAGAATTGAAGAACACTTTGAAAAACAACAACAGGGCGACCGGTCGACATAGGCTTCGACCGGTCGACCCCTGTCTCAACCGGTCCCCCTAAAGCAAAAATGCAAGGTTTGAAGTTCTGTTTCAACATGAACTTGCAGGTACCGGTCGACCCCTGGGCGACCGGTCGACCGGACCTGTCGACCGGTCGACCTGCCTGAATTTCCTTCCATCTCATTTTCTGTTTCAAAAATCATCTTCAGGTACGGGTTGCCCTATAGGGCGACCGGTCGACCACGAGACAGAAATGTTGTCCAATTTTTGTCGAAAATAAAACTCAAGAAATACTCCGAAAATTTAGTAAAAACATTTTAAACCAATCGGGAGTATTTAGACAACATTTAGAAACCTTGTTTTGTAGTGAAAACTTATAAACATAAAATCATTAAAAGTGTTGTCCAATTTTATCTAAAGTAAACTTGAGGAAATACTCCGTCAAATATTTAAGACCATTTTAAATCATTTAGGAGTATTTGGACAACCTTTAAAAGCATTGTTTTGGTGACAAAATAAAATCATCAAAATTAAGATAAAAACATGTATCAAACAGTAAGTGTACAAAAGTTGGATGATATTTCTACTCCAAAAATCATCACCATGGTCGTCCACTATAGGGGTATTATGGTAATTCCATATATTTGTTTTGTCCCAAATTTGATGATAATAGATGAAATATATCAATCTCCAATATAATTAGTGATTTCCTTGATCACTTATAAGTCTCATGATCATCTATACTAAATCAAATTCTTAATTCTATAAGGTAAAAGTCTCTAAAATAAATATTCTCTTAAAATTCTAAGGTGACCAATAAATACAAAAATAGTAATAATGATCAATCAAGTGATCATAAATGTAAAATAGAATTAAGGATCATGATCACAAGTAATAAATAAAATGAAATAAAAATATATATATATATATATATATATATATATTAATGATAATTACCCGTCAAAGTGACGCGGTAAAATAGTCAATCAAATACATAGACGACAATAAGAATCAATTATATGTTCGGAAAAATCGGGGCTTCACATCCTCCCCTCCTTAAAAGAATTTGGTCCCCAAATTCTCTTCAGAATAGTTCTGGATATTGATTCCTCAAGTCTTCTTCCATCTCCCACGTTGCGTCTTCGTCTCGGTTGTGGTTCTGCCACACCACTTTAACCATCGGAATTTCTCTCTTATGCAACTGTCGTATCTGCTGATCAATGATCCGGATCGATCTCTCGGTGTAGGATAAATTTTCCATTAGAGGAGGAGTATCACGAGTGATGATATGTTCGAGATCTGGTTGATACTTCTTCAATCTCGATACGTGGGATACATCGTGTATTCCCGTATATGGTGCTGGTAACTCGAGTCGGTAGGCTAACTTCCCGATCCTCTGTAAAATTTTGTAAGGTCCAAAATATCTCGGACTCAACTTGCCTCCTTTCTTCGGATTGATCAATCTTTTCCGTGGTGAGAGTCTGAGAAATACTTCATCTCCAACTTCAAATTCCAAATCCTTTCTTCTCTTGTCCGCGTAACTCTTTTGGCGGCTCTGAGCTGTGCGAATCCGCTCCTTGATCAGCTTGACCTTCTCCATGGACTCCTGAACTAAGTCGACCTTTAGAATCGAGGGCGACTTTCGTTTCACTTTTGGAGTCCATTGGTCATCAATCTCCTAGTGTAGTGGGGATCTACATTTTCGCCCATATAATGCCTCGTTGGGTGCCATCCCAATCGTGGCTTGATAACTGTTATTGTAGGCGAACTCGGATAATGGTAAGTGCGAATCCCAACTTCCTTGGAAATCCAATGTGCAAGCTCGCGGCATATCTTCAAGGGTTTGAATTGTTCGCTCAGACTGTCCATCGGTTTGTGGATGTGTTGTTGTGCTGAAACTTAGCGAGGTACCCAATTCCTCGTGCAAGCACTTCCAAAATCTGGATACAAACCTCGGGTCTCTGTTGGATACTATGTCGACTGGTACTCCATGCAATCGAATGATTTCTCGGATATAAATCTGTGCAAGTTTTTGTGAGTCATTCTACAACTACCCAAATAGCATCATGGCCTCCTCTGGTCCTTGGTAGATCCATCACGAAGTCCATCATTATGTGTTCCCATTTCCACTCGGGAATTCTCAATGGTTGTAGTAAACCAGATGGTCGTTGGTGTTCTGCTTTCACTCGTTGACAAGTTAAACATCTCGCAACGAACTTTGCTACCTGGTTCTTCATGTTTACCCACCAATAACTCCGTTTCAAATCCTTATACATCTTGTTTCCTCCAGGATGTATAGTGTATTTTGATCGGTGTGCCTCTGCTAGGATTTTATTCTTAATCTACTCGTCATTCGGTACACACACTCGATTCCGGAATCTGATAACCCCATCTTCGTGTACCGAGAATTCTGATCTTTCTCCTTTAAGTATCTTCTCTTTCAGTTTCTGAAGATGTGCATCTTTCTCTTGTGCTTCCTTGATTTGATTCAGCAGATCGGGTTTAATCGAAATATTAGCACATGAAATCTGAGTATTGGTTCTCATCAGATTCCAATTGCTCAGCTCTTCTAATGATTCCCACTCTCGAATCATAAGTCTGGCTAAGCTCGCCTTTCTGCTTAGAGCGTCTACTACGACGTTAGCTCTCCCGGGATGGTATTGAATATCAAAGTGATAGTCCTCAATCAACTCCATCCATATCCGTTGCCTCAGATTGAGGTCTTTCTGGGAGAATAGATACTTCAAGCTCTTATGATCCGTGAAAACCGTGAATATTGCTCCGTAGAGATAGTGTCTCCATTTCTTTAAAGCAAACACTATCGCTGCAAATTCCAAGTCATGCGTTGGATAATTAGCTTCATATGGTTTGAGCTTTCGTGATGCATAAGCGATGACTTTTCCTTCCCGCATGAGCACTTTCCTAGTCCTTCCTTTGAGGCGTCACTTTGTAGACGACAAAGTTTTCGGTTCCCTTTGGAAGGGCTAAGACGGAGCCGTAGTAAGTCGCTTCTTGACTCTTGAAACTCGCCTCGCACTTGTCATTCCACTCAAACTTGACTTGCTTGCGGGTTAGTCGAGTGAGTGGTCCCGCTATCTTGGAGAAATCCTGGATAAATCTTCGATAATATCCGGCTAGTCTAGAAACTCCGATTTCATTCTGAGACTCGGGTTGTTTCCATTTAACCACCGTATGCGTACCTTCGAAGGATCTCGCAATCCCGGTCCGGATACTATGTGTCCAAGAAGAACGCGACTTCGCTAAGCTAAAATTCGCACTTGCTTTGAATTTTGCATACAAACTTATGCTCGTAGTGTCTCCAAAATGATTTTCAGATGACGTTCGTGTTCTTCACTAGACTTAGAGTATACGAGTATGTCATCAATGAATATCACTACTAATTGATCCAAATAAGGTTGAAAGACTCGATGCATCAGGTCCATAAATCTTTCGTGTGCGTTTCGTCGGACCGAAAGGCATCACTACAAACTCGTAGTGTCCATATCGGGTTTGAAATGCAGTTTTGGAAATGTCTTCTTCGTGGATCTTCAGTTGGTAATATCCTTGTTGTAAATCAAACTTCGAGTACACCGTCGCTTCTTGAAGTTGATCAAATAGTTCGTCTATCCTCGGGAGGGGATATTTGTTCTTGATGGTCACGCTATTAAGACCACGATAATCTATACATAGTCTTAATGTGCCATCCTTTTTTTTGACAAATAGCACAGGTGCTCCCCACGGAGACGTACTCGGGCGGATAAATCCCACATCCATCAGTTTCTGTAATTGTGTCTTCAACTCTTGCAATTCAATAGGAGCTATTCTATATGGTGTCCTAGCAATCGGGGCAGTCCCTGGTAACACCTCGATGGTGAACTCGACTTCCCTATCTGGAGGGACAGTGGTGAGTTCTTGTGGAAATACATCCATATATTCTGATACTATACGTACTTGGTTGATTTGTGTCTCAACCTTGGGTTTGTTGATTACAAACGCCAAGTACCCTTGTGCCCCTCTTGTGATCGCCTTCCTCGCTTTCATTGTTGAAATGATTGGGGCAATCTTAACTCGTGCCCTTCTCGAAATTTCCACTTCGGGTTTTCCGGGTTCACATAGCTTATTGGAATTGTTATGGCAGTCCATTTGTGCATGGTGTGCAGATAACCAGTTCATCCCCAATATCACGTCGTATTCGGATATAGGTAATAGGATTAAATCGGCAGGAAAGTTTATCTCAGCAATCTTAACTTCGCATGCATTATAGATAATATTTGTTATCTAACTTGCACCCATAGGAGTTGACACTTCTAGACATATAGGCATATGTTCCATGCATGCATGCAGTTTGTGTACAAAATGCGGTACAACAAATGAATGCGTTGATCCAGGGTCGAACAATATTTTAGCGTAGTGGTTAGATACTAGAAGCGTACCTTCCACCACGTTTGTTGCCTCCGGAGCCTCCTGTCCGGCTAGTGCAAATGCTCGAGCGGGCATCCTCGCCCGATTACCCTGGCCATTTCCCGCCGGGGCTGCGTCTGTTTGGTTCGGTCATCGTGCCGGGCAATCTTGCAAACTGGTGCTGATTACTACCGCAGCGCAAACACCTTCCTTGTTTACGCCAATAGTCATTGGCGTATGTATGGTTTTCGGCAATGTGCACACACTTGACCCGGTTTTCCTTATCTTGGTCCTTTTCCCTTATCGGTCTTATTAATCGGTCCTTTCAAACTTAGCGGCGGTTTAGATGGCTGTCCCCACAAATTCTCTTGAGACTGTTTGATGGCCTACTCTGCTGAATCTGCCCAATACGGTTGATCCCGACTCAATGCGGAGAGTCGCTTTACCGCGGCCGAGTAGGTTGTCAATTCAACGATCAACAGATTGTTTCGAAGTTCAGTTTCAATCCTCGAGTAAACTTGTAAAGCTTATCCTCTTGATCGATTGTCCCCCAGAGCATATTTGGACAATCGGTGAAATTCAGACTCGTACTGAGCTACAGTAATGTTCCCCTGCCTCAATCTGTGGAATTCATCTCGGCGCGCCTCTTTCACAACCTGTGGAATGTACTGTTCATTGAACTCGGCCAAGAAATTTCCCCATGTTCTGGCTACCCAGTCCTATTCCCACCTTCTTTCAACTACCCTCCACCAGCCTCTAGCAGCCGATTCCAGATGAAATACGGTGAGTGTGACTTTCTGCTTATCTGAATATTGGAGAGCATTGAAGATATTCTCCAATTTCTCTATCCATTCTTCTGCTTTTGAATCATCTGGCTCTCCTAAGAAAGCTGGTGGGTCGAACCGTAGAAATTGCTCCAACGTGCGATCGTTCACCTCTCTGGCGGGTTCGGGAGCACGGGGTTGAGGCTCTGCCTGTTGCCTCATGAAAACCAGTATTTGTTGTAGGGCATGTGCGGTCAAGTTGTCTCCTGCAGCAGGTGGAGGAGGCGGTGGTAATTCGGGGGAGGGTACCCGGTCCCTGGGTACGCCGTCATCCCCTCGTGGAATGCGGCGAGGTCTCTTACGTCCTCGATGTTCGGCCATTCTGTATCTTGAAGTGTTAGTTGTGATTCACGAGTAAATGATACAATAACTATTCACGTAAAGCAAGTTATATCGTAGGGAAAGTAGCAACAAACACAAGACACTGAATAAATCGCAAAAGGCATATCCATTAATGTAAAACTTGAATACACCCATAGTACAACAATAGTAACACTGAGTCAAGATACATCAGAACCAAAATACAACTGAATCTAGTACAATAGAAAGTAAGGTACAACACTGGAATAAGCGTCTACAACAACAAAAGTACAAACTGACAATCAAGCTAACTAATCAATAAGATCGCCATCATCGTCACTCGCAGCTATGTCCATAATCGGGGCCTGGTCGGGCTGAGGTGGCACCTCGACCTCAGGAAAATCAACGAAATCCAACCACTGCTCGAATCCCTGAGCATCATCAAGTGGAGCAGCCTCAAGTGCCTCAGGCTCTCCGACCTCGAGTGGATCATCCTCAGGATCCTCCTCGGCGTCGGGTATGGGCTCCACCTCGGGTGGTGGCAATGGTTGTGCATTAGCTGCCAGAGCAGCCTCCAGCGCGGCGTCTCTCTGAGCTAGGGCCTGTGTAAGGTCCTCTATCACTGTCATCTACTTGACGAGGGTCTCCTCCAAGCGCTCAACGGTGTCGCGGGATAGGCGGGCGTCAATCTCCCATTTCTGGCGGGCGTCACTTGCCCTCTTCATTTTCTCTCGCATGTTATCCAGGCGCTCCTGGATATTCTCAGATCGATCCTCCCGCGCCCGTATGGTGTTGTCGCGGTCCTTGATGATAGTGGTCAACTCACTCTTTTAATCTTGGCTCCTCGCCAAGCGCTGGGTCAGGTCCCTGTTATGCTGGCGCTCCTCGTATAGCTCTGAGGTCGCTCGATCACTCTCCCGGTGCCAGTAAATCATCAGTGCCCGGTAGTCTCCCGCTCAAGACGGGCATGAAAACGCCCCACCAAGAAGGTGGCGGCTCCATCCCGATCAAACAAAACTAAGGCGGATCAGCCAAAGGTAAAGGAGAGATAAGGAGAGAATAAGGAAAGAATGAATAAAGAAAGTCAGTCAAGAATCAACTAAGTCAAGACAAGTATGACTATGAAACCTCAAAATATGCGTTCTAACTTAGTTCAAACATCAATAAGACGGTTCTATGCCAATTTGAAATCGATTTCACACTTAATTGGTCAAGTCACGTTACTACCCAAAACACAGACCGAGGGTCCTATCCTGGGTCAGCTCGGTGTAAGTTTCCATCTTACTAGTGGAGCTCTGATACCACTCTAACTGTCACGCCCCAAATGGGACGCGACGACGATCCACAACTTAAATATAAATAACCAAACAGTCTAGACGAATATCATCGAGAACCCAATGAAACAGAGTCAATAGCAGCAGAATAAAGAACAAGTACAAATTACAACTTACAGTCCACAATATCTATAATCCAAATTACATCCCCGAGATGATCTAAAGATAACAACTTAAAAGTCAAAGGGTCCTACGCCCTTTAGTTACAAACCGGAATGAAAAGAAATACAAGAGTCCAACAACAACAACAAGAAGTAGTAAGTCCAACAAGCGGAGTACAAGGGCTCAATCCGTAGTCAGTTCAGCATCTTCAACGAAGTCCTCATCTAAAGGTTAGAAAACAGGTTGGGATGAGACAGAAATCTCAGTGTATGGGGTGATCATGTGCAAGTGTGGCGATATATATAGTTAATGCGAGAAAATAGTTATATGAAAATGCGTGAGTATGATGCATGAAATCACACACAGTCCACAAGCGTCGTGATAAATATATTTAAATAATATACTTATACAGTTCAAGAAAACAGTTCATGGTCACACAGCACTATGTGATTGATCAAGACAGTAGGATTACATACGGAAATGTAACGCCAATCCCATGCAAGACAAATAATGGTTGCGTACGGATTTGTAGCGCCAACCAATGCAAAACAAGTAGCGGTTGTTGCGACGGATTTGTAGCGCCAACCAAACGGGTCCGATAACTCGGAATCGTGTGGATCGGACAACGATTCCTTCGTTCTTCCTTGTAACTCCCAGTGCAAGATGGTCCAAGACCTATCACCTTATCGCTCCGTAGACAAAGACAAAATCCACAAAGTGGAGCTTGCAAGGCTCGGATCGTCATAATCATGATTATACCTCAAGTACTACGACCCGCTTCATTGGACACTCCGTCCTCGATTTGCGGGATTAGGACTATGGGGCCGTAAGAGTGGAATAGCAGCCGAGCTGCCCAGCGTTCCATCCCCGACGTATCCATTCCGATCGTGAGCTCGACACACCAAGTTGACTCAGCAGAAAGTAAAGTAAATACAACAAACAACCTGACAATGAGTATTATTGATTCAGGGAAGCAGTTCAGGAAATTTTTTGAAAATTCACGAGTAGCAATATGGTGTTGGTGGAGTTATTTGGATGAAGATGATTATCGGGAGGATAAGAAATCTTTGGTATCTTGAAAGGTTAGGTAGAACATAAGTCCCGTTATAGATTCAAAACCACAAGACGAGGAAGTCGCCCCGCGAACGGGTATTAATCGGTCGAATCGGTCTGATAAGTCAAGGGTTTTTGAGAAAATAAAACACTTTAATTAAATTTCCAAGTCAGAGGGTCCAGGGCTATTTTAGTAAAAGGGAAAATAATTTGATTTAGGTCCTTTATAAAAGAAAAATTACAATTTAGCCCCGTTTTGTAAAAACCAAAACGTTTGGGGTTAAAATTGAATAAATAAATATCCCGACCTTGAAAAATTATGAGGTCAGTTCCTAAATTCTCCAAATTGTCCAGAGATTCATGTTTTTAAAGTTTTGAGGTCTATATTTTATAAAATTCTCATATTGGCCCCAAATTTGTAAAAATTGTCATTTTGGGCCTTAAGTTTAAAATAATCGGAACTCACAAACCGGGAGGGCTTTTAATGTGATTCCAGTTGGAAAATGTCACTAAGGTTAGTAGGATATTGGGACAAAAGCAGTTTTTAAAATAAATAAGTTTAGGTCCTTTAACTTTTGAAAATCTCATTTTTGTCCCATTTTGAAATATTTGCCCTTAAGGCTTTTAGGGGTCCAATTGTTATGAAATTTGAACCTTGGGTCCAAAATATAATTAAGTTATAGTTAAGTTAGTATTTCCAGGTGCATGGGCTGCATAATTCCTGGAAATTTCATTTGGGTTCTCAAGTTTAGTCTTTTACACTTTAGTCCCTTAATTCTAGAAAAATTACTTTCCAAGCCCTAAACACTTGGATTTTTGGAATACATTTAAAATATATCATTTCCAGTACCTTAAGAGTAAAAATTTCAAATTTTGAAAGTAAGGTCTGGTACAGTTTCAGAAATTTCAAAGTAGCCCTCAAACTTCTAAAATTTTACAATCTAGTACTTGGGCTTTTAAAGGTTGATTTTATTTATCTAAAAACTCTTAAAACTTTATTAAAATTTCCAAAAGTCATTTTTGAACCTGAGTACAGTCCCAAAATTCGAAATTTGCAGAGGGGTCCTTTAACTTTTATTTTCTTGCAATTTAGTCCACCAACTTTCCATTTTTATATTTTTAAGTCCAAAATTGATATTTAATCAATTATGCTCGACTTGTCCAGGTTATAAGTCATCCAAAATATGGATTTCAAAGATCATACACATGCATGTCCAAATCATACAAGAATTCATTAAATAGAACATTAAATTATACATGCATGCACCTAAAATTCAATAAATAGCAATTTTGAGCAACTCTTGAGAATTTTCATGATTGGATACATAAAATTGACATGCAATACATAGATTATATATCTCAAGGGCTCATGATTAAAATTCTACATGCATTTTAATAAAAACACCTAGAAGTTGGAAAGTATTTTTCCACCCACCTTAAATTGGAAAATTGTGAAATAAAAGGATAAATTTCACAACTTTGGAGGAGGTCACTTAGGTCAGCCCCTAAGTCAAGAAATATCAAAATTTTGGAGTTAGAAAAATGAGAGAAAAATTAAGGAGAAAAAGAAGGAGATATGAAAATTGGAAAGACTACACTTTACCTTGTGTAGTAGGTGATTTGAAACAAGTTGAAGCTTCAAATTTGGAAATTTTGGTTCAACTCCAAAATCACCTAAGGTCATCCCCTATTTCTCAAAAATGAAAAAGGGGTGTTAAAATTTGGAAAAAATAGGAAGAAAAAGGAAGAAGGGCTCTAGTGTCCAATTCTTACCTTGTTGTCCAAATTTCTCTACTAGTTATTCTTCAAGTCTTCAAGTTTCACCACCATGCATGCATGTATCCAAGTGGTCTTCTAAGTACCTCAAAATCAAAAATTCAAGCTTATATTAAAAGGAGAAGGTGATGAGTAGTAAGAATTTAAGTTGAATTGAGGAGTGAAATTTCTTACCTTGAAATGGGGTGTTCGAATTTTTGGTGTTTAAGTGGTAAGATTGTTTGTTTTGGTTTAGATGTTTGAAGAAAGAAAGTATGTTTGATGTTAGAAAGAAGATGTTCTTGAAGATATGAAGATGGGTTTGAGGATGTGAAGGACTTGTGTTTGAATATTCGAAGATGTGAAGAAGTGATACTTGAAGATATGAAGAACTTATGTTTGAAGATTTGAAGATGTGAAGAGTTGGTGCTTGAAGGTTTGAAGATGTGAATGATTTTGTGTTTGAAGATTTGAAGATGTGAATGAATTTTAGAGAGAGGTTAGAGAGAAGGAGGAGAATTAGCTTGAGAATTAGAATGTGTTTGATAAAATGAACAAAATTTGTTCATCTTTTTCTCTATGTGGCCGTCCACATTAGGGGGGGGGGGAAGAGATTTTTTTGATTAATTTTGTGTCTTGCAAATTGTCTCTTGCATGGAGATAATTAGACTAGTCAAAGTATGGGCAAGGTATGGAAAGAGAAGGAATGTTGGGAAGACTCCAACATGTTGGGAAAAATAGTAATAAAGAATTGATGTATGAGATGATGTGTATACTGTTTGAATTAATGGTATAATTATACACAAGATGACTAATATATGGTGTAAGTGTACAAGAGTTGGATGATATTTCTACTCCAAAAATCATCACCATGGCCGTCCACTATAGGGGTATTATGGTAATTCCATATATTTTTTTTGTCCCAAATTTGATGATAATAGATGAAATATATCAATCTCCAAAATAATTAGTGATTTCCTTGATCACTTATAAGTCTCATGATCATCTATAATAAATCAAATTCTTAATTCTATAAGGTAAAAGTCTCTAAAATAAGTGATCATAAATGCGAAATAGAATTAATAAATGATCATGATCACAAGTAATAAATAAAATGAAATAAATGCAAAATATATTTATTATTAAGATTTACCCGTCAAAGTGACGCGATAAATAGTCAATAAAATACATAGACGATAAAAAGGATAAATTACACGCTCGGAAAAATCGGGGATTCACAATAAGTGATCAAGGAAATCACTAATTATTTTGGAGATTGATATTATTCATCTATTATCATCAAATTTGGGACAAAAAAAAAATGGAAATACCACAAATGCCCCTTAGGTGGATGGCAATGAGGAGTATTTTGGTGTAGAAATACCTCCCAACTTGTTGGTCCCAAGGGGTGTGAGTGTAAGGTTTAGAAGGGGGGGTTGAATAAACCTTACAACATTTTCGATTTAGTCCTTTTAAATGTACAGAGTTAATACTTCACAGTTGTGTCCTTGGTGATGACTAATTTAGTTAATCAAGAGAGTTAGTCACTCAACGCACTGATCGAGCCGATGATAGAATAACTCGGCTATTAAGACAAAAGACTTAGCTCAACGTGGTTTGTTTTCAAAGTGGAAGACTTAACACCCTTAAATTTGGTTTAGTTTTGATTTAATACTTGGTTTTAGCACTTAGAGATTATCAAGTGGATAGCAAATTTATCACAGAGTTAAACAAATAAGATGCGTAAATTAAAGTCTTTGAAATGTAAATGACACGATAAGTTTTTATAGAGGTTCGAAGATGGGGTAATTCTTCTACTCCTCTCTTCTCCAACTCCCGGAGGAATCCACTAAGTATTGATCAAGATACTGAGTGGTAACGATCCCGATACAAGTCTTGATCACACGGTGACTTGATCCTTTGGGACTCGCCTGAGATGCCTTGGTCACGCAGTTGGCTTCTCGCACGACTCGCCTTCTTCAGCAGGCGGTGCGCTTTGCTACTACAGCCCACTTGCTCAAGCTCCTTGGATTTGATTACGAAGCCCTCCAAAACTTGAGACTGGTTCGACCTTGAACCTTCCTACAATCCTCCGTGGAATGTAGACCCCTTGATTCTTCAAAAATTTCCTCTTCAACCGATTGAAGCTATCTTTCCTTCACGGTGAGTGTTGGATTGATTTTCTTCGTAATGTAGGCTTGAGGATTGATCTTGAATGATTTGAGAATATCTTAGGTTACAGTTCAAATGTTTGCTTGAATGTTCGTGGTTCAGGTAACCTTCTCTCAGAGTCATTCCTCAGCCTTTTATAGTGATCTTTCAAAAATCTGCCCATTGAAGAGATAGACTTATTTTTTAAAGTCACTTGTGGTCGTTGGCTTGTCTTGTTGCAGTCCTTGGAATTTCCATTTCCTCGTATGAATGATTCTTCAGCTTTTCAGAGTTCTGACATGGTGCAGTGCTTCCTATTGGTTTATTCCTCTTGCACGCTTCTGGAACTGAGCACTTCAAGAAAGGCAGTATGGAGGTATTACTTGTTTAATTAATTCTCTTGATTTCTGTGCAATGGATCTCTTTCAGTTGTCTTGACTTGACTGGAATTTTATGTATAGTACAAATTTTTGATATGATGGAATAAAAGAATTCACTTGTAAATTAAGAGTGTTCAGTATAGTTATCCAAAAATTTTCGCCACTCCCCATCGGAAAGGAAGATCTTGTTTAATTTAGTATCCGTGGGCCTAATGAATTCCACCACTGCTGAGCTTATTTGCACAAGCATCCTTTGTAGTTCATCCAGATATTGTATATACTGGTTCTCCAGGAAGTATTGCAATCAAAGGAGCATGTGCCTCCAAGTTTATTGGCTTTTCAATTGGGAGGGAGGAAGTCGCAAAATAAACTAAATATACGTGGATTGCACGTTAGTCTTGCTATACATGGTTTTAATTACAACTACTACTTCTTTGTATTCTGTTTTGATTGCTTACATCAACTTTGGTTTATTAGTTGAAGTCCCACACGCATTAAAGGCCGATTATTGTTGAGTAAAGGCAATACACTAGGCCCTACATAGCCTGATTATGGTTGGTTTTTCAAATTTTCATCAATAATTAGATGTCAACTTGTCCTTGTCTTTAAGCTTATTTCATGTGGTTTGAAGGTCATGTTTTTATGAGAAGCAATTTGGGTATCTCTGGGAATTAGAACTTACAAAATGGCCCTGTTTTTTGTTTATATGTTGAAGGTCATCTTTTTATGAGATGCTTGCAATTTGGGTATCTCATGGAATTGGAGCTAATCCTATTTCTTGTTTATGAACATTGTAATTTCATTTCAATGCTTCAAAGATGATCTACAAACATTGAGATGAAACCATTTTCTGAATAGTGATTCCATTTTCATTTATTAGAGTCATAGAAAACATGGGACGTTATATCTCAAGTAAATCATTTTCTTGTTTGTTTATCAAACATGAGATGACAGTCATAGGAAACATGGGACATTATATCTCAAGTAAATTATTTTCTCATTTGTTTATCAAACATGAGATGACAATAAGATTAAGTTTTCAATTTTCATCTGTGAGCTTAATCGTGTCCTTTTGTTTTACCAGGATGGTTAGTCACTGCATTTGTTATTATTATAAATTATTATTTTTATGCATGAATATAATAGGCCATATTTCTTGTGTTTTTTTCTTTCTATAGGTATGCATCAAAGAAGATGACAGATGGATAAATCCCCTTGTATAAATTTGGATCGAATATGGATGTCTCCAAAAGGTGTTTGTTGTCTTCTCTGAATTTATTTTTGAAAATATATTTTCCCCTTTATTTTTAAAGTCTGACTAAATATAATTTATTGTACTTCTTGTTCACAGTGAATGGGCGTCTCAGTAATCTGTACTTTTAGAGGCCTCGAGCTCCATCAAATTATGTTGTTTTGGGTGATTGTGTGACAATTCAAGGTAATGGTGGAGTACATGTTGCATTATGCAGTTATATGGTCTTATTTAAAGTGATACTACTAAGTGGCAATAGTAAAAGGAGAAAATGTATATTTTTACCCATTTTTGTTTAAGAAAACACTTTTTTGACCAAATTTGATAAAAACAACTTTTTTGCCCATTTTTACAATGAAAAGTCATTTATGCCCTCAACTTTCTCTCTTTCTTGTTTAAAAAAAAAGGGCAAGTACTAGCTATATTTTTCATTTTTCTTCCTTCATTCTTCATCTTTTTCTTCTTTCTACAAATTATAATTGAGCAAAACTCTTGTTTTTCGATTTTTGAATCTACAAAAAATGATTCAAGATACATTTTGAACCAAGGTAATGTATTACTTTCTGCAAATATTCACGTATAAAGATAGAAAATTCACTTGATTTTCGTAACTAGAAAAAAATTCAGACCTGGAAAGTTTAACGTGGCACTATCGGGCCTTCAACATGGTACTATCGGGCCTTCAAAATACATAGGGAGGTACGATAGGGCTGCACATACGTGAACGGCCCGATAGTACCACTATCGGGCACTATCGGGCCGTCCCCTTTGAATGAGGTACGATAGGGCTGCACATACATGGACGGCCCGATAGTACCACTATTGGGCACTATCGGGCCGTCCCCTTTGAATAAGGTACTATAGGGATGCACATAAATGGACGGCCCGATAGTACACTATCGGGCACTATCGGGCCGTCCATTTATGTGCAGCCCTATAGTACCTCATCCAAAGGGGACGGCCCGATAGTGCTGCACATAAATAGGCGGCCCGATAGTGCCCGATAGTGGTACTATCGGGTCGTCCATTTATGGGCAGCCCTATAGTACCTCATTCAAAGGGGTACTATCGTGCCCTTATGAATTTCTAGTGAGCACGATAGTGCCATGTAGATCACAGGTGGGAAAAATTCACCTAATACACCCTAAAATTGCAGAACTTACGAAAATCGAAATTCGACAAGAAATACGCACAACATACATGGCCAATCTGAATACCCACAACAATAATCAACCAAAAAAATCCAGCAATAGCACAAGACAAGCCACAATTGAAAATCCACAAAAACTTTGGAAACATGAATCGAAAAAAAAAAAAATACAAATAAGGGTACGATCGGGCCGCACTTTAGGGCACGATCGTACCCGTCCATTAGTAAGGGTAGTTAAGTCATTATGGGTAGAAAAGATAGTTTTTATAAAATTGGGTAGAAAAGTAGTTCCATTATCCATATTGGGTAAAAAAGAAATTTTCCCTAGTAAAAGATACACAAAAACTTTTTGTTAAGCTATTTCAACTGTTTGTTCAATATGCCATTTATAGTTTGTTTCTCACGTTTGTGTTTGCATGTTCAAACACTTCACCGGTGTGGTTCTTGTATCAATTTTACATTGATTATTACCAAGAAACTGCAATTATTTGTATCAAATTGACTTTAGGAGTTGAACCTGTTCCTATAAAACAATTAAAATCTCTCTCAAAATCTTAGGTAGAGTATTACAGGTAAAGGCATAAAGCTTTCATTTTGCTTGTTAGATAATGGGCATTATTATAACATCATAGGTAAAGTCAGTGACTTTTTTATGAATTTGCTCGTGAGAGTTGTCAGGATGTTGGGGCACATATACTGGTGAGTTTAGGAGTTGTTGGTTTTGCTGGTTTGGCGAACAACTGGAGTAGGGAGGAGGATTCAGTTAACTATGAATACTGAAGGTTAATTAGTTTGTTACACAACGCCTTCAGAGAATAAGTGGGTACGAAACTACTTTCTCTAAAAACTCTGGAAATTGTGCTTACTAGGACTCACGCCCACACCAAGAGAACTCATCATTTCTCACTAATTTCAAGCTCTTGCAACAACAATACAACTGCCAGCCAAGTTAAATAACTGTTTACATATTTATCACTATGTCATCATGCGTGTGTTGTGATAATGGTTTTTTTTGTGGTTATTGGATGAGAAATGTACATGTGCAGGATTTAACTAAATATTGCTAGTGACCTAAGTGTAATAGCATTTCCCGTTATCAGCAAGTAAGAGTGGCAATTTTCTTTTAGTGACCTTAGTGTAATAGACTAGAATACATTGTGTGCTTTTTATCTTTTAGTGTGATTATGATACTCAACTTGATTTTGCGATTCTAGCTAAATATTATCTAATTATCTATTTCCAGCTCTTTCTTTAATTCTTTGATACGTTAATTATGCGAGAATATGCAAATATGCGAGATCGAGCTACAGAGAAGTTCGATGGATGTTCATAATTTTGGTGATCGACATCATTTGTTCTCATTTTATTTTGTTTTAGTATGCCTGACTTTTGTCTATTGTCTAATTTGTAGTGCATTTTCGTGGATCTTAGTTTTCTTTAACTTGTTGGTCAACTCTCATTGTTATCGATTGTATAATGATTTGTATTTGGATTAAGTTGTATTCGAGAATATTTGACATTTTGTAATGAATTTGGGTTTGGATTTATTGTGTTGTATTAAGTGATTGATGTCAACCCAATACTATAACATTTGGTTTATGGCCATTTTCGAAAGGTTTAACACATCGGTTTCTAACCGATTTTGTTCTTTGTTCCTAACAAAATCGATGTTCAACTCAACACTATAACATCATTTTTGTTAGAAACAAAATTGGTTACAAACCGATGTGTTAAGCTCTTATAAATCGGTGCAAAAGTAATCTATCAACAGATCTTAAAGGTAGCCAACAACATCAGTCAAAAACCGATGATAGCTTAGAAAAAAGCTAGCAAACCGCAAGTTAACTGCATCGGTTGCAAAACGATGTGTTTTTATATAACAACATCGTTTTTTACATGCTTAAAACCGATGTTGAATATGCATACATTTAACATCACCGATTATGACATCGGTCGATTTCACATACATAGGCTAAAATCCGATGCCTATTAACATTTTTCTTATAGTGTATGGAACTTCCATATTATATTAGTTGTTGGAATACTAAACTTAGTTGATCATACATAAAATAAGAATATTTAGGTGTCGGACTATTAGACAATATTATGTTACGTGTAGTAATATTAGAAGAATAAGAGTCACTAGGTTACGCATGGCGAACCTAGTGGTGAGAGGTGACATTGATATGTGCATATGAAAGCATAATATGTGAATAAATTAAGTAAAATTGTTAATATATTATTTATTTATAAATCAATTCCAATATTATTTTTATTACATATATAATGTAAAATTCAAAATAGTACATGAGAGCATTATTTTTATTAAAAAGAAAATATTAACAATACTACCTAGTATTACTAATGTGATAATAATGATGATGATAGTCATAACTGGAAAAGGGAATTAAAAATCGTAAGTAGAAAATAGGATAGAGCTTTATGGATAAAGATTGAAAATCAAGTCATCATTATATATATATGTAGTATATAATCAATTATAAACTAATCACACATAAGAGTATATATTATATATCTATATGAATGCGTCAGCATATATGTAAAAAGGACAGATGGTGAGCTAAGTGATTTTACATGTTAATATATTTAGATGTAGATCTATAAGGGTGGATAAGGAATGGGAATAATTTATCATCTCAACATACACCTAACCGCCTTGGCTTTTCTCAAATATACAAATTAACATACATACGGGACTAACAAAAACGGAACTGAAAGGAAAAAAATAGAGAGGGCACCGAAAGTTTTTAGCATAAAATAAAAAAACAAAACGAGAGAAAACAGAAAGAATAAAAGAATGGGCTATCATTCGAATGGGTAAGTGTTCCAAGGCATCCTTTCCTTTCTCTAGTTTTATAAAAATACAAAATCAATTTAAAGGTTTGTTTTATATGATTCCGTACATTCTGAATATGTGAAGAGGCTTTCTTCCGATTACATATATACGATGAATTGGTGTAAAAATTGTGCAAGCTCATTGTATATTTTAACCTATGAGATGTTGGATGAAAAGCTTACAGGTTTAAATAAATTTTTACAGGTTTAAATAAATTAAATATAGATTTCAATTGTATCTTCAATTTAATATAGATAGAAATAAGTTTTGATTAGATTCAAATTATAAGATTCAAGACTTAATCAATGGTTTAACTAGTTAAATTAATTAATATTTAGGGTCTCTCATAAAATGAGGATAATAAATATGTTAATTGAATATTGGAAATTAACATCTTATGTCATTACAGATTGTTAAAAACCTGATCTTGGGGAGTTACTGTAACAAACATGTAAGTGAGGCAAAAACTCGCAAATTAAAGTAAGTGAAAATCCATTTGCAACTGTAATGCATGAACATAGTATTGTATGAATTTTTTTTAAAGGGAGTATTGTATGAAATGATTGTATCATATGTGACTGTGGTATATTGTTGAATGTACGTGAGTATTATTGTTTGATAAATGGTTTTATCATGATTTTGATGATTTTGTTTTTATACCAAAACAATGTTTTTAAAGGTTGTCCAAATACTCCTAAATGATTTAAAATGGTTTTAATATTTTCCGGAGTATTTTTTCAAGTTTATTTTTCGACAAAATTGGACAACACATTTAATGATTTTATGTCAATGAGTTTTTACATTGAAACTATGTTTCTAAATGTTGTCCTAATACCCCGATTGGTCTAAAATGCTTTTACTATTTTTCGAAGTATTTATTGGAGTTTATATCGGACAACACTTTTTGTATTAATGTGTTATTTCATCAAAACTATATTTCTAATGTTGTCCTAAATACTCCCGATCGGTTTAAAATATTTTTACGAATTTTTTGGAGTATTTCTTGAGGTTTATTTTCGACAAAAATCGGACAACATTTCATTTTTGGAGGTCGACCAAAACTCCCTTAACGAAAAACGAAAGCAGAACTCCCGAACCAAAAATGGGTCGGGTGACGGTCCCCATAGGGGGCGACCGGTCGCACCCTAGGGCGATCGGTCGACCCCCCCTGGACCGGTCCCCCTAGTTAAATTTTGCTGCGTTCTTCAATTCTCTGTATTAGTGCGCGATCGGTCGCCCTTAGTTTGACAGCAAAATTCTAACCGTTGTGCCGCAGACAACTTTTCCTTAATTTGTGGAATTGATTTCTAACAACTATAATCTTGATTTTAATTGCAATTTTTTTGTAGATATCAGATTCCAAGAGGAGCCTATCAAGTATCAATCATATCCTATAAATAGAGGAAGATTTGAAGCACAACAACAAGAGAGAACAACACAACACAACAAGATATACTCAAACAAACACTTGGTCTTATATTGTCATTATTCTTGTTGTAATTTGCCTAGCTTATCACTTTCACATTCTTGAGGTCTAGGCTATTCTTGATTACACTTGCACTCAATTGTATAATTCATTATCGAGTTGTAATCTTGAATTTTTGGGTTATCATTCAACACAAGATATCCTTGTGAGTGTTCTTGTGGTAAGAACACACTTGGGTGATCTAAGTGTTAGGTGTAAGAAGATTGTGGTAATCTTCTTGTTGAGGTGTTGGAGATTGTGGTAATCTTCACAAAGGTGCCGTTGGAGATTGTGGTAATCTTCAAGAGAGATTGTGGTAATCTCAAAGGTGGTGTTGAAGAAGAGTGTAGTGCTCTTCAAGGTGTCGTTGTAAGTTGGTGTTGTATTAATTTTGGTAATTAATAAAATCTTTTTTTTTCTTTTTGAAATCCATCCCGGATATACTGGGGTGGTAGAGGATTAGGCCCTAGGTGGGTTGAACCTCTATAAATCGACGTGTGTTGTTTACATTCCACACCTTTATCATTGTCTTTGAGCATTCGGTTCGAAAAAGAGGGTAAAATCGAAAAGATGGAGATAATCTATTCACCCCCCTGTAGATTATCGTAGCCGCTTGGACTTACAGGTGGTATCAAAGACAAACTCTTTGGCAAGCTCGTTTCACATCGCGAGTGAAGAGGAACGATCGTCAGCTACGAATGAAGCTCATCTTTCCGGCACCTCCACCACCAAGCCACCACTATTTGATTCCAAAAATTTTATATTTTGGGAAGAAAGAATGGAATATTATTTACAAGGTTGGGGGTTCGATATTTGGAACATCGTCATAAATGGTGAATCCATTCCGATGATAGACACACCATACACCTCCAAAGCTTTCAAAGAGCTCAATGATGAAGAGAAGAAAATCATCTTCTTAAACTGTAAAGCTCTCAATATTTTGTATTGTTCACTTACTAATTTGGAATATGAACATATTATAGGAATTCGATCGGCACATCAAGTATGGCAAAAATTAGAAGCCATCTATGGAGTATTTGCAAATGAAAGGAGTCAAACAAAAGCATCTACTTCTCAAAGGGATACAAGTTCAAATCTAAGGAACAAGCCTTTTTTAACCTCCAACTATGAAGAAGTCGAACAATGTTTTATGGGCATCGAAGAAGAAAACGAGGTATGTCCTAAAACCTCTACTTCCTATGATATTGTTATACAAAATGATTATAGTGATTTGCAAAATGATTTTGATGATCTTCAAAATGAATTCCAAAGCTTGCTTGTTAAATACAAAAATTTGAAAAAGGAATTCAATGTTTTGAAAAATGATAAGGATAGTTTATTTACTTCCTATGAATCACTATCATGTGCTCACTCCACCACACTTGACAAGGTTAGAAACCTTGAAAATGAAAATAGTACTCTTGTTGAGGACATTAATTGTATGAAAAAGGATTTATCAAAATCCAACTCGAGTACCGATAAAATGACCAATATTGTTGATGTTCATAGTTGTAATAAATTGAAACAAAGACTTGATCATAAGCCTAGTGTTGTTAACCATATGAAAAGAAATCAAGTCCCTATGCATGTTGGTCATTATGCTCCTAAAATTATTACTTGTTTTTATTGCGGTAAAAAGGGTCATACGGTAAACACTTGTCGGGCTAAAAATAGCTCTAATTATTTGTGGAGACCTAAAAGTCTCAAAACTAATCCCAAAGGACCCAAGCACTTGAGGGTACCACAAAACAATGATATATTAGGTACCCGGCGAAATAATAATCGAAGAAGATTCATACCGCCAAGAAGACATCAAATGACCATTTCATTTGATCAAAGGAGAAAACACCTTCAACAAAATTATTTTCCAAGAAGAGGAAATAATCAAAAATGGGATGAACAAAATCCTTGGAAATGGCAAAGACATCATCAACAAGATGATTTTCCAAGAGAAAGATACTTTCAAAAATGGGAAGGCCACAATCCTTGGAGATGGAGCAATTGGAGAAACCACCATCAACATGAAGATTTTCAAACGGGAAGATATCATCATCAATGGGAACGACACAACCCATGGAAATGGCGAAATTGGTAAACCGTATCTCCCTATTTAAATATGCATTTTATTTTTGCATGTTTTTATTTGTGTTTAAATTGCAAAATGAGTTTTAAAATTTATAAGGTCTTCTATATATATTTATGTATTTTTAAAATACTTTGAAAAATGAGACCTTACATGTTGTGGACTTACTTAGACTTATATGTTTTTATCTCTTATGGATTTTTATAGCATTAGCATTGTTGTGATATCTCTCGTTGCTTAGCCTAC
This sequence comes from Rehmannia glutinosa, assembly GCA_016081115.2. Taxonomy (NCBI): domain Eukaryota; kingdom Viridiplantae; phylum Streptophyta; class Magnoliopsida; order Lamiales; family Orobanchaceae; genus Rehmannia; species Rehmannia glutinosa. The sequence continues at coordinate 74,389,165 of CM071936.1, read as the reverse complement.
ACATGTATTATTAGGTTTGTGCCAAATTTGGTTTAAGAATTGTGTAGAATTTACATATCTCATTCAATGGCTATCTACTCGTAATATATCAAGAGGAATATGAACTATCGAGGTACACTCATTATTGTTATTCATATCATAAGACTCGATATATTTTTGTCATATGCCTATGTGCTTATACAAGTGCCATTAAGAGGATGTTTTGATTTTTGAAAAGGCATTATTTGACATAGCTTGTTTTATCCAAGATTTGTAAAGTATTATATTTTGTTTTGATAAAACATTGATCTACTAAGTTATGCATTTTATTGCACATGCCACTATTCTTGGATACTTATATCAAACTTCTTGTTCATATGATTCTTGTAAATGAGGTCTCAACTATGTGCTCTCTTATTATCAAATTTCAAAAGAGACCTTATGTAGCTTTCTTAAGATTATTTGAACTTGAATGATTTATTAGACTCTTGTTGATGCATAGTATGTGATGCTTAAAATTGTGTTTCTATTATTCGATATTACTATGCTCGTGTGCAAAATATCTTGTTAAGATTTTGCAGAAATTTGTGATATTTCGCAACAAGTTTGATGAACAAGACAAGGTTAGTAGCTCAATGATATTGTCAAGAAGAAGGTAATGATTTTGATGTAATATTTGCACTCATAGCACATTTAGAAGTTATTTGCACTTTACTTGCCCATTTTTGTTTTGAGAAAATTCAAGCTTTACCAAATGGATGTTAAATCCAATTTTCTAAATGGTTTTATTCAAATAGAAGTCTATCAGAGTTTAAATTTTTTTAGACCAAATGATTTTTAAAAAAGGCCTTGAACGGTTAATACAAGTACCCCGTATATGGTTTGATAGACTTAGCTATTTTTTGCAAAATGATTTTACAAGAGGTAAAGTTGATACTATTTTTTTTAAAGGGCAAGATTGTTTACTTGTGCAAATTTATGTTGATATTTTTGGTGCTACTAATGAATATTTGTGCAAGACATTATTCCAAGTCAATGCAAGGTGAACATAAGGTGATCATGATGAGGGAAGCTCAATTTCTTAATTGAAATTCAAGTTCAACTATGCCAAGAAGGTGGTTATATTCCACACTCAAAGTATAGAAAAGAAGAAATGAGGCATTGAAAAGGAAAGAACCATTTCAACCTATATGCGAAAATTGACAAAATGGTTGAAGTAGGCATTGACAAACGAATTCGAGGTATGTTCATTCGTTTATTACTCCTTAGACTCGATATTCTATATGCCTTACGTCTATATGCTCGATTTCAAAAACTATCCCAACGAATCTTATTATAGTGCCGTTAAAAGAAATTTTCAAATATTTGTAAGGCACTTCTTCGTATGACTTGTTGTATCCAATATCTTAAAATGTTCTTATTTTCGGGATAACAAGTCTGGTAATAATAATCTTTTCAAAGTATGGTTCGTCATAATTGAACTAAACATATAGAGATTCGATATTTTTTCAAAGGGATTGCATGATTAACAAAAACTTGAGATGTGTTTAATTCCGTCTCAAGGATAACTCGCGGACTTTTTAATCACTCACCGCCGAGTATTTTACCTCATTTCGAGCTTGATTATGACATAATGTATATTGAATGAGGTCTACGTTTGCATTTTGCACGTTTTCAAAACTTATGGGCGAAAAATCGGATTTTTGGAACAAATTCGGAATTTCAAAAAGCGAAGCAGAACGGTGGGCTGCCGGGACGGGGCCGACCTGCCGCCCACCAGCTCGACCGACGCCTATGCCCGACCTGTCGCCCACATGACTTAAGATTGGTTAAAACCATCTCTGTTCTTGTATTTTGGCAGTTTAAGGTTTTTCCTCTCTATTTCGTCCCCTTTGCAAATTTCACACACATTTCACTTCAAATGTGTTTTATTGCATACATTTCATATCTTGGATGTATTTAGGCTCGATCATCATCATCATTGTTCGTCTTTACCGATTAAATGGTAAGAATTCTACATACTTATCTCAATTGGGTTGAACCCTTGAGAACTTGGCCTATATGTATTTTCTTGATGAAATTTGTATATGTTTGTGATGAGATTATTATTTATGATATATTGTATTGTGTTTCAACTGATTTGGTGATGAAAAACTTGGCTTGATTGCATTTACAAGGGCTATATATATCTTCTTCAATTTTTGACGCCCGCCAAGTGTTCGATAAAATGTCTCAATGAAAACTTCATCACCTACATGATTCTCTTGTTTTCAAATGTCCTATATATTTATAGAGATCATGTTTTGCAAATCAAATGAGTTTTCATAAGCTTTTTACAAGTCGTATGATTGACTCTTTCATCCTATTTGGTCTGTAAGCTTCAATGTTCAAATAGCTCGATACATCGGTTTAGTTACGCCCTTTGATATGATTATATGATGTTTTTATCGTGCTAACATTCTTTTTGATGATTCCAAAGGGGGAGAAACATGTTATAAGCTCATTAGCTCATAAAAGATAAGTTAAGCTAAACAAAAGAAGCTATAAGCTATGACTTCCTAAAGTCATAAGTTGTGCATTATACTTAGTCCCATTATTGTATGATGGACTCATATACTTGTCTCATGATGTTTTGTTGACAGGGGGAGCTTATAAGCTCTTGCACTTAAGATTGCTTTTACATTACTCTTGTTGCTTTTACATTACTCTTGTTGTGCATATTGATAGGGGGAGCTTTTGCTATATTTATTTGAATATCTCTACTCCCATCCTTGTGTTTATATTGCATGGAAAGTTGTCGCTCACAACGGATAGTTCTCTTTAACCGGTAAAATTGTTTTGTTTTCAAAATCGACCTCGTTAAAATTGTTTTGGTTTGTAATCATCAAAAAGGGGGAGATTGTTTGATAAATGGTTTTATCATGATTTTGATGATTTTGTTTTTATACCAAAACAATGTTTTTAAAGGTTGTCCAAATACTCCTAAATGATTTAAAATGGTTTTAATATTTTCCGGAGTATTTCTTCAAGTTTATTTTTCGACAAAATTGGACAACACATTTAATGATTTTATGTCAATGGGTTTTTACATTGAAACAATGTTTCTAAATGTTGTCCTAATACTCCCGGTTGGTCTAAAATGCTTTTACTATTTTTCGAAGTATTTATTGGAGTTTATATCGGACAACACTTTTTGTATTAATGTGTTATTTCATCAAAACTATATTTCTAATGTTGTCCTAAATACTCCCGATCGGTTTAAAATATTTTTACGAATTTTTCAGAGTATTTCTTGAGGTTTATTTTCGACAAAAATTGGACAACATTTCATTTTTGGAGGTCGACCGGTCGACCAAAGAGGCGACCGGTACCTGGGAACGCATTTCACGAAACAGAACTCACAGAACTCTAAAAATGGGTCAGGGTGACCGGTCCCCATAGGGGGCGACCGGTCGCACCCTAGGGCGACCGGTCGACCCCCCTTGACCGGTCCCCCTAGTTAAATTTTGTTGCGTTCTTCAATTCTCTGTATTAGTGCGCGACCGGTCGCCCTAAGTTTGACAGCAAAATTCTAACCATAGTGCAGCAGACAACTTTTCCTTAATTTGTGGAATTGATTTCTAACAGCTATAATCTTGATTTTAATTGCAATTTTTTTGTAGATATCAGATTCCAAGAGGAGCCTATCAAGTATCAATCATCTCCTATAAATAGAGGAAGATTTGAAGCACAACAACAAGAGAGAATAACACAACACAACAAGATATACTCAAGCAAACACTTGGTCTTATATTGTCATTATTCTTGTTGTAATTTGCCTAGCTTATCACTTTCACATTCTTGAGGTCTAGGCTATTCTTGATTACACTTGCACTCAATTGTATAATTCATTATCGAGTTGTAATCTTGAATTTTTGGGTTATCATTCAACACAAGATATCCTTGTGAGTGTTCTTGTGGTAAGAACACACTTGGGTGATCTAAGTGTTAGGTGTAAGAAGATTGTGGTAATCTTCTTGTTGAGGTGTTGAAGAATTTGGTATTCTTCAAGGTTGAAGATTGTGGTAATCTTCACAAAGGTGCCTTTGGAGATTGTGGTAATCTTCAAGAGAGATTGTGGTAATCTTAAAGGTGTTGTTGAAGAAGAGTATGGTGCTCTTCAAGGTGTCGTTGTAAGTTGGTGTTGTATTAATTTTGGTAATTAATAAAATCTTTTTTTTTCTTTTTGAAATCCATCCTGGATATACTGGGGTGGTAGAGGATTAGGACCTAGGTGGGTTGAACCTCTATAAATCGATGTGTGTTATTTACATTCCGCACTTTTATTATTGTCTTTGAGCATTCGGTTCGAAAAAGAGGGTAAAATTGAAAAGATGGAGTTAATCTATTCACCCCCCTCTAGATTATCGTAGCCGCTTGGACTTACAATTATATGTTGTATAATTGGCTTACATGATGTTGCAATATGGTGCTTGGTGAACCATTAAACATGCCATTAGCAGCATTTGCATATGCATGCATATTACAAAAGAATGTTCGCATGCACGAAAATATTTGCTGGAAGAAAATAGATGTTTGTTGACCATTGCTAGTGCACCAAGGCATGTTGGACATGCTTTATGATATATGTTTAAGTATATCAAGTGGGGTACTTCATGTGAACACAGAGCTAAATGGGAGATGGGCTATCGGTGGATCACAGGAGGATGGACCATTTGTGGGTACCTATGTTATGACTCTACGGAGTGAGATACTTCTTGGCGGACACATGGGAGGCAAGTAGGGGACCCTATTGGCTGGGCCGCGGGAGGATGGACCACATGTAACATCATAACAATATTATTGGTCATTTGATTATTGTTGTGTGCAGAGCTCTTTTCTAGTGCATAGTAGTTGGGTCATGGGCCCAAATGAAAGAAAATTATTTGAACAAGGTATTTTAATTCGCGGATTTACATTTCAGCATTACATGTTGGAAAAAAGATTTCTATTCTTTGGACATGCATGATTTTTACTTGCTGAGTTTTAGCTCATGTACTTCATGCATTGATGTGAGTATGAGAATGCCTGAGCCTTTGGCTTACTATGTGGTGTTGGAGCCTCTTCAGGTTTTGAGGATCATGGATATGGATGACGACCTGTCGGGCTTGGTTTGGGTTCATTTTGGTTTTGCTTCTAATGTGCTATATATTGGAACTCGTACTTTTTATAAGTTTTGAAACTCTACTATAAAATATATAAATAGTATGCTGGTTTGAGTTCTGGGATTGTATATGTAGTCATCTTGTTTACCTGCAGGCAGGGTTGACTACCTTTTTGCTTTTAAATGATAAAATCTTTGTTGCAATATATAGGGTTTATTTCGTTGTTCATATGTTATTAAATTGTCACAGGAAAGAAAAATAATCCACACGTTCTTATAAATAAAGCCCATATTCTCAAATTATACTATTTATATATTTTCTAGTAGTAGTAATCGAGGTGGGCATGACATTTAGGTTGGCCCACATATATGAAAAAAAAGGTTAGAAAGTGTGACACAGGTAATACCATAATGCAAAGGAGTTAAACCTAAATATTTTATTTTTCTGTAGATAATTCCGCAATATAGAGAGAATTCGAACCCGTCATTTAACTCAAACCAGGGCCAGCGGGATCCCGACAATGTCCTGTTGGCTAATCTCATAAACCTGCTGCAAAAGATACCACAACAGAACACTGCATCACCTACCCCAGGCTACCAAGTTGGTGGAAATAAAAATGCGCCCATATTCTGGAATAATTTTGGAGGTTTTGCCCACAGACTTACAACGAGCGTGATGGGTCTTTTGCAGTTGAAGAGTGGTTACGTGTGATGGAGAGAATTTTCATCCGCCTATGTAGCCCAGATGCACAACAAATTTCATGTGTCACTTTTCAATTCACAAAGGATGTTGATCGCTGGTGGGAGGCATTCTGATGCTCATAGGCAGAAGAATAACTCAATGGCATGACTGATTGCTAAAATCTGTTAGGCTAAACCACAAGTGTACGATGTAGTTAAAAGATAGTGGCAAGCAAGATCGTATTCAACATGGATTGATTATAGAACACAGAGTACGATAACGTAGTAGCCTCAATTTTATTAAAATGGTTGAAAATATGAGAATCAATTATCTAACAATTTAAATAAAACAAAATAAAAGAAACAAACAACTAACGAACTCACATGTAGAGAATTAATCAAGGAATAAAAGTGATAATATGACTATGATCTTGACATGCATCTCAAAATTATATCCAATTTGTATTTCACAAAGCCAATTGCACCTTATCTATGGATTTGATTCCCATCCTAGTTCATTCCCTCTCCCAAAACAAACAAACCGTAGATCAATAATGAATTGCTAGCATCCATACTCAACAATTAATATCGACTCCCAAAAGCATATTGAATCATGTATCAAAACCCCATAAACATCATAAGAAATGTTACAAAAAGCACTAGGCGCTAGTCGGACGGTAGGCTGGGGCCTAGCGCCTAGGCGGAGCCTTGGCGGGGTTAGGCGGGGCCTAATCGGAAGAAAAATATAGGCGGACAAGGGGAGCCTAGCGCCAAGGCGGGGACTAATCGGGGCTAGGCAGGGATTTTTACAACAGAGATCATAAGCCTCCCGACCCTACACTTATTTATGTTGTGACTTCTTTAATTTGTTGTTGGAACTTATCTCCCGAATTATGAACCAATATATCAAACATGCGAATTATTGATCAGGTAATCCACAAGAACTAAGGACAATAAACAATAAATAGATAGGTAAAACAAGCTAATACGAAATAAATAAGCCAAATATAAAATATATCCGCAATCTACATTATGTCCTAAAATCAAAAGAAAATTAGCTAGACATGTTTGTATGCGAACTCATAGACAAATCTATAAACGACATGTTTAACATGAAAAGAAAGAAAGAAATAGATAGAAATTCTAGACTATGATGATGAATTTCCCTGGCTTGGATGAATCCGTCTTTAAAAATCTGGAATCTTTAGATCTTCCTTGATAATCTCCTTGTGTGGCTCTCCAAGATCTCACGTTTCTCCGGCCAAGATGGCTCTCTTCCTCCAAGAAGTGTTGTTTTGTCTCCCTAGATGTGTTATTTTCTCTCCAAGATGGGTTATCTTCTCTCCCTGATGATTTGTGTCAGTTGCTAGGTCTAATTCTCCGTTTTATAGATGCCTTTTTGGATCCCTTTTTTAGTTCTCGCGTAATAAGGAAACAAAACCCGCAAACATCGCATTTCACATGACCTGATCGTGTGATTTCACACGAGCGTGTGCAATTCACATGACCGTATAAGGCTCCAACGTGAGGGCTGCATAAAGGTTGTAGCCCTATATCTTAACTTTCCATAAAAACTTGAATCAACTCAATATTAGTTTTGTAGAGGACGTTATGGTCGAAATACTAAATCCTGCCAGTGCTAAAAATTATTGACGCGTTTGGACATTTTCAAAAGCAATCCCCTATTGCTCGATTGTCCATGCTTCCTTCCTTTATATATTCATTCGTCCTTTGGCTTTTGATATATCCTTTGGAACGTGCTATCAATTTTTGTCCAATTTAGCTCCATTTCCTGCAAAAATACCCAGACAACTGTAATATCATGCCAAATAAAGAAAACCAACCAAAACACGCTAGGTACACATGCAAATATCTCGATTATATACCATATTACACCCCAAAATGCATGCATAATAACCACTTATCAATGACTTGGATTGACTTTAAATGGAAAGTCATGCAACAATACTTTACTCAATCGTACAGGGACTGAAAAGAGACTAAATTTTTGGAACTGACATTGAATATGAATGTAAGTTCAAGCAACTAGGGAGATTTACCACACACTTGGTTGACACAGATGAAAAAAGGGCAAGGAGGTTCCACAGAAGACTTTGACCCGAGATTGGTAGTGTATTAGCTTATTTGGGGACAACAATGTATGAAGAACTCCTTTCACGAGCTCAAGAAGTGGTTTCTTATCTAAAATCGAACAGTCTGACTCAAAATACTGGTGATGTTTCAGGGAAAAAAATGAAATTGGCCGAATCAGGAAAATAGGGGCTGACAATCAGGGTAAACATATCAGAGTTGGGGCAAATGTTATTTTGGTGGCACTAAAGTGAAACTATCAAGTGCATCATGCGGAAATAATTATTTTGGGAGTGTCTTTTAGGGAAATGAATGTGTTTCTGGTGCAATCAACTAGGTCACAATGCTGCATTTGCACCACCTACACTAACAAAAAGGGAATTGCACCTCGCTGCACAAGCACACGTCTATGCTATGACGCAACATGAGGCTCACCATAGTCTGGGAACACTAATAGGTAAGTTGCATGTTTCAGATACACATGCTCTAGTGATATTTGATACGGGTGCTACACATTCCTTTATTTTTGTTGATTTCTATGCTAAACCCAACTCGAGAGTTACACTATTAGTGACACACTAGAAGTAAGCATCCCATCTGGAAAAATAATAAGTACTGGTCTAGTGATTAACAATGTGGAGTTGGATTTTGACGAGAAGGGTTTAGAAGAAGATTTGCATGTGATTAGGATGAGGGATTTTGATATCATCTTAGGAATGTGTTGGTTGAACAAGTACAAGGCTAACATCAAATTTCATGTAAGAGAAATAAAACGGAGACGAATTCATATTTTCTGGAGCAAACGTGATTGGAATGCCCTGTATGATATCAGCAATAAAGACTGTCAAGATGTTGAAGAAAGAAAATTACCAGGGGTATCTGGTGAATGTAATAACCACTCCGGTTGTTGAGAAGACCATCCTGGAAGTTCCAATTGTACGTGGGTACACCGACATCTTTCCAGAAGATTTTTCGAGAGTACCTCCAAATCAACCATTAGAGTTTACAATTGATATGATTCTGGAAGTTTCCCCTATATCAAAAGCACCATACATAATGGCACATGAGGAGCTTCAAGAGCTAAAATTTCAATTGTTGGAACTTTTGAATATCGGTTTCATCTGACTGAGCGTGTCGCTTTGGGGAGAACCCATTTTATTTTTTAAAAAAAAAGATGTGACTATGAGAATGTGTATAGACTATAAAGAGCTGAATAAACTCACCATAAAGAACTAATATCCATTGTCAAGGATTGATGATCTTTTTGATTAATTGAATGTGTCAAGTGTATTTTCTAAGATTGACCTGAGGTCTGGATATCATCAACTAAAGGTTAAGAAGAAGATATACCCAAGGGCTTTTAGGACCCGGTATGGGTACTATGAGTTCACAGTGATGCCAGTCAAACATAGTAATACTCCGACAATATTTATGGATTTGATGAACCGGGTTTTCCATCTTTATCTTGGTGTACTCAAAGGCTAGAGAATAACACGAGAAACACCTCAATATAGTGTTGGAGTCTCTCCGTAAAAGAGAAACTATACGCCAAATTCAAGAAGTGCGAGTTTTGGCTAGATTGAGTAGTCTTTTGGGGACATGTTACATCGAAAGGTATTGAAGTTGACCTAGAGAATGTTAAAGCTGTGAAAAATGGTTGACTCCTACGAACGCCAATGAAGTGCTTAGTTTCTTAGGCCTTGCCATGATATTACAGGAGGTTTATCGAAAGATTTTCGAAAATAGTAGGACCGATGACCCAACTTACAAGGAAAAGTAAAAAGTTCATTTAGACTGAGAGGTGCGAGCAGGGCTTTCAAGAACTCAAATGACGTCTGGTCCTAGCACCGATTTTGACAATTCCAAATACTACAAATGGTTTTATAATCTATAGTGATGCCTCAAAATAAGGGTTATGGTGCGTTTTGATGCAGAATGGTAAGGTGGTTGCTTATGCTTCAAGAAAACTAAAATGTCACAAGCTCAATTACCTTACACACGATTTGGAGTTGGCAGCAGTCATGCATGTGTTAAAGATATGGCGTCACTATTTATACGGGGGAAAGTGTGAGATTTATACTGATAACTAGAGTTTGAAGTATTTCTCCACACAAAAGGAGTTGAACATGAGACAAAGGAGATGGTTGGAACTTGTGAAAGATTACGATTGCATGATCCATTATCACCCTATCAAAGCTAGTGTCGTAGCAGACGCACTTAGTCGCATGAACAAAGGAACAATTGCAAGTATGCTCACGGAACAAGAGGAGCTTATTGAGGTATTTGCTAAAATGAAATTAGAAATTGTAACTCCACCAGAAAGGACAAATGCGGTACTTACAACATTGGTGGTCCAACCAACATTACAAAGTGACATTAAGAAAGCACAAATGAAAGATGAATTTTTCTGCAAAATGAGGAAGAGAACTTTAGCCGGGGAAGTTAAAGGTTTTGAAATAGCAAACGACCGTGCACTGGTGTATGAAAAGAGAATATGTGTATCTAAGGACGATGAATTAAGAAGACAAATATTGGTAGAGGCCCATTGTACACCTTACACAACACATCCAGGTGGGACAAAGATATATCGAAATCTTAAAGGGATTTTCTGGTGGAGAAATATAAAAGAAAGCATCGGAAAATTTGTGAAGAAGTGTTTGAGGTGTCAGAAAGTGAAAGTCGAGCATCAACGACCTTCAGGATTATTGAGACCACTTTAGATTCTAGGGTGGAAATGGGAACATGTGAACATGGATTTCGTAGAAGGTTTACCAAGGTTAAACCATGGAAATCAAACTATTTGGGTCATAGTAGATCATTTAACCAAGTCATCCCACTTCTTGCTAGTCAAGATGACTCATATCCTGAAACAGTGGGAACAATATTATGTCAGAGAATTTGTAATATTACATGGAGTACCAATTTCTATAGTTTCAAACAGGGATTCGAGATTCACATCAAAATTTTGGGGTGGTCTACAAAAATCGATGGGGACGAAATTCAAATTTGGCACAACTTCCCATCCCCAGACAGGCGGACATTTGAAAGAACCATTCAAATCATAGAAGATTTACTGAGAGGTCGCATTTTAGATTTTGATGATAATTGGGAGAAGTACTTGCCTATTGTGGAACTCTCTTACAACCTCTGTTAGTAAAATACGGGACGAGAAAAGTTCGTTATTTAGTATGTACGAGTATATTATGAATATTTTTTGAAAGTTACGGCAAATAAATTGGCAAAAAATACGGATATATTTAATATACAGATCCATAGACGTATGGGTTTAATACGAATATAATATAATTGTTCAGAGTAATAATATGGTTTATTTTAACATTATATGTACATAGATTGTAATTCATACTTATGTAGATTATATTAAAATTAATTTTAGATAGTTTATTAATTTACTTTAAATTATAACATAAATTGAAAATAATTATTTAATAATAGTTAATGAGTTTTTAAGTGAATTGTATTTATACTTAGATTATATAAAATTTAATATATAGTTTTTTATTATATTAAATTATAACTTAGCATAAATCCAAGATAATTATTTAATAATAATTACTATATTTATATGTTATTAATATTCTTATTTATTATTTTATAATATTGTAATTATTCTTATAAATAATTTTTTAATGATTTTTTGATTTATTTAAATATTATAAAAATATTAAAATGAAGTTTTATTCGCCAAGTATTATAGGGATAACTACAATACGAGTATTAAACGTTTTATTTGAAAAGTACGGAGTATTTAACGCCGATTCAAAACATGTACGGGAAACGAAAGTATTTTTCAATTATTAGTACATACGGGTACTATACGGGTATGATACGCGCATTAACTACAGAGCTTACAACAATAGCTATCAGGTGGCGATCGGAATGACCCTTTATGAAGCCCTGTACGGAAGTAAGTATAGATCCCCGATCTATTGGATGAAGTTGGAGAGAAGAAAGTGTTAGGTCCTGAACTAGCCGAGCAAATGGTCAAGGTTATTGAGAAAAACAGAGATACACAAAAATAGCCCACGACCGACATAAATCCTATGCAGATCAGAAAAGGAAAGTCCAATAGTTTGAAACATGAGAGAAAATTTTCTTAAAGGTTGCATGTTGGGAAATTTATTGTTTAGATTTTGATGAATGCCATGTAAAACTTAGAATAGAAAGTTGGCACCCCATTTTCGTTGTAAACGCATTTTAATAAATAAATTTGGTCAAGTGAGTTAAGTCACCTATACCTAAACATGCAAGAAGACAACCGGAGACTAGAAGGAAGACTATAACTGTGCAAGACAATTTGAGTATGGCAAAGAAGAGAAGACGGAACTCGATGAAGGAGAACGGTGGGATGCGGTGAGCAGAGAGTATCATCAAGTCAACTCAAGATAGCCAAGTCTCATGTTGAAGTGATGAAGAGTCATCCGGTGATTGGAAGCGACTCTAAGTCACCTGGGGAAAGCAAGGAAATGCGGTCAAGTCGAGATAATGGAAGAGATCCGTTGCGTAAACGGAAATCAAGGGAATTACTTAAACAAGTAATACCTTCATACTACCTTTCTCGAAGTGCTCACCCCGAAGCGTGCAAAAGGAATAAACCAATGGGAAGCATCGCACCATGTCGAACTCGAAAAGTCAAGAACAATTCATACGAGGAAGTGAAAATTCCAAGGACTACAACAAGACAAAGCCAACGACCACAAGTGACTTTCAAAAATAAGCCTATCTCTTCAACGGGCGATTTTTGAAAGATCACTATAAAAGGCCGAGGAATGACCCGAGAGAAGGTTACGAACCACGAACATTCAAGCAAACATTTGAATCAGTAACCTAAGATATTCTCAAATCATTCAAGATCAATCCTCAAGCCTACATTACGAAGAAAATCAATCCAACACTCACTGTGAAGGAAAGATAACTTCAATCAGTTGAAGAGGAATTTTTGAAGAATCAAGGGGTCTACATTACACGGAGGATTGTAGGAAGGTTCAAGGTCGAACCCGATCTCAAGTTTTTGGAGGGCTTCGTGATCAAATCCAAAGAGCTTGAGCAAGTGGGCTGTAGTAGCAAAGCGGTACGCCTGTGAAGAAGCCGAGTCGTCACGAGAAGCCGGTGCGTGACCAAGGCATCTCGATCGAGTCCCAAAGGATCAAGTCAATTTGTGTGATTAAGACTTGTATCCGGACATTACCACTCTATATACTTGATCAATACTTAGTGGATTCCTCCGGGGAGTTGGAGAAGAGAGGAGTAGAAGAATTACCCCATCTCGAACCTCTATAAAAACTTATCGTGTCATTTACATTTTAGCACTTTAATTCCTCGCATCTTATCTATTTAATCTGTCTTTGATAAATTTGCTATCCACTTGATAATCTCTAAGTACTAAACCAAATTTAAGGGTGTAAAGTCTTTTTGAAAACAAATCACAAGTCGAGTTAAGTCTTTAGTCAAAACAAGTGAGTTATTCTATCAACGGCTCGAGTCAGTGCGTTGAGTAACTAACTCATTTGATTTACTAACTTAGTTTTCCATCAAGGACTCAAATTTGTGAAGTATTAACTCGGATATTTAAAAGGACTAAATCGAAAAGTTGGTAAGGTTTATTCAACCCCCCCTTCTAAACCTTACACTCACACCCCTTGGGACCTACAAGTGGTATCAAAGCGGTTGGTTCATTGAGCCTTCCGCACCAGTTCTTGAACTAGATCTCCAAATTTTTCAAAGTCCTGTTTTAGTACTTAAGTTCTCAAAACTCTTTTTATCATCAAAAGTTATTATCATGGAAGCAAATTTGACACGCATCCCTATTTTCACAATTGAAGAATTTGATGATTGGAAAATTCGTATGCAGGCTCATCTATCAGCTTTACATGATGAGATGTGGATAGTGATAGAGGATGGGCCACGCAAATTTTAAAAGTGAACACAATCTGTAAGGAGAGCTGCATTTGAAGGTGAAGAGGATGTTGCTCCCGGACGAGTCATCGTTGAAAAACCAAAGATTTGAATAGACAAATGATGACAGAAAAAGATATAACCTGGACAATGTGGCCAAGGACATTCTTTACAAAACCTTGGACAAAGCCATGTTCAATAAAGTCAAATCATGCAAAACGGCTAAAGAAATGGGACAACCTAACATTGATTTGTGAAGGCTCGGAGCAAATCAAGGAAAATAAATTATCGAGTGGCATTCGAGAAATTTGAAAATTTCAAAATGATCGCAGGAGAGACCCTGGATCAACCTGGAGGCTCGGTTTCACGTAAATTACCAACGAGCTATACGCACTTGGAAAAGAATATACAGAAGGAAATGTGTATGAAGATTCTAAGAAGTCTCCCAACCGAGTGGGATATGAAAGTCATTGCCATGAGACACTCCATGGACCTATCCAAGACATCCAACCATGAGTTATTCTCGGATCTCAAAGCCTACGAATTTGAGTGAGAAGAAAAGACGAAAAAAGAGACAGTTGTACCCAAAACAGTGCTCTAATTGTTAAGGATGGCAAGAGAGCCGAGGTCAAAGAAGTCATTGACCAAGAGGAAATAGCCCCGATGGTTAAAAGGTTTAACAAGTTCTTCAATAAGAACTACAATAGAGGCAAGGGCGAATCCTCCAGAAGACACTCGGCTCCTCCAAGTCAAGGGAAGATAGGCCAACCAAGAGAACAGAGCATCAAAAAGTGAATATCAAAGGGTGACAATCCAAGAATGGAAAGAGTGATCAAAAGGTTGAAAAATGTCTTTGCTTGAAGGCGTAGGCAACCAGGTCACTATGCCATTGATTGCCCATATCCTGTAGTCAACAAATACGGGAATGAAGAAGAAAGAAAGGTCTTGAGAGAAAGAAGACAAGAAAAGAAAAAAAGGCAATGTTGGCTGCAGAGATCTGGCCGAGAGACGGCCAAGTCAAGAGACACGGTGATTCAAAGAGTAGTGAAGTGACTACTCAAGTGACTCTGAAGAAGAAGCCTTGATCTTTTTGATGGCCAAGGAACAAGACCAACTCGACCAAGAAGATGAGGTACACTCTAACTCATCACACTCGATTCTAGTGATAGTGACTCGTGACACACACACTTCATCACCCACTGATCTTTATGATTCATTAGGCAAAATGATGAAAGATTTTGAACACATTAAATCCTCACACACACTACTAAATGAGGAAAACAAACCTACTAAAAAAAGCAAAACTCACGGTGACTAAGGAGCCGAGTACTCTAAGTCAAATAGGCTGATGAGAATGAAAGTTTAAAGATCGAAAATGCTAAGCTAATAGCGGAAATAATCTGCTATAGAAAAGAGGGAAAATGACCTCAAAAATGTGATTGCCTCATTCACTAAGGCATCTAAATCATTGGATGATCTTATTATGAGTCAAAGAGAACGTGGAGACAAGACAGGCTTAGGATTTAATTCCTCTGTGCTATGTCAAGCTCCAAAAGTGATTTTGGAAAAAGGATCTTCTAGCAATGAAATATCTCAAAAATCCAAAACTCCAAATGGTGCACACATATTTATCCCAAAGCACAATTACAAACAAACTGGCCTTGGTAATAAAGGAAATGGAAAATGACCGATTGTGTCTTTGAGAGGACAAGTGAGAAGAAACCAGTAGAGTTCCTCAAAGCAAACTCCAAACAGAAATACTCAGTAAAGAAGAAACAGAGCTACCAAAAACCCCAGAAGTTCTATAAAAGAAATACATATGAAGGGAATGGTAGAAAATACCCAAGCCAAGCTGATTGGAATAATGTGAACTATCAGCAAAGACCTATGGAATATAAGCCAAAATGGCAAAGGCCTAGAACTCAACAAAGGCCATTCCAAAGGTATAAGAGCTTTCATCAGCACACATATGCACCTAGGCACTACACTCAGAGATATCACAACTACCCAAAGAAGGCAATTGCTAAAACACATATACAGCATACTGAGACAAAAAAGAGACAATTTGTATGAACCTAGAATCCCCAAGCAATTTGCCAAAATTAATTATGATTATGGCAATCGATAGATGGCAACTCCTTAGAGTCAAATCATTTGGCTATAGGTTGGTTGGATCATCTTACAATACTAACCCCTCAGGACCCAGACAAATATGGGTACCTAAAACTTAATATCCTTGTTTGCAGGTTCAAGGAACAGTTGAGTGCCAAGGAACCTGGTACATGGATAGTGGTTGTTCCGGACATATGACAGAAACAAGAAAAATGTCAAAATTCAAGGAAGTCGAGGTGCAAAAGTCATATTTGGAGGAAATGAAGCTCGGGGAGAAATAAGAGGCATTGGATCCATCAAGAAAAATGGATTAAAAATCGAGATGTTGCATATGTTGAAGGACTCAACTTCGACTTGCTAAGCATCACCAACTCGTGACAAGGGTTATAATGTTGGATTTAACATGGGTATATGCCAAATCAAGGATCTTGAATCAAATGAAGTTGTGTTGCAAGGATGAAGACAAAAGAACATGTATGTCGTGGATTGGTCAACCGCAACACCCAACACTGTCTATTAGCAAAGAGCACAAATTGAATCAAGTTGGTCGTGGGCACAAGAAGTCGAGTCACCCGAATTTCAAAAACGATTAACAAGCTTGCGAAGCAATCTTGTGGAAGTACTTCCGCACTCGGTATACAAGAAGGAGAGTATATGTGATGCATGTCGAAGGGAAAACAAATCAAATCATCATTCAAAGAAAAGACATGTCCATCTTCAACAAGAATATTGCATCGCTACATATGGATCTATTTGGTCCAGTTGAACCGGCTAGCATAAGTGGGAAGAAATACACCTTGGTGGTAGTAGATGACTACTCAAGATATACATGGACAATATTCATGTGTAAGAAGAAAGAAACTCTCTGAGAAACTACTACGGTGATGAAGAGGATTCAAAATGAGAAGAGCTAAACCATTATCAAAATAAGATCCGATGAGGAACTCGGTTTGTCAATGGTATAATAACTCAATATTGTATAGAAAATGGTATTGGTCATGAATTGTCTACTGCAAAGGACTCCACTGTGAGAATGGAGTTGCGAGAAAGAAGGAATAGAACTCTCAAAGAAGCAAAGCAAGGACCATGTTAGTGAAGCGGGGCTACCTAAAAGATTTTGGGGTGAAGCAATAAACACAAAGATGCTACACTCAAAATAGATGCATGATAAACAGACGGTGACAAAGACTCCTATGAGATTTGGACAGGAGAAAACCAAATGTTGCATATTTTAGAATATTTGGATGTAAATGCTTCATCCATAACAATGGCAAAGATAATTTGAAGGCTTTTGATGCTAAAGTGATGAAGGTATCTTCTTGGGATACTCACCGAAAGCAAAGCCTATAGAGTACTCAACAAGAGGACTATGGTTACTGAGAGGAATCCATTCATGTGGTGTTTGATGAGCCAAATGTAAATGGAGAAGACATTGAAGAGTCGGTGATAATTTGAATCAACCAACCATGCGAGAAGAGTCCCTATCAAGCCAGGCTGAAGCCGGAATTATAAACCCGGATGAAGATGAGATAGTCGAGTCTCAAAAAAGCAATTTGGAAAATCTGCGGCTAAGTGATGAGAGAGTGATCAAAGCAACATAGCCGCAAGACGATCGAATCCGGCTAACTTACTCCAACTTTGATGTAAGATGGTGAGAGACCATCCACGTAACTAGTCATTGGAGATATAAGAGAAGGTGTCAAAAGAAGATCGAACTCAACAAGAAGCTATGTTCACATGCTTTATCTCACAAATAGAGCCTAAAGATGTGTCACAAGCATTGGATGACACACATTGGATTCAAGCTATGCAAGAAGAGTGAATCGGTTTGAAAGAAATAAAGTATGGGAATTAGTTCAAAGACCCACCCATCAAAATGTTATTGGCACTAAATGGGTGTTCGAAACAAGATGAACGAGGAAGGTTACGTGGTAAGAAACAAAGCAAGATTAGTAGCCAAAGGATATTGCCAAGAAGAAGGGATAGATTTTGTGAAACATTTGCCCCGTAGCAAGATTGGAAGCTATAAGGATGTTTCTTGCCTATGCGACTCACAAGAATTTTATTGTATATCGATGGATGTAAAGAGTGCATTCCTTAATGGTTTATTGGAAGAAGAAGTGTATGTTGAACAACCTCCAGGATTTGAGCGAGAAGACTCTTGGCGATAAGGTATACAAACTCAAGAAAGCTCTATATGGATTGAAACAGGCACCCCAGAGCATGGTACGATACTTTGTCACAATTCGACTAAGAACGGATTCACAAAAGGCAAAGTGGATAGAACACTCTTGAGAATTCAAGATGCGAAGAGTATATTGCTTGTTCAAATATATGTGGATGACATTATTTTTGGATCCACAAACAAAGAGTCAGTGTGATAAATTTTCAAACCTCATGCAAAGCAAATTGAAACGAGCATGATGGGAGAGCCGACATTCTTCCTTGGACTCCTAGTGACACAAACGGTGAAGGATGGAACCTTCATAAGTCGACAAAATACACAGAGATTTAATGAAGAAATTTGGTATGGAAGAGAAGTCTTCGTGAAAATACCAATGAATACATCATCAAAATGGATATGGATGCGGATGGCGGGGCTGTAGATCAAACAAGATACAGAGCACTTATTAGATCATTGCTCTATCTCACAAAGCAAGCGGGCGGACATCACCTTTTCTTTGTAGGTGTATGTGCAAGATTTCAATCTGCTCCAAAAGCAAGCCACATGACTACTGCCAAGAGAATCTTGAGATATTTGAAAGGAAGCCAAGAAGTTGGCTTATGGTATCCAAAGGAAGGTGGATTCAAGCTAATTGGCTATTCGGACTGACTATCTTTGGATGTAGAGTTGATGGGAAGAGCACCTCGAGGCACATGTCAAATGCTTGGAAACAAAGCTAATTTCTGGTTTAGCAAAAAGCAAAATTCAATAGCCACCTCTACAAAAGCGAGAATACATAGGCTGCGGGCAAATTGTTGTTTGTGCCCAAGTCCTATGGATGAGACAAAGGTGAGAGACTATGAAGTTGAAGAAAAGGAAATTCCAATCATGTGTGATAACACAAGTGCAATTGCAATCACTCAAAATCTGTGTTGCACTTAAGAACAAAGCATATCGATGTCGATATCACTTCATAAGAGATCATGTTGAAAAGAAGGACATCACCTTGGAATATATTTCAAGCGATAAACAAGTTGGTGACATATTCACAAAACCATTATGTGAGTCAAGATTTGAAGAACTCAAGCATGAGTTAGGGTTAATTGGTGAGTGACACTCGGAAGACTCAAAGAAAAGAAATGGAACACGAAAAGGGAAAAAGAGTGAACTCTCAAATCGCCTAAGTGAATCATCCATATCGGAAAAAGAATTTTGCATCGAGTTAGCGACGGTGAGTCACTAGGAGAAGCTGTGAGAAGAAGAGTTAAATCGGCTAAGGGATAAGTGAGTCATTTATGAGCAAAGGGACAAAAACGCAATCGTTTTTACTAAGCGGGAATGTTTTTAAGAATGACGTCAAGCATAATTATGACGTTACAGGCAAAATTCGCACACCAAGCTTATGATTGGATATAAATGCTGCCGCATTAAATACGAGACATTAAATGCTAATCGGCGTGCAAAATCTAAGCCGTTGATTTCGATCACATTTCAAAAACCACCCGCACGTCCTTTCAGGAACCGTACTTAAACCATTTTCGTCCGTTTCTCTCACACATCACCAAAAACTGTTCATTTCTCTCTCTCAGAAGCAAAGGCAAAAACTCTCTCAAAACCCTATCAATCTTCAAATCACTTTCTTAAGTTTCATTCGGTGAAATACTGAAAAATGGCATCCACTCATGATTTTGTCAAGCTAGGAAAGCAAATCCACATCGGATCTACTGTGGATTTTGAGGGTATGGTCAAACAGGGGTCCGATGACGCCCTCATAAAGAAGATCGCTGAAAAACTCGAAACGAGTGGGCTAAAACCATTTCTGACGATGGACTTTCCGATAACCTATGTGGAAGAGGTTGCACAGTTCTACGTGAATGCTGAGATTCACGATGAGGGGATCAAATCCTCTGTTCACGGGAAGGAGTTCATCATCACCGCCAAGGATTTGGCGTAACACCGCCGTTACACGGCGGAAGGAGCACCGAGAAATCAATGAAGCGATGTTGACTTGGCTGCTTTGCTTGGAAGGAAGTAGCCAAGACCGACTATCTTTGAAAAGATAGTCTACGGACTAATAAGAGGTCTTTGAAGGAGGACTACCACAAATTGTTGGACATCGTTGCCAAATGCATAGACATCAAATTTGGCGGCTTTGACCAATCCTGTCTAAAGCGAAATTGATCGTAATGGCTGCGATCATTGAAGAAAAGAAAGTGAATCTGGGTGAGTTTGTCTACGATAGACTCGCGAGAATGAAGGGAACAAATCCTTCAAGGAGAATGGAACATTTGGAGGATCCCCGGGATACGATGCAGTGATTGGCGGTGATGGAGGTAAAAGGAGTCCCTCTTCGACATGGAAAGGCGTTCCATGTAAACAAGAGGATGTTCGAGATCAAACCCTCTCGGCGCACGAGAAGAGAGCCTACGCTAAGAGAGGCGTCACGAGTGAGTGGGGAATCGGTGACCCTGAAGATACAATCGTCTCCTCTCCACCAAAGAAGAAGGTTGCCCTGCTTGCTAAGCTAAGAGAAGGCTACTGCCCCTGCTGCAAAAGAAAAACAAATATGCTCCCGCCCTCGCAACCAAGTCACCTGGCCCCGCAGCCATGTCTCCTGCCCCTGCAGCCGCAGTGGAGAAGGAACCATTAATCCCTTCTCCAGTGATCAAGAAGAAGAGGACTGCCACAACAAGGAAGGCAGCTACCTCTAAGACATCTGCGAAGGCATTCACCTTCAATGAACCAGAGGAAGTGGAGCAAGAAATCCCTTTGGTTAAAACAAAGAGAAGAAGAAGACTTTCCAAACTCTCCGAGCTTGAAAAGACAGCTGAGTCTGTCACTCAGTTGGAGAAGATACCGAGACTTGGAGAAGTAGAGTCTCGAAGTGATTGATGAAACGGCCAAGTCTGCTGAGGCGATCAGCAGAGGCAACTTGAAGACCCAGTGTAGTCGAGCAGTGAGGAACAAAGAATGGCCGAGACAACCGAGTCACCTGTTGTGGGGTTGTTTCTCCACCTGTAATAGAGGGCATTGAAAGTGTCGAGCGAAGTCTCGCTACTAATACCTGGAAACAAGGGCCAGCAAGAGGATGATGAAGACGATTTAATCATGCACTCTCCATTGTATCCAGACATCCAAAATCGTCTGCGCGAGTGGAGAAAATGGAAGTTGAGCCTATCCAGTGCGGTTTCAATATCGAGTTCATTCTTTGAGGAAGAAGAACTCTTGATTTCTTGAGGTGGACACGATCTTGCAAGCCCTTGACGAGGATAATTGCATAAATATACTTTGGAAATTCGAAAAGCAAATGAACGGGCTAAAAGCGGTGAGGACGCAGAGGCACGTGAGAAGGCCAACATCCGCCCTATCACCGACACCACAGAACATACACATCCTCACTTTGACATCCTATCGAGAAAGTGATGAGGATCTCGGACCCCGCCGCCGCCACGAGAAGAATTGCAAATGCAGCAAGCAATGCGAGAATCGAGAATCCTTCATGAGCAAAGGATGATGGAGGGACTAGGAGAGTCCTCCAAAACACACGGTGGAGATAGACCCAATGGGAGTGGTGCAAAGCATATTGCCACCGTTGTTCTTGCCACCACTTCCCGACTCACTCGGGAGGAGGAACTAAGTGAATCTGGCGATGGCGGGATAGTGGGGACCCCGGTCGAGCCAACCCCTAATGAAGGTGTCTTACCACCGCCCCAACGGCTGAATACTCAATGGGAACAGCCGGGAGTCCGGAGACGAGTGACCCCAATCCAAGTCACTGGTGTGCCCGGTGGGGAAACTCCCTCCACTGCGGCAAGGTCGGAGGATCTTTGCGGTGACTCCACAATGAATCTAGGAGGCGAAGTGGAGAAGGAACAAACACAAAGTACACAAAGCAAGTTGTCATCGACGAGGCTCGACGATTGAGACTGTCTGGTGAGGTGCCAACCGCTCTGAAGGCTAATGACGCGATGATGCGGTCGAGGCACGAAAGGAATGACCACGGGAGTTAACACTGGGCGGCGAAAGTGCAATCCATGGAATTGAGACTCCAATGGATGCCTGCTGCAGAAGACCCCTAAGACATGATAATCTTGTCGAAAGGGATGTCAAGGCCTTGCTGCGATTGAGATCGCAGGAGATAATGAAGGCCAACGGGAGGTTGAGACTTCCGGGGTAAAGAAGAAACGAGAACATCCCTCCCGCTATCATTGATCCATCGAGAAAAGGAGATAAGTGCACTTCACGATTCCCAGGATAATCGATGTAACCTTTTCGGGATCGGAAAGAGACGATGAAGCCGAGTCATCCCCCGTGATCGATCTAAAAGACTCGGTGAGGGTGTTCCAACCACGAGTAAGTCTTACCTCAAGACTACTCGTCAAACTTTCAACTTTGATGAGCCACCTATGGAAATCTCATCATTGTCCGATGACGCTCGATAAGGCCGAGGACCAATCAACTCACGTGGAAAAAAAACGGTGAGACCGATGAAGTGAAGGTTGTTGAGACAGTGAGGCTCTCAAGCAAGTCGGGTCAACTTCACAATGAGACCCCACTTAAACAGAGTCCACTGCGCAGCCTTTCCAAGCTGCAGCAGGTTCGACTCCACAAGGAACTTCACGAGCACCACTCATCATTGAACAAATTCCAGTTGCTCGTGATGATCCCTTTGTAGAATCATTTCCCTTCTCTCGGAGGTACCCGACCTCCCGAAGAGTCGAAAAGAGATCTCGAGTGCTTCCACGGACAGATCCTGTCATTCCATCGATACCATCGTTCGGTGACTATGATTTTGACGCTTGGCCGTCACCGCAAATGAAGAGGGAACAAGCGAAGTTCGGGAGGTGTTCAAAGCATTATTTGCTGAAATTAAACGGATGGAGAGGCACCAGGCCTCGATGGACATGAGACTGGATAATGAGAGATGCCAACCTATCTGCCGACTTGAGAGGCATAATAGTCGAGAATCCGGGAGTGGTGGCAACAAAGAAAAACAATGAGTGTGGAACAAGCTAGATATTTTTGAACATTGTTCAACAAGTCGTTGGTCCAAGCGAAATGAGAATCTTTGATGCAAAGACAAAATTGTGAGCAAAATAAGAATGAGCTCCTGCGTATGGAAGAAAACATGGATCGAAAATTCAGCCTTCTCATGGTGAGATGAAGTTAATTAAAGTGAATCCAACGCAACTCGCTCCGAGTTTCGCACCGCATACTCCCAGCAGAGACTCGAAGGTGAACTTGG
Source organism: Rehmannia glutinosa (assembly GCA_016081115.2). Classification (NCBI taxonomy): domain Eukaryota; kingdom Viridiplantae; phylum Streptophyta; class Magnoliopsida; order Lamiales; family Orobanchaceae; genus Rehmannia; species Rehmannia glutinosa. The sequence goes on along the minus strand of CM071936.1, from coordinate 74,365,834 downwards.
CTATCGCCGGACTCGACTTCCCGCTTTCGCTAGTTTGTTTCAGGGTTCTCTCTCCTTTGATGATGCCAAAAAGGGGGAAGAGGAATACCTAAATATACTGAAGGGATCTGAAGTTGAGAAGGAGGAATCAACTGTGAAGGGAAAGACAGCTGAGGAAGTTTCAAGAGAAAAGAAAGGGAAGTCTGTTGAAGGGGAAGGATCGAGAGATGTAACCTTGATGATTGCAAAAACCCCCCAACAAGGTCTTGTCACAGCTGATATTATCAGCAAACTCCCAATGACTCTGCCACTCCAACACTCTGTTGTACCTATGGCCGACAAGAGAAAGACCAGTTGAAGCAGGGATGGAGGAAGTGGAAGGAAGGATGAATGCCCGAGTTATGGATATTCTCGAAACAACATGGACGCATTCCATGAAAGAGAGACACTTATGCCATCTCAAATGCCGGAATCGAGCCAAGATCAGTTGATGAATTTAAAACGCCGCATCGAAGGATACTTCACAAACATGTCCATGGCTCAAGCTTGGGACTTATCTTGGGAAAAGGGTCTCACACTATGTGAAGAAGCGACAGCGGCAGACTACCGGCGATCACTCACTCTGCTGGTCACTCTGCTAGTCACTCAATTTGGGAAGAAGAAGACCCCAGTACAATATACGCCCAGAGGAAAAGGAAGAAGCAGAGGTGGAGGAAGAGGTTTCAGACCTAGGCCTCTGCCCAAAAATATTGAGTATATAGATCCAGGCAAGAAAGGTGGGATCTACTAGGTTGGTTTGGACGAAGTAGCCAATCTGCAAGTGGCTAAGAACAATCTTTGAGTATGTGAAAAGAATTGAAAAAGAGAATAAAAGACAAACTCAGCTATGGGAGGAGAGACGAGAGAGAATAAGAAGAGATGAAGCGCCGAAAAAGGCGTATGAAAAGAAGAGGAAAGCAGCTGAAGATGAGAAAAAGAAAAGAAGACCAGAAGATGACAGAGCTGAAGAAGAAGAAAGAAGGAGGAAGCGAAGGAGATGAAGTGTTGATGTCCACCCCTTCATATATTTTACTATGTAAATACATTTTATGTAAGTCTTCTGTAATAAATCTGTAAATTCTCTATTTTTGCGTAGACATAGATGTTTGCTCGATACACTTTGTAAACTTGATTGTGTAAAGGACAAGAATGTTATGATCAATAAAAGGATTGATTCTACGCATACATTCTCTATGAATGCACTATCTGTATGTATCTTTGCTATTTACATTTTGAATGTTTTAAGTTTTGGCATCATCAAAAAGGGGGAAATTGTTGGGAAATTTATTGTTTAGATTTTGATGAATGCCATGTAAAACTTAGAATAGGAAGTTGGCACCCCATTTTCGTTGTAAAGCGCATTGTAATAAATAGGGCTGGTTGAGTTAAGTCGGCTATGCCTAAACATGCAAGAAGACAATCAAGAATAGAAGGAAGACTCGTTGCAAGACATCCGAGTATGGCAAAGAAGAGAAGACGGGAACTCGATGAAGGAGCGGTGAGATCACGGTGAGTAGAGTATCATCAAGTCAACTCAAGATAGCCAAGTCTCAAGTTGAAGTGACGGAGAAGAGTCATCCAATGATTGGAAGTCGACTCTAAGTCACCTGGGGAAAGCAAGGAAATGCGTCAAGTCGAGATAATCTGGAAGAGATCCGTTGTACGAGTAAATCAAGGGAATTACTTAAACAATTAATACCTCCATACTACCTTTCTCGAAGTGGTCAGTCCCGGAAGCGTGCAAAAGGAATAAACCAATGGGAAGCATCGCACCATGTCGAATTCGAAAAGTCAAGAACAATTCATACGAGGAAGTGGCAATTCAAGGACTGCAACAAGACAAAGCCAACGACCACAAGTGACTTTCAAAAATAAGCATATCTCTTCAACGGCAGATTTTTGAAAGATCACTATAAAAGGCCGAGGAATGACTACGAGAGAAGGTTACGAACCATGAACATTCAAGCAATCATTTGAACTGTAACCTAAGATATTCTCAAATCATTCAAGATCAATCCTCAAGCCTACATTACGTAGAAAATCAATCCAACACTCACCTGTGAAGGAAAGATAACTTCAATCGAGTTGAAGAGGAAGTTTTTGAAGAATCAAGGGGTCTACATTACGGAGGATTGTAGGAAGGTTCAAGGTCGAACCAGTCTCAAGTTTTGGAGGGCTTCGTGATCAAATCCAAAGAGCTTGAGCAAGTGGGTTGTAGTAGCAAGGCGGCCGCCCGTGAAGAAGCCGAGTCGCACGAGAAGCCGAGGTTGCGTGCGTGACCAAGGCATCTCTAGGATCGAGTCCCAAAGGATCAAGTCGGTTGTGTGATCAAGACTTGTATCCGGACATTACCACTCGATATCTTGATCAATACTTAGTGGATTCCTCCGGGAGTTGGAGAAGAGAGGAGTAGAAGAATTACCCCATCTTGAAACTCTATAAAAACTTATCGTGTCATTTACATTTCAAGACTTTAATTCCTGCATCTTATCTATTTAATCGTGTCTTTGATAAATTTGCTATCCACTTGATAATCTCTAAGTACTAAACCAAATTTAAGGGTGTAAAGTCTTTTTGAAAACAAATCACGATCGAGTTAAGTCTTTAGTCAAAACAATTTGAGTTATTCTATCATCACTCGGTCGAGTCTGTTGAGTAACTAACTCTATTTGATTTACTAACTTAGTTGTCCATCAAGGACTCAAATTTGTGAAGTATTAACTCGAATATTTAAAAGGACTAAATCGAAAAGTTGGTAAGGTTTATTCAACCCCCCCTTCTAAACCTTACACTCGCACCCCTTGGGACCTACATTGCACCGACCAAAAGAATAGTAAGATTTGGCAGGAAGGAAAAACTGAGACCTAGGTTCATTGATCATTCGACATATTGGAGAGAGTCAGAGATGTTGCTTACAGATTGTCGTTATTGCTAGAGCTAAGAACAGTTGATAACGTATTTTATGTGCCTATAAATACGTCCATGATCCAATCCATGTAGTCCATCATGAAACTATGGAAGTCAACTGAGACATGACTTGCGAATAAAAAACTGATGTTTGTCCTTCACAGGAAGATACAAAATTTGAGAAATAGAGATGTCACCCTGGTCAAGATCCAATGGACTAGACATGGTCAAAAGGAAGCGATGTGGGAGCATGAAGCTGAGATTCGAACCAAATATCCTGAGTTATTCCATCAACCGGGTAAGCTTGAAATTTTGAGGACAATTTTTTTTAAGAAGGGTAGGATATCACACCAATAATTATTGTTCTTATCTTAATTTATTTTAATAATAATGAGGATTAATATGGCAATATAATATGTATATTTTATCTAAGATTTCTTTAGTTAGACAAACATCCCCATTTTATGCCACAAACACCCATTTTCATCCCATTACTCCATGTTTTCATCAAACCTTTTTTTTTTTAAAAAAAAAGAACATTTCTTTTTCTCCCTTCCAACTCACGTTTCATTATTAGTAGAAAACACCTTACTCTTTGCAAATTTTTTTAGATCCATTCGGAAGCATTCTAGCAACAAAACTTTTAACAATAAGAAATTCTCTTCTCTCACTATACTCCTTGATCACTATCTTTTTGATTTTTTTGCCACTCACTGAATAAAGAGAAGAAAGGGGATGGACGTGATTTTAATTCAAGGTTGAGGGGAGGGGCTGCAAATTTTTACTATGTATTTTATGTGTTAAAGTGTGTGTGTGTGTGTGGTCGTCTAGTGTGGGTGTAGTTAAGTGTTGGTGTGTATGTTAGTGTATGTATCATGTGTGTGCGTGAGTGTGTATGTGTGTGTTGCGTGACAATTTATTTTGTGTGTGTATCAGTTTGTGTTTGTGTGTGCATGTGTGAATGAGTATTTTTTTGTGTGTATATCAGTGTGTACGTAGGTGTGTGTTGGGCGACTTGGACGAGTTGTGTGTTGGGCGACTTGGACGAGTTGTGTGGTCGTAATGTTTCGCCGGAGCATGACCGACCGTTCACTGCCATCAGACGAAGAAGGGAGGAAGTAGAAGAAGGCCGATGGGTTGCTTCGATGGAGAAATCATGAACTAGGATTTGGGGCATGGGTTTTAGAATTAGGTAAAGAATTGGATTCATTTTCAATTTTTAATTTTTCAATTTAACTCATTGTACTTTCAATTAAGCCCTATTGTCAACTCAAAATTTCTGGATTTTTCGAGTTAGTCCTAAACAATTTTAGTTTAGTCCAAAATTTTAACTAAATTTTTAGATTTTCAAATTTCGCCGCTATGACTTAATTAAACTTTTTGGATTTTTCAGTTTAACCGAATAAATTTTTAATTTAGTCTAGAATCTGAAATTGACTTTTAATATTTTTTCAATTAGGCCCCAAAACTCATATTTTTAGTCAACTTCACCTATTAAAAGCCCTAGGCTATTTTATAAATATTATTATTTCAATTAGAAGTTAATATTTAATCTCTAGCCCTAAATCATGTTATATTTATATTGTAGGTGACGAAGAACCATACAAGTAGAGCTTCTACATTCGAACAATTTGTGCATCTATATTATTTTGCTGATTGAGGAAGGGATTAATACCACATTTTATGTGTATAGTTTACTATCCTTGTTAAATGCCTAAACTGTTCAATTATGTAAATTACACATTTTCAATGTGTTACATGATATGCATAATTATTTGAATTATATGTTTTCAATTTGTTATGTGATATGATTATTTTTATGAATTATATGTTTTCATTGAGATGCATGATACGTTTGTTTAAGCATTGAGAAAGGAAAACTTTTAGCCTAATGCCACGAGAAAGAAATTTTTGGTCTTGTGCCACGGGGAAGGAAAATGTTACACTCGTGTCACGAGAAAGAAAATATTTAGCCTTGTACCACGGGGAAGGAAAATATGGCAATTATACCAACGGAAAATGTTATGTGCTATATAGCTTATGCCAACAAGAAAATGTATATGATAATTTATACAATTGTGCATTTTTTGTATTTGGCTTGGACAATCCTTATCCCTGTTGAGTATGTAATTACTCATCCCCTCAATTTAAACTCTTTTCAAATTATATGGATGGATGCACTGCAAATGTGTGGGAATAGCCTAATATTTCACTTTTTAACTATTTCAATTTCAAGAAATATGAACTCGTTTCCAATTTTGAACATTTGTGATGACTATCTTTTAATTTATTTCAAATTGTTAGTCCAAGTGGCTACGATAATCTAGAGGGGGGGTGAATAGATTATCTCGGTTTTTCAGATTTTGCCCTCTTTTTTGAAATTTCAAGCAAAGACGAAATGTTAAGTGCGGAAACTAAATAGCACACTTCGATTTAAAGAGGTTCAACCCACCTAGGGCCTAATCCTCTACCACCCCAGTATATCCGGGATGGATTTCAAAAAAGAAAAAAAGATTTTATTAATTACCAAAATTAATAATACAACACCTTGATTACCACAACCCTCTTGCAACAACTTGAGGATTACCACAACCCTCTTACACCACCTTGAGGATTACCACAATCCTCTTACAACACCTTTGAAGATTACCACAACCTTCAAACACCTATCACCTAGATCACCCAAGTGTATTCTTACCACAAGAATACTCACAAGGATGTCTTGTGTTGAATGATGACCAAAAAATAAAGATTACAACTCAATGATGAATGATATAATATGAGTACAAGTGTAATCAAGAATTGAAAGCCTAGACCTCAAATTTGTGCAAGTGAAAGTGCTAAGGCTAATACAACAAGATATATGAAAGTGTTTGCTTGTTTGCTCTTTGCTTGTGTAGAGTATTGTATCTTGTTGCTTGAATGAAGTCTCTATTTATAGGAGAGGTCTTGGCTTTGATTTCCAGACATAGGCTCCTCCTTGGGGAGTGATTTGCTGCAAAAGAAACCATTTAAAATCATCAATATAGCTGTTAGAAATTAATCCCACAAAATAGGAAAAAGTCATTCGAAAAATGCAACGGATAGTTTTGATAAAAGCAGTGCGACCGGTCGCGCAGAGATAAGATTGAAATTAAATTTCTGCAATTTTTACACAGGGGGACCGGTCGGAGGGGGGTGCGACCGGTCGCCCTTGATGTTGACCGGTTGGGGTTGATAAAAATACGAAACAGAGAAGACTGAACCAAAAGAGGGACTTCCAGGTACCGATCACCCTCCCTTATTTTTTCTACGTCCCTTTTTCTGTTTCAAAACTCAACTCAGGTACGGGTTGCCCTATAGGGCGACCGGTCGAGCCTGAAACAAATGTGTTGTCCAATTTTTTATCGAAAATAAACTCCAAGAAATACTCCGAAAAATAGTAAAAACATATTAAGTCGATCGGAAGTATTTAGACAATATTTAGGGACATTGTTTTGGTTTAAAAACTCATTTGAACAAAATCATCAAAATCATGATAAAAACATTTATCTAACACAAACTATTTTAAATGGATTTTTAATTTTGGCAAATACTCTATAATCATTTCTTTATGAATTAAGGTTTTTCTCATTGTTGCTTCCGCTAAATTCCTCATTAATTGGTAACACTAAAAATCTATTTCAAATGTAGGGCATTATAGTGCGGTATTAGAGCAAGTCTACTTTCCTGTAGACTTGCATTTTTTTTTTTTTGAAAAAAAATGGCTATCCCTCCATCGTGCTCCATCAAACCAGGTAACTCTATTTACTTGTCACATTATGAGAAATTGGGAAAGTATAATATGTCATGTGAATCATGACAATTTATATAAACGTTTATCTGACATGATACAATTTACGTATGTGTTCTTTAGTTTGTTACATATATGATCTAAATCTTCCTGCTTGACACGTTAGACGTTGAGAACAACGTAAAATAGTGATTCATAATGAACCATAGAGATATAACGTGTATATTTTTTAATACATGATAGAGTTGAACGAGTTATATGATTAGTTAATAACTTTAGGTTAGCCCGCGATGTTAGAAAGTCTGACACACGTAATACCATAGTGCAAAAGGAGTTAAACTTAAATATTTTATTTTTCTGCAGATAATGCCGCAGCGTAGAGACAATTCGAACTCATCACCTAACTCAAACCAAGGTAGGGTGTAGGTCCCAAGAGGTGTCAACTAAAGTCTAGAAGGGGGGTTGAATAGACTTTATAATTTTTCAATTTTGCAAATCAGAGTTTCAAAGAAAACAAGTAAGTCCTTTCGCATAATTTGGGTTGATATTCAACGGGAGAGTTAACCACTTAGCGTTCTCTTGTGAGCTTTTAATAGAGTAACTTAGATGAAAAATAACAACTGTTTTAGAAAATCAGTTTTCTTTTTAATGAGTGGATGACTTACACCTTTGTGGGTTTTGTCAATCAACACTTAGTGTTTTAGAGATTTATTATACAGTTTGGATAGCAACAAGGATAAATGAAACTAATGTGCAGTAATGTAAATTGCAGAAATATAAAGACACAATATTTATAGTGGTTCAAAGATGGAGTAATTCCTCTACGTCCACTTTTCTCCTTTTCCAGGAGGAATCCACTAAGTAACATGTGACTTTTGTTACAATATTACAATAGTCCTAGTAGTCTTGATCACACAACCAACTAATAATGGGACTCAACTCTTTGCTAGACAACTTCTAGCTACTTAAGCTCACTAGAGATGCAGGATTTGATCACGAAGCCCTCCCACAGACCAGTCTCTTGTTAGTTAGGTACCTTTACTACACTCCTTCAATACAAGGCAGCGTAGACCTCAGTTTGTTTTCACAAATATTTCTCTTCAACTGTTGAAACAACTTCTATCTTTTACTGAAAGTGTAGGATGAAGTTTTCTTGATGAAGTTTTGGGATTGCAGGTTAGCTCGAGAGAGATTTTTGAATTTTCAAATTTTTGTTGTTTCAATTGTGTCTTTTCTCTTGTTTTTCTCTAAAAAATCCTCAACTTTTATAGTGAAGATTTAAATTTTATAGACGAATTCAATCCCACAGTCGGACAGTTGGCATGTCCTTTCTTGCAGCTTTGATGTTGATCTTTCTTTGTATTCGTATGCCTTCTGCAGCTTTCTTGGATGGCATACTTTGTTGAGATTCTTATGCTTTGTTGCTCAGCTGCGAGTCAGCCTAAGTCCTATCTATTACATATGCAGTGAAGAAAATCTAACTCGTATTGCAATGTTCACTATTTAAGAATTTGATGATTGGAAAATTCGTATGCAGGCTCATCTATCAACTCTACATGATGAGATGTGGCTAGTGATTGAGGATGGGCCACTACAAATCTTAAAGGTCAACACTGTTGTAAGAAGGGCAACTCCTGCTGAAGGGGAATATGTTGCACCTGCAGAGCCTAGACCTGCTATGGTGGAAAAAACATGTTGTGAATGGACCAACGATGATCGAAAGAGATACAACCTTGACAATGTTGCCAATGATATACTTTATAAAACTCTTGATAAGGCTATGTTTAATAAAGTTAAATCTTGTGAAACAACCAAAGAGATTTGGAAAAAACTTACTTTGATTTGTGAAGGGTATGATCAAATCAAAGAAAACAAATTAATTGTTGTTGTTCAAAAATTTGAAAATTTTAAAATGATTGCAGGTGAAAGTCTGGATCAGCTGGATGCCGATTCACAGAGATCACCAAAGTGAGCTTTGACTCACAGGGAAGGAATACACACGAGAAGGAGATATGTATGAAGATCCTAAGGTCTCTCCCAGCTGAATGGGAAATGAAGGTCATGGCGCTGAGACATTCCATGGGTTTCACCAAGACATCAAACCATGAGTTGTTCTCTGATCTTAAGGCCTATGAATTTTAGCTAAGAAGAAAAGGCCAAGAAGAGAGATGTACCCAAGACAATTTTGCACTCATGGTTTGGTGAAGCAAAGAGAGTTGAATCCAAAGAGACCATAGACCAAAAAGAGATTGCCCTGATGGTGAAAAGATTCAATAAATTCTTCAATAAGAACTACAAAAGAAAACAAGGGTGAATCATCAAGAAGACACTCAGCACCCTCCAAAGCAAGAGAAGACAGAGCACCCCAGAGAGCTGAACACCAAAGAACTGAGTATCAGAGAGCTGATAACCTGAGAATCGAAAAGAGCGACTTACAGAGAGTTGAAAACATGTGTTGCAATTGCAGTGCAACCAGGACACTTTTTTTGTCGCCTGACCGCCCTTATCCACCAGTCAACAAGTACAGAAATGAAGAGGAAAGAAAAGTCTTCAGGGAAAGAAGACAAGAAAAGAAGAAAGTCATGTTAGCTTCTGAGACTGCTAAAATAGCCAAGTGCAAGGAACCAGCAGACTCAGACAGTAGTGAAGCTGACTACTCTAGTGATACAGAGGAAGAGGCTTTGATATGCCTCATGGCTAAAGAACAAGACTCCAAAGATCAAGAAGATGAGCTACACTTTAATTCCTCTCATTCTGATTCAAGTGGTAGTGATCGTGACACAAATACTTCATCACCCATGGATCTTTATGATTCTATTGGCAGAATGATGAAAGACTTTGAGCGCATAAAAACCTTACACACACTGCTAAATGAGGAAGACAGCCAGCTTAAATGCCAAAACTCACAGCTGACTAAAGAGCTGAGTACTATGAGTCACATAACTGATGAGAATACAAAGCTAAAGGCTGAAATTGCCAAGATCCTAGCGGACTTAGCTGCTACAGAAAAGAGAGAAAAGGATCTTAAAAATGTGTTTGCACCATTCAATAAGGCATCCAAATCATTGGATGAGCTTATAATGATTAAAAAGGAAAGTGGTGACAAGACAAGCATATGATTTAATTCCTTTGTGCATGCCCAAGTCCCAAGAGTGGTTATGGATAAAGGATCCTCAAGTAATGAGGGAATCCAAAATCCAAAGCACCATATATTGCACCAACACTCACTCAAAAACAAAATCACAACCATGTTGTCCTTGGATACAAAGGAAAAGGCAAGAAGCCAACTAAGTATGCTGATAGGACAGCTGAAACTAAATTCAAAAAAGTCCATCAGCAAACTCCAAACAAGAAATACTCTGTAAAATCCAAACAGAGCTACCGAAAACCCCATAGATTTCAGCAAAGAAATCACATGATGGGAATGATAGAAACTACCCAAGCCAAGATGATTGGAATAATCAAATGAGATATTAGCCAAGACCAATGGGATACAAGCCTAAGTGGCAAAGACCTCAACCTCGTCATAGGTCATTCCCAAGGCAAAATAGGTATAATCAGCACACATATGCACCTAGGCACAAAACTCAATATGCACAGAAGTTCCACTATAACCCCAAGAAAGCAAATGCTTAAACACATCCACAGGCATACTTACAAAAAAGACAATTGTATGATCCTAAAGCTCCCAAGCAATTTGCTAATGTGCATTATGATTATGGAACTGATAGATGGCAACCTCTTAGAGTTAGATCATCTGGCTATAGGCTGGTTGGAACACCTTATAGCACTAACCCCTCATGACCCAGCCAAGTATGGGTACCTAAAAACTAATTTCCTTGATTGCAGGTTCAAAGAACAGTTGAGTGCCAAGAAACCTGGTACATGGATAGTGGTTGTTCTAGACATATGACAAGGAACACGAAAAACTTGTCAAAGTGCGAGGAAATAAAAGGTGCTAAAGTCATATTTGGAGGAAATGCAGCTCCAGGGAAAATCAACAGCACATGATCCATCAAGAAAATGGACAAGAAGGAAAGCATTTGTGATGTGTGCTAGATGGGAAAGCAAATTAAGTCATCCTTCAAGAGTAGGCCAAGTCCTTCTTCAACCAGGATATTGCATTTATTGCACATGGATTTATTTGGTCCTGTTGATGAGAAATACACCTTAGTTGTGGTATATGATTATTAAAGATAAACATGGACAATCTTTATGTGTAAAAAGAAGGAAACCTTGCAGAAATTGCCTCAGCTGATGAGAAGAGTCAAGCCATTATAAAGATAAGGTGTGACTGGGGAACTGAGTTTGTTATGGGATTATAACTCATTATTGTATTGAGAATGGTATTGCTCATGTAGGTGTAAGAACTCTACAGCATAATGGAGTAGCTGAAAGAAGGAACATAACTCTCAAGGAAGCTGCGAGGACCATGTTAGCTGAAGCTGGTTTGCCTAAGAGATTTTGGGCTAAAGCCATTAATACTGCTTGGTACACTCAGAACAAGTGTATGATTAACAGGCAGTTGTCTAAAGCACCCTATGAAATTTGGACAGGGAGAAAGCCAAATGTTGGATATTTTTGAATCTTTGGATGTAAGTGCTTCATCCACAACAATGGCAAGGACAACTTAAAAGCTTTTGATGCTAAAACTGATGAAGGTATCTTTTTGGGATACTCAGCTGAGAGTAAAGCTTATAGCATGCTGAACCAAAGGACTACGGTCACAGAAGAGTATATCCATGTGGTTTTTGATGAACCTAATGTCAACGGAGAAGACATAGATGAGTTTGCAGAAAAGAGAAATCAATCAACTGTTCAGAAGAGTCCCTATGTTGAAGCAGATGTAAGAGCACTCAATCCTTGTGAAGATGAGATAGCTGAATCTCAGAGACAACTGGAAGGTCTGCAGATGAATGATGATGAAGAAGTTGTTGAAGACAAGTTAGCTGCGAGATGATTGAACCCAACAGACTTGCTCCAACCAGATATAAGATGGCTGAGAGACCATCCACCTGAGTTAATTATTGGAAATGTTAGAGATGGAATAAGAACCAGAGCCAGAACTCAACATGAAGCTATGTTTACTTGTTTCAGTTCCAAAATAGACCTAAAGATGTGTCACAAGCATTGAATGACACACAATGGATTCTAGTTATGCAGGAAAAGCTGAATCAGTTTGAAAGAAACAAAGTTTGGGAATTAGTTCAAAGGCCTACCCACCAAAATATTATTGGTATTAAGTGGGTATTTAGAAACAAGATGAATGAAGAGGGATCTATAGTAAGAAACAAAGCAAGATTGGTAGCCAAAGGGTATTGCCAAGAGGAAGATATGGATTTTGATGAAACATTTGCTCATGTTTCTAGATTGGAAGCAATTAGGATGTTTCTTGCCTATGTTGCACACAAAAACTTCAATGTGTATCAAATGGATGTGAAAAGTGCATTTTTTAATGAACTTTTGGAATAAAAAGTCTAGGTGGAGCAATCTCTAGGTTTTGAGCAGAAACTTATTGGAGATAAAGTCTACAGGCTCAAGAAAGCATTGTATGGATTGAAACAAGCACCAAGAGCCTCGTATGAAACATTGTCTCAGTTTCTTATTAACAATGGATTCACAAAAGGCAAGGTTGATAGAACGCTCTTCAGAATTCAAGATGGAGAGAGTATATTTCTTGTTCAAATTTATGTGGATGACATCATCTTTGGATCCACAAACAAAGAGTTGTGTGACAAATTTTCAAAGCTCATGCAAGGGAAGTTTGAGATGAGCATGATGGGAGAGCTAACATTCTTTCTAGGTCTTCAAGTCAAGTGTAGGTCCCAAGGGGTGTAAGTAAGGTTTAGAAGGGGGGGTTGAATAAACCTTACCAACTTTTCGATTTAGTCCTTTTAAAAAAATTACAGAGTTAACACAAACAGCTAAGTCCCTTGAGGGACGACTAAGTTGGTTATTCAATAGAGTTAGCCACTCACGCACTCGATGGAGCCGTTGATAGAATAATAATTTGTTTGACCTGAAACTTAACTTGGTTGTGTTGGTTTTATCGTGGGAAGACTTAACACCCTTTGATTTGTTTTAAACTTATTTTAACACTTGATTTTAGCACTAGGTTATTAATCAGTTTGGATAGCAAATAAGTTTATCACAGATATAAAATAGATATGCGAAATATAAATGTCTTTGAAAAATAAATGACATAGTTGATTTTTATAGAGGTTCGAAGATGGGGTAATTCTTCTAATCCTCTCTTCTCCAACTCCTGGAGGAATCCACTAAGTAACAGATCAGTTTACAAAGTGGTGAAGAGTCTAGAGACAGACTTGGTCACACAGTCGGCTTCTCGTCCGACTCAGTTTCTTCACAGGGCAGTTGTCTTGCTACTTCAACTCACTTTCTCAAGCTCTTGGATTTGATTACGAAGTCCTCCAATAACTTGATACTGGTTCGACCTTGAACCTTCCTACAATCCTCCTTGGAAAGTTGACCCCTTTTGATTCTTCAAAAGTTTCCTCTTCAACAATTTGAAGTTGTCTTTCCTTCACAACTTTGTGTTGGATTGATTTCCTTCGAGTTTCAGGCTTGAGTATTTGCTTGAATATCTTTGAGAATGTTTGTAGGTTACAGTTTAAATATTGCTTGCTTGTTCGTGGTTCAGGTAACCTTTTCTCAATGAGTTTCCTCAGCCTTTTATAGTGAACTTTCAAAAATTTGCCCATTGAAGAGATAGACTGATTTTCAAAAGACACTTGTGTTCGTTGGCTTGTCTTTTCTTGGTCTTCAATCTTGAGATGAAGACCTTTCCTCGTATTAAATGAATGTGCAGCTTTTCAGGTTCTGACACGAGGTACAGTGCTTCTCATTGGTTTATTCATTTTGCACGCTTCTAGGATGAGCACTTTAAGACATGGCAGCATGGAAGTATTACTTATTTAAGTAATGTTCTTGACTTCTGTGCAACGGATTCCTTTCAATTAACTCTTCTTGGTCACGCCGCCTATTTCCCTGTGTGACTTGAGTGCTCCAATCATTTGAAGACTCATCCTGTCACTTTCAACTTATGACTTGGCTTCTTAAGATGACTTTGATGACACTTCACACGATTGTTCCTCGGTGATACATCTTGATCAAGTTCTCGATCTTCCTTCTTCGTCGTACTCAATTTCCACAAATGAAGTCTTCACTTGTCTTGGTGACTTCTTGTATTTCCAGTGCTTAGTGACTTGACTCGGCTTTTCCACCCTATCTATTACAATGAAAATTACAAGGAAAATGGGGTGCCAACTTTCTAGTTTAAGTTTTACATGGCATTCATTAAAATCTATAAAATGAATTTCTCAACAATTTCCCCCTTTTTGATGATGCCAAAACTTAAAAACATTAAACAATATGTAAACAGCAAAGATACATACAGACAATGCAGTAACAAAGAATGTATGCGTTGAATAGATCATTTTATTAATCATAGCATTCTTGTCCTTTACACAACTGTTTACAAAGCATATCAGAGCATACTATATCAAAGCACAATACAAACGTCTATGCTAGGATACAAATACAAAGTGAAAAATTATAGAAAAACTTCACTAAGTACACAGATGACTTACAAAAATGTATTTACAGGAGTAAAATACATGAAGGGTTCACAACAACACTTCATCGCCTTCGCTGCTTCCTTGTTTTCTCTTCAGCTCTGTCGAAGTCATCAGCTCTTCTTCAGCTACTTTCTTCTTTCCATAAGCTCTTTTGGAAGCATCATCCTTCCGCTTCCTCTCGAGCTATTGCTGTTTGTCTTCTCGTTTTCCTCTTCCTGTCTTGTCACTTCAAAGATTATTCTTAGCCACCTCCGCATTTGCTACTTCATCATAGCCGGCTCAGTAGAGTCTCCCTTTCTTTCCGGGATCCACATATTCGATGTTCTTGGGTCTTGGACGAGGTTGAAAGCCTCTTCCTCCACCACTTCTTCCTCCTTCTCTAGGTGTACACTGTACACAAGTCTTCTGCTTACCAGCTAAATGGCTGTTGGCAGTCTGCTGCTTATCAGCTTCTTCGCACAATTTAAGACCCTTCTCCCAGTACAGATCCCAGGCTTGGGCTACAGACATCTTTTGGAAATAGCCTTCGGATTCGAGCATCTTGAATTCTTCAACTGATCTTGGCTCGGATCCATTGTCTGGAATAGCATCTTGATCCTTCCCTGCCGGAATGCCACCGAATTGTTTCATCACTTCTTCAATGCGGGCATCCGTCCTCTTGTCAAACTCTTCCATCCCTGCTTCTATGATTCGCCTTTTCTACGACATGGGCACCGCAGAGTGTTCGATCGACAGAGTCACTGGAACTTTGATGATGATTGAGGCCGTAGCATGACCCTGCTGAGGGGTTTCAGCTATCATTAACGTCAAATCCTTTGAACGTTCTCCCTCAACTGCTTTTCCCTTCTTTTTCTCAACTGCCGTCATCTTGGCTTCCGACTCTTTCAACTTCTCTTCTTTTAAACTCCTTAGGGACTCCTCTTTCCCCTTTTTGGCATCATCAAAAGAAAGAGGGACCCCAGGGAACATGCATGCGAGCATGAAGTCAAGTCTGCTGAGAGCAGAGTTCTGCTTGGAGTCCGTTGCGGCATAAGTTGTCTGAAATTTTGAACGAGTGGCTTTTGACTCGGCTGTCACCAATTTCATTTCAGCCATGAGAAGGCTGAATTTAGCATTCATGGTCTCCTCAAGACGCATAACTTCTTTTCGTTGGAATTCACGCAGTAGCTCCATTTCTGTTTTATGAGAGGCATGCAACCTTTCAATATACGCCTGCATCCTCTGCTTCATATCAGCATTGTCAGCACTCCAAACAAGCATCTTATTGTATAACGCCTTGAAATAGCGAACTTTCGCATGTCGCATGGCACTCTGTTGTTGAGAGCACTCCCTGATCCTTACCACTATCCCTCTCAAATCTGTTGTGAAGGTGGCATCTCTATTGTCCAGGCGTAAGTCAAGTGAGGCTTGGTGCCATTCCATCATCTCAATCTCTTCAGATATCTTCTTGAAGTCTTCACGGATCTCAGCTGTCACACCTGATTTAGCTGCCGGCCATTCTGCATCGAAGTCAAAGTTTGCTGGCACAATAGAATCTGTGGGGATTACAGGATCTTCTCGAACAGTGTATCGTCGTGTCTCTCTTGTAGTCTCTTCTTCTAGCTCAGGCAACTTGATAGAGAAGGGAAATACCTGTTCAAAAGCATCATCTCGCACATATGGGATTGTTTGTGTGTTTTGTGCCTGTAATGTTTCTGGTGGAGTCGGTACTGCTGCAGCTATGGGAGCCTGCACAGATGACTCGGTTTTAGCTGGGGCTTTTGAAATGGGTTGGCCAGCTGACTGAGCCTCATCTGTCTTAACAGCTTCGTCGGCCTTAGTAGATTTTTTTAAATGAAGTACCAGATCCTCGGCTGAAATATCAGCGTCATCGGATGATGATGAAACCTGGGGGCTTGGTTCATCATCGAAGATGAATGTTTGACGAGCAGCATTGTAACTCGACTGACTTGCATTCTTGAGAACATCCTTAGCTGAGTCCTTTTGATGTGCAACGGGTGTGGACTCAGCTTCATCTTCAGATCCCAGAAATGATATGTCAGGATTCTCCTGGGAGTCATGAAGTGCACTAATCTCCTTCTCAAATTCAGCACTGTGAACAGGAGGGATGTTCTGAATTTCTTGAGCTTTACACAGGGAGGTCTCAACTTCCCTTGGGCCTTCAACACCTCCAGCAGTCTCAACTGCAGCGAGGCCTTCAACATTCCCTTCGACAATCGCAGCTGTCTGAGGGTCTTCAATACTGGCATCCATAGGAGTCTCAACCCCTTAGATTGCACTTCATTGCCAAGAGTGTTAACTCCCGGGGCATTTCTATCCTTTGCCTCAACTGCAACAGTAGTGTCATCAGCCTTCAAAGTAGCTGACACTTCAGCTGGGACAGACTCAACTGTCCGAGCTTTGTCAATGTCAATCTGTTGTGGTTCTTTCTCAGTTTCCACTTCGCCACCTTTCTTCAATATAGAGTCATCTGCAGCATCCTCCGACCCTACTGCAGTGGAGTGAGTTTCCCCTCAGGTGGCACACCACCGAGTGATCGATGATGGGGTCACTGCCCCAGTCGCGCTTCTTCCATTGAGTGCTCGGCCAAGGCCAGGTGGTAAAACACCTTCTTGTGAGGGGTTGGCTCAACTTGGGTGCCCAAAGTCCCGATCTCATTGCCAATTCCCTTGTTTCCATCTTCCGAGAGTAACGGGGACATAGCTGCGGCGATGTATGTGGCAATCTCATCGCACCACTCCCAATGGGTCAATTTGCATGAGAGATTGAGACGACTCTCCGGCCCTTAAAATAATTGTTGCTCATGCATTAGCTTGATTCCCTTAGAGCATGCCTTTGCATATCGACTTCTCTGCTGCAAAGAACGGGATCCATATCTTCATCACTCTCTCGAGAACATATCCAAATGAGGGTGAGTGTGTTCTAGAGTTCGAAGCGGGCATATTTTGGCTTTCTCGAGAGCTTGTGCTTCTGGGTCGCTTTGGCTTGTTCCTTATCCTTGAAGATGTGCATAATGTTCAGCAGATATCTTCATTAAGGGCCTGAAGACACATGATGGTGACCGGAAATCGCAACAACAACTCCTCTTCTTCTTCAATAAACTCGGGTGCAAACCGCCCTTGCGTGATCCGTTTCCACGCTCTACATACCTTAAGACGGTGCTGAATGTCTGGGTATAATGGAGAGTACATGATCACATCATCATCGTCATCTTCTCCTTGTCCTTCCTTTTCGGGAATTGAAGGCAAGATGCTCTGTGGCTCTTCACCTTCAGCAGCATCCGTAGCAGGTGGAGACACAACTTTTTCAACTGGAAGTTCGGTTGTCTCAACTGTTTTGTTGTCCTCAGCTGTCCTGTCCATAGCTAGGTCTTCTGTAGGCCTCTACTGATTACCCTCAACAGACTTGGCAATTTCATCTATTACTTCAGGAGACTGCACTTCCTGAATTTCAGCAGTCTCTGGTGCTTTCTCCAACAGAGTGGTAGATTCAGTTGTCTTTTCAAGCTCTAAAAGCTTGGAAATACTTCTTCTTTTGGTTCTAACCAGAGGAATTTCTGGTTCTTCTTCTTCTTTTGATTCTCTGGCGACGGGGGTCGGGGCATCTTTCTTGGACGGAGCTGCCTTCCTTGGCTTGGCAGTCCTTTTCTTGCGTATGGCTGGAGAAGGGATTTGGGCTTCCTTCTCAGCCTCGGCTGCAGGGGCAGGAGACATGGTTGCAGGCGGCGACTCTTCTTTGGGGCAAGTGCATCCTTTTTCTTAGCTGCAGGGGCAACCTTCTTCTTCGCAGCTGCAATTGCAGCTTTCTTCTTGGAAGGAGAGGTAACAGTTGTGTCATCGGGTTCAGCTGATTCCCCCTCACTTGTATCCGCCCCCTTCGCATGGGCTCTCTTCTGGGCACCTGAGAGATTTGCCCTAAACATCTTCTTGTTGACATGGAAAGGTTTTCTATGTCGAAGGGGAATACCCTTCACTTCCATCAGGTGGTCAATCACCAGGCCATAACCAAGAGACCCTCCAAAGGATCCGTCTTCCTTGAATGATTTATTTACAATGTTCTGGTAGAGTCTGTTGTGTAACGAACTCGGCCAGGATTGACTTTCTTGCCGCATGATCGCAGCCATGACGATTAGCTTAGTCTTTGACAGCTGGTTGAAGTTGCCAAAGTTCATGTCTACACACTTGGAGACGACATCCATCAACTTGTGATAGTAGTCCTTCAGTAACTTCTTCTCAGCTGTGTAGACCACCTTAGCAGCACACTCTGGTTTGGCTACTTCTTTCCATGCATCAGCCAAGTCAACATCAGCTTCATATATCTCATTCATTCCTTCTGACGGCAACAACAGTGCTCCGCAAGGTCCTTAGTTTATTATCATTATGTCCTTGCGGTGGATGTAAGACTTGATTCCTTCATCCTGCACTTCCGCGTTGACGTAGAACTGTGCCACCTCTTCTAGGTAGGTGTGCGAGTATTCCAAAGTTAGAAAAGCCTTAAGCCCTGACTTTTCCAACATTTCAGCAATCTTCTTCACTAGGGTTTCATCGTAACCCCGTTTTTACCATTCCTTCGAAATCCACTGATGATCCTGAGTGGATTTGCTTCGATAACTTGACGAAATCAAACTTAGGTGCCATTTTTGGAGATTTTTACCGATTAGAACTTGAAGAACTGATTTGAGGACTCTTAGGGTTTCGAGAGAGAAAAGTAGCTTGCTTTCTTTTGCTTGAAGATGAACAGTTTTTGAATGTGAGAGAGAAAACTGAAGAAAGTGTATATAAGGGTTATGAAAGGACGGGTCTTTGGATTTTGAAATTTGATCAAAATAAATGGTTCAGATTTAGCACGTCAAACCGCATTTAATTCCTCGCATTTAATACGGCGGCATTTATATCCAATCATATGCTTACTGTGCAGCTTTTAATTGTACCTGTCATTATTACGCTGACGTCATCCTTAAAAATATTCCCGCTCATTTAATGACTTAGCTCATACGACTCAACTTATCTCAATAATGACTTGATTCTTTTTCTCTTTTCATTAAGCGACTCAGCTGTCAGCTAACTCGATACAACTGACTTTTTGATATGGCTGTTTCACTTGGCTGATGTGAAAAACTTGTTCAATTCTCACTTTCTCATATCCCATCTCTTCTGATTGAGTCTTTTGAGTGTTAACTCAGCTCAATTAAACCTAGCTCATTCTTAAGCTCTTCAAATCTTGATTCACATAGAGGCTTAGTGAATATATCAGCTAACTGTTTATCAGTTGAGATATATTCCAAAGTGATGTCTTTCTTTTCAACATGATCTCTTATAAAATGATATCTGACATCAATGTGCTTTGTTCTTGAATGCAACACAGGATTCTGAGTGATTGCAATAGCACTTGTGTTATCACACGTAATTGGAATCTCCTTTTCTTCAATTTCATAATCTCTCAGTTGTTGTCTCATCCATAAGACTTGGGCACAACAATTTGCCCAGCCTATGTACTGCTTGTTGTGGATGTGGCTATTGAGTTTTGCTTCTTACTAAACCAGGAAACCAATATGTTTCCAAGCATTTGACATGTACCTGAAGTACTCTTCCTGTCAACTCTACATCCAGCATAGTCTGAGTCTGAGTAACCAATAAGCTTGAATCCACATTTCTTTGGATACCGTAAGCCAACTTCCTGGCATCCCTTCAAATATCTTAGGATTCTCTTAGCTGCAGTCATGTGGCTCTCCTTTCGTGTAGATTGAAATCTTGCACATACACCTACTGCAAAGGTGATGTCTGGTCTGCTATCTGTTAAATAGAGCAGTGATCCAATAAGTGCTCTATATCTTGTTTGATCTACAGCTTTACCATCTGCATCCATGTCCATCTAGACTGATGTGTTCATTGGTATTTTCACAGAAGACTTCTCTTCCATACCAAATTTCTTCATTAAATCTCTGGTATACTTTGTTTGACTTATGAAGGTTCCATCCTTCAATTGCTTGACTTAAAGTCCTAGGAAGAAAGTTAGCTCTCCCATCATGCTCATTTCAAATTTGCCTTGCATGAGGTTTGAGAACTTATCACACAGCTCTTTATTTGTGGATCCAAAAATGATACCATCCACATATATTTGAACAAGCTGTATACTCTCTCCATCTTGAATTCTGAAGAGTGTTCTGTCCACTTTGCCTTTGGTGATCCATTATCAGTTAGAAATTGAGATAATGTATCATACTCTGCTCTTGGTGCCTCTTTCAATCCATATAATGCTTTCTTGAGCTTGTACACCTTATCTCCAATGGTCTTCTGCTCAAAACCTGGAGGTTGTTCAACATAGACTTCTTCCTCTAATCCATTTAAGAATGCACTTTTCACATCCATTTGATATACGATGAAGTTCTTGTGTGCAAAAGATAGGCAAGAAACATCCTTATTGCTTCTAATCTTGCAACAGGAGCAAAGGTTTCATCAAAATCTATTCCCTCTTCTTGGCAATACCCTTTGGCTACCAATCTTGCTTTGTTTCTTACCACAGATCCTTCTTCATTCATCTTGTTTCTGAAAATCCATTTTGTGCCAATAACATTCTGATGGGTTGGTCTCGCACCATTTCTCATACTTTGTTCCTTTCAAACCGATTGACTCTTCTTCTTGCATGGCTTGAATCCAATGTGTGTCATCCGAGTGCTTGAGACACATCTTTTGGCTCTATTTGAGAAATAAAACAAGTGAACATTGCTTTTGCCGAGCTCGGATCCGGTTCTTACACCATCTCTTCTATCTCCAATAACTAGCTCTGGTGGATGATCTCTCAGCCATCTCACATCAGGTTGAAGCAAATCGGTTGGGTTCAAATTGTCTCACAACTCCGTTGTCTTGAGACTCTTTCAAAGATCATTCATTTTGTAGACTTTCCAGTTGTCTTTGAGATTGACTATCTCATCTTCATCTTGGTTGATTACTCTTACCTCAGCCTTCAACATAAGGACTCTTCTTGGCCGATTGATTTTATCGCCTAACTCTTCAATGTCTTCTCCATTCACATTAGGTTCATCAAAAATCACATGGATAGACTCTTTCGTGACCATAGTCCTCTTGTTCAAGACTCAGAGGCTTTGCTCTCGTTTGAGTATCCAAAAAGATACCTTCATCAGCTTTAGCATCAAAAGCCTTTAGATTATCCTTGCCATTGTTGTGGATGAAGCATTAACATCCAAATATTCTAAAATATGCAACATTTGGCTTTCTCTTGTCCATATCTCATAGGGAGTCTTGGTCAATTGCCTGTTTATCATGCATGTATTTTGAGTATAGCATGCAGTATTGATGGCTTCAGCCCAAAATCTCTTAGGCAATCCAGCTTCAGCTAACATGGTCCTTGCAGCCTCTTTTAGAGTTATGTTCCTTCTTTCAGCTACTCCATTCTGCTGTGGAGTTCTTGCTGCAGATAACTCATGAGCAATACCATTTTCAACACAATAATGAGTTATTATTCCATTGACAAACTCAATTCCTCTATCAGACCTTATTTTTATAATGGTTTGGCTCTTTTGATTTTGAACTCTTTTCATAACTCTGCAAGGTTTCCTTCTTTTTGCACATAAAGATTGTCCATGTATATCTTGAATAATCATCTCCCACTACTAAGGTGTATTTCTTTCCACTTATGATGGCTGGTTCAACAGGCCCAAATAAATCTATATGCAACAGATGCAATATCCTTGTTGAAGAAGGATTAGGCTTCTCCTTGAATGAAGATTTGATTTGCTTTCCCATATGGCATGCATCACATACACTTTCCTTCTTGTACACTGAGTCTGGCATCCTTCAATAAGATGACTCCTTGCAAGCTTGTTGATTGTCTTGAAGTTCAGATGACTCAAACTTCTTGTGCCCTGACCAACTTGATTCGGTTGTGCTCTTTGCAGCATGACAGTGTTTGGTGTGGCAAGAGATCGATCTACCACATACATATTCTTATGTCTTGATCCTTGCAGCACTATTTCATTTGATTTTGTATCTTTAATCTGGCATAGTCCCATATTGAATCCAGCATTGTAGCCCTTGTCACAGAGTTGGCTGATGCTTAACAAATTGAAGTTGAGGCCTTCAACATAAGCAACATCTGTGATTTCCAATCCATTTTTCTTGATAGATCCTATGCCTTTGATTTCCTCTGGAGCTTCATTTCCTCCAAATATGACTTTTGCACCTCTAATCTCCTTGAATCTTGACAAATTTTTCTTGTTTCTTGTCATATGTCTGGAACAACCACTATCCATGTACCAGGTTCCTGGCACTCAGCTGTTCCTTGAACCTGCAATCAAGGAAATTAGTTTTTAGGTACCCATACTTGTCTGGGTCTTGAGGGGTTAGTGCTGTAAGATGATCCAACCAGCCTATAGCCAATGACTTGACTCTAAGAGGTTGCCATCTGTCTGTGCCATAATCATAATTCACTTTGGCAAATTGCTTGGGGATTTTAGGTTCATACAACTGTCTCTTTTGTCTGTATGCCTGTGTGTGTGTTTTAGCAATTGCTTTCTTTGGGTAGTTGTGATATTTCTGAGTGTAGTGCATGGGTGCATGTGTGTGCTGATAATAGCTCTTTTGCCTTTGGAATAACTTTTGTTGAGGTCTAGGTCTTTGCCATCTAGGTTTGTATTCCATTGGTCTTTGCTGATTTTTCACATTATTCCAATCAGCTTGGCTTGGGTAGTTTCTACCATTCCCATCATATATGTTTCTTTGATAAAACTTCTGGGGGTTTTGGTAGCTCTGTTTATTCTTCACAGAGTACTTTCTATTTGGAGTTTGCTGAGGAACTCTGTTGGATTTCTTCTCAGCTGTCCTCTCAAAGATACTCAATCTTTGTTTTCCTTTCCCTTTATATCCAAGGCAGTTTGTTTGTGATTGTGCTTTGGAATGAATGTGGGTGCAACATTTGGTGTTTTGGGTTTTTGGGATGCTTCATTACTCGATGATCCTTTTTCCAAAATCACTCTAGGAGTTTGACTGTGCACAAAGGAATTGAATCTTATGGCTGTTTTATCTCCACATTCTTTTTGACTCATGATAATGTCATCCAATGATTTGGATGCCTTTGTAAATGAGGCAATTACATTTTTAAGATCATTTTCTCTCCTTTTCAGTGATTATCTCGCTATTAGTTTGGCATTCTCGGCCTTGACTCTTTGTTTTGTTCTCATCGGCTATGTGACTTAGAGTACTCGGCTCCTTAGTCGAGTTGTGAGTTTTGGCTTTTGAGCTGGCTATTTTCCTCATTTATAAGTGTGTGTGAGGATTTTATTTGCTCAAAGTCTTTCATCATTTTGCTTAATGAATCATAAAGATCAGTGGGTGATGAAGTGTGTGTGTCACAATCAATATCACTAACACTTGAATCTGAATTAGATGAGTTAGAGTGTAACTCATCTTCTTGGTCTGGTTGATCTTGTTCTTTAGCCATAAGACAGATCATTGCTTCTTCTTCAGAATCACTTGAGTTTCAGCTTCACTACTCTCTGAGTCTGCTGCTTCTTTAGACTTAGCTGTCTCGGCAGCCAACATGGCTTTCTTCTTTTCCTGACTTCTTTCTCTGAAGACTTTTCTTTCTTCTTCATTCTGTATTTATTGGTGGTGGATAGGAGCAGTCAATTGCAAAATGTCCTGGTTGTCTCGCAATTCCAACACGGGTTCTCAGCTCTTTGATCAGCTCTTTCTGTCCTTGGGTTATCAGCTCTCTGATACTCAACTCTTTGATGCTCAGCTCTCTTGGGTGGCCTATCTTTCTTTGACTTGGAGGGAGCTGAATATCTCCTGGAAGTTTCACCCTTGTTTCTTTTATAGTTCTTATTGAAGAACTTGTTGAATCTTTTAACCATTAGAGCAATCTCCTCCTGGTCTATGGCTTTCTTGACTTCAGCTCTCTTTCCTTCCTTGACTATAAGTGCAGCTATCTTAGGTACAACTATTTCTTATTGCTCTTTTCTTCTCATCTCAAACTCATGGGCTTTGAGATCTGAGAATAGCTCATGATTGGATGTTGTTGTGAGGTTCATTGAATGTCTCAGGGCCATGACCTTCATTTCCCATTCACCGGGAGGCTTCTTTAATCTTCATACACATTTCCTTTTGTGTATATTCTTTCCCAAGTCTTTGATAGTTCATTTGTGATTTCGGTGAAACGGCATCCGGTGATCAAGTTTCACTGCAAGCATGTTAAAGTTTTCAAATTTTTGTACAGCAACAGATAATTTATTTTGAAAATAGGAATGTGTGTCAAATTTGCTTCCTTGATAATAATTTTGCTAAGAATGAAAGATTTTGAAAATACAAGTGTTAAAAAAACGTTTTAAAAAAGATAGAGATCTAGTTCAGTAACCAGTGCGGAAGGCTCAATGAACCAACCGCTCTGATACCACTTGTAGGTCCCAAGGGGTGTAAGTAAGGTTTAGAAGGGAGGGTTGAATAAACCTTACCAACTTTTCGATTTAGTCCTTTTAAAGAAATTACAGAGTTAACACAAACAGCTAAGTCCTTGAGGGATAGCTAAGTTGGTTATTCAGCAGAGTTAGCCACTCAAGCAGACTCGATGGAGTCGTCGATAGAATAACTCAATTTGTTTAACGAAACTTAACTTGGCGTGTTCGTTTTATCGTGAGGAAGACTTAACACCCTTTGATTTGTTTTAAACTTGTTTTAACACTTGATTTTAGCACTAGGTTATTAATCAGTTTGGATTGCAAATAAGTTTATCGTGAGATATAAAATAGATATGCAAAAATATAAATGTCTTTGAAAAATAAATGACATGAGTTGATTTTTATAGAGGTTCGAAGATGGGGTAATTCTTCTAATCCTCTCTTCTCCAACTCCTGGAGGAATCCACTAAGTAACAGATCAGTTTACAAAGTGGTGAACAGTCTAGAGACAGCCTTGGTCACACAACTGGCTTCTCGTCCGACTCAGCCTTCTTCACAGTGGTTGCTTTGCTACTTGACTCACTTTGTCTAGCTCTTGGATTTGATCACGAAGCCCTCCAATAACTTGATATCTTGGTTCGACCTTGAACCTTCCTACAATCCTCCTTGGAAAGTAGACCCCTTTTGATTCTTCAAAAGTTTCCTCTTCAACAGTTTGAAGTTATCTTTCCTTCACAGCTTTGTGTTGGATTGATTTCCTTCGAGTTTCAGGCTTGAGGATTTGCTTGAATATCTTTGAGAATGTTTGCAGATTACAGTTTAAATATTGCTTGCTTGTTCGTGGTTCGGAGTAACCTTTTCTCAATGAGTTTCCTCGGCCTTTTATAGTGAACTTTCAAAAATCGCCGTTGAAGAGATAGATCGATTTTCAAAAAAACACTTGTGTTCGTTGGCTTGTCTTTTCTTGGTCTTCAATCTGGAGATGTAGACCTTTTCTCGTATTAAAAGAATGTGCAGCTTTTCAGGTTCTGACACGAGGTGTAGTGCTTCTCATTGGTTTATTCCTTTTGTACGCTTCTGGGATGAGCACTTTAAGACCTGGCAGCATGGAAGTATTACTTATTTAAGTAATGTTCTTGACTTCTATGCAACGGATTTCTTTCAGTTCACTCCTCTTGGCTGCTGCCTATTTTCCCATGTGACTTGAGTCTGCTCCAATCATTTGAAGACTCATCTGTCACTTTCAACTTATGACTTGGCTTCTTAAGATGACTTTGACTGACACTTAACACAGCTGTTCCTCAGTTGATACATCTTCAGTCAAGTTCTCGATCTTCCTTCTTGGCCGTACTCAGCTGTTCCACAATGGAGTCTTCACTTCAGTTTTCAGTTGACTTCTTGTATTTCCAGGCTTAGCTGACTTGACTCAGCTTTTCCAGCCCTATCTATTACAATAAAAATTACAAGGAAAATGGGGTGACAACTTTCTAGATTAAGTTTTACATGACATTCATCAAAATCTATAAATGAATTTCCCAACATCAAGCAAATGAAGGATGGAACCTTCATAAGTCAAACCAAATATACAAGAGATTTAATGAAGAAATTTGGTATAGAAGAGAAGTCATCAGTGAAGATTCTCATGAATACGTCAATCAAGATGGATATGAATGTAGATGGCAAAGCTGTAGATCAAACTAGATATAGAGCTTTTATTGGATCATTGCTCTATTTTGACAAAGTAGGCGGACATCACCTTTGTTGTAGGTGTACGTCTTTAGATTTTAATCTGCACCAAAAAGAGAGTCATATGATGATCCGCCAAGAGAATCCTAAGATATTTGAAAGGGATGCCAAGAAATTGGCTTATGGTATCCAAAGGATGGAGGATTCAAGCTAGTTGGTTACTCAGACTCAGACTATGATGGATGTAGAGTAGACAGGAAGAGTACATCAGGTACCTGTCAAATGCTTGGAAATAGATTAGTCTCTTGGTTCAGCAAGAAACAAAATTCAATAGCTATATCCACAGCTAAAGCATAGTACATAGCTGCAGGCAGCTGTTGTGCCCAAGTATTATGGATGAAGCAACAGCTGAGAGACTATGAAATATAAGAAAAAGAGATTCCAATTATGTGAGATAACACAAGTGCTATTGCAATAACCCAAAATCCAGTATTGCACTCAAGAACAAAGCGCATTTATGTCAGATATCATTTTATAAGAGATCATGTTGAAAAGAAAGACATCACTTTGGAATACATATCAATTGATAAGAAGTTAGTTGATATATTCACCAAGCCATTATGTGAATCAAGGTTTGAAGAGCTTAAAAATGAGCTAGGACTGATTTAGTTGAGTTAGGAGGCTCAGAAGACTCAATCAACAGAGTCAAAGAAGAGAGAATTGAAAATCAGCAAAGTTTCATCTTTTCAGCCAAGTGAAACAGTCAATAGGGCTAGTCAGATGTATCGAGTTAGCTGGACAACCGATTGATCATTATGAGAAGAGAGATGCAGAGTTAAGTAACTTTTGGAAGATATCAGAGTTATTTAAAAGCTAAGTGACAAAACACATTCGTAATGATGAATATTTTGAAAAATACTTTCAACAAACAATCTTGAGAACTCATTAACAGTCAATCGTGAGTTTTATTCAAATATTTTGAAAAATACTTTCAACAAACAATCTTCCAAATATGGCAAGGTGTACTTGAGAGGAAAAATATTTCAACTTCACACCTAAACTCATTAATGACCATCTTGGTTTTCCTAATGATGAATGTGATTCTGTTTTTTAAAATGAAAAAGTTGTTGTAAGAGAACTCAATGTGAACATTATGAAAACTTGGCCAAAATCTCTTGTTAAACTTTACTCTTCAAGTTTAACATCAAAATATGCGGTCTTTCATAAAGTGGCCATAGCCAATTGGAATCCAACTACCAATAATTCTGCCATCACTAAAGCTCAAGGGAACTTTTTATTCAAAATCGGTAGAAATTTCAAAATAAACTTTGGTGAGCATGTTTTCTCTTTGATCTCAAATCTTCTTTGAAAAGAAAAGTGCGCATGGTAGTCGATTTTTATTCCATCATTGCTTCTCAAGGAAATGTCTTGAAACCACATTGAGTCATTGACATAGCTTTTCTTCCCATTCCCATCAAGAATGACTTACTCGAAGGGCAACGATAATTGATCTACCAATATGTGAGTCTTAGGTGAGGCCTCATCTCCGACTCACCTCCTATTTCTACTCACTTTGTGTCGGTTTCTCTATATCTTCTTGAACTTCAGTTGGAAAATGCAATTGCTCAGATTACCATATTTACTTGTATTCGAGATGAAACGAGTAGGTGATTTCTGCCCAAAAATGGCGGGAAACTAGTGGTGGCACAAAAAATAGAGGAGTTGATGTTGAGGATGTGGAGACAGAAGGTGGAATAGAGCATGTCATTATGGAAGAAACTAGACATGTTTGGGGAGAAGAAGCTGGGGTTGGGACTGAACATGCTGGGAGTGAACCAGTTGGTGAACAAAATGTTGTTGTAGAACGTGTTGGAGGAAGTGTTGGCTGCACTGAAGGCAACACTAGTCAGACAGATGCCAGTGACCGTTCACTAGTTTTTTAGTCTGATTATGTGGTGTTTTATGATTGTTGTTGGATGTTTCGATGTATCTCTGAACATTGTTTTTGGACTTTTGTATTTTTAGTTGTTTTGATTGTCTCTTAGAATTTTTTGAACCTTGTTTCTTTTGGTCTGGTATTTAGGGGGAGTTCTTAGTAGATTTGTACATAGTTTTATTTTTCTATGTTCTGTACATGTTCTTTATACATTATGTATATATGTTCTTGAGTTTTTTGTGCAGGTTTTGTCCAGAAATTGGCAAAAAATGGGAGATTGTTAGAGTTGACTTTTTAAGTCGAATACTCTAATAATTAATTATTTATTTTGCCTAATTTATGGATAATTTGTATAACTCATTTTCAGGATATTCTCCCGTTGAATTCATGTTTGAATTCGAAATCTACAGCAGTTGTAATTGGAAGTTAAAAGGAGTTGGACAAGAATCCTATTTTGTAGGAATATTATCTCTTTAATCTCCCACTCATTCATTACTTGGAAGTTGTCTTTGCATGATCTATTTTGTAGGTTATTTGCTGAGATATAAATAGGAGTGGAACTGCAGGAATTACTTACAGATTCTAGAGTGAAAAAGACAAGAAATAAAGAGAGTCCAGCTTTTATGCAAGATGTCTATAAGGAAAGGTGCCTAGTGTGTTTTGTGGTGATACGTCTCATCATTTGCAACACCTTTCTGAATTGTTTGCTTCTTGTTGGCATTTTGAGAGACAAAGTGTAATCTAGCATATGTTCATTTGTTCTCTTGCTTTTACGGTAGAAGGTTGAGTTGAAGATCGAATAGAATAGGGAAGTCTTTGTCTTGTTCTTTATTTTTATAATCAATATTCTACTTCAATGTTTTTACCTTACGGGCGCCGTGCAAATATTTTTATACTTGCAAAAAAAAATTTATCCTATGTATATTTCATTTCTTATGCTTTGCATGTTTGATTTTGAAAAATTAAGTATGTTGTGTAAAAATTATTAAATCTTCAGTTGTGTGACACATCAAGTGTTGTCAACACTCTGCAGAACACTCACTTGAATTTTAACAATTTATTCTTTAATATTTTGGCAGAGGAAGGAGTTATTTAATAACTCCTACGTTTTAACTACTTAAAACTCATCTTAACCTTCAAAGATGATTCTTTTATGTCAAAACTTATTTTTAATAAAATATATATTTAATATATACATTTTGATAAACATTAATAAATCTAGTCATATGGGACGCTTTATGGAATTTCTGATAGTGCAGAGTTCAGATTTGCCAACAAAATTTGTTTGCTTCTCGCATTTCAGCTAATTGCATTTTTTTTTGGATCTGATAATTTTGTTCTCGGACTATGAACCCTTAGTTTAATAAATCCACAAGGTACCGATTTTGATCTTTCGGAGTAACTACTGGAATTTATTCACGTTTTTTTTATTAAATTTTTATTTATTTTTCACTCTAACGGGTCATTTTGATTAAGTATCACCAACATTGACATTAATTTAAGTTAAGAGAATGAAAACAATTCAGGGATATCAAGGTAGGAGACCTTCGCAACGGTGTCTGGTTGTGACGAAGTAAAATTTATATGCCTTTGAGCTGTTTGGGATGAAATATTTACATTTGCTATAAGTTTTCCAACATAATTTAGGAGGGATCATACATAATTATACTTGAATCTTTTTTTGTAGTTTTAGTTTGCATCCATAAATACTTAACTTGTAAGAGCTAAAAAAAGTTCTCCTCTCATAAGGAGTATCGGTTGCCCTAGGGTTATGTTAGGTTTTATTCATCCTCTTGGTCTCTCGCTACCATTGCAGATCTGTCCGTCGACATCTATGACTGGCCTGCGTATTCCGTTCCCTTTTAATTCCTTTTGATTCCAGTCCCGCTCTTGTCTTTATTTTTGTCTTCCTCTTGTGTTTTTATTCTCTTTTGTTTTCTTATGTCTGAGTCGTAGGGTTAGGATTTCGTTTCTGTCTTTTTCTTTGTGTTTGTTTTCGTGTGTCCCCATTTGTTCCACCCTCTCTTTTTTCTATTGGTCATCGGTGTGGGGTAGTCTCATACCTCCGCCCTTTCTACCTGGTTGATCTAATAATTGTTTCATCTTTTTTGTCTTTTTCAGAAATGCACGGATCCCTACCATATTCAAAGTGCGAATGAGAAGAGAGAATGGGCAATCGACATGGAAGGTTTAATCGAGAAGGAGGATAACATAGTTGATCTAGATGGGGATTCCAATGATGTTTGGTGTTGAACAGGGCAAGTCATTTTTGTTTAGTCGGTAAGTTATACTCCGATAAAACGTGGAAGGCTCATTATCTCATAGAGGTGATGAAGAAATCTTGGAAAACAAAATATCCAGTCATAGCCAGAGAATCGGGGACAGATCTTATCCTATTCCGCTTTGATTTGGAGGATGATAGAGAATAGGTGATCGCCAACCAACCATGGCACTACGACAGGGGCTTATTTGCCATAAGGACAGTCCACGCGGATGAACAGCCTTCTATAACTTGAGTATGTCATGCTTCGTTTTGGCTTCGATTACATGATGTGCCAGTCGCCTGCACGAACCTCAATACCGCCGGAATTCTAGCAAGGCAACTCGGGGAACTGGTAACCATTGACAATTCCACAGAGGGACTATTCGGGAAATTTATCCGCCTCAAGATTTCCATTGATATATCCAACCCGCTGGCCAGAGTCCTTACGATCAAAACCCAAGGGAAGCTCCTAACCTTACCATTGAAATATGAAGCCCTTCCTATATATTGCTTTTGTTGTGGTCTTATTGGTCACTCCTTCCGCAACTGTGACAATTATGACCACAACGAATGTCAGGATTTGGCAAGCATAAAATATGGCCTGTGGCTAAAGGTGTCCCCTTTAAAACGGAGTTCCATCGCCCGAGATCCCACCCCGCACAACCCAAACCCTGTTACCCACAACCTATTCCATACCCCCACGTCCTCCTCAACTTCTAGCCATAAAACCAACACCCAAAATCCACCCCACACCCCATGGAGAATAGGTCTGACCCTAAAACCCCATCCCTAACCTTTCAACCCCATGCATATGCCCATATACACCAATCCGTGGAGTCTTTATCCGTCACTTCCTCACCCAAGCACATCAAGGACCCTCCAAACAAAGTCCTCACAGCCGACACCCTAAACCCACTTCAACTTGAAATCTCCCTTACAAACATCTCCAAAAAGCCGACCCACCTTAACCCTGGTCCCAGTGCACTGACCCAACCACCCCCTAAACCTGACACCCAAACCCTCACCTCAAAAAAGCACCCAGCCCCACCCCCGAAAAATACAGAACCACCTCCTACCTCCCCCATAAACCCACCAACCAAAAACTTAAAGCTCCCCCCACCAAAAAAACCACTCCCAAACCAAAAGGCGGATGGCATAGGCTTAAACAAAGAACACCCACAAAGAAACCTAGCACATTCGACAACAATCACCATATCCCTTCTACACCCTCTAAACGAAGCCTCGAGATGGAAAACACTGCACAACCCGAATTGAAAAAGAACCATGAGTTTGGTATGTTTGAAGTTCCCTGTAATTTTGTGATATCGGCGGAGACTGCAATGGAGCAGTCCCGCCAGACCCAATAAGTTGCGTAAGCTGGAACTGCCGTGGGCTTGGGAACCCACAGACAGTTAGTGCTCTTAAACGCTATATTCGTTTGCAAGATCCCGGGTTTGTTTTCCTTATTGAAACCAAACTTTGTAAAACTAAAGTGAAAGATATAATTAAGAATCTGGATTTCGAAGGATCGTTGGTGGTTGATTATGACATGACAAATGGGGGACGGAGGGGCGGGCTGTGCTTATTATGGAAAGGTATTTTCGACTTTCAGGTTAAATCTATTTCTTTACACCATATTGATGGAGTGGTAGTGGACGGTGATAATGAATGGGACCTTACGGGTATTTACGGTTGGCCGGAAAAGAATCTTAAATATTGTACTTAAAATCTCTTTCAAGTAACCCACGCTCAAAATGGCTTTGCTTGGGAGATTTTAATGAGATTTTGCACAACTTTGAAAAGCTAGGGAGCGAATGCGTGACAATTGGAAGATGAGTGAATTCCATAGTGCTTTGCAATCAACGTTGTTGGATGATCTCGGATACGAAGGATACGCGTTTACATGGACTAACGGTCAGAAGGGCGACGCTAATATTCAGGAACGCCTATATAGATGTTTGGGGACATCGAAGTGGATCAGTACTTACCCGGGCTATTTGATTCGACATCTCATTCGGATTTCATCCTACCATTGCCCAGTTTTCATTAACTGGAGACAAGCTAGAAACCGAGAGGGGCAGAGGGGCCACAAAAAGAAAAAAATATTCCGATTTGAGTCAATGTGGCTAATGGATGAATAGTGTCAACGAATCATTAGAGAAGAATGGGAAATTGCACCTACACTAGGGGAACCTCAAAGTTTTCGAGATAAATTGAGCAGGTGTGGTACCAGCCTCCTAACTTGGGAGAAACATCATTTTGGAAACATTAACACCCTTATTTCGGAATGCGATCGAAAGCTCTCTCGGGCAAACTTGGGCAGAACATCAGAAGGAAGGGTTAAAAAACGGCTTCAGTTGGAAGCTCACCTCCAAAACCTCCTTACAAAGCAAGAAAAAATGTGGCATCAAAGGTCTAGGGCGAACTGGATTAAAGATGAGGATAAGAACACGGGGTTCTTTCACAAATTGGGGAACGGGAGGCGAGCCTGTAATAATATTGATCGTATAAAGCGGGTTGATGGAACTTGGGTGGACGACCATAAGGATATTGAACGCAGTTTTTCTGACTATTTCGAAGGCCTATTCAAAGCTGAAACCCATCTGGATATGGGTAGGGCATTGGATGTTGACCCGAAAATGACGGCAGAGATGAATGATTTATTAGCGCGACCATTTGGGGAGGACGAGGTGGTGGCAGCCCTCGCCCAGATGCATGCTACTAAATCTCTAGGGCCGGATGATATGCCTACTCTTTTCTTCCAGAAATTTTGGTCTATTATTAAAACTGATATCATTCCGATTATCCTTAAAATTCTAAATAATGGTGCCAACCCAAAAATCTTCAACGAAACTTTCATTGTCCTTGTTCTGAAAAAAAAAAGGCGGAATATGTGACTGATTTGAAGCCTATTACCTTGTGTAATGTCATTTTTAAAATTATTACAAAAACCATAGCTAATAGGCTTAAATTAGTCTTTCCTCACCTTATCCATCACACTCAATCGCGTTTGTCCTGGTCGCTTAATTACCGATAATGCTCTTTTGGCCTTTGAACTCTTTCATCACATGAAACATAATAAAGCCGCTAAAAGGGGGTCTTTTGCTTTTAAAATGGATATGTCTAAAGCTTACGATCGAGTGGAATGGCCTTTTTTACACAAAGTCATGACAAAGCTTGGGATTAATGAACATTTTGTTGAGCTTATTATGCATTGTGTTAATACTGTGAGCTTTTCGGTATTATTGAATGGGCAGCCTGGCCCAAATTTTACTCCGTCTCGAGGAGGGCGACCCTCTTTCCCCCTAACTGTTTCTTTTTTTGTGCAAAAGCGTTTTCATCACTGATTAGGAAAACAGAAACGGGAGGGAGATTGCATTGTATCAGGATAAGCAGAAATGCCCCCGACATTTCTCACTTATTTTTTCTCGACGACGAGATTATCATCTTCGGCAGGGCCACAGATCCTGAATTTGAAACCACCTGTCAACTCATCTCTATATACGAACAAGCATCAGGGCAAAGAATCAGCTTTGAAAAACCTTAAGTCTCTTTTAGTGCGGGTTTACCTCAGGAGAAAAAGATGCATTTAGCGAATAAACTTGGCGTACCAATGGTGCTGAAGCATAAGAAGTATCTGGGCATCCCGAATGTGATGGGTAGATCGAAAAAAGAGATTTTCCAGATAATTGTGGACAGGGTCCAGAATAAATTGAAGAATTGGAAGAGTCGGCATTTATCGACTGCGGGAAAAATGATTATGATTAAAACGGTGGCCCAAGCGATCCCAACGTATCTTATGAGTTGCTTTGCTTTCCCGATAACATCCACACGCAACTCAACTCCGTTTTGAGTAACTTTTGGTGGGGCGGCGAGATGAGAAAACAATTCATTGGCGAGCTTGGACTACTCTTTGTAAATTGAAGGATGAAGGGCGATTGGGATTCAGAGATTTCCAGAGCTTTAATGAGGCAATGCTTGCAAAACAGGGTTGGCGGATATTAAAGGACGAGAGCTCCCTTCTTTCCAAAGCCTTAAAAAGCCAAGTACTTCCCACGAAGCAATTTTCTAGACACCACAATTGGCCATAATCCATCATATTCATGGAGAAGCGTTGTGGTGGGTAGAAAAGTGCTAAGTCGGGGTATCCGGTGGAATATAGGCAATGGCCATTCGGTTCGCGTGTGGGGCGATCCCTAGATTGTGGAAAATCCTAATTTCAAAACATTAACACAAAACAGGGGCAATAATGTAGAGATGAAAGGGGTTTATCTTATATGTACGGACACGGCGGAGTGGGATATTGCAAAGCTCAGGGAATTATTCCATGAATCAGATATAAAGGCTATATTGGCGATCCCCATCAAGCATAATCGAAGAGAGGACTGTCGTGTTTGGCATCACTCCAAGGATGGTAATTATTCGGTGAAAACAGGTTACAAGGTCGCTCAATCGATCCATGAGGACCACAGAAACACGTCAATGAGCTCCGGTGGGTGTAAAGAATTGTGGAGATGGATATGGAACCTATCTTTCCCACCAAAGGTACAAGTGTTCTTGTGGAGATGTGCTCAAGGTATTATCCCAACATCACAAGCGTTGTGCAAGAGAGGGGTAAGAATGGAGCCTTTTTGTAGGAGGTGTGGTGGATTCGAAGAGACTGCGGAGCACGCCTTAAGAGATTGTGGTTGGGTGCAACTTTTCGGGCAACATCTCCCTTCGAACCGTCGACGGGAGGGGCCGGATATGGCTCGATGATGGATTGGCTGTGAATTAATGGAGCAAGGAGAGAAGGATTGCCAACCTATGTTTGCAATGTTGTTGTACACGGTTTGGGACGCTCGAAACAAACTAATATTCCGCAACCAGGTAATCAACCAAACCCAGTGTTATCAATTGGCAGGGAACCGTCTGGAGGAATACAAGAAAGCAATGGAGAAAGGAAATCCTTCGATCAAGCAATGGTGCCCGCCGGAGTCTGGATTTGTGAAGATAAATACTGATGCATCTGTTATTGAGGGCGAAGGGAGTAGTTGTCTGGGTGCAGTGATCAGGGACAACCGGGGTAGGTGATCACGACTCTCATGAAGAAGGTGAATGGAGGAGTTGAAATAGCAGAAGCGTTGGCATGCAGAGAAGGTCTAATCCTGGCCCGAGAGATGAACTTAAAGGTCTACTTGGAGACGGACAATATCACACTTTACCACAAGCTACGGCTCAGAACTGACGACCTTTCTTACCTGGGAAACATCGTGAATGATATTCATGCTTTGTTCTCGCATTTTGAATCCGTTATTCCTAGCTTTGTTAGACGTACTGGCAATATGTTAGCTTATTCGCTTGCTCGCTTTTCTTTTAATTCTAGTTGTAATGCACCCGATTGGGAACATCCCGATCATCCGGTTGACATTGTTAATTGAGTCACCCTCCTAATGCTAATATATTTTATTTTCCTCAAAAAAAAAAAATACTATACTTGTAGGAAGAGCAAACCAATCCATTTTTAAAACATTGGCTAAAAGATATATAATACTTCTAATATAACTATAACACATTCACAAATCACAATATCTTGTTCTGAAAAA
Organism: Rehmannia glutinosa; assembly: GCA_016081115.2. Taxonomy (NCBI): domain Eukaryota; kingdom Viridiplantae; phylum Streptophyta; class Magnoliopsida; order Lamiales; family Orobanchaceae; genus Rehmannia; species Rehmannia glutinosa. The sequence continues at coordinate 74,329,658 of CM071936.1, read as the reverse complement.
AATCACTTGAATTAAGAGTTTCAGTTTGTTAGACGCGTCCCTCAATTCGCCAATGATGTGCAAATATATTTTGTTCATTCCTAAATTATGATGTAAAAATTGCGCCAAAATAGAGAAATCGGTTAGAGAAAACATTAGAAAGGAAAACAGCATGACCAAATTTATGTTAGAATCAAATATTCTTAATTTGTTTTAAAACATCTGACCTAGTTTTATTCGAAAATGATAAAATCACGAAGCCCTTTTGGAACTTATTAAAGAAGATGAATACAATCCACAAGGCAAAGAAAGGAAAACTTACAGAAACATAAAATATAATATAATAAAACCTTACATGACAAACCTCACAAGGTCAAACACTTCTGACTATCATTATTCTTTACTCTGTTCAAATCCTACAACTATACCAACTGATTTAACTATGACTATAATCCTCAAAGGTGCATGAATTTACACACAATTAGGTTGAGGTTGGTTGTTTTCTGCACTTACTCTTCCACGATTTGCTTGTGACCAAGTCGAAAAAGAAAGAATTAAGTCAGAAAAATTAGAATACGAAATCTATGTGCTAATCCATGACGCATATTATTCCTGAAAATGTTAAACAAAAGTAGACAGGCCGCATGTTACTATTACGGAAGATATTACAGAATTATAAATAACTCACAGATCTAACAACTGAATATAAAAACATCCCTTGACGACCAATTCATATTTCTCTAATTCAAAACCACAAAACGCTTGTAAAATCCCTAAGTGTCCAAACAAACTCCACATCATATAAACAAAAGTGACCATTTTCCGTAACCCAAATGGTCAGAACTCAGAATACAGGATTGCAAAAGCAAAGTAAGATTATCCACCATTCCACAACAAGAACTATATCAAATAATCAATTATTCAATCAACACACTGTTCAGAGTAACTACATTAAACTACCGACTAGCGCTCTTAGCATTAAGGTTTTAGTTTTCTACTACCTTGGAAATTTGTCTGGTAATAAACATGCACGTTTGGCGAAGCAAAGATTCTCTAGCCAATGCGCCGGTTGACCACTTTCCGTTCTTCTGCCTGATTGACAATCACAAGTGCTGCCCATTGATGTCGAGTATCCACAAACTTCCACTAAATGAGCTGAAGGAGCATCCTTACAAATATTAATTATTCTTCATGTAGCACGTAACTGGAATACTAAATGTAGAATTTTTATAGATGACAAAACAATTTTTTGGGTTCCAGTTAAACATTCCAACCTATAAATGGATTAGAAGTACCTCGGTTTTAATGGAAGAGAATTTCATATTCCACAAGTGAGATATGCAGAAGCCAGCAGGTGATATTGCCTTTCTGTATGATGTTATGAACGACTTTCAATATGCAGGCCTCCAAGAAGAAAGTCCATATACGATGCGACCCTTCCACCCTTGCAACAACCAGTGACCATCTTCATCTATAACGAAATCTTTGTGATAGGAAGACTTAACTCTGTTTCTTGCTAGTTTGATCATCTCCTCTTCTAGAGGAAGCTGTTCAAATCCAGCCCTCATATTACGAACCTGCCATTGCTTGTACGTCTCTGGTCTCTCAATCCTTTCGGCAGCTTCACATGCTATAACATTCATAGCCTCCCGTCCAAACACCGTTTTCTCAAGCAGCATTCTCTCGTGAATTCCACGGGGAATATTGGCATCAAGCATATCGAAAAAGGATGAATAATGAAATAGTGCTTCACGGAATCTTGTAATGAAAAATGGGGCATTATAGGCACCATTCACTATTCCTAGCACAAAAACAGCAGGATTCATCTTCCTGATGAGGTTCAAAACGATATTTCTCGGACTGTTTACTATCACAGTTTCATCTAGCAGATTCCTAAATCGGTAAAGACAGTTCACCGCAAGCACCTCATCCTTGTTGATCTTAAGGTCTTTGAGTTTAATTGTTTCCCACTTCTGTGCTATAGCATGGAACTCGAATGGAACATTAAATGTCTCAGCGTAACGAGCTAAACGCCTCCCAGTCTCTTCAACCCTTTGTGACGGTCGAAAACCTGGACATGGAAGATCGATTCCAGTGACACGAAGTTTGGGGGGGCCACCAGGCCGAGACGATAGACGTTGTAGGAAACAAGGCCACTGGAAACCGTAGAGAATGCCGAAATCGACAATGTGGAGACTTGCATCATTCTTAGCCACATTCATAATGGTCCTATTTGCGAAGAAATTAGAGATCTTCCGAAATGGACAGGTAGCAAGATATATATGGTAGGCTTTCAAGATGTCAGCAGCAGATGTAGGCAAATTAATAGATGTATATATCTGAGTCCCAGATCCAGCCAAACGCGCCTCAAGACCTTGAGCAAAGTAATGGGCAAGTCTCTGCATTCCATCTCCAGTCGGAGTAGCGTGCTGTCTAATCTGCTTCAGAAACTCAGATGCAGTCCTACGGTCATCCGCTGCAACGGCTTGTGCACAAAGGGTCAACAGTGTTCTCATATCAACTACATCCCTTTTGCCTCGTTTTTTCTTACCACCAGCTTTCCCTCCATCAGTTCCCTGCGATTGAACATTCTGTGGAGTGATTTTGGTTACTTCATTCAACGCTTTACGAAGGTCTGATTCATTTTTCCCTCCACTACACAAAAGCACCTTATCAAACATGTCGGGACTCACAGTTGATTCAGTATAAATTGCTGATTGTTTATTACTCCTTTCCTCTTGCAAACCCATGCTCTCGTGATATGGATTCTTTTTCCCCCTTGATACATCAATAAACTCCTCATTATCAACTTTCTTTTCTCCCTTAACTACTAGATTAGCAAAACTTCCCTTCTCTGCCTTCGCTAATGGCTCATCATAACTCAAATCAACAATCAAATTACTGCCATTAGGAAGAAATTTGCTTGCTTCTTCTACTCCCTTCTTAAATTGCATAGCTGACTGACTATCACCAAATATATCAGGAATTTTAAGGGTACTCACAGGAGAATCTACCAGACAATCAGTAATTGTACCACCGCTACTTGATGAACTATGAGAAGACTGAGAAATCGTATGTGAGACAACATTGACAGTATCATGATCTATGTCCAACCTATTGCAGTTGGGATCAGAATTCCAATCAGGGCACAATGTTTCTATATCACCAGAACCAAAGCAACCATTTAATACCCCAAAAGAATTTTCAGAAGGGTTCTCAAAGGTCTGATCTAAATTCGGCACATGCTTATTATAGTCTTTGGAAGTAGGATATTGCTCTCCAATAACCTCGTAGAATGATTTTTCTGCAGCTTGAAGAGCTGCAGACTCTTGAAACATGCAAGCTTTCTCTTCCACATCCTCTTCCATGAGGATATGGTTTATATACTTGAGCACCGCATCACTAAAATCGAGATCCTCATGAGGATTGGCTTCGGATGGTCGGACTTGGGCCTCAAAATTCAAATGGGTAGAAACTGGTATAACATCAGTATGAGTCCCATTTAGAAAATTACTACTAACTCTCAAATTGTTGATCAGATTAGGATCTGAAATACTGGAACAGCTTGGCTGTTAACCTTGATTCCAGACGTTGCCCCACTATAACCCCTAAAATTCTGATCCATGACCATTTAGGTTGTAAGAACCACTCATCATAGGCAATACGCCTAAACCCCTGTACTCCTCTGATATCAAATCAGATTCTCCTTCGCCTCCCTTTTCAACTCAACAAAGAACCACACTTTTTAATGATTAGTTGATTACAATCTTTATAATGTCCAAGTTCAAAGCACAGAAACTGAAGTCCTGAAACGAGCACGAGATCACGAATAAAACAAAGAACTATTAGTGAAAAGGAAATATATCTTCATGAACATCAAATCTTCCAAATACAAACAAAATTAAGACAAGCATATGTTAAAGCATATGGAAAGAAGAAATCAAAATCTTGAAAGACTACATAAACAATCATATAATTTAACAAAAACAGAAAAAAATTTAACCTCAAAAAGCACACTTAACAAGGGAAGAAACTTAAAATTCTGCTTACACATACATCAATTCCACACTTCTAGAAACAATGGTGCTAAAGAAGTAACTGAAAAGAACCCTGAAAAATGAAAGCGGTATTGAAGAAGTGCTGAAACTGGGTTGGCCTTTTTGACATTTTCGCATTTAGCAATAACAACAGGAGGTCTCTGAGGATAGAGAAAGGAAGAGTGGAGTAATATGAGCCATCGAATACTCCATATCTAAAGTCCATGGGTGACAAAGTCAACTGCTGAAGTAATACAATAAAAATTTGGTTTGGGTTTCTTCTTTATTTAAAAATCACATCCTTTCATACATAAAAACTATAAATAAATAGTAGTTAAAATGATTTTTATTTTCACACAAAATTTTGTGAAACTTTTTTAAATTTAGAAACGTGAAATATGATGATAGCCTAAAGATGAAGACAAAACAAATGGAATCTCTGTCTTTTGTTTCATAGGTATTCCCTTTTCTCTTTTCACATTCCTTTTTTTCATTTCCCTTTCCTATTTAACATCTTTCCAACTTTTACTCCTTGGTTTCTGGTAACCGTAGGGAAATTCTTGAGTTTGGCCAAAGTCCACTCACCTCTTAAGATTTATCCCTTTGTGCAAAGTTCCAGGAGCTTCTAACAATTTATTCACAAATATCAACAGGATTGGATTTGTTTAATAAAAGCTTTTATAAAAAATCGTTTAAAGCAGCCTAATACAATGACAAATCAAAGAATTCAGGATCGGTTATATCAAGCTAGAAACTTCTGATGAAATCAATTGCTTCAGAAGTAAATTAAATAATGGCACAACAAAAAGTTTCAAACATATGAAAAATTGGATATATTAAAATCTCTTTTTCTTAGGAAAATCAAAAAAGCACAAATATAAAACAGAAATTCAAATTCCAAACCTAATTGCTTGGTTTAATAGAAAACCCTAATTTCTCACATCAAATCAAAGCAATTAACAACAATAACATCACAGATTCGGCCAATCTCTGCAGGATCAACTTGAATTTCCAGCATTTTTCATGGAAACATAAATTAATCCGGCGAAGTAAAGATAAAGCCTAAATAAATAAAAAAAATCAGATGAAAAGCAGCGATAGAATAGAAATCCATATTTAGAGAAAACAAAAAGGAGAAACAAAAGGACAGCAAGAAATAATACCAAGAATACTTTTTTTTTAATGATTACCTGGGTGATTGATTTGATTTTTGTGGAGAAATCTTTCGTTTCCCATTTGCTGCTTGTTTTTATGCGTTTTATTTTTTTTCACAGAGAAATAATTTCGATAGGGTTTTGTGGTCGGCAATGGATCAGTTCCCAACAATCCTCAATTCTACCGTTCACTACTAGTACTACTGTATGTAGGTGTATATTATATCAATGTGTTCCTCATATATATATATATATATATATATATATATATATATATAGGGATGGGATCTCATGTGCGGCCTATTACCACGCAAGCGGTGACAGATCCCATCCCTATATCCGAAACAATCAATGGTCTAGATTGGTCTTGCAAAACACCATTTTTTAATTATTTTTAATTCGAAAAGGGCATTTCAGTAAACCACTTAAATCGCCTGATTTAATACCATAATGAACCACCTAAAATCAAGGGATCCTTTTTGATTGCAATCTTACCATAACAGAATACTCTTTAATTTGGCAACCAAAAGGAAACGTTTCCTTGTCATCTTCTCCATTGTTCATCCATCCGAATTCTTTAAAAATATCGAGCTTGGCATCAAAAAACACGAAAAAAAAAAGCTACCGTCAGGAAAAAGGTCACAAAAATCTTGAAAAATGGGCGATGAGATCGACGATGGACAACATGAAGAACATTTTAGGACAAACATAATGAGAAGCGTGTTTGTGCGCTTTTTTTCCTGGTATGTGTTTTTTCAGAAAATCGCAATATCCTTATTCATCCTGTTGGTGTTTTTTTATTCTGAACGTGGAATCATAATTAATGTTTGTGTTAATGTAAATATATATACGTAATCGTATACATTATACATTAGGTTGGTATACACTTATTATCGATTGTGTACATGTAAGCATTCATTATATGTTGTAAATTTCATTTGGGGTAGTTGTGAATATTTTATGTGAAATCGTTGTATACAATTAGTGCAATATATGTGATCAAAGCAATTTATCGTGTATAGATATGTATATTATTGTGTTAATTTAAAATGTGATATTATGTGTTAGAATGTTTATTTGAAGCGATACATTAAAACGTATAGTTGTATACATTATTCGATAAACTTGTGTTTTTGCAAGATATTATGGTGTATATATGCGAATACTTTGGTGATTTAGATTGTGAACAACAATTGTGTTCAAATAGTTGAATAATAGTATACTAACGTTTCAGTTTGGTATATATTTGCCCGAAAATTGGTGACATGAATGTAACACTTTCACTTATTTTTTTGTACATGTGTGTACAGATAGTAGTGATGAAACAATCCAGCACGTCGAAATACGAGAGCGTCCTGGTAATATCACCGGAAACACCAAATATTGGATACCGAGGTTGAACAGATAAAATACCGCGGGTGGGCATGCATTTTGGGAGTTTGGACAAGGGTGTGGAGTTTTATAGGAGTATGGTAAACAATGCGGCTTTGACATACGAATAAGCACGTCAAGGAAATTTAGGAACAAAGAGATTCGTCTCCAATATATTGTTTGTAACAGGGAAGGTCACAAACAAACATTGTCTGTGGTAGGTGTCGAAGCAAGCAATTCAAACACCAAACGACGAACAAGAGTGTCGAACCGATGTGGATGCAACGCCCACCGCATACTAGAATACACGACGAACGGTGCATATGCTATAAAAATTTCAAGAGCGGCACACACATTCATTCAATTGAGAATCTTGCGGACATTTTCTTAAGGTGAATCGAATTTGAATTTTGGGCACAAACAATTCATCTTCAATTGTTCAAGGCCAACATCTATAGGTTCAAAGACACACCACCACCACACAGAGAAATGGTTGGTGGTTTTTCTCAAGCGGGGGCGTTGCCAATCGATTTCAAGAATTTCAAGATAGATTTAAAGGCATATATACGAGGTGCGACGCATTTACGATTAATAATAGACCTAGAGTACTTGAAAAAAAAAGGAGACATGTCCAGGAATGGCCTTGATTATGCCGTTGACGAACAAGACCAATTAACAAGACTTTTTTAGGCGGACCCTATTTCAAATGAGAAATTACACAATGTTCGGGGGCGTTGTATCATTCGATGCTACTTACAACACAAACAAAGTTAGCTTTTTTGGTATGCATTTGGCATGTATGGACGAATGTATTCTTATAATAAGTGAAAGAAATAAGTCTTATTGTGGTATGAATATATAAATATGTATGTGTTCAAATAGAGTAGTAATTGTGAATTTTTTATTAACTTTCCGCTAAAACCTGTTTGAAAGAATGTACTCTGCGTTTAATGATTGTAGTATACACATAAAATGCGTTTAGTAGTTATTGATGCATTACATGGTGTACATTTAATGCAATAATGATGTATCTACAAAAACATTCGCAGCACAGTACAAAATGGTGTTTGCGCCATTCACGGGCATTGACAACCATCGGTGGTGTGTAACATTTGGTTGTGGATTGCTATTGAAGGAGGATGAGGAATCATATGTGTGGTTATTCAGACAATTTTTGGATACCATGGGCAAGAAACCGTACTACATTGTGACCGATCAGGATCCGGCGATGAAGAACGCGTTTCAGGTAGTTTTTAAGACCGCAAGACACCGCTTATGCATGTGGCACATAATGGAAAAAGTTAGCACAAAAGTGGGGCACGCATTGTTCAAGAATGAGGATTTCCTGCGCCGTCTTAACGCAGCGGTTTGGGATGAAAAACATGAACCCGATGAGTTTGAAAAATTATGGCATTCTGTTATGAAAGATTTCGAACTAGAAAATCATCCATGGTTTACTAAAATGTTTGAAATCCGAGAGAGCCGATCCTCGCTATTTTCGGGATGTTCCCATGGGAGGTTTGATGCGTACTACATCACGGTCCGAGAGCACAAACAGTTGGTTTGGCGGTTATACGAATCCACAAGTAAATTTGGTCGAGTTCTTCATGCATTTTGATAGCGCAAGAATGGAGTCGCAACGACACGCCGTACACAAACTAAACAACGACGGTGACACTCTTGTTCCTCATTGCCAAACACCATTGGGGATTGAGAAACATGCTTCAACATTGTACACGCCCGCTTTGTTTTCAAGAAAATAAGCCTGGAGATTGCAAATGCGTGTTACAAATGTTCGGTGCACATGGTGCCCCTGGTCGATGGTAGTACATGTTCCTACTCAATAAAGGCTAATTTGATGATGAATTCAAAGTACATTCTTGCAAGGAAGAGACGATTTGCAATGTGCGATTTGCAAAATGTTTGAAATGCATGGTATTTTGTGTCAACACATTTTCGTTGTATTCAAGGACCTCAATCATATTCCCAAGAAATATGTGCCTAATCGATGGATGAGGCTATCATCCATACATCCGTCAACAACAAGCGGCCAATCATGCATTTAATTCAACGGCGGCCAAGAAGCAACCACAACCCTAAATGAATTGTGGTCCACCTTCCACAACCGCATACGACTCGCAAAAACGGTAAAGTGGAAAAATTGGGCTGACTTAGCACGCTTATTGTCGAACATAAGAACAAGTTAGGCCACGAAAAGACGGACGGCTTGACGGGGGCGTTGAATAACTATTTGAGAATTATTGCGGCTCTACTTCTCAATTGAGATCTCAAGATTGCCACCGCATAACAAGCTCGAACAAAGCGTGATGAGTCGGATTAAAAGCGGGCTACAAAGCCAAAGGGAGAAGGCAATCCGTGCAAGCATGAAATCAAGAGGAAGTGTGGCACATGTGGAAAAATTGCATCTCACAATAGCCGAACATGTCCCGATCAACCTACATAATTCAAATACACTTTCTCAATCATTTCAAAATTTCGCCCAGTAACAAGGCGGTTGTCTGAATGTTGGTTTTTGTTAAATTAAACATCATTTATATTATAATTGAATGTCAATGGATTATAATCGAATGACATTTGTATTGTAATCTTACATCGTTTTTTAGTCATTCGACTACACTCTCTAAGTCATTTCCAAATTTGGCCTACCACAACGCCGCGGTTTGTCTCGAATGTTGGTTATTGTTAAATTAAACATCATTTAAATTCTAATTGAATGTCATTTGCATTATAACTGAATGCCATTTGTATTGTAATCTTACATCGTTTTTTAGTCATTCTGACTATTACTTAAAAAAAATTCCGTGTAACTTGAACACAAACTGCTTAGGATGACTTCGAATGAGTAAAAATAATTGTAGTACTTCAACAAACAATCCAAAAAAAATAGTGAATTTGGGGATTATTGTGGTGTATATATATCAATATTTTGGTGGTTTATACTCAGTATATAATGATATTTTAATAATTATATTTTAGTATCTTCATCTATTATTTTTGGTACACATTTGCCTGACGTTTCGTGATTAGTGTAACATTCAGTAATACATTTCTTACATGAAGTTCCAAAAAATAAAAAGCAATACTATTACCTGAACACAAACTGCTTAGGTATTGTGCATACACGTGATTCGTTAAAAACATCTTCAAAAACTGGAAAAAAACCAAAGATTTTGCTTATGAACGTGCATATACCAAAGCCAGAAGGAACATATTTTGCATAATGACGAAATGTGCACTTTTTACACACTAACAATACGCATAACACACGGAAACATGTTTGCTTGAATATTGTTCATAAATAGTTAACACATAATGTTGATGGAAATGCACGGGATGAAAAAAAAGGTTCTACTCTGAAGTAATAAATAAAGTGTACTTAGAAGCTCCGTCTAAATGAACTCCTCAATCGATAAACCAACTACTTTCCCCTAACAAACTTTTTGGCCAAACCAAGCACCTTGTTCTTCTCTTGGTTCAAGTCATGCATCAAGATTTCGTGGGCAAGAGACAGCGTCCTCAAACGCAAACCCGAGGCGTCGGCCTTGTCAAATCCACGTTCCATTTCTTCAATGGTCCCCCATGTAGGTCTCCATGTGACGCATGGCATAGATCCCCCGATCGACTGTGTTTTCCGCCACCCTCCACGGCATGGCGAGTCTTATGGGCGGCATTTTTCAACATTGATGGTGACTGGTGGCACCCACGTGCTTGGAGGTATCTAGAAAAACAGCTCCAACTACAAGGTGAAAAATGAAAAAAAAAGAATTAAATCACGAAATCAATAAATCTTACCATCAACTAAAACAACCAAAATAAATAGCAAACAGGTTTCAATCATGTCCGCCTCAGATGTTATACTACTACTAATTGTACACCACACAAAACGTATGTGTGCACCAATTCATATCTATGTTTTCATCAAAATAACATGCTAATTTAAAAAATGTTAAAATTAAACTAACCATATATCAAGTAATTTCTATCTCGTATACAAAGTTCATAGTATTCTATCACCATATATTATCCACGTAAGAACAAAAAAATATACAGGAAAATTAAAAATGTAAATGTGTTTTACCAATTTTCGGGCATCCTTGCGTACATTTGCCGAATCGGTACCACCATCTGAAGAGCTGTCTAAAATGTGACAGTACTTCTTCTTTATGTTGACGCAAATCACGATCAAGTGCCATCCGTTTATAATAGGGAAGAAGAACTAGGTAGCAAGAAAATGTATACTCGTTAAAATTTAGATAGGAACAACAAACACAACGTATATATTCTACAAAGGTTATACCATCTCAATGGCTGGCAGATTTTTGGAGTTGGGTCCACAATCTCCAGGTCAAAAGCTTCCGAAAATAACGCCCACCTCTTTTCTTCCGGCAATTCTTGTGCAGTAGACGCAATAGAGTATAACTGTATGTCGTTAAAAAATATTTTTAACAAATTCCACACAAGGACACGTACGACATCAATGCTTGTAAAATATTACGACATTCCATAAATTTATGTATGCCAGAATGTAATAAATTAGCTTCACATTAATAAAAATTGAATGGCAATGACTAGTCCCCACTAAACTCAATGACAAATATTCAAGAACACATCTAGAATCATTATCAAAACACCCCCAGATTAATTATGCGTGGTAATGTAAATAAATAGGCGTCATGGTGTTGAACACCACAATTAAAAAGATGGGTCATACCGTCACCAAATTTCGCCGAAAAAAAACCTGGGGGAATTGGCATCCCTTGATTCCTCCATTTCGTTCAACATTTTGGCCCACACGTCAATGACGTTTCAAAATGTACTCCCAGTGCCTCGGGGTCTCAAAATCTTCTCTCGTCAAGACATTGTCTCCCATCCTAAATAAAACATCGGTTCTGCGGTACATTGAACGAAAAAAAAATAAACACAATTAATAATAACAAAATATTATAGAGAAATCTCGTTGAAAACCACATATTAAAGAATTGCTTAACCTTGTAGCGCCAAAGATTGTCAAAAACCCACTTCGACACAAAGATTGTGGATCTTATTCATCTTCTCGGGCAAAGTCGACCCGTCTCAAACGGAATGGAGAAGACAACTTAACTGCTTTTTCGCCGCTTCCTAGTGCTCTTACGTGTTTGAGTAGGCTGCGGTATGCTGGTCGCATATCCTTCCACCGCTCCTCGGCCCCCACAACATCGTCACTGTGCCAACCCCAATCACATCCTCCCGCCCTTCAACACCTTGCCCCACGCCAACATGCCCCTGACAAAAACCCGTGGAAAATAAAAAAAGAGTGTCAAATCTACCACACACATGTAACCAATACAAAAAATGCCAAATTGTAACTATGTGAACATTTATCTTTCACTACAGTTATACCATTTTGCATACAAGAAAATCATGACAGCTTTTATGAACTAAAACAAAAAATTAATAAGTTAATCAATATACCATTTAATAGCTAATATTATGCACCTTTGTTGTCATGTTATACCAAACAAAATAATACAAGAACTTAAATATTACAAACTAAAAAGTGAGTGTTCTTACACCTCTTCCTACGGCTCCCCTCCACCGGTGTTCCTCCGAGTATTGACGTGATGTCTCAAGAACGTCTGTCAATTCGCAACATTGGGATCTGCGTCAACCCAATATCGAAATTCGGCATATCCTCGATACTTTCTTCGAACTCCTCTCGGCGACGTGTAGCCTCTTCAACCTTCTCAAGAGCGGCTATGTTTTCGGGTTACACGAGCACGCGTTCATCTCTGCTGCGATTCGGCCGACAATAGTGTCCCCGACACGGTGTCTTCCCGGCTTTTCCCGGGAAAACATAAGAACTTCCTAGCCGATTCTTGGATTTTCCCGAAATCGGGTTCAAGCCAACTCCCTTGGTACATTGTCAAGCGGTGCAAGGATATCCATAAACTTTGCCACGATCGCCCACTTGGCGTAACACTCCCAACAATACCCCGCACCAAAAAAGCATAAGTATTTGTCAAATGTTTCATACTCATTTCAATGAATCTTTGAGCTTAAAAATAACTATCAAAATAATTAAGACAATAAGAAATTGTGCACCTTTGTTGTCATGTTATACCAAACAAAATGATACATTACACTGAATATTAAAAACTAACATTATAACATGTCCCGTACAACTACCACATACTATGTTTGTTTGTGGTCTTCCCTATTACAAACAAAGATATATTGGAGAGTAATATGATGCCAAGATGTAACTATCTGAACACCTATCTGTCACTAAATTTATACCTGTTAGGAATTTTATTGTTTAGATTTTGATGAATGCCATGTAAAACTTAGAATAGAAAGTTGGCTCCCAATTCAATTCTTGTAAAATGTATTGTAACAATTAGAGTGGCCAAGCCGAGTTAAGTCGCCTACGCTCCAACTTGCAAGAAGACAATCAAGGCTTGAAAGAAAACTTCTGAGAGAGACACAGTACAAAGAAAGAAAAGAGCAGACAGAACTCGATTGAAGAAGCGGTGAGATGCGGTGAGTGGAACATCATCAAGTCAACTCAAGAGAAGCCAAGTCTCAAGTCAAGTGACAAGAGTCATCCATGATTGGAAGTCGACTCTAAGTCACCTGGGGAAAGCAAGGAAATGCGGTCAAGTCGAGATAATCGTAAAAGAACCGTTACGTAAATCAAGAGACTTACTTAAACAAGTAATATCTCCATACCACCTTTCTTGGAGTGCTCAGTCCCGAGAAGCGTGCAAAAGGAATGAACCAATGGGAAGCACTACACCATGTTAGAACTACGAAAAAGGTGATAAAACAATTCATACGAGGAAATGGCAATTCCAAGAAGCGCAAGCCAACGACGCAAAGTGACTTTCAAAAATGAGCCTATCTCTTTCAACGGGCAAATTTTTGAAAGTTCACTATAAAAGGCCGAGGAACTTGTTTGAGAAGAATGATGAATGACACACACGTGAAAAGATATATACAAGCTTATCAAAATCGAAACACTCTCAATCCTCAAGCCTACATCTCAAGTACATCAATCCAACACTTACCCGTGAAGGAAAGAGAACTTCAATCGGTTGAAGAGGAAAATATCGAAAACAAGGGGTCTACATTCCGGGAAGGATTGTAGAAAGGTTCAAGTTGAACCAAGTCTTAAGTTCTTGGAGGGCTTCGTGATCAAATCCAAAGTGCTTAAGCAAGTGAGTCAGTAGTAGTAGCGCAAACGCCTGTGAAGAAGCCGAGTCGCACGAGAAGCCACCGGTGAGTGATCAAGGCGTCTCATCGAGTCCCAAAGGATCAAGTCATTTGTTGTGATCAAGACTTGTATCCGGGATTGTTACCACTTTGTAAACCGATCATTACTTAGTGGATTCCTCCAGGAGTTGGAGAAGAGAGGAGTAGAAGAATTACCCCATCTTGAACCTCTATAAAAACCTTAGTGTCATTTACATTTCAAAGATTTAAATTTCTCGCACTTTTAATTGCTTATATCTCATTTGATAAATTTGCTATCCATTTGATAATTTATAAGTACTAAATCAAGTGTAAAAACTTGCTTAATCAAACTTAAGGGTGTTAAGTCTTCCAATAAAAACAAAACCACAGTTGAGTCAATTTATAGCCAACAAATTGAGTTACTTATTAACATTTCAGAAGTCTGTTGAGAGATTAACTCTTGAGTGACTAATTCGATTGTCCATCAAGGACACAAATTGTGTAGAACTCAGTAGATTTAAAAGGCCTAAATCGAAAATTTGGTAAGGTTTATTCAACCCCCCTTCTAAACCTTACACTTACACCCCTTGGGACCTACAAGTGGTATCGGAGCGGTTGGTTCATTGAACCCTCCGCACCGGTTACAGTTCTTGAACTAGATCTCCAAATTTTTCAAAAGTCCGCTTTAGTACTTAAACTTTCAAAACTCTTTTCTATCATTAAAAGTTATTATCATGGAAGCAAATCTAACACGCATTCCTATGTTCACTATTGAAGAATTTGATGATTGGAAAATTCGTATGCGTGCTCATCTATCGGCATTACATGATGAGATGTGGATAGTGATAGAAGATGGGCCTCTCGCAAATATTGAAGGTGAACACAAATTTTGTGCGAAGAGTTGCGGTGAAGGGGAAGAAGATCAAAGACCGCACGAGTCATGGTTGAAAAACCAAGAACCGAGTGGACAAATGATGATGAGAAAAAGATACAACCTAGACAATGTAGCCAAGGACATTCTTTACAAAACCTTGGACAAAGCCATGTTCAATAAAGTGAAATCTTGCAAAAGCGCTAAGGAAATGGGGGACAAACCGACATTGATTTGTGAAGGCTCGTGAGCAAATCAAAGAAAACAAACTATCGGTGGCTGTACAAAAATTTGAGAACTTTAAAATGATCTCGGAGAAAACCTGGATCAACTGGATGCTCGGTTTACGTAAATCACAAATGAGTGTCTACACTTGGAAAGGAATATACACGAAGGAAATGTGTATGAAGATCCTAAAAAGTCTTCCAAATTGAATGGGAAATGAAGGTCATGGCATTGAGACACTCCATGGACCTATCAAAGACATCCAATCATGAGTTATTCTCGGACCTCAAAGCCTACGAGTTTGAGCCGAGAAGGAAAGACCAGGAAGAGACAATTTTGTACCCAAAACAACCGCTCTAGTTGTCAAAGATGGAAGGAGAGCCGAGGTCAAAGAGGCAATTGACCCGAGAAAGAAATAGCCACGATGGTTAAAAGATTTAACAAGTTCTTTAACAAGAACTACAAGAGAGGAAAGGGTGAATCCTCCGAAGACACTCGGCTCCCTCCAAATCAAGGGATGATAGGCCAACCAAGAGAGAGATCATCAACAAGTTGAGTATCAAAGGGTGACAACTCAAGAATAGAAAGAGTCGATCAAAAGGTGAATACCTATGTTGGAATTGTAGACAACCAGGTCACTATGCCATTTGATTGCTCATATCCTCGTAGTCAACAAGTCTGAAACGAAGAAGAAAGAAAGGTCTTGAGAGAAAGAAGACAAGAGAAGAAAAAGGCAATGATGGGCAGAGATATTTGAGACGCAAGCCCAAGTCAAGAGAGACGGTGACTCGAGAGAGCAAATGTGGCGACTACTCAAGTGACTACGAAGAAGAAGCCTTGATCTCGCTTAATGGCCAAAGAACAAGATCAAGAAGATGAGGTACAATCTAACTCAACAAGCTCGGACACTAGTGATAGTGATTTGTGACACACACACTTCATCACCCACTGATCTTTATGATTCATTAGGCAAAATGATGAAAGATTTTGAGCACATTAAAACCTCACACACACTATTGAATGAGGAAAACAACCTACTCAAAAGTCAAAACTCAAAGTTCGACTAAGGAGCCGAGTACTCTAAGTCAAATAGTGATGAGAATAAAAGTTTAAAAAGGTGAAAATGCTAAATTAATAGCAGAAATTCTTTGCTATAGAAAAGAGGAGAATGACCTCAAAAATGTTATTGCCTCATTCACTAAGGCATCTAAATCATTGGATGATCTTATTGTGAGTCAAAGAGAATGTGGAGACAAGACAGGGTTTGGGATTTAATTCCTTTGTGCCATGTCAAACCTCAAGAGTAATTTTGGAAAAAGGATCTTCAAGTCATGAAGAGTCCGAAAAATCCAAAACTCTAAATGTTGCACACACTTTCAATCCAAAGCACAATACTAAGCAAAGCGGCCTTGGTTACAAAGGAAAAGGAAAACTTGACAGTTGAGAGTTTGAAAAGGGCAGTGAGAAGAAATTCACCGAGTCCTCGAGACTCCAAAGCGAAAAAAATACTGTAAAGAAGAAGCGAGCTACCAAAAATCCTTAAAACTCATAAAAGAAATACATATGATGGGAATGGTAGAAAATATCCAAGCCAAGTCGATGGAATAATGTGAACTATCGGCTAGACTTATGGAATACAAGCCCAAATGGCAAAGGCCTAGAACTCAACAAAGGCCATTCCAAAAGTATAAGAGCTTTCATCAAACACACATATGCACCTAGGCACTACACTCAAAGACACCACAATTACCCAAGAAAGGCAATTGCTAAAACACATATGCGCAGCATACTGACAAAAGAGACAATTTGTATGAACCTAGACTCCCCAAGCAATTTGCCAGGATTAATTATGATTATGGCGATAGATGGCAACCTCTTAGAGTCAAATCATTTGGCTATAGGTTGGTTGGATCATCTTATAATTCTAACCCCTCGGGACCCAAACAAGAATGGGTACCTAAAACTTAATTTCCTTGATTGCGGAGTTCAAGGCAGTGAGTGCCAAGGAACCTGGTACATGGATAGTGGTCATTCCGGACATATGACAGAAATAAGAGAAATCTGTCAAAATTCAAGGAAGTCAAAGGAGCAAAGAGTCATATTTGGAGGAAATGAAGCTCCTGGTGAAATAAGAGGCATTGGATCCATCAAAAGGAATGGTTTAGAAATCACAGATGTTGCATATGTTGAAGGACTAAACTTCAATTTACTAAGCATCATCAACTCTGTGACAAGGGCTACAATGTTGGATTCAACATGGGAATATGCCAAATCAAAAATATTGAATCAAATAAAGTTGTCTTTGCAAGGATGTAGACAGAAAAATATGTATGTAGTGGATTGGTCAACGCAACACCCAAAGACTTTTTGTTTACTAGCAAAGAGCACAATTTGAATCAAGTTGGTGTGGCACAAAAAGTTGAGTCACCCGAATTTCAAAACAATTAACAAGCTAGCAAGAAGTCATCTTGTGGAAGGACTTCGGACTCGATACAAGAAGGAGAGTATATGTGATGCATGTCGAAGGGAAAACAAATCAAGTCGTCGTTCAAAGAAAAGACATGCTCATCCTCAACAAGAATATTGCATCGCTTCATATGGATCTATTTGGCCCAGTGGAACCAAGCATAAGTGGAAAGAAATACACCTTGGTGGTAGTAGATGACTACTCAAGATATACATGGACAATATTCATGTGCAAGAAGAAAGAAACTCTACAAAAGCTACCACGGTGATGAAGAGGATACAAAATGAGAAGAGTCAAACCATTATCAAAATAAGATCGGATAGAGGAACCGAGTTTGTCAATGGAATAATAACTCAAGATCTTGTATTGAGAATGGTATTGGTCATGAACTATCACCGCAAGGACTCCACAATGAGAATGGAGTTGAGAAAGAAGAAGCGAAGAACCCTCAAAGAAGCGGCAAGGACCATGTTAGTGAAGCGGGGGTTACCAAAAAGATTTTGGTCAAGCAATCAACACGACTTTGTTACACCCAAAAAAGATGTATGATAAATAGGCGGTGACAAAGACTCCTATGAGATCCGGATGGAAGAAAACCAAATGTTGCACATTTCAGGATATTTGGATGTAAATGCTTCATCCACAACAATGGCAAAGACAACCTAAAGGATTTTGATGCTAAATCGATGAGGGTATCTTCTTAGGATACTCACCAAAAGCAAAGCCTCTGAGAATACTCAACAAAAGAACTATGGTTCTGAAGAATCCATTCATGTAGTATTCGATGAGCCAAATGTAAATGGGGAAGACATTGAAGAGTTAGGCGATAAGCTGAATCATCCAACCTTACGAGAAGAGTCCCTATCTTGAAGGTAGGCGGGGATTATCAATTCGAGAGAAGAGGATGAGATAGTGAATCTCAAAAGCGGTGGAAAATCTGCGGTGAGTGATCACGAGAGTGACCACAAGAAACACACCGCAAGTCGATCGAATCACTAACTTACTTCAACTTTGACGTAAGATGGCCGAGAGACCATCCACGAGAACTTGTCATTGGAGATATGAGAGCAGGTGTCAAGACAAGATCGAAACCAACAAGAAGCAATGTTCACATGCTTCATCTCGTAAATAGAGCCCAAAGATGTGTCACAAGCATTGGACGACACACATTGGATTCAAGCTATGCAAGAAGAGTGAATCGGTTTGAGAGAAATAAAGTATGGGAATTAGTACAAAGACCCATACATCAAAATGTTATTGGAACCAAATGGGTATTGAAATAAGATGAAGCGAGGAAGGTTCGTGGTAAGAAACAAAGCAAGATTGGTAGCCAAAGGATATTGCCAAGGAAGAAGGAATAGATTTTGATGAAACATTTGCCCTGTAGCAAGATTGGAAGCTATAAGGATGTTTCTTGCCTATGACTCACAAGAATTTCATTGTATATCAAATGGATGTAAAAAGTGCATTCTGAATGGTTTATTGGAAGAAGAAGTGTATGTTGAACAACCTCCAGGATTTGAGCGAGAAGACTCATGGAGACAAGGTATACAAACTCAAGAAAGCCTGTGCAGTTGAAACAGGCACCCGCGAGCATGGTATGATACCCTGTCACTATTCCCGATTGAAAATGGATTCACAAAAGGAAAAGTAGATAGAACACTTTTAATTCAAGACAAGAAGAGTATCTTGCTTGTTCAAATATATGTGGATGACATCATTTTTGGATCCACTAACAAAGAGTGTGTGAAAAATTCTCAAACCTCATGCAAAGTAAATTTGAAATGAGCATGATGGGGGAGAGCGACATTCTTCCTTGGACTTCAAGTAAAACAGTGAAGGATGGAACTTTCATAAGTCAAACAAAATACACGAGAGATTTAATGAAGAAGTTTGGTATGGAGGAGAAGTCTTACGTAAAAATACCAATGAACACATCATCAAAATGGACATGGATGCGGATGGCAAGCACAGTAGATCAAACAAGATCTGAGCACTTATTGGATCATTGCTCTATCTCACGGCTAGCGGGCGGACATCACCTTTTTTGTAGGTGTATGTGCAAGATTTCAATCTGCTCCAAAAGAGAGCCATATGATGCTGACTAAGAGAATATTGAGATACTTAAAAGGAAGCCAAGTAGGCCTATGGTATCCAAAGGAAGGTGGATTCAAGCTAATTGGCTATTGGACTCGACTATCTTTGGATGCGAGTGGACGAGAAAAAATACTTGAGGCACATGTCAAATGCTTAGGAACAGACTAATTTCTGGTTTAGCAAGAAAAACTCAATAGCCACCTCTACTGGTGAGGCGAGAATACATAGGCTATGCGGGCAAATTGTTGTGCCCAAGTCCTATGGATGAGACAAAAAAGTGAGAGACTATGAAGTTGAAGAAAAAGAAATTCCAATCATGTGTGATAACACAAGTGCCATTGCAATCACTCAAAATCTGTGTTGCACTCAAGAACAAAACATATTGATGTCGATATCATTTCATAAGAGATCATGTTGAAAAGAAGGACATTATCTTGGAATATATCTCAACCGACAAACAACTAGCCGACATCTTCACAAAACCATTATGTGAGTCAAGATTTGAAGAACTCAAACATGAGTTGGGGCTAATTGAGCTAAGCCGAGACACGAGAAGAATCAAAGAAAAGAAATGGAACAGGAAAGAAGGTGAAAAAGAGTGAAAACAAAAATTAGCTCAAGAATCATTTGTAGTCGGAAAGTCGACTATACCAAGTCGGTGATAATTTGAATCACTAAGAGAAATGTGAGAAGCGAGTTTAATCGGCTAAGAGATAAGTTGAATAACTTATGAGCAAAGTGACAAAAACGATCGTTTTTGACTTAAGCGGGAATGTTTTAAGAGACACGTCGGCATAATGATGATGTGTCGGACATAAAAAGCCGCACATCAAGCCTATGATTGGATATAAATCTTTGCGCATTAAATACGAGACATGAATCGCTCAATATCGTGCGAAATCCAAGCCGTTGATTTCGATCACGATTCAAAAAACCGTCGCACGTCCTTTCATAAACCATATTTAAACCATTTTCGTCCGTTTCTCTCTCACACTTCTAAAAACTGTTCAATCTCTTTCTCTCAAAAGGCAAAGGCAAATACTCTCGAAACCCTATCAACCTTCAAATCAAATTTACGAACTTTTCCTTGAAATTATTCGAGAAATGGCACCAACGTATGACTTTACCAAGTTGGGAAAACAAATCCACACAGGTTCGTAGTGGATTTCGACGCGGAATGGTGAAGCGGGGTCCGACGACACCCTGGTGAAGAAAATCGCGGAGAAGTTAAACGTCGGATCGAAACCGTTTCTATTTGGAATATCCTATGACCTATGTGGAAGAGGTCGCACAATTCTCGTGAATGTTGAAATTCACGACGAAGGGATAAAGTCATCATTCACGGGAAGCGGTGACTATCACCGCCAAGAGATTTGGCTGAATATTGCTCACTACGTGAAGGAGCAAGCGAGATTAAAAAGTCGATGTAAACTTGGCCGACGCATGGAAAAAATAGCCAAGTCCGACCTTTTGCCGATAAAATTATATACACAAAGAAACAAAAGAGCTATTTGAAGGAGGATTATCACAAATTGTTGGACATAGTTGCCAAATGTATCGACATCAAATTTGGCGACTTTGACCAACTATCAAAGGCAAAGTTGATTTGTGATGGCTGCAATACTCGAGAAAAAGAAGATAAAAAATGGGCTGAGTTTATCTACACGGACTCTGCGAACGTGGGAAACAAGTCCTTCAAAGAAGATGGGTCATTTGGAGGATCACGGGATATGGCCTAGTGATTGGCCGACTATTGGAGGTGAAAGAGTCCCTCTCGGACATGGGAAAGCATTCCATGTTAACAAGAGGATGTTGAGCTAACCTCTCACGGTGCTCGGAAGCGAGCTTACGCCAAGAGAGGCGACACGGTGAGTGGGGAATCGGTGACCCCAAGACACATTGCCTCCTCTCCAACCAAGAAGAAAGCTGCCCCTGGTGCCAAGAAATCACTTTGCCCTGCGCAAAGAAAGAAAACAAACATGCTCCCGCCCCTGCAGTGAGTCACTGCCCCCGCCTGACCATGTCACTGCCCCTGCAGTTAGCCGATCGAGAAGGACTCCCAAATACCTTCTCCGATCGTCAAAAGGAGGAGAACCGACAAGCCTAGACGGCGGCTCTCGAAACAAACACAAGCACCGGCCCCGCGCCCAAGACACGAGAGGACACCGCCCCGAACGAGAAATTCCCCTGGTACAAACCAGGAGGCGAAGAAGACTCGTCAAGCGGTCGAACAGGAGAAACCGGTGAGTCGGCTACTCGGCTAGCACAAATCTGAGGAGACTCTTGGAGAGGTAGAGTCTCGGATGTAGTTGATGAAACGACCAAGTCTGCTTTGAAGGTGATCGTGAAGAGGCAACCGAAGACACTGTTGTAGCTCACACAATTTGAAACTAAAGAAAGAACCGGCCCAAGCGGATAGTGATGTAATGATCCTATCTCCACCTTACCCGGACATCCAAAATCGTCTGCGTGAGTGGAGAAAATGGAAGTTGAGCAAGTCGAGGGAGCAGTTCAACGGCTTTGAATTCATAGAAGAAGAAGAGGGCTGCTAAATTTCCTTGGGATCAATATTGTGCTCAAAGACTTGATGAGGACAATCGCTTAGACATCCCCTGCAAATCTACAAGGACAGGAGAGAGCAAAGCAAGTGAAGAAGCAGAAGCACGTGAGAAGGCAAGATATCGCCCTATCTCGGCACCACGAACACTTCCATCCTCTCCTTGATGTTTTCTCGAAAGTGACGAGGAACGGAGAATTTGCTTTGCCATTGAAGAAATGCGGATCGGCAAGCATTGCATGAATCAAGAATCCTTCACGAGCAAAGCGATGGAGGGACCAGGAGAGTCCTCCAAAACACACGGTGAAATCGATCCAATGGGAGTGGTTCAACAAATAGCCACCGATGTTCTTTGCTACCACTTCCCAGCTCACTCGGAGGAAGGCGATAAGGGAAATGGTGATGGCGGGACAATGGGGACCCCGGTCGAGCCAACCCCTATTGAAGGTGTACCACACCGCCCCAACGGTTTGAACCATCAATTGCAACAGCCAGGAAGTTTGGAGACGAGTGACCCGCTCCAAGTCACTCGGTGGTGCGCCGGTGAGGGGGAAACTCCTCCGGCTGCAGCAAGGTCGGAGGATCTGCGAGATGACTCCGACAAAGAAGCAAGAAGGCGAAGAAGAGAAATTACAATCACTAGAAAAACGACAAGTTGCCATCAACGAAGCTCGAGGCTTGAGACTGTCTCGGTGAGGTGCCAACCGCTCACGAAGGCTAATATTGGCGCGATGCGATCGATGCCTGAGGAAGGAAACGACCACGGGAGTTAACACTGGCGATGAAAGTGCAATCCATGGGGTTGAGACTCAATGGATGCCGGCTGTAGAAGACCCTAAGACAGTGACCTTTGTCGAAAGGGAGGACAAGCCTCGCAGCAGAGAGACTTGGAGAAATGAAGGCCACGGGAGGTTGAGACTTCCCGGGGTAAAGAGGTCAAGTAGAGAACATCCCTCCGCAATCATCGACCCATCGAGAAGGAGATCGGCGCACTTCATGATTCCCAGGACAACCACGATGTCACTTTTCCGGGATCGAAGGCGAAGAAGAAGCTGAGTCAACCCCCATGACAAATCCAAAAGACTCAGTGCGGATGTTCCAGGCACGAGCAAGTCGATCCCAAGACTACTCGTCAAACGTTTAATTTGATGATGAGCCACCACTAGAAATCTCATCATCGTCCGATGACTTCTTCCGATAAGGCCGAGGACAAGTCTACTAATATGGAAAAATCATTTGAGACCAACGAAGGCTGTTAACATTGAGGCTCGCCAAGCGGATCTACTTCACAACCAAACCCGGTGAACCGAGACCACCTTTGCTCCGCTCCTCAAGATGCACTGGTGGATCGATTCCCAAAAGAACTTCACGCCCCACCGCTTATCATCGAACAAATCCCGGTTGGCGGTGATGAATCCTTTGTGGAATCTTTCCCTTTCTCACTGGAGATATGCGAACTCCACGAAGAGTCGAAAATGAGCAAGCACGCTATCACGCAGACCAGCTCTGTTTTTCACTCAGGCACCATTGTTCGGCCGATTTTGATTTCGACGTTGTGTATGGCCATCACCGCAATGTGAAGAATCACCAAGTACGAGAAGTGTTCAAGGCACTCTTTCTTTGAAGTTGAAAAAGATGGAAAGGCATCGAGCCTCTTTGGACATGCGATTGGACAATGAGAGATGCCAACACTTACGGTGACTTGAGAGGCATCACGGTCGGGGGTAAGGGAATGGTGGCAACAAAGAAGAATCAATGCGTGTGGAACACGTGAGATATTTGAGAACCTTATTCAACAAGCTGCTTTGGTGTGGAGAGTTGAAAATGTTGATGCAAAACGAAGGCTGCGGGAACACATTGAACATATGCACGAAGCTCACACTGCCGAGATCAAGGCGCTGCGTGAGCGAAATGCAAATGATATACTGGCGTTTGGAAGAACACATGACAAGAAAATTCAGCCTTCTCATGGGTGAGATGAAGCGATTTCGTGAGAATCCAACGCTACTCGATCGAATTCCGTCGGCGAAGATACAACGCAGCAGACTTGAAGCAAAATTCAACCATCGAAGACTCGACTTCATGCTTGCCAACATGTTCCCTGGGGTTCCTCTATCCTTTGATGATGCCAAAAAGGGGGAAGAGGAATACCTTAAAGCAAACAAAATCAATTTGAAAAGAAAGGAGCGGTGACAAGGGAATCTTTGATTGAGAAGGAAAATCGGTGAGGAAATTTTGAAATGAAGAAAGGAAAAATCTTGAGGGGGAAGGATCAAAAGATATGACCTTGATGATTGCACAAACCCCCAGCGAGGTCTGTCACGGTGACATTATAAGCGCCACTCCAACACTCTTTGTATCTATGGCCGAGAAGATATGACCTTGATGATTGCACAAACCCCCAACACGGTGACATTATAAGCAAAAACTCCCCTTTGTCCAACATCTATGTATCTATGGCCGAGAGAAAAAGAAATTGAAGCGGGGATGAAGGAGGTGGAAGGAAGAATGGATGCAGGGTGATGAACATCTTGAAAGAACACGGAGGCATTCCGGTTGACAGAGACACGTATGCCATTTCAGATGTCGGGACAGAGCCAAGATCGGTTGACGAATTCAAAACGCTCGAATCGAAGGATATTTTGCAAATATGTCCTTGGCTCAAGCTTGGGACTGTCTTGGGAAAAGGGTCTCACATTATGTGAAGAAGGCGACAGACAGCAGACAACCGTGATCCTCTGCTGGTCACTCACTCTTGGGCACTCATTTGGAAAGAAGAAGGCCCAAGATCTGATATCGCCCCAGGTAGAGGAAGAAGCGGCGGTGGAGGAAGAAGCGGACTAGGCCTCTGCCCAAGAATATTGAATACGTAGATCCGGGAAAGAAAGGAGGGATCTCTTGGGGGGCTTGACCATGTGGCGAACTTGCAAGTGGCTAAAACCAACGCCGAGTATGCAAAAAGGATAGAAGAAGAAAACAAGAGACAAACTCGGCTATGGCGGGAGAGACGAGGAAAGAATAAGGAAAGATGAAGCTGCCAGGAAGGCATATGAGAAGAAAAAAAGAAAGCGGTGATGACGAGAAGAAGAGAGAAGAAGAGAAGAAGATCTTGATCAAGATGAAAGAAGGAGACGGCAATGAAGGAGATGAAGTGTTCTTTGTCAACCCTTCGTGTATTTTATATGTAAATACATACAATGTAAGTCTTACGTAATATAGCTATAAATTTTCTATTTTTTGTGAAGACAATTACATACTACGATACACCTTGTAATGTGATTTGTGTTAAGTACAAGAATGATATGATCAATAAAAAGATTGATTATGCGCATACATTCTATGTCAATACACTATCGTATGTATCTTTGTTATTTGCATCTTTGTATGATTTAAGTTTTGGCATCATCAAAAAGGGGGAAATTGTTAGGAATTTTATTGTTTAGATTTTGATGAATGCCATGTAAAACTTAGAATAGAAAGTTGGCTCCCAATTCTTCTTTGTAAAATGTATTGTAACAATTAGAGTGGCCAAAGGTGAGTTAAGTCGGCCTACGCTCCAACTTGCAAGAAGACAATTGAAGGCTTGAAAGAAAACTATCTTTGAGAGACAGTTGTCAGACAAAGAAAGAAGAGAGATAGGAACTCGATGAAGAAGCGGTGAGATGCGGTGAGTGGAACATCAGTCAAGTCAACTCAAGAGAAGCAAGTCTCAAGTTGAAGTGACGGAAGAGTCATCCAATGATTGGAAGCGACTCTAAGTCACCTGGGGAAAGCAAGGAAATGCGATCAAGTCGAGATAATCGTAAAAGAACCGTTTACGAGAAATCAAGAGATTTACTTAAACAAGTAATATCTCCATACCACCTTTCTTGGAGTGCTCGGTCCCGAAGCGTGCAAAAGAAATGAACCAATGGGAAGCACTACACCATGTTAGAACTACGAAAAGGTGATAAAACAATTTCATACGAGGAAATGGCAATTCCAAGAAGCGCAAACCAACGATTGCAAAGTGACTTTCAAAAATGAGCCTATCTCTTCAACGGGCAAATTTTTGAAAGTTCACTATAAAATTTGAGGAATTTGTTTGAGAAGAATGATGAATGATGACACACGTGAAAAGATATACAAGCTTATCAAAATGAAACATTCTCAATCCTCAAGCCTACATCTCGAAGTACATCAATCCAACACTTACCCGTGAAGGAAAGAGAACTTCAATCGAGTTGAAGAGGAAAATACGAAAACAAGGGGTCTACATTCCGGGAAGGATTGTAGAAAGGTTCAAGGGTGAACAAGTCTTAAGTTCTTGGAGGGCTTCGTGATCAAATCCAAAGTGCTTAAGCAAGTGAGTGTAGTAGCAAAGGCACTGCCTGTGAAGAAGCCGAGTCGTCGAGAAGCTTGGTGAGTGATCAAGGCGTCTCGGATCGAGTCCCAAAGGATCAAGTCATTTGTTGTGATCAAGACTTGTATACGGGTATTACCACTTTGTAAATTGATCATTACTTAGTGGATTCCTCCAGGAGTTGGAGAAGAGAGGAGTAGAAGAATTACCCCATCTTGAACCTCTATAAAAACTTTTTTGTGTCATTTACATTTCAAACATTTAAATTTCGCACTTTTAATTGCTTATATCTATTTGATAAATTTGCTATCCATTTGATAATTTATAAGTACTAAATCAAGTTGTAAAAACTTGCTTAATCAAACTTAAGGGTGTTAAGTCTTCAGCTGAAAACAAAACCCACAGTTGAGTCAATTTATAGCCAACAAGTGAGTTACTTTATTATGACTCACCGAAAGTCTGTTGAGAGATTAACTCTTGAGTGACTAATTCGATTGTCCATCAAGGACACAGGTGTGTAGAACTCTGTAGATTTAAAAGGCCTAAATCGAAAATTTGGTAAGGTTTATTCAACCCCCCCTTCTAAACCTTACACTTACACCCCTTGGGACCTACAAGTGGTATCAGCGGTTGGTTCATTGAACCCTCTCCGCAGTTCTTGAACTAGATCTCCAAACTTTTCAAAAGTCCGCTTTAGTACTTAAACTTTCAAAACTCTTTTCTATCATTAAAAGTTATTATCATGGAAGCAAATCTAACACGCATTCCTATGTTCACTATTGAAGAATTTGATGATTGGAAAATTCGTATGCGAGGCTCATCTATCGGCATTACATGATGAGATGTGGATAGTGATAGAAGATGGGCCTCTGCAAATATTAAAGGTGAACATTTTTATGCGAAGGATTTGCGGTGAAGGGGAAGAAGATCTGACACTTAGACCGGTCATGGTTGAAAAACCAAGAAGCGAGTGGACAAATGATGTGAGAAAAAGATACAACCTGGACAATGTAGCCAAGGACATTCTTTACAAAACCTTGGACAAAGCCATGTTCAATAAAGTGAAATCTTGCAAAAGCGCTAAGGAAATGCAGGACAAATGACATTGATTTGTGAAGGCTCGGAGCAAATCAAAGAAAACAAACTATCGGTGGCTGTACAAAAATTTGAGAACTTTAAAATGATCTCGGAGAAAACCTGGATCAATTTGGATGCTCGGTTTCTGACGAAATCACAAATGAGTTATCTACACTTGGAAAGGAATATACACAAAAGGAAATGTGTATGAAGATCCTAAAAAGTCTTCGGTGAATGGGAAATGAAGGTCATGGCATTGAGACACTCCATGGACCTATCAAAGACATCCAATCATGAGTTATTCTCGGACCTCAAAGCCTACGAGTTTGGTGAGAAGGAAAGACCAGGAAAGACAATTTGTACCCAAAACAAGCTGCTCTAGTTGTCAAAGATGGAAGGAGAGCTGAGGTCAAAGAGGCAATTGACCCGGAAGAAATAGCCACGATGGTTAAAAGATTTAACAAGTTCTTTAACAAGAACTACAAGAGAGGAAAGGGTGAATCCTCCGAGAAGACACTCGGCTCCCTCCAAATCAAGGGATGATAGGCCAACCAAGAGAACAGATCATCAACAAGTTGAGTATCAAAGGTGACAACTCAAGAATAGAAAGAGTGATCAAAGGCTGAATATCTATGTTGGAATTGTAGACAACCAGGTCACTATGCCATTGATTTGCTCATATCCTGTAGTCAACAAGTACAGTAAACGAAGAAGAAAGAAAGGTCTTGAGAGAAAGAAGACAAGAGAAGAAAAAGGCAATGATGGCTGCAGAGATCTGCTGAGACAGCCAAGTCAAGAGAGACAGTGACTCGAGAGAGCAAGCGGTGAAGGCGACTACTCAAGTGACTACGAAGAAGAAGCCTTGATCCGCTTAATGGCCAAAGAACAAGATCAAGAAGATGAGGTACAATCTAACTCAACAAGCTCGGACACTAGTGATAGTGAGTGTGACACACACACTTCATCACCCATCGATCTTTATGATTCATTAGGCAAAATGATGAAAGATTTTGAGCACATTAAAACCTCACACACACTATTGAATGAGGAAAACAGCCTACTCAAAAGTCAAAACTCAAAGCCGACTAAGGAGCCGAGTACTCTAAGTCAAATAGTGATGAGAATAAAAGTTTAAAAATTTGAAAATGCTAAATTAATAGCGAGAAATTGCTGCTATAGAAAAGAGAGGAGAATGACCTCAAAAATGTTATTGCCTCATTCACTAAGGCATCTAAATCATTGGATGATCTTATTATGAGTCAAAGAGAATGTGGAGACAAGACAGCTTAGGATTTAATTCCTTTGTGCCATGTCAAACCTCAAAAGTAATTTTGGAAAAAGGATCTTCAAGTCATGAAGAGTCCGAAAAATCCAAAACTCTAAATGTTGCACACACTTTCAATCCAAAGCACAATACTAAGCAAACTGGCCTTGGTTACAAAGGAAAAGGAAAACAACGATTGAGAGTCTTTGAAAGGACGGTGAGAGAAGAAATTGGCCGAGTCCTCAATGAGACTCCAAACAGAAAATACTCTGTAAAGAAGAAGCGAGCTACCAAAAATCCCAGAAAACTCATAAAAGAAATACATATGATGGGAATGGTAGAAAATATCCAAGCCAAGCCGATTTGGAATAATGTGAACTATCGGCTAGACTTATGGAATACAAGCCCAAATGGCAAAGGCCTAGAACTCAACAAAGGCCATTCCAAAAGCATAAGAGCTTTCATCAAGCACACACATATGCACCTAGGCACTACACTCAAAGACACCACAATTACCCAAGAAAGGCAATTGCTAAAACACATATGCAGGCATACGGACAAAAGAGACAATTTGTATGAACTAGACTCCCAAGCAATTTGCAGGATTAATTATGATTATGGCAGCGATAGATGGCAACCTCTTAGAGTAAAATCATTTGGCTATAGGTTGGTTGGATCATCTTATAATTCTAACCCCTCGGGACCCAGACAAGAATGGGTACCTAAAACTTAATTTCCTTGATTGCGGGTTCAAGGAGCAGTGAGTGCCAAGGAACCTGGTACATGGATAGTGGTCATTCCGGACATATGACAGAAATAAGAGAAATCTGTCAAAATTCAAGGAAGTCAAAGGAGCAAAAGTCATATTTGGAGGAAATGAAGCTCTGGTGAAATAAGAGGCATTGGATCCATCAAAAGGAATGGTTTAGAAATCACGGATGTTGCATATGTTGAAGGACTAAACTTCAATTTACTAAGCATCAGTCAACTCGTGACAAGGGCTACAATGTTGGATTCAACATGGGAATATGCCAAATCAAAAATATTGAATCAAATGAAGTTGTCTTTGCAAGGATGTAGACGAGAAAAATATGTATGTAGTGGATTGGTCAATTGCAACACCCAAAGACTGTTTACTAGCAAAGAGCACAATTTGAATCAAGTTGGCTGTGGCACAAAAAGTTGAGTCACACGAATTTCAAAACAATTAATAAGCTAGCAAGAAGTCATCTTGTGGAAGGACTTCCGGACTCGATTATACAAGAAGGAGAGTATATGTGATGCATGTCAAAAGGAAAACAAATCAAGTCGTCATTCAAAGAAAAGACATGCCCATCCTCAACAAGAATATTGCAGACCGCTTCATATGGATCTATTTGGCCCAAGTGGAACCAAAGCAAGCATAAGTGGAAAGAAATACACCTTGGTGGTAGTAGATGACTACTCAAGATATACATGGACAATATTCATGTGCAAGAAGAAAGAAACTCTACAAAAGCTACCACGGTGATGAAGAGGATACAAAATGAGAAGAGTCAAACCATTATCAAAATAAGATCGGATAGAGGAACCGAGTTTGTCAATGGAATAATAACTTCGATCTTGTGTTGAGAATGGTATTGGTCATGAACTATCACCGCAAGGACTCCATGTGAGAATGGAGTTGCGAAAGAAGAAGCAGAACCCTCAAAGAAGAAAGCAAGGACCATGTTAGGTGACGGGGTTACAAAAAGATTTTGGTGTCAAGCAATCAACACGACTTGTTACACCCAAAAGCAGGATGTATGATAAATAGGCGGTGACAAAGACTCCTATGAGATGGTGGAAGAAAACCAAATGTTGCATATTTCAGGATATTTGGATGTAAATGCTTCATCCACAACAATGGCAAAGACAACCTAAAGGCTTTTGATGCTAAAATCGATGAGGGTATCTTCTTAGGATACTCGGTGAAAGCAAAGCCTCTGAGAATACTCAACAAAAGAACTATGGTTCGAAGAATCCATTCATGTAGTATTCGATGAGCCAAATGTAAATGGGGAAGACATTGAAGAGTTAGTGATAAGTGAATCATCAACCTTCTGAAGAGTCCTATCTTTGAAGGTAGGCGGGGATTATCAATTGAGAAGAAGATGAGATAGTGAATCTCAAAAGCGGTGGAAAATCTGCGGTGAGTGATCACGAAGAGAGCGACCACAACAACACGGTGCAAGTCGATCGAATCCGGCTAACTTACTTCAACTGGCGTAAGATGGTGAGAGACCATCCACGAGAACTTGTCATTGGAGATATAAGAGAAGGTGTCAAGACAAGATCGAGAACCCAACAAGAAGCAATGTTCACATGCTTCATCTCGCAAATAGAGCCCAAAGATATGTCACAAGCATTGGACGACACACATTGGATTCAAGCTATGCAAGAAGAGTGAATCAGTTTGAGAGAAATAAAGTATGGGAATTAGTACAAAGACCCATACATCAAAATGTTATTGGAACCAAATGGGTATTCGAAATAAGATGAGCGAGGAAGGTTACGTGGTAAGAAACAAAGCAAGATTGGTAGCCAAAGGATATTGCCAAGAAGAAGGGATAGATTTTGATGAAACATTTGCCCTGTAGCAAGATTGGAAGCTATAAGGATGTTTCTTGCCTATCTTGCTCACAAGAATTTCTTTGTATATCAAATGGATGTAAAAAGTGCATTCTGAATGGTTTATTGGAAGAAGAAGTGTATGTTGAACAACCTCCAGGATTTGAGCGGAAGACTCTTGGAGACAAGGTATACAAACTCAAGAAAGCCCCTGTATGCAGTTGAAACAGGCACCCGAGCATGGTATGATACCCTGTCACAATTCTATTTGAAAATGGATTCACAAAAGGAAAAGTAGATAGAACACTTTGAGAATTCAAGACAAGAAGAGTATCTTGCTTGTTCAAATATATGTGGATGACATCATTTTTGGATCCACTAACAAAGAGTGTGTGAAAAATTCTCAAACCTCATGCAAAGTAAATTTGAAATGAGCATGATGGGAGAGGCGACATTCTTCCTTGGACTTCAAGTGAAACAAGTGAAGGATGGAACCTTCATAAGTCAAACAAAATACACGGAGATTTAATGAAGAAAGTTTGGTATGGAGGAGAAGTCTTACGTAAAAATACCAATGAACACATCGGTCAAAATGGACATGGATGCGGATGGCAAGCACTGTAGATCAAACAAGATCTGAGCACTTATTGGATCATTGCTCTATCTCACTAGCGAGGCGGACATCACTTTTCTTTGTAGGTGTATGTGCAAGATTTCAATCTGCTCCAAAAAGAGAGCCATATGATGACTAAGAGAATATTGAGATACTTAAAAGGAAGCCAAGAAGTAGGCTATGGTATCAAAGGAAGGTGGATTCAAGCTAATTGGCTATTCGGACTACGACTATCTTTGGATGCGAGTGGACAGAAAAGTACTTGAGGCACATGTCAAATGCTAGGAAGCAGACTAATTTCTGGTTTAGCAAGAAGCAAAACTCAATAGCCACCTCTGGTGAGGCGAGAATACATAGGCTGGGCATTGTTGTGCCCAAGTCCTATGGATAAGACAACGGTGAGAGATTATGAAATTGAAGAAAAAGAAATTCCAATCATGTGTGATAACACAAGTGCCATTGCAATCACTCAAAATCTGTGTTGCACTCAAGAACAAAACATATTGATGTCGGATATCATTTCATAAGAGATCATGTTGAAAAGAAGGACATTATCTTGGAATATATCTCAACCGACAAACAACTAGTGACATCTTCACAAAACCATTATGTGAGTCAAGATTTGAAGAACTCAAACATGAGTTGGGGCTAATTGAGCTAAGTGAGACACGAGAAGAATCAAAGAAAAGAAATGGAACAGGAAAGAAGGTGAAAAGAGTGAAAACAAAAAATTAGCTCGATGTAAAGAATATCGGAAAAGTCGGACTATACCAAGTCGGTGATAAATAAGTCACTAAGAGAAATGTGAGAAGCGAGTTAAATCGGCTAAGAGATAAGTTGAATAACTTATGAGCAAAGTGACAAAAACGCGATCGTTTTTGACTTAGCGGGAATGTTTTAAGAGACACGTCGGCATAATGATGATGTGTACGGACATAAAGCCGCACACCAAGCCTATGATTGGATATAAATCTTTGCCGCATTAAATACGAGACATGAACGCTCAATATGCGTGCGAAATCCAAGCCGTTGATTTCGATCACAATTCAAAACCGTCTGCACGTCCTTTCATAAACCATATTTAAACCATTTTCGTCCGTTTCTCTCTCACACTTCTAAAAACTGTTCAATCTCTTTCTCTCAAAAGGCAAAGGCAAATACTCTCGAAACCCTATCAACCTTCAAATCAAATTTACGAACTTTTCCTTGAAATTATTCTCGAGAAATGGCACCAACGTATGACTTTACCAAGTTGGGAAAACAAATCCACACCGGTTCGGCCGTGGATTTCGACGGAATGGTGAAGCGAGGTCCGACGACACCCTGGTGAAGAAAATCGCGGAGAAGTTAGAAACGTCGGATGAAACCGTTTCTAATTTTGGAATATCCTATGA
Organism: Rehmannia glutinosa; assembly: GCA_016081115.2. NCBI lineage: Eukaryota > Viridiplantae > Streptophyta > Magnoliopsida > Lamiales > Orobanchaceae > Rehmannia > Rehmannia glutinosa. Next base: position 74,296,388 of record CM071936.1, on the reverse strand, counting down.
CCTATGTGGAGAGGTCGCACAATTCTACGTGAATGAGATTCACGACGAAGGAATCAAGTCATCATTTCGGGAAGCGGTGACTATCACCTTTGCGAGGATTTGGTGAATATTGCTCACTGCCCGTGAAGGAGCAAGCGAGATTAAGGAAGCTGATGTAAACTTGGCCGACGCATGGAAAAAATAGCCAAGTCCGACCTGGCGATAAAATTATATACACAAAGACAAACAAAAGCTGGCTGAAGGAGGATTATCACAAATTGTTGGACATAGTTGCCAAATGTATCGACATCAAATTTGGCGACTTTGACCAACTATCAAAGGCAAAGTTTGTGATGGCTGCAATACTCGAGAAAAAGAAGATAAAATGGGCTGAGTTTATCTCACAGACTCTGCGAGCGTGGGAAATAAGTCCTTCAAAGAAGATGGGTCATTTGGAGGATCCACGGGATATGGCCTAGTGATTGGCCGACTATTGGAGGTGAAAGGAGTCCCTCTCGGACATGGGAAAGCATTCCATGTTAACAAGAGGATGTTGAGCTAACCTCTCTCGGTGCTCGAAGCGAGCTTACGCCAAGAGAGGCGACACGGTGAGGGGAATCGGTGACCCCGAAGACACAGTTGCCTCTCTCTCCAACCAAGAAGAAAGCGCCCCTGCGGTGCAAGAAATCTCTTTGCCCCTGCAAAGAAAGAAAACCAAACATGCTCCTGCCCCTGCAGGCAGAGTCACCCGCCCTGCCATGTGTCACTGCCCTGCGGCGGCGATCGAGAAGGACTCCCAAATACCTTCTCCGATCGTCAAAAAGGAGGAGAAGCGACAAGCCTAGATGGCCGGCTCCTCGAGAAACAAACACAAGCACCGGCCCCGGCCGCCCAAGACTCAGAGGACACCGCCCCTGAACTGAGAAATTCCCCTGGTACAAACCAGGAGACGAAGAAGACTTCGTCAGCGGTCGAACAGGAGAAACCGGTGAGTCGGCTACTCGGCTAGCACAAATACAGGAGATCTTGAAGAAGTAGAGTCTCGGATGTAGTTGATGAAACAGCCAAGTCTTGAAGGCGATCGCAGAGGCAATCGAAGATTTGTTTGTAGCTCACACAAATTTGAAACTCAAGAAGAACCGGCCCAGCGGATAGTGATGTAATGATCCTATCTCCACCTTACCCGGACATCCAAAATCGTCTGCGTGAGTGGAGAAAATGGAAGTTGAGCAAGTCAAGGGAGCAGTTCCAACGGCTGAATTCATAGAAGAAGAAGAAGGCTGCTAAATTTCCTTGGATCAAATCTTGTGCTCCAAAGACTTGATGAGGACAAGCTGCTTAGACATCCTGCAAATCTACAAGGGACAGGGAGAGAGCAAAGCAAGTGAAGAAGCGAAGCACGAGAGAAGGCAAGCATACGCCTATCTCGGCACCACTGAGAACACTTCCATCCTCTCCTTGATGTCCTCTCGAAAGTGACGAGGAACGAGAGAATTCTGCCGCCACGGAAGAAATGCAGATCAGCAAGCATTGCATGAATCAAGAATCCTTCACGAGCAAAGCGATGGAGGGACCGGAGAGTCCTCCAAAACACACGGTGAAATCGATCAATGGGAGTGGTTGACAAATAACCAGCGATGTTCTTTGCTACCACTGACTCACTCGGAGGAAGGCAATGAGGGAAATGGCGATGGCGGGCTAGTGGGGACCCCGGTCGAGCCAACCCCTATTGAAGGTGTGCTACCCACCTGCCCCAACGGCTGAACCATCAATTGCAACGGCCGGGAGTATGGAGACGAGTAACCCCGCTCCAAGTCACTCGGTGGTGCGCCGGTGAGGGGGAAACTCCTCCACTGCGGCAAGGTCGGAGGATCTTTGCAGATGACTCCACAAAGAATGTAGGAGGCGAAGAAGAGAAAACTCAATCACATGAAGAACACAAGTTGCCATCAACGAAGCTCGAGGCGATTGAGACTGTCTCGGTGAGGTGCCAAGCGGCTACGAAGGCTAATGACGCTGCTGCGATGCGATCGAGGCACGAAGGAAGGAATGTACGGGAGTTAACACTGCAGGCGATAAAAGTGCAATCCATGGGGTTGAGACTCCAATGGATGCCTTTGTAGAAGACCCTAAGGCAGTGACACTTTGTCGAAAGGGAGGACCAAGGCCTCGCGTGATGAGAGCTGCTTTGGAGGAAATGAAGGCCCGGGAGGTTGAGACTTCCGGGGTAAAGAGGTCAAGTAGAGAACATCACTCCTGCAATCATCGACCCATCCGAGAAGGAGATCGGCGCACTTCATGATTCCCAGGACAACCACGATGTCACTTTTCTCGGGATCGGAAGGCGAAGAAGAAAAGTGAGTCAACCCCCATGACAAATCCAAAAGACTCATTTGCGGATGTTCCAGGCACGAGCAAGTCTCGATCCCAAGACTACTCGTCAAACCTTTAATTTTGATGATGAGCCACCAATGGAAATCTCATCATCGTCCGATGATGCTTACGATAAGGCCGAGGACAAGTCTACTCAAAAGGAGAAATCATTTGAGACCAACGGTTGTTAAGGACATTTGAGGCTCGGCAAGCCAATCTCTTGCACCACAAAACCCAATTTGAACCGAGCGACCATTTGCTCCGGCTCCTCAAGCAAATGGTGGATCGATTCCCAAAAGAACTTCACGCACACCGCTTATCATCGAACAAATCCCGGTTGGCGGTGATGAATCCTTTGTGGAATCTTTCCCTTTCTCACTTTGGAGATACGAGAACTCCACGAAGAGTCGAAAATGAGCAAGCACGCTATCACGGACCAGCTCTGTTTTTCACTCAGGCACCATTGTTCCGGCCGATTTTGATTTCGATATTTGTATGGCCATCACCGCAATGAAGAATCGGTCAAGTCACGAGAAGTGTTCAAGGCACTCTTTCTTTGAAGTTGAAAAGATGGAGAGGCATCGAGGCCTCTTTGGACATGCGATTGGACATGAGAGATGCCAACCTACGGTGACTTGAGAGGCATCACGGTCGGGGTAAGGGAATGGTGGCAACAAAGCGGAATCAATGCGTGTGGAACAGGTGAGATATTTGAGAACCTATTCAACAAGCTGGTGTGTGGAGAGTGAAAATGTTGATCGAAAAACGGCCGCGGGAACACATTGAACATATGCACGAAGCTCACGCTGCCGAGATCAAGGCTGCTGCGTGAGCAGAAATGCAAATGATATACTGGCGTTTGGAAGAACACATGACTAGAAAATTCAGCCTTCTCATGGCTGAGATGAAGCGATTTTGTGAGAATCCAACGCTACTCGATCAATTCGTGCAAAGCATACAACGCAGCGAGACTTGAAGCAAAATTCAACCATCGAAGACTCGACTTCATGCTTGCCAAGCATGTTCCTGGGGTTCCTCTATCCTTTGATGATGCCAAAAAGGGGAAGAGGAATACCTTAAAGCGACAAAATCTGAAGGTGAAAAAGAAAGGAAGCGGTGACAAGGGAGCAAATTTGAGAAGGGAAAATCGGTGAGGAAATTTTGAAAGCGAAGAAAGGAAAATCTGAGGGGGAAGGATCAAAAGATATGACCTTGATGATTGCACAAACCCCCAACAGGAGGTCTGTCCACGGTGACATTATAAGCGACAAACTCCGTGACTCTGCCACTCCAACACTCTCTTTGTATCTATGGTGAGAAGAGAAAAGAAATTGAAGCGGGGATGAAGGAGGTGGAAGGAAGAATGGATGCAGGGTGATGAACATCTTGAAAGAACACGGAGGCATTCGGTTGACAGAGACACGTATGCCATTTGGATGTCGGGGACGAGCAAGATCGATTGCGAATTCAAAACGCTCGAATCGAAGGATATTTTGCAAATATGTCCTTGGCTCAAGCTTAGGACTCAGATCTTGGGAAAAGGGTCTCACATTATGTGAAGAAGGCCGACGGAGACAAATGACAAACCGTGATCACTCTGCTTTGGTCACTCATGGCACTCATTTGGAAAGAAGAAGGCCCATCTGATATCGCCCCAGGTAGAGGAAAAAGCGGCAGTGGAGGAAGAAGCTTGGACTAGGCCTCGCCAAGAATATTGAATACGTAGATCCGGGAAAGAAAGGAGGGATCTCTTGGCCGGGCTTGACCATGTGGCGAACTTGCAAGTAGCTAAAAAACGCCGAGTATGCAAAAAGGATAGAAGAAGAAAACAAGAGACAAACTCGGCTATGGCGGGAGAGACGAGGAAAGAATAAGGAAAGATGAAGGCGCCAGGAAGGCATATGAGAAGAAAAAAAGAAAGCGGTGATGACGAGAAAAAGAAGAAGAAGAGAAAGAAGATCTTGATCAAGATGAAAGAAGGAGCGGCGAAGGAGATGAAGTGTTCTTTGCCCAACCCTTCGTGTATTTTATATGTAAATACATACAATGTAAGTCTTACGTAATAATGCTATAAATTTTCTATTTGTTGTGAAGACAATTACATACTACGATACACCTTATGCTTGATTGTGTTAAGTACAAGAATGATATGATCAATAAAAAGATTGATTATGCGCATACATTCTATGTCAATACACTATCTGTATGTATCTTTGTTATTTGCATCTTTGTATGATTTAAGTTTTGGCATCATCAAAAAAAGGGGGAAATTGTTAGGAATTTTATTGTTTAGATTTTGATGAATGCCATGTAAAACTTAGAATAGAAAGTTGGCTCCCAATTCTTCTTGTAAAATGTATTGTAACAATTAGAGTTTGGCCAAGTGAGTTAAGTCGGCCTACGCTCCAACATTCAAGAAGACAAGCGAAGGCTTGAAGGAAAATCTGCTGAGAGGCGGTGAGTACACAAAGAAAGAAGGCGACAGGAACTGATTGAAGAAGCGGTGAGATGCGGTGAGTGGAACATCGTCAAGTCAACTCAAGAGAAAGCAAGTCTCAAGTCAAGTGATGAAGAGTCATCCAATGATTGGAAGTGACTCTAAGTCACCTGGGGAAAGCAAGGAAATGCGGTCAAGTCGAGATAAGCGTAAAAGAACCGTTGACGAGAAATCAAGAGATTTACTTAAACAAGTAATATCTCCATACTACCTTTCTTGGAGTGCTCAGTCCCGAAGCGTGCAAAAGAAATGAACAATGGGAAGCACTACACCGTGTCGAGTGCGAAAAGGTGATAAAACATTTCATACGAGGAAATGGCAATTCCAAGAAGCGCAAACCAACGACGCAAAGTGACTTTCAAAAATGAGCCTATCTCTTCAACGGGCAAATTTTTGAAAGTTCACTATAAAAATTTGAGGAATTTGTTTGAGAAGAAGGATGAATGACACACGTGAGATATACAAGCTTATCAAAATCGAAACATTCTCAATCCTCAAGCCTACATCTCGAAGTACATCAATCCAACACTTACCTGTGAAGGAAAGAGAACTTCAATCAGTTGAAGAGGAAAATACGAAAACAAGGGGTCTACATTCCAAGAAGGATTGTAGAAAGGTTCAAGGTGAACCAAGTCTTATGCTTTTGGAGGGCTTCGTGATCAAATCCAAAGTGCTTGAGCAAGTGAGTCAGTAGTAGCAAAGCATTTGCCCTGTGAAGAAAGCCGAGTCGCACGAGAAGCCGGTGAGTGATCAGGCGTCTCGATCGAGTCCCAAAGGATCAAGTCATTTGTTTTGATCAAGACTTGTATACGGGATTACCACTTTGTAAACCGATCATTACTTAGTGGATTCCTCCGGGGAGTTGGAGAAGAGAGGAGTAGAAGAATTACCCCATCTTGAACCTCTATAAAAACTTTCTTGTGTCATTTACATTTCAAGCATTTAAATTTACGCACTTTATATTGCTTATATCTCACGATAAATTTGCTATCCATTTGATAATCTATAAGTACTAAATCAAGTTGTCAAAAACTTGCTTAATCAAACTTAAGGGTGTTAAGTCTTCAATGAAAACAAAACCACGGTTGAGTCAATATATAGCCAACAAACCGTGAGTTACTTTATTAATGTATTTCATTTGAGTCGTTGAGAGATTAACTCTCTTGAGTGACTAATTCGATCGTCCATCAAGGAAGGACATGGTGTGTAGAACTCTGTAGATTTAAAAGGCCTAAATCGAAAATTTGGTAAGGTTTATTCAACCCCCCTTTTAAACCTTACACTTACACCCCTTGGGACCTACAACATTTTTATTTTGATCGATTATCACGATTCCGCCGCCGCTCGGCTGCGGTGGAAGAGTCAACGAATAATTTCCATTCTTGGTCTTCCATAACTTCCAATCGTATGGAAGGTGTGAATTCGGCCAAAAAGTCGGCTAAAGCACATCCTTTTATTGCGGTGCGTGGTTCGTATACAATATCAAATCGGCGAAGTTCGATTGCCCACTTGATCATCCGACCGTAAGTATCGGTCGGTGTAATATTTGTTTCAGTGGGTAGTTCGTTAATACTATAATCTTGTGTTCTAGGAAATATGGACAGAGTTTCAGCTGCAATGATTAATGAATAAGCCAACTTTTCCATTGGCGGGTATCGGAGCTCGGCGTCATGTAACGCTTGATTTGGTGTAATAGATCGGATGTTGAATAGAACCATCCGGCTGATTAACACCGAAAGTGATGGTGTATTCGGATACCGCTAAGTACAAATACAAGTCCTCCCCTTGGGGTTGGTTTTTGCAATATAGGGATTGAAGAAAGGTCTTTGTTTGAGGATTCAAAGGCAATCGTGCTTGCTCGGTCCACTCGAAAATTTTTCTTTTCTTTATAATTTCAAAGAAAGGCTTGCACTTGTCGTGGATCGAGAAACAAATCGGTTAAGGGTGGCCAATCGGCTGTTAGGCTTTGTACCTTTTTCTGAGTTTGGGGATTCTAGATCGGTGATGGCTTTTATTTTGTGCAGGTTAGCTTGATTCCCTTTGGATGACCATATACCCCAAAAATTTACCCGAGCCGACCCCAAATGTGCACTTTCTTGGGTTTAACATCATCTTGTACTCTCTCAAAACAAAGCAAACATTTTATTAAGATCGTTTAGATGATCGAACATGTACACGATGATTTTACCAACATGTCATCTACATAGACTTCCATAGTGTGACCTATCATTTTCTCAAACATCTTATTTACTAACCTTTGATAGGTCGCACCAAAGATTCTTCAATCCAAAGGGCATCATCTTGTAATGAGTGAATTCCTCGAAAGCGAGAGAAGAATGATGTATTTTCTTCATCTTCCGGGTGCATCCGTATTTGGTTGTAACCGAGTATGCATCCATGAAGCTCATCGGCTTCGTGTCTGCCGTGGCATCCACCATGTAATCAATATTTGGCAACGGATAACTCGCCCTTAGGGCATGCTTTGTTGAGGTCGGTAAAATCCACGCACGGGCGCCATCGCCATTGCTTTTCTTTACCAAAACAGATTGGCGACCCATCGGGATAGAAGGCTTCCGGATGAATTGATTGTCTAGTAGCTTGTTAACCTCGGTCTCGAGTCTTTGTCTGTCGGGGCGAAGAGTTTGCGCCTTTTACGGATAATCGGGCGGAACGTTAGATCAATATTGAGGCGGTGGCACGCATACTTAGGGTCAATTCCGGGCATGTCCGCATGAGTCCATGCGAAGACATCAAGATTATTTCAAAAACTCGACCAACTCGGTTCGATATGGTTCGGGAGATCATGACCAATACATAGTTGGCGCTCCTCGCTTGGCCTTCCGACATTGATTGTATCAACTTGTTCTACTGGTTCCGCCCGTTTTCTTTTCTTTCTTTGCCCCTCCTTGATCTGCAGGGGAAATTGCGTCTTCGGCCGCCGTTCTTAATCGCCGGCCGCTTTTTCCATCATTGGCTCCTTCCCGGCCACGACCTGGATTATCCTCCCGAACGATCACCACTTTTTCGCTCGGACTCCTCCTTGGGCACGAGATCGTCCTGTGTGGTTCCACTAGTTTGTCCTTGTTCCGCCACGTTAATCTCTACCGGTCGGAGTTTAAGAGAGCATTCTCGTGACTCCCTTTGATTCCCTTTATGTATAGCTTCGCCATCGGATGTTGGGAATTTTATACAAAAGTGATATATTGAAACATTTTGCTTTTATATGATAAAGCAATGGCCTCCCAATGATGATAGCATTGTACTTGAATCGGCATTGATTAATTTGAATGTTGTCATGACGGTCCGTTTATGCAAACCTTGTCCCATTTGGATGAGCAAATCAACTTCTCCGAGCGGGACTATCCTTCATCCTCCAAACCCGAGAATGCTATCGTTGCATGGACGGATATAACTATCGTCCACGTCAATCTCGAAATGCTCGGACATAAATGATCGACGAATAGCTTCCGGTGTCGATCAAAATTCGTGAACCTGAATACCCAAAATCGGTGCAAGAATGACCGGAGGTCGAGAATGAGGATGGACCACCTGGTCGGCATCCGCATCCGAGAACACAAAGTGGCGGTGGGTTGGCCTTCCTTGATTTCCGCCACCCGAACTTGTCTTTCGGCATTGGTTACTGTCCTAACATCGGCTTTTCTTTTCTTGTTGGAGCGTCATCCTCTCTTTGTGTTAGTATTGATTTGACTAACACTCGACATCATGAGGATCTCCCTCCCCGGTTTTCAGTAGGGGTGTGCAGCAGAGAGCTGGATTGATTATGCGCTCCGGATTGACACTTGAGCGATCGGTGGGGGCGTAGCTCATGAACGTACCTTTTGAGACCGCCCCCCGAACAACACGCATAATTTCCCTAATTAGATCTCGGCACTCATCGATATCGTGACCTATCGATTTATGATAGGCACAGAATCGACGCAATCTAATTTTGACGGCTCAATTTTCAAAGGCCGAGCCGGAGGCAACAAATTGAGACCTGTACTTCATTCCATATGGCCGATGGAGTGTGGGTCAAAGTACTCCTCGGTATGCGGCGACTTCGGCTCTCACCTCTTGGCGAGCCCTAAATCCCGGTGGTCGAGTTTTCCGAGAACGGCCGGAATCCCAACCCAAGCCCAATTGGTTCTTTCCTTCCGTCTTTCTTACGCCCCCTTGCGGTGCTCGGGCGGTTACTTGCCATGGCTTCTTCCGCACAAATATGGCGTTCGCGCGGATCGAAATTTTTAGTGCGAGGTCGCCCCGATTCGTGGATGGAGTAATTAAACCAAGTCTGGGGCTAGTCCCCCATGGTTGCGATCAAAATGGCATCATCCGACACCGGTTCCATTTCTCGAACTTGCTTGTTGAAACGAGAAATATAGCTTTTGAGGGCTCGCCCTTTCCTTGTTTGATGTTCACGAGGAGTCCTTAGGTGCGCTCGGACTTTGGACGTCAAGAAGTGCGTTGTAAAGCGGAGGCCGATCTCCCCATGCCCGAATGGATCCCTATGGTAGGGTCTAAACCAACAACGGTGGGCTCGGCCGCCCGCAGTCGGGGAAGGCCTGCAGAGGATGGCATCACTAGGATCTGCAGGTTCCATCCATGCTAAGTACTTGTGAGCGTGAGTGGTCGGGTCGGTTTCCCGTTGTAGAGACCGACACGGGGATTTTCAACTTTGGCGGTAATGGGGTCGCGAGAATTCGAGGGAAAATGGCGACATAACAACCGGGCCGGGTTCATTAGTTGGGGCGGTCTTCGAGACTGTTCGCCTTCCGGGACCGCGCTTCCAATTTCGTTCGCACGACAGACGGGCGGTGTATTTCTACATCCGTTCTGCCAGGCTAGGGGCCTTGATCCGATTGACCTAAAATTTGCTCCGCTCATCCAGGAAACTCGAGTCGGGAACTTATCGATCGAGCCGGGCGAAAAGGATCAACTCGGTCGTCCGGCGAACACCGAGTGGGCATGGCGATGTCGTGTTGGCTCGGTAGTGACTCGCTATACGACTTTGCCCTTCCCCATCTTCTCGCGGCCGTCTTCTATCACGACGGACATGTTGTTCATTACGAATCGGCTTCTTGGGCTTCGTCATGAGGAAGCCCGGAATTTGAGGATTAATGTTAACATTTAGTTGTGGGTTGAGTGGGTTGGTATTTGCAAGGAGTGGAGGAGGTGCTTGAGAGTTTGTGATATGAGTTGGTTCATTTCTTTGTACAAAAGTTGGGTTGGCAATTAGCCGAGCAAAAGGAAATAAAGTAGTGCTCCCTCGCTTACATTTGGAACATATTTTGGCCATTCGTAGAAATGGCCGAGTTTGGTTGTTCAAATGTTGCTCTTGATCAGGACGGGCATTTCTCGCGATTGACTCATTTTTGTCTATTATGAAAAGGTTAAGCATTAAACTTTACCTGGTTTTTACTTGACTTGCTTTTATTTGGAACTCGATGGACCAATACAACCTCCTTCTAGCGCCAATTTGTTGGCGTGCGTTTTGGTCAACAAGCAAAAATATGTAAAGGTTTGACACGTAGAAATGTAAACGTGTGTAACGTGTGTTTATTTTCGGCGGCTAGTCGCCTTTTTTGTATAATGCCGAGCCGAATTATGGGGGGGTCGGTCTTTCTTACGATTCTTCTTTCTCTCTTTTTTTTTTTTTCTTAAGTTTTCCCTCCATCGACTTTTTATACCTCTTGATAAAGGTAAGTGGGTTTACAATAGTCATCTTTTCACTAACTATTCATTAATTAGTAAAATAATTAAAGAAAGACACATGTCCCTCTCTAAGCGTGCATGTATCGGTCAAATCTTGCCACTTGTCGACTTCTCTTTATAACTTTTTCGACATGTGGCAGTTTCGATATCGATAAAGTGTTAAGTATGGGCAAGTGATTACTTTATGAATCTGTCGCGCGTCGTTTCCGCCGAAATTTGGGCTCGGGGCTCAGCGGCCGTGTTGCGGTTTGGGCTCGGTAATGGGCGAGCCTAGTTCGTGACGTGTCGTCGCGCACCATTGCTAACGTCACTCGCAAGTCGCTTACTCGGATGTGTGTTGGACTGATGACTTGGATTAATTTCTTGACAATTTTTCACATTTTTTTTCCGGGTATCATCAATATCGTCTTCAAAAGACCAAAACTCTGACCACGTAAATGACATATCGACCATAATTGTTGTCTGTTACCTAGACCACTAAATGGAAACACAAAACCGACTTACACTACGACCACACATGCGACACCCAACTGACTATACCAAATCCAATCATTGCATTCCTACTGTACAACATGAAATAACAAATTTTCCAAAATTGACTTCTACAATTTCTTCTCATTTTCAGCTTCTAAACTGTTTCATGTGCTACAATTCAAAACTTTTTACATTGTCAAAAAATTAGTTAAAAAACAAGATCATCTTTTGATAACATACAAACTTAAACCATTTTGCACTATGAAGGAACCAAGTTGGAAATGAGCTCTTTGTGAAAAAGGTAGAGTTTGAACTGTTGTTTGTCACGCTGTCAACCACCTCAGCTTCCGGTCTACCAATCTCACGCCAGAAACAACCTGTTTATGGCATGGGAAGGGAGTCTTGGGGTTTTGCTTGGACGATCATGGGGGTCGAGGATTTGCTGCCTCAGTTTGTATGAGAAATGAGGAGGGAACATTCTCTTAGGTCCAAATTGCTACTAAAGGGTATTATGGTCCTTTCATAGAGGTAAGAGTGATATTTTTGCTAGGATTTCGGTGGGAGGTTTTACCATTTTTGGCCGCACTTTCCCAATAATCCTCAAAGTTACCGTATTTATATGTTGAATTTCAATTTCAACTTTTGTAAATTCAAAACTATTTCGGATAAGGTTTTGTGGTCCTTTTTAGAAGACTACTAATACCGATCCCTGGATATTACAAAAACGCCAGGTGTTAATAAAACAAAAGTAAATTGGGTCGGTTTTGGATCCGTCAATGAGGTTTGACTCGTTAGGCCGTCCGCATAAGTTTTTGTCCAATGAAATGAGTTTTGAAATACATTTTTCAACTTTTCCGAAGGTGACGTATTTCAAAAGTCCATCAAAAATATAAACTACCAAACACTTCAAAAAATTCAAATGGCAATTAAGTCTAATTTTCCATTTGAAAAGTAATTTCAAAGCTCAGAAACCTACTGTATGAATTTTTGATGGATCTTGGGACATGATAAAGTCAGTTACTGGTACAATTGATGTAACTTGGGTAGGTTCAAGTTCAACCACCCACTTTCGATTTTCGAATGTGGGTTAGGAGATGGTCATGACTTGCTTTACCCCTAACTCAGTTTGACTGATTAACGCTCTTGATTTATTTTTTGTGGGATTGTCTTCTCACTTCTGATTTCCATTTATAAAATCCTCCCAAAAACTTGAAGATTTGCAAGAGCCTTTTTTTATTGAATTTTGAGATGATTAATGTGTTTTATTTGACGTATTTAAAAGAAAACTTCATAAATTTTTAGACACAATAAAAATATTTATTAATACCACACCTAAAAATTTGTTTCTATCTAGGAAACACGAATACTTATGCCAAAAAAAAAATATTGCCTAGACATCCCAATTTGAAAGAGATAGAAATTTAACAAGAACAAACTGAGAGGGGGGAGGAAGGGGTGCATAGTGGAGTAGCGAGGGGGGATGAAGGAGTGCATAGTGGAGTAGCTAGCAGATAGTACAAAGGTTTATGGTTTAAAAAGAAAGTAAATTATTTTATATTGTTGATCTTTCATGTATGTTTTATGTGTCAATGTGAGTTATTAAATTTGAGTATTTATGTAATTTTAGTTTTTTTTTATGGTTGAAATAGTAATTTTTTTTAATTGTACTTAATACTTCTATATTCTCGATAATACAATATATATATATATATATATATATATATACATGTGTGTTGTATCCGTATTCTTAAGATTTCAAAATTGACATATATCCGTACTCGTGTTTCATCGTACCAGTATGGCAGTATCACTGCTTCATAGGCTTTATATACTTTGATTTAAAACCCAACTGCCGCCATTTGAATTTTATAGCTTTGTCCCTTGGGTGTATTTTCTACCGGGTATTTGAACAATTGACAAGTATTTTATTTCTTAAAATTTATTTTTGTAGTAATCATATATTCTATATTTTTGTCCACTAAATATAGCATTTGAAAAGTTGAATTGGCACTGCATCGTGGCCAAATTCAATTTCATTTGGTTTCATTCATAGTCACAGAAAGTGCTTGGTTTAAAGTGGTTGATTCAAAAACATTACGTGTGAATCCATTTGGAGCACAAGTCAAATGTTGGGACTTTGGAGACGTGGGCTATATAAGAAATTGCAAAATGTTTTATTTTATTTCGATGATTGAGCCACTGGTCATTTTTGGCCAGCGATTGAAAATACCAAAATTGCACTTGGAAACGATTTAATTTGACAATCTAAATAAGAGTTATTTCTCCATTTCGAAATGCTATAATTAATATTCGGCCAACGTATGTAAGAACCAATTCCCGTAATAAATTTTTTACCAACTTTTTCTTGCTATAAATTTGTAATTCCTATCTCTTATTTGAAATATCGTAAAATTAGATTTATCTATGAAAATCCCTTTTTGTCATAAATGTATATACTTTTTAAAGTATTGATACGAGTCGAAACTGTTATCTCTCAACCTTTTTGTTTTTTTGTTTTTTAAAAAAAGTAAAGATAGCTAAACTTTATGTTTCAATTATCATATAAACTGTAGCGCCGATTCAAATTGAATTTTCAATTTCCCAACTATCATACTTTTAAGCAATATTTCTTGAAATTAATGAATCCCCCTTCCAATAGCACCAATGGCAATACATTTTCATGTGTATAATCCATTTGAAAGCACTTATATCATATCTTTATTTGTTTTCGTAACATAAAAATTTAGAAGATTATTATACAATTTACAAAAGTTTTTGTCAAACTATTCCAATACCCTTTTTCCCTGAAAGAAACAAATTTCCAGTACTATTTATATATTGCATATATATGTATTTTTAACATAGTTCGAGCCAAATAAAGTTTGAAATTGATTTGATTGATGAGATCAATAACTAAAGGAGTTAATGAGGTGTCCGATCGTCGATCCAATTTTCAAAACATTACTTTTAGGTTTACATAAAAAGTTAGTGTGCATGAGATTTTTCGATCATCTAATTAATTGGTTTCATTCCAAGTATACCGAGCGATGCTGCTTTTTTTCATCACATCACTCAATATCAAGGATGATCCTGCAATTTCTTCTCCGGAGCTGATAGAATCTTCTGATGGGGAATAACTTCAACACAGAACAAAGTTAGGGGTTCTTGGGATTTTTTTAAAGCTCAGTCGATGTTGTAGGAGAAAAAATTCCATAGCGTGAGAATATAATTATTTCACATGTATGTTGTATAAGTCAACTGTTCGACCCAATTCAGTCCTTATCAATAAGGTGTCCGATTCGATCTTCGATCCGATTTCAAAAAATTACTTTTTAGGTTTACATAAAGTTAGTGTGAATGAGATTCTTCACTCCGATCCCTTGCAAAATCTAATCCTACTAAAAGAACTTTGTATCTGCTTTTGTCTTTTTCCCTTCCACTACTAACTTTTGCTCTTTTTAGCTTGGGGTTGGGGGATTAGGGTTTAAGCTTTTAAAGGGCACTCTTTGGCTGCACTTTATGAGTTTGTTTTAATTTACTGTACTTTAAAGGGAAAATTAGAAAATTGGTCCTCTAAGTTGGCATGTTCAGACTTTTGATCCTCTAAGTTGGCCTATTTGAAAATTAGTCCTCTAAGTTATGAAATTTCAAACTTTTGGTCCTCTAAGTTGACCTGTTTGAAAATTAGTCCTCTAAGTTATAAAATTTTAGAAATTTCGTCCGATTTTCACCGGAAGGTGATGGTGATATTTTGCATACTCTTGAAAGAGAATTGTGCTCGTGTTTTAGATCCTAGTCAGTAATTTCCGGTCGATTGAAAAATTTCCGGTGAAAATCGGACGGAATTTCTAAAATTTTATAACTTAGAGGGCTAATTTTCAAACAGGCCAACTTAGAGGACCAAAAGTCTGAAATTTCATAACTTAGAGGACTAATTTTCAAACAGGCCAACTTAGAGGATCAAAAGTCTGAACAAGCCAACTTAGAGGACCAATTTTCTAATTTTTCCTACTTTAAATTTATAAATATCGTACTAAAACAGATAATTACAGTTCAAGTTTGACAAAATTGTTCACTCATTGATGTCATTTTATGATACATTATGTTGAGCAGTTCTTTAAACTGGTGACAGAAAGCTAGAAAAGATACATAAAATATTCTGAAAGATTCAAAGTAATGGAGATAACATGATGACGTCTATACGGTTATAGAATTTGACCCAAAAAAAAAAAGAGAGAGAGAGTACAAAATAAATGTATATTTACCATTTTATCTTTCTTTAGACAAATAAATAAATAAATCATTTAAAAAAAGACAAATAAGTAAATAAATAAAACTTCAAAGCTCATTCAAAATAATAATAATAATGTTATCGAATCATATATTAAATTTGTTAGGTCCAGAACTACCAATATATATATATATATTTTGTCATACTATAGTTACTTATTTGAAATATATCATAACAATTATATATTTTACTATTTTATTTATTTACATGAAGTTGTAAACCTCTAAACCGCCCCATTATTAAACATTTTATGATTTCTTTTATAGTATATTGTTTTATGTGACTTTGGTCAAAGCCTTGGTATTTTGCGAAGCATCACAAGTCATTCTCTTACCCAAGTGGTGTTTGGGTCCACCTTTTAGATTGGAGTTTATGTATTTTGCTATGAAGCAACTGTTGGGTAAATTTATCTTGGAAGAAAGGTTTCTGTTTGAAGAAAAAAGGCTCAAGAAGAGAGTGTTTAAGAGTCGAGGCGGCGATTTAGAATCGATCACCGCAAGATTTAAAACGCCCGTATACTTAGTCTTTACGGTTCGCCGCCTCTAAGATACAACGACTTTACAGTCCCGGTTAGCAGCACAACAAAATCGGAACAACAGCGAACAACAAGTTGTTCATGACTTTCAAGCTTTTGAAGGAGGATAAGGGCAATATGAAGAATGCAATGCTCGTATTATGTTATCTGATTATTTTCGTATGTTATTTCATCAGTAGGGGCTTCATTAATATAGGCAACGAAGTGCCCGTACAAAAAATCGCGTTTGTAGGCTCGAAAAAGCACCTTTGCAGACCGAAGCACGATGCTCATTCGGGAGAGCACGACCTAGACGCACGGGCGTGCGCCTGCCCGTGCGTGCAGGCTCAGACCTTCGGCACCCAGCATGACCCAGACGCACGGGCGTGCTCCTGCCCGTGCGCGGGGCCGAAAAATTTCCCAGTTGAACTCTTTTAATTAATTACGAAAATTAATTAAATCCATTTAATTAAAAAAAAATTAATTAAATATTTAATTTTTAAAGGTTTTTGGTTCAAAAAGAATAAGGGCCTTGAAGCCCAAGCCCAAGCCCACGCCCGCGACCCTCGACCCTCGACCCACGACCGGACCGGACGGACCGGCCGGCCGAGCCGAGCCGAGCCGGCCCGGGCAGCGGCGGGCGCGCAGCGCTTTGAACCAAACCCACAAGCATGTAGGTCCTCTCCCTTTAAAAACTTAGGTGCCCCAGGGCCCAAACCCATTTGTCCAACTTGGGATAAATAAAGTGTTTCCTATGTGAGATGGAGCATCTCTCCTCCCCCACATTTTCCATTTTCCATACCATTTATTTGTATTAAGTGGCTAACGTCTAGCATTAATTTCTCATTCACCCGGAATCGGTTTTGAGAAATTCCAAATGCTATTCTCATCTACTCTCTTAGTAGAATTTTTACAAATAATTTAATTCCATTTGTCACAAATGGAAACCACTTAATTAATTGGTCAAAATCGGGTCAACACCCAATTTCTCAAAGACCAATTCCAACAATTCCCCCACAGGAATGAAATTAATGCATGCGTGAATGCGATTAGATTTGAAAGTCTCGGCGAATCGTTATTGCATCAGGATAGGTAGCTTGTGGCTTTGAATCTTCCTTAGTAAAATACTATCAGATTTACTAGCTGCTTAGTGACGCGATGTCTTGAACTACTCAGCTATTTGTGTAAACCGAGACAACAGTACTTACACAATAACAACTCTAACACTTGTTGTTCTCACGTTGTGTCCATTTCGGCCCTGGACCATATCTTATATTCATAAGTGTTTCTTTCCAGGCGGCCATTACTTCTCACTTATATAGGTGATCTCCTATTGAAGAGTATCCTGCCATACTCCACCTTTCGGTATAGGAATCATTAAAAGTCTTAAACTTAACCTCACCACATTCAACGGGTTTACATACACTTGGATGTATCGAGAATGAGCTAACACATTTTCCAAGTGTTCATTTGAACATTCATAACTTAGTTGTCCCCGTTGAACCAAGGTCTTGGGATCTCCAATTCACAAGGTTGGGTTACCGCTATGAACATTCTTTAAGTTGTGGATTTTAAACCCATTTCCCCTTAATAGTTTATACAGCTGATCTCGATTTATGCCTTTTGTAAGCGGATCCGCAAGGTTTTCCTTTGACTTCGTAGTCAACCGAAATAACCCAATTTGAAATCAACTGTTTATTGGTATTATGTCTACGACAAAACGCGTCTAGACTTACCTCTTTCCTTTCCAAGAAAAGATACCTTTAATAAATACAACATTTCTTGATTTAATGATCGTACCATCACTTATATCATAAATCTTTGAATTTATTTCATTCGGCGCTTCTACTTTTCCAAAGCACCCCCACATTTCAAGGCAATCTCCTTTATGTGGTTTGCTAAAAAGTAAAGCTCCCCTTTCAACTTCTGAAATCTTGTTTAACACAAGATCATCTAGAATTCTTATGGCTCTCGGCCAATTTTTATTTTATTTTGTTAGAACATCGTCCCGAGCAATCCGGTTAGAATCTCGTTCTACCGATTTCAGATCTTTATCCAACAACTCCATCTTTTACAAGGTGTGTAACCTTTGATGTTATCACATTTCTAGTAAGACTTGATTCAACTTGTTACGGTGTATCCGCCTTTAGTGTTACAACACTTTCGACAACACCTCATGCAAATGTGGTTTCGAGTGTTTACAACACTTTTGGCAACACCTTACATTACATTTAAAAATGCAAAACGAAACTCCCGTGTTCTACAAAGTATGATCATACCCCACATTTGCCGATTTCCATTCGGAATCCCGGTTGTCTTCTCAATCCGAAGTCGAACTATCAAATCCTCAAGCCCCATTTCCTTTCGTTTGTGCTTGAGATAGTTCTTAAAATCTTTCCACGAAGGCAGCAATTTGTCGATAATCGCAGCCACTTGGAACGACTCACTCAGAATCCTCCCTTCAGACACTAAGTCGTAAAGTATGATCTGTATTTCTTGTACTTGGCTAATCACCGTCTTGGTGTCAAACATCTTATAATCCAGAAATTTACCGACTATAAATTTCTTTGCACCGGCATCTTCTGTTTTATATTTTTTTCCAAAGAGTCCCACAACTCTTTGGACGTTTTGAACGAACTATAGACATTGTAGAGGGCATCGTCTAGTCCATTCAAAATATAATTCCGACAAAGGAAATCGCTGTTATGCCAAGCATCCACAACGATTCTCCGTTCGTTGTCGGATTCTTCATCACCAACATCAGGGGATTCCTCCTTCACGAAACGAGACAACCCAAAGGTTGTCACGTAGAACATCATCTTCTGTTGCCATCTCTTGAAGTCGGCACCGGAGAACTTCGCCGGTTTCTCGCCATGAGCAGGAGCAACAACCTTCGAAACTGGAGCGAACGATCCTAAAGCCATCGTCTTCAACAGAAACAAAGATATAGTAATTTTCGTCTTGCGATTGTTAAGTAAATTTATCTTGTAAGAAAGGTTTTTGTTTGAAGAAAAATGGCTGGAAGAGAGTGTTTATGCTTAGTCGAGGCCTGATTTAGAATCAGTCTCAGCAAGACGAAAACGCCCCGTATACTAGTGCTTATGGTTCCGGCGCTCGTCTCTAAGATACAATGACTTTACAGTCCCGGTTTGTAGCACAGCAAAACCGGAACAACAGCGAACAACAAGTTGTTCTTAACTATCAAGCTTTTGAAGGAGGCTAAAGGCAATATTCAGAATGCAATGCTCGTATTATGTTATCGATTATTTTCGTATGTTATTTCATCAAGAGGGCTTCATTAATATAGGAAACGAAGTGCCCATACGGAAAATCACGCCGTAGGCTCGAAAAAGCATATTTTGAGCGACGACGACTCATTCGGAGAGCACGGCCTAGACGCGACGGGCGCGCGTCGCGCCCGTGCGTGCGAGCTCGGGGACCTTCGGCACCCAACACGACCCAGGCGCGGAAGTGCGCCCGTGTGCGTAAGCGCAGATTTCGGCGGAGTAGCACGACCGACCGCACGCGGGCCGTGCTCCTGCCCGTCTGTGGCCGAAACATTTCCCGGTCGAACTCTTTTAATTAATTATGAAAATTAATTAAATCTATTTAATTAAAAAAATTAATTAAATATTTAATTTTTAAAGGTTTTTGGTCCAAAAAGAATAAGGGCCTTGAAGCCCAGGCCCACGGCCGGACCGGACTTCGGCCCGGCCGAGCCGAGCCGAGCCGACCGGCCCGCGGCGGAGCGAGCGCGTGTGTGCTTTGTACCAAACCCACAAGCATGTAGGTCCTCTCCCCTTTAAAAACTTGGGTGCCCCCAAGGTCCCAAACCCATTTGTCCAACTTGGGATAAATAGAGTGTGCAACTTTACCTCCTTTTTTCCTATGTGGGATGGAGCATCTCTCCTCCCCCACATTTTCCATTTTCCATACCATTTATTTGTATTAAGTGGCTAACTTCTAGCATTAATTTCTCATTCACCCGGAATCGGTTTTGAAAAATTCCAAATGCTATTCTCATCTACTCTCTTAGTAGAAATTTTACAAATAATTTAATTCCATTTGTCACAAATGGAAACCACTTAATTAATTGGTCAAAATGGGTCAACACCCAATTCTCAAAGACCAATTCAACAATCCCCACATGAATAAAATTAATGCATGCGTGAATGCAAATTCGATTAAAAGTCTCGGTGAATCGTTATTGCATCAGGATAGGTAGCTTGTGGCTTTGAAACTTCCTTAGTAAAATACTATCAGATTTACTAGCTGCTTAGTGACGCAATGTCTTGAACTACTCAGCTGTTTGTGTAAACCGAGACAACAATACTTACACAATAACAACTCTAACATTTGTTGTTCTCACGTTGTGTCTATTTCGGCCCTGGACCATATCTTAGATTCATAAGTGTTTCTTTCGAAGCGGCCATTACTTCTCACTTATATAGGTGATCTCCTATTGAAGAGTATCCTGCCATACTCCACCTTTCGGTATAGAAATCATTAAAAGTCTTAAACTTAACCTCACCACATTCAACAGGTTTACATACACTTGGATGTATCGAGAATGAGCTAACACATTTTCCAAGTGTTCAGCTGAACATTCATAACTTAGTTGTCCCATTGAACCAAGGTCTTGGGATCTCCAATTCACAAGGTTGGGTTACCGCTATGAACATTTTTTAAGTTGTGGATTTTAAACCCATTTCCCCTTAACAGTTTATACAGCTGATCTCGATTTATGCCTTTTGTAAGCGGATCCGCAAGGTTTTCCTTTGACTTCTCGTAGTCAACCGAAATAACCCAATTTCGAAATCAACTGTTTATTGGTATTATGTCTACGACAAAAACGTCTAGACTTACCTCTTTCCTTTCCAAGAAAAGATACCTTTAATAAATACAATATTTCTTGATTTAATGATCGTACCATCACTTATATCATAAATGCTGAATTTATTTCATTCGGCGCTTCTACTTTTCCAAAGCACCCCCACATTTCAAGGCAATCTCCTTTATGTGGTTTGCTAAAAAGTAAAGCTCCCCTTTCAACTTCTGAAATCTTGTTTAACATAAGATCATCCAGAATTCTTATAGCTCTCGGCCATTTTTTATTTTGTTTTGTTAGAACATCGTCCCGACAATCCAGTTAGAATCTCGTTCTACCAGATTTCAGATCTTTATCCAACAACTCCATCTTTTACAAGGTGTGTAACCTTTGATGTTATCACATTTCTAGTAAGACTTCAGATTCAACTTGTTACAGTGTCTTCCTTTAGTGTTACAACACTTTCGACAACACCTCATGCAAATGTGGTTTCGGTGTTTACAACACTTTTGGCAACACCTTCTGTTACATTTAAAAATGCAACAAAAACTCCACTGGTGTTCTACAAAGTATGATCATACCCCCACATTTGCCGATTTCCATTCGGAATCCCGGTTGTCTTCCTCAATTCGAAGTCGAACTATCAAATCTTCCAGCCCCATTTCCTTTCGTTTGTGCTTGAGATAGTTCTTAAAATCTTTCCACAAAGGCGGCAATTTTTCGATAATCGCGCCCACTTGAACGACTCACTCGAGAATCATCCCTTCAGACACTAAGTCGTAAAGTATGATCTGTATTTCTTGTACTTGGCTAATCACCGTCTCAGTGTCAAACATCTTATAATCCAGAAATTTACCGACTACAAATTTCTTTGCACAGGCATCTTCTGTTTTATATTTTTTCTCCAAAGAGTCCCACAACTTTTTGGATGTTTTGAACGAACTATAGTCATTGTAGAGGGCATCGTCTAGTCCGTTCAAAATATAATTCCGACAAAGGAAATCACTGTTATGCCAAACATCCACAGCGATTCTCCGTTCGTTGTCGGATTCTTCATCACCCACAGCAGGGGATTCCTACTTCACGAAACGAGACAACCCCAAGGTTGTCACGTAGAACAACATCTTCTGTTTCCATCTCTTGAAGTAGGCACCGGAGAACTTCGCCGGTTTCTCGCCATGAGCAGGAGCAAACAACCTTCGAAATCGAGCGAACGATCTCGAATCCATCGTCTTCAACGTAAAAACAAAGATATAGTAATTTTCGTCTTGCGATTGTTGGGTAAATTTATCTTGGAAGAAAGGTTTTGTTTGAAGAAAAATGGTTGAAAGAGAGTGTTTAGGCTTAGTCGAGGCACGATTTAGAATTAGTCTCCGCAAGACGAAAATGCCCGTATACTAGTGCTTACGGTTCCGCTCGCCTCTAAGATACAATACTTTACGAGTCCGGTTTAGTTAAAGACAACAAAACCATAACAACGAACAACAAGTTGTTCTTGACTTTCAAGCTTTTTGATTGACTGGTATTTTGCATGTATTTTGGGCTTAATATTGGCTAGAATGTGTGGATATGCATGCGTTATATGAGTAAAATGGGTATTATTCTTGTTTTGTGGAATTGGATTACGCTTGTCAACAATTCGGGCATTGCAACCGCCAATACTTGACATGAGAGACGAAGTTTGGAGTCGAATCGAGAAGAAGTTGGACGAACCGGGCGAGAAACGGAAGAAAATTGCCTATGTGCGTATTGTTCCAGGTGAGCACGGGCAGGGCGTGCTCCTCTAGCACATCCCGTGCTCAACCCAGACATGAAGACTCAAGGTTCGGCCTAGAGCACGGGCAGCCCGTGCCATATGGGCACGCCCATGCTCCTCTGAAGAAAAATTACAAGTTGTTCGGCACCCAAAGACGGCCGGGCGTGCTGAAGGGAACACTGTGCCCTTGCGGGAAAAATAGAGGTTCATCCAATTTCAACTAGGTTTCGACCCGAACGAAGTACAAATAGACACGAGGCGGCCACAAACAGGGACACGCTGATTTTTACCCTAGAAACCAGAGAAAAGAGCAGTTTTCCACCGGAAACTTCGGGAGATCGATCAAGACTGCAACCACACCTTCGAGGATTGAAGATAGATCGAGAGATCATCATCATCCCCGAGTCACTCATTCCATCGTATCGTATTTCAATTAGTTAGATTTTGATTATGGATAATTTGTCTATGAATTGTTTATCTTCAATGTCTGGCTAAAACACTTGTGATTCCCGGGTTTGGGAGTAGATTAATAAACACTTTTATGTGATGATTAAGGATAATTGAAGTTAATGCTTTCTTCTTCTATTCAAGTACTTTGCTTTAATTCTTGTTTTATCAAAAGGCCTTTGATCTAAACTTGTTTGATGTATTGATTCATAATTCTAACCGATGAGTTTCAATACTAGATCTTGAGTACTTGACACAAATAGATTGCATGATTGAGAAGTCTGTGAATATTTGTGAGATCTTTTAATCTTTTGAACTTTTGGGAGTTGGATATTTCATGTTGAGTAGAGATGCTAACATAGATATTCCAATCAACGCTTTACATACATCTCGAGAGAGGGGGTAAATTACTTTGGTGATTGGTCTATAGAGAAGAATATGTTTAACCTTGGTTTGCTTAATCTAAGCATAAAAGTGGGATATTAATTGAAACCATAACCCAGGAATCCATCCATCCATACTTGATCTTTCAATCGCTCTTACTTTGTTATTTTAGGATTAATTTCGCTTTAGTACTAATAAAAACCAACCTTTCAAATTTCGATAGTTTAGATAAAAATAGGACTATTATAATCCAATAATTGGTACATTAATTTATTAATCCTCGTGGATTTGACCTTGCAAACCCTATTCTATAAACCGATCCGTATACTTGCTGCGTGCTAAAAAAATAAAGCGAACACTTTTGAAGGAGGCTAAGGGGAATATGCGAGAATGCAATGCTCGTATTATGTTATCCGATTATTTTCGTATGTTATTTCATCAAGAGGGGCTTCATTAATATAGGCAAAGTGCCGCGATGGAAAATCGCGTCGTAGGCTCGAAAAAGCACATTTGCATGCAAGCACGACTGCTCGGAGAAACCTTTGCCAGACACACGGGCGCGCTTGCGCCGCGTGCGCAAGGCTCGGACCTGCTAAGACGGCACCAAGACGACCCAGACGCACGGGCGTGCGCTTTGCCCGTCTTGTGGGCAAACATTTCGGTTGAACTCTTTTTTTTAATTAATTACGAAAATTAATTAAATCTATTTAACTAAAAAAAAATAATTAAATATTTTTATATTTTAAAGGTTTTTGGTCCAAAAAGAATACGGGCCTTGAAGCCCAAGCCCAAGCCCAAGCCCATGGCCCGGACCCAGGCCGGGCCGGTCGGCGGCGGCGGCGCGCGCGTGTGTGCTTTGAACCAAACCCACAAGCATGTAGGTCCTCTCCCCTTTAAAAACTTGGGTGCCCCCAAGGGCCCAAACCCGTTTGTCCAACTTGGGATAAATAAAGTGTGCAACTTTACCTCCTTTTTCCTATGTGGGATGGAGCATCTCTCCTTCCCCACATTTTCTATTTTCCGTACCATTTATTTGTATTAAGTGGCTAACTTCTAGCATTAATTTCTCATTCACCCGGAATCGGTTTTGAGAAATTCCAAATGCTATTCTCATCCACTCTCTTAGTAGAATTTTTTCAAATAATTTAATTTCATTTTTCACAAATGGAAACCACTTAATTAATTGGTCAAAATCGGTCAACACCTATTTCTCAAAGACCAATTCCAACAACAACTAACATTAATTTTGTGCTTGCTTGCAATTTGCTTTTCTCCTAGGTATTCATATGCAGGATTCCAGTACAATAAGTTTTATTAACAATTATTTCTATTTACTTAATTTGCAACAATAGTTAATATGTTACAGGAGCTTATTGTACTTGCAAATAATTTCAATTCTCATCTTATAACAATTAGTGCATGTTTGGGAACACTTATGCAAAAGTTTATTTAGTAAATGGACTTCTTAATAAGTGACTTTTCAAAAAGTCTTCAATTAATTTTCTAGAATGGGCCTTTTGGAGGAGTGAGTTATCTAAAATTCCATTCTAACTTAATTACCAAATGTCAAATATCTTTGAAATGAACTTTTAGATCCAAAAATACATCTGAAAAGTGCTCAAACAATCACTTAATGTGTAATACTATAATCAACCCAACTCCATTATAATCCAAGATTGCATCAGTACACATCTAGCCCTACTACATGTCTCGATATATATTATATTCAGAATCGACTTTAATACCATTTGTCACATTTTGAGCCAATGAGACGACAACCTTGAGTTAGATCCAGCGCGCATAACATGTTCTACTAACAACTACTTTGCATTCATGCTTCCTTGCGAAAATGTTTGAACCAAATTCTTAAAAGATTTTATTGTATGGACTTTTAAACCATTTTAAGAGAGTTTTTGCAAAAAATCCGCTTCTAGAAAAAGCGGTTTACTGTATTAGAATGTAATTGAAGTGAAAATCAGTTGAAATGAAGAAATAAGTTTGTACGTAGTATTTGCAAATAGAAATTGAAGTTGATTAAGTTGGAAAGTGTTTGATTAATAAGTTGTAAAAGTGAATTTACACATTTAATAATGGAAGGAATAAGAATCATAAATCTAAACCATTCCTCCACATACTTTTAAATTTCGATTAAATTACGCAAAATCAAAACAACATGTTGATTATTGAAAACACTAAAAATTACTTATTTTTCGGCAGCCAAAAGTTAACAATCACTTTTTATTAAGTGTTTGAAAATACTCCCGAATTCTCTTCCCATACATCAATCGATATCATAGAACCTTCTTCCCACACTCATTTGAACTTTTATCCATAGATCTCAGTTTCAGCACGTGTCATGCACGTGATTGTTACATAATATTGCAATCCGTTGGCTCTAATCTTGCTATGTGAAAATTGTGGTGCAATATATAGGGCATAAAGCTATACATATGTGAATACTGCAATGGATAAGATACAATGCAAAAGGAAAACGATAAGAGGTTTATATAAGTTGTTTATTTGGCTACACTTCTATTTGCATTTGATCTTTTGGAGATGCACATGTGTGGGTTTTGTCTTTTTGAGTCATGTACGGTGTACCTAAGTATGTGGGCTATTAATTTGGATGGGGAGACAATGGAAGGATGGGTTAGGCAAGTGTGGGTTAATTAAAAGTTACTTTATAATTTATAATTTAGGTTATTTTATTTCTTTGGTAGGTAAATTTATCCATGAGGGGTTCATTATAACTTGTTTCATGTTTAATAATGGAATTTTCCGTTGTTATTTATTTTTGTTTTCTTCTAGGCATTATTTGAATTGATGGACTTGAAGCTATATATGAATTTCAAATCCATAATAACAATTCATTGAGCTTGTTTGAATAAGATCATTCTGCAATGTATTTCAAATACTTAAATTCTATTTTATGCTATTTTTTGGAGGCATTGTGGTGAATTTCAAAATCTATACTATTTGAAGTTATTTGAAATCCTTCCACTCCTCCAACACAGATGCAACCTTAGTGATAAACTGGGTGTATCATTAATCGGTGTGAGCTCTACTTTTCACTATTTCTCACATTTCATTATCCGTCCAATAAAACAAAGAGAAACCAAAAAGATAGTTGTCGGGTAAATTTGACTTTTCATTATTTTCTTAGTACATTATTAGTTTCGAAATTGGTTTTTTTTTTTTAGAATGGAAAATTATATTAAAATACTAGAAACGGTCCACTGCCAATTGAGACAAAAAGGTCGGTGGAGACGACCATGAGGAACAGTACCAGAATAATGTTTAGCAAAATAAGCAAACTCATGTGCAACTAAATTATCAATTCTAGGAATCTAAAATAAGCCCAAATGCTGATGGTTGTGGAGGAGCTGGGAGATATTTGTGAGAATGGGTTCGCAGTCCGGGGGAGAGTCCGTGATTCCTTTTGTCGCCAAAGATGTGATAAAGAAAGCGCCAAAAGAATCGCTTCGCGTAGAGCTAAAGCTTCCGCAATCTCTGGATTGGAAATGCCAACAAACCGCTTTGACAGACCTTGAACAAAAGAGCCGTCTACACCCATAACAAATACACCGATGCCTACACATTTATTAGGGATTGAGATGGCACCGTCAAAAAAGATATGAGTGCCCGGGGGGCAGTTATTGAGAGCATAGTGTCTGATAAAGAGTTCGAAGGACGTTCCGACCCGATGTGGGCGGATTGGCATGTATTGAGGGTGTGCTTGACGGAGATGACCACTACCTGGGGGGAGAGATCATGATCTTCGAATATCTTTAGATTGAAGCCATGCCAAATGGTGCTGCAAAGTGTGAGGAAGGCTTCAATAATATAATCAGGTGAATTCATGATTATTTCTCTTGCCCAAAGGATGCCGCATTGCAATTGGAACTGAGAAATTATATCATGAAGCCCTGCAAGATACCAAACACGGGAAATATAAGGGCATAAAAAGAGAAGATGGGATGTGGATATATCTTCCGAGTTACACAACGAGCAACGTTATCTGTGCACAAGATGCCGTCGCGCCAAGTTGGCCGAACATGGGAGAGTGAAAGTAAGGAGACGCCAAGTGAAATGTAAGATACGTCTAGGGATGCAAATTTTCCAGATTTTCCACCAAATAGGGAGGACACTCGAACTACTATTGCCACGTGAAGAATCACTTTCAAAAACTCCCGGGTTGTCAAGAACAACTTTATAAGCTGATTTTACGATGTATTTTTTATTTTTGCTTGGGAACCAACACCATGTATCACGGTTGGGGGAGATGCTGAGTGGGATGGAGAGAATGGCAACGGCTTCGGGTTCGGGGAATGTGTTGTGAATCAGTTGGTAGTTCCACCAATTCGTATCCACATCAATGAGTTCCGACACCATAGAATCCGATGAAAAATATGGGGGTGGAGAAGATGATTAGAGAAATGGAGAGTGAGGAATCCATCTGTGGCCCCAAATTTTCATGCTCGTTCCCGAGTGAATCCATTTTAGACACCCAAGGTTAAGAATTTTTCGACCCTCTAAAATACTCCGCCATATCCATGAGGGGCGAGAGCCGGAGGTGGCTTAAAGAAAGGAGCAGCCGCAAAATTATTTCGCTTTAAGAACATGAGCCAATAAGGACGAAGTATTAGTAAGTAATCTCTAACCTTGTTTGGACAAGAGAGCAAGATTAAACACCTGAAAGGATTGAAATCTGAGTTCGCCAGAAAACTTGTTGTGGGCAATAGGGTGTCGTCGAGCCCAATCCAAAGTTGCATGTCCGAATAATAGGGTTTCATCGGCAAAAAATAAATTAGAGATACGGGGGTAAAGTGTTGTACGGTTCCGTGGATCTTATGACAAATTCAGACATCCTGCAAAATACACAAAAAAACTTCCGAACAAATGTAGGTCCCAAGGGGGTGTAGTGTAAGGTTTAGAAGGGGAGGGAGGTTGCATAAACCTTACCAAATTTCCACTTTTAGTCCTTTAAAAATATTTCAACACAGTTGACTCTAATCAGCTAAGTCCTTGAAGGACAACTAGGTTTGCTTTCTTCAACAAAGTTACCCACTCAAGAGACTCGACTGAGCAGTTGATATTATAGCTTAGCTGCGTCAGCTAACACTTAACTTTGTAGGTGATTTGGTTTTGTACAACAGAAGACTTAACATCCTTAGATAATTTAAAGCACTTTTTTAACAATTATTTTTAGCACTTGCTATTATCAGTAGGATTTCAATTTAACTTATCAGCAAATATAAATATATGCAACAAAGTAAAGTGCTGAAAGTAAATGACACAAGCAAATTTTATAGTGGTTCGAGGATGGGGTAATTCCTCTAATCCACTCTTCTCCAACTCGGAGGAATCCACTAAGTAACATATCGGTTACAAAGCGAGATCTTCATCCTAGAGACAACCTTGATCACACAACGGGCTTCTCGCGACTCGGCCTTCTTCACAAGACAACCCGCCTTGCTACTTGACTCCCTTCAAACCCTTGGAATTGATCACACTGACCTTCCAACGAGCTCGAAACTCTGGTTTATTCTTGAAACTTACTACAACTCCTTCAAACTTTAAGAGTAGACCCCTTTTTGTTCTTTAAAACTTTTCCTCTTCATTTGGTTGAAGTATTCTTTCCTTCACATCGTGTGTTGGATCAAGTTCCTTCGAGTTTTAGGCTTGAGGAATTTCTTGTTAAGCTTGAGAGAATATTTCCAGATTTTGCTTAGTTTCAGTTGCTTAGAATGTTTGATCTCTCGTGTGTCATGCGTACTTCTCTCTCTTGCTTTCTCAGCCTTTTATAGTGTTCATTTGAAAATTGCCCGTTGAAGAGATATGCTATTTTCAAATGGCACTTTCTTGTTCGTTGGCTTGTCTTTTCTTGACCTGCAACATTGTGATATTGACTCTTCCTCGTATTAAATGGCTCTGCAGCTTTTCAGGGCCTGACACAAGCTTCAGTGTTTCCCATTAGTTTATTCCTTTTGCACATTTCTGGGCTAAACACTTTAAGACAGGACAACTTGGACTTATTACTATATTGAGTAATATCCTTGACTTCCTTCCAATGGATCAATGCCAGTCGACTTGACTTGATGCCGCTTTACCCCCTTTGACTTGAGTCCCTTTTTCATCCTTTAAGGAAAGACTCAATCGTCAATTCAATCATAGACTTGGCTCTTATCGACTTCCGACCGACACTTCCACATTCTTTATGCAATCGTTTTCCTTAGTGGATCTCCTTGCCAGTCGTGCCTTCCATCTTGACCATACTCACCGACACACACTGGTCTTCACTTCAATCCTCGTTGACTTCTTGCATTCTTCGACATAGCCGACTTCGCCACTCATGCGATTCTATCTATTACAAAGTAGGAATACAAGGAAAATAGGGTGCCAACTTGCTATTCTAAGTTTTACATGGTATCATCGAAATCTTAACAATAAATTTTCCAAAAATTCTCCCTTTTTTATGATGCCAAAACTTAAAAAAATTACAAAGAACACAAACGGTGCAAAGAACAAAGAATGTATGCTTTGAATATGTCAATAGTATTAATCATAGCATTCTTGTCATTTACAAAGATGTTTACAAAATATATAGAGTACATTGAATTACAAGTATCAGAGCAAAGTTACAAAGGTATCAGAGCATTATTATAAAGTACTTAAAGTCATTGTGTATTTACAATAAAGTAAAATACATGAAGGGTTCTGACCATCTTCAACGCCTTGGTCGCTTCCTTCTTATCTCTTCATCTTTATCTTTAGCTCTCTTCCTCTGCTCTTCTCCTTTTCTTATCTTCTTCATCCTTCTTCTTCCTCTCATAGGCAAGCCTTTCAGGTCATCCCTTTGCCTTTCTTCCCATTCTCGCGTCACCCTCTCATTCTCAACTTCTTGCCTCCTCACAACTTCTGCATTCTTGCGCATCACTTCTAAGTTTTCAAGATGATTATACCCAACCCATTAAGTGATCCATTTCTTCTGTGGATCAATGTACTTTATATCTTGTGGTCTTACTCTGGTTGAGTGCTTGCCTCTTCCACCGCCACGGATTGATGGCTCAAAAGCTACCTTTAAAACCGTAGCAAGTGCACCTTCGTTTTATAGTATAGATTTTATCACCGAGTGTCATTCCACGAGGATTATAAGTACTAATAATTACCGTCTTTTTGTTATTTAATCTAACTTTGATGAAAAAGGAAAACAAATTATAAATTGTAAAAATGAAGGAAGATTTGTAAAATAAGAAATCAAGAGATAGAAATGTGTTTGAATGTAAATCCTCTAGAATGTTTTTGTGATTTGACAAGTTAAAAATACAACCGTAAGCCCTTAAGCAAAAACCAACCTCTTTTAATAAAATCTCATGTCTTTGGAGGTAGAAATTCCCAATTTAAGTTAAACCCTTTCTAAGAAAAACTTCTAATCTCAAGTTGATTAATCTGAAATCTCTTTCTAGTTAAAACCCCAAGACAACATTATAACGATTTGTGAATTCCCATATTAGGTTTGACCCTAATCCGTAAGCTCTTACCTATATCTACGATTGCATGCAACTCTTTTCACTTATAAGGTTCTATTTCACCATGAATCTCTCGATTTCCGGATGAAAAATAAACTTCAAATCAATATTGCGCATATATCAATTCGAATGAACGAAGCATAATATAAGTGAATCACACAAAATATGAAGATTTTATTAAAAACATACACACCTTAATCACAAATCCATTCTGTAGAGTTCATTACATTCAAACACTAGGAGTTTAGCTACACATGATTTTGACCAAAGAATAAATTACACAAGAAGATTTAAGTATTGTAGACATGGTGTACTTATCTTTCTCAAAATCTCAATTGACTTCTTTCTTGATTGATGATGTTGCTCCAAGCCTTCTTCTCCAATATTGCCCAAGCTTTCTCCTCCAAGACCCCTTGATCCCAATTCTACTTAATGAAATGAATACAATGAATATTTCCCGAGTATCTAATGAATACCTCTCCCAACTTCAACCTTGGCTTTTATAGCAATCAATACATTGATAGTACTCTCTTTTGTTAAACAATTGCCTCCATTTTCCTTGTTGGTTGGTGAATTCTTGTATTCAAGTGATGAGGAGGGACATGGAGACATGTTTCAAACAAAATAGGGTGTTAAAAGTGTACAAAAGTGGCCAAGATGGGTTGGTTGGTGAGTTTTCCCCAAATTCCGCAAAGAAAAGTTGCAAAAAGGGGTCCGGACACGCCTTCGGGCAAAGACGCCAGGCCGTACGCATTTTCCAAAAATCGACCGCGTGTTGGACAACACGGCCAGGCCTTTTTATTTTGTGCATTTTCCTCCTCTTTGATCCCCTTCAACATGGCCGTGTTTTGACACGGCTTGGCCGCTTTTGGACCCTTTTTCCAATTTTTATCCAATTTAATTCCTTCTTTTTTGAACATGGCCATGTTACTTGACACCCCAAGTCATGTTGAGTGATTTTCTTGCCTTTTTCAAGTAATATGGCTTCAATGCTCCAAATTGCTCCACCTATAATGTTAAACACATCACAAAATGAAATGCTACAGAAATACTTGAGAAACTATGATTTTTCTAACAAAACAATTCAAAAACTATTGAATTAACAATATAAAATATGTACAAAATGACACTTATTTCCAACTTGGAAAACAAAACATTATATCAAAAATAGGATTCAATAAATCACAACACAAAATTTTTTTTTTTTTTTTTTCTTTTTCAACACATTGAACACAAAGTCAAGTTCTTAGCCTTCTCAACCCGAAT
Organism: Rehmannia glutinosa; assembly: GCA_016081115.2. Classification (NCBI taxonomy): domain Eukaryota; kingdom Viridiplantae; phylum Streptophyta; class Magnoliopsida; order Lamiales; family Orobanchaceae; genus Rehmannia; species Rehmannia glutinosa. The sequence goes on along the minus strand of CM071936.1, from coordinate 74,264,338 downwards.
TAACCATTCAAGTAAAAAAATTATTTTGCAAAGCGATATTGTCAAGAAAGACCGTATTATTATAGGCATTATTGAGACTTGAAATCATCACGCCACAAATATTGATAGTTATTTATTCAATAATGTGAAAATACAAGAACTCAATGGATCATAGTAGTTAGCTTACTAGTCATATAACCAAGCTTCTTGAACTTTATTGGAATGAGAAGTCAAGGAGTATTCATTCTCCCTTTTTTTGTTCTTTTTTTTTTTTTTTTTTTTTTTGGGACCTTCGAGACATGCTTCCACTAGGTTTATATTTTGAATTTCTGTTCAAACACTCCTAGGGTGGTTTCCCATACTCATATTCGTGTCGCCGTTTTACGTAAAAGACAAACATGGGGCTCATGAATGCTCATAGTTACTAAGCAACAACAAATAGAGGAGTATAACCTCGATTGGTCCGTTTTTTTTCTTTTTCTTTTTCTCTTTTTTTTATTCACAAGCTTGGTTTAACAACTAGTTAACCACTACTAAATCATGAGTTCTCGGAAGTTCATTTCGTATATGCCTTAACACATCAAATATTTATGGTGTTGGAAATCTCCAAAATTTAGCCCGCATCCATCCAATCTATCCTAGACAATCAATTGCTTCACATCGAAAAACACAAATTAACAAGTTAATATAGGTATAATTGGGCCAAGTTATTGACTAGCAAATACTCAATTTGTTAAAAAAAAAAAAAAATCACATCTCTTGAAAACAAAACACAAGCATTCGAAAATGTTATTGTACCCACCTCAACTTTAAGATTCACATTGTCCTCAATGTGAAGAGAAAGAAATGGACAAACACACACAAAACACTCAAAAAAAAAAACAAAGAAATTAGAATGATATAAAAGAGGAAAAAAAAAAAAAAAATACGACCTTACTACAATAGTGGAATCGGTGTTGAGCGACCACCCAAAGATGACCTTCAACGGCATCTTTACCTAATCAACGTTAAGCAACACACAACTCGAATACCGTGAAATCTCAAATATTCCCAATTAGGACAAGCAAGAAGAAGCTCAAATATTCCTAACTCGAAGATGATTTTTTTTTTTTTTATGATTTGAAGATGACTCTAAGGACTTGTGATTATTTTGAAAGAAAATAAAAAAATAAAAAAATGAAAACAATTGCACACAAACATCGGGTTGCCTCCCGGTTAGCGCTTCTTTAACGTCGATAGCTGGACCATTTCACCTAAATGTGAAGATTTAATCGGGCGGAGCTTGAACTTATGAAAAATTTTATCTCTTTGAACAACATCGCCACCCGTATCGATTTTCGAACAATTGACCTTCATGGTCCTATTTTTCTCGCATGTTATTCTCAAAATGGGATTTATCTGGGGAAACTTTTGCACATTGAACATCACATACTTTCAAGGATTTATTAGAAGACATATCAAGCAAAGAATCATTTATCCTTGTCTCAATCAAGTTTATAGGAAAACAAGTATCATTTATAGGATTTCTCAAAGGAATTTTAAAGATAACTTGTTCACCCCCTACCTCAAAGTAAGTTTTCCATCATGCACATCAATGAGAGATTTAGCGGTAGCCAAAAAGGGACGCCCTAGAATTAAGGGAACTTAAATTATCATGCATGTCAAGAATCAAAATCCCGAAACACGAATTTGTCAATCTTGACTAACACATCATTAATAATACCTCCGGGATGTTTAATCGATTTATCGGGCTAATTGAATGTCCATCCTAATAGGTTTAAGTTCACCTAATCCCGCATGCTTAAATGTTTCATAAGACATCACATTGATTGGTGCCTATCAGTGTAAATCATCAATTGTGCAAGGGATAATAAAGCTTCGGATCATTAAATTTTTGTGGTAGTTCATTGGAAGGACATTTATCATTCAATTGCACATTTGATAATTTGTTAAGCTTATTTTCACTAGGAATGATGTCATTAAGATCCCTAACATGCTTTGAAGGAGGGTCAACAAATGGAATATTGGCATGTAATTGTTTGAAAGAATAAGGTACTTACCAAATTTGTCCTCCTTCTATCTTCTTTGGTTAGACTAGTAGGGATCTTGGGCTTTGTATTCTCGCAACCTCCTTTTTCATGAGATTTTCTTTGGACATGTCATCCTCCACGTATTTACGCATGGCGGCATTGGCATAATCATGCTCATGTGGAGAATCGATGGTGATTGCCTTTACGTGCTCCCTTGGGTTTGGAGTATTACCCGGCAAACTACCTTGTGGCCTTTCGGAAATCATCTTCGCAATCCGCCTATTTGGTTTTCCAGTTATGGATAGATGCCTCTTGATTTCTCAAGGATGTTTTTGGAATCGGGTATTTGATTGCACAAATTTTGTTATAAGATCTTCCAAGTTAGGCTTACCTTTTTCGTAAATCAAGGAGACGTGTGTAGATCAGATTGGGATTAGTCGTGGTTGACCTTGATTTCCCCAACCAAAATTCGGATGTTGTCGCCACCCAGGATTATATTTTGGCCGTAAGGATTACTTGGGTAATTTTTGCCTTGATTCCCAACGAATTAGCATGTTCAAGGTGTGAGGTATTGTGTGTGGGCAATCCTTGATGATTATGCAATCCCCACAAGTTTCACAAGATAAAACATGCGGTGGTGGTGGTTTAGGAGCCGCTAGATCGCCGATCTTTTGGGTCAATGCTTCGACTGCGGCGGCGCAGCCCGCATTCGCATTATACACACCAACCGACCTGTTAGTTTTACTCGTATGGATTGCCATTGGTAGCCGTTCATGGCCATTCCTCAATCAAATCGAAGGCGTTTTGTTATTAAGAGTTCGCCAAGCATCGATCATTTGTCTTGTTGAGAAAGTAGCCCATTATAAAATGTTTGGACTTGCATCCAAATAGGTAGGCCATGGTGTGGGCATTTCCGCAACAATTCTTTGAATCTCTCCCAAGTGTCGTACAAGGTCTCGTCATCTTCTTGAGTGAATGAAGAGATTTCATTCCTCAATCGTGCGATTTTGGTGGTGGAAAATATTTCAAAAGGAACTTTTCGCCATGATGTTCCATGTTGTAATCGTTCCTTTGGCAAAGTATTTAGCCATTGTTTAGCCCGCCCCCGAAGAGTAAATGGGAATAGGCGAACGGATGGCATCATCGAGACCCCATTTATTTTGAATGTATCGCAAATTTGAAATTGCGATATGATTATTGGATCTTTGTAGAGGTCATTTAATCGAATTGAACAAATTGTTGCACCATTTGAATGACATTCGTTTGATTTCAAAATTATTTATGGCCTTACGATGCTAGATGATGTGCCGTCCATAGAAACTTCATAGTCGTACATGGTTCTTTGTTGTTCATCCGCCATATTGGGATCTTGCCCGTTAATATCCTCCCGTGGTCAGATTAATACTTTCCTCTCGTGTTCTACCGGCGGTGTCATGCTCCAAATTCGGCGACGAGTAGGCATGCATCGCGGTAAATAAAGAGGATAAGTGTAATCCAAGACTTACAAAGATAGATAAAAAGAAAGACAAATGATGAAATAAAATAAAAAAATGATTAAATTAACAAAAATAAGGTGTTCTTAATATTCTGCAACGGCATCCAAAAACTTGGTGGCTCAAAAGCTACCTTTAAAATAGGCAAGTGCACCTATCGTTTTATAGTATAGATTATTGAGTCGAGTGTCATTCCCACGAGGATTATAAGTACTAATAATTACCGTCTTTTTGTTATTTAATCTAACAATTTTCAGAGTTTTTGTTTGATGAAAAAGGAAAACAAATTATAAATTGTAAAAATGAAGGAAGATTTGTAAAATAAGAAATCAAGAGATAGAAATTTGTTTGAATGTAAATCCTCTAGAATGTTTTTGTGATTTGACAAGTTAAAAATACAACCGTAAGCCCTTAAGCAAAAACCAACCTCTTTTAATAAAATCTCATGTCTTGTGGACCGTAGAAATTCCCAATTTAAGTTAAACCCTTTCTCAAGGCGAAAAACTTCTAATCTCAAGTTGATTAATGAAATCTCTTTCTAGTTAAAACCCCAAGACTGACATTATAACGATTTGTGAATTCCCATATTAGGTTTGACCTAATCCGGAAGATTTATGTCGCCCCATATCTAGGATTGCATGCAACTCTTTTCACTTATATAGGTTCTATTTCACCATGAATCTCTCGATTTCCCGGATGAAAAATAAACTTCAAATCAATATTGCGCATATATCAATTCGAATGAACGAAGCATAATATAAGTGAATCACACAAAATATGAAGATTTTATTAAAAACATACACACCTTAATCACAAATCCATTCTAGAGTTCATTACATTCAAACACTAGGAGTTTAGCTACACATGATTTTGACCAAAGAATAAATTACACAAGAAGATTTAAGTATTGTAGACATGGTGTACTTATCTTTCTCAAAATCTCAATTGACTTCTTTCTTGATTGATGATGTTGCTCCAAGCCTTCTTCTCCAATATTGCCCCAAGCTTTCTCCTCCAAGACCCCTTGATCCCAATTCTACTTAATGAAATGAATACAATGAATATTTCCTGAGTATCTAATGAATACCTCTCCCAACTTCAACCCTTGGCTTTTATAGGCAATCAATACATTGATAGTACTCTCTTTTGTTAAACAATTGCCTCCATTTTCCTTGTTGGTTGGTGAATTCTTGTATTCAAGTGATGAGGGAGGGGACATGGAGACATGTTTCAGCAAAATAGGGTGTTAAAAGTGTACAAAAGTGGCCAAGATGGGTTGGTTGGTGAGTTTTCCCCAAATTCCGCAAAGAAAAGTTGCAAAAAGGGGTCCCGGACATTCCGTTCAAAGTGGCCGTCTTTGCACAAAATTTCTTTGAAACAGGCGACGCCGTGTTGGATAACACGGCCAGGCCGTGTTGTACAACACGGCCGTGTTATGCGAACGGCCAGGCCGTGTTCGGCCTGTTTTTGTGCGATTTTTCCTCCTCTTTGATCCCCTTCAACATGGCCGTGTTTGGTGACCACGGCTTGGCCGTTGGACCCTTTTTCCAATTTTTATCCAATTTAATTCCTTTTTTTTGAACATGGCCATGTTACTTGACACCCCAAGTCATGTTGAGTGATTTTCTTTGCCTTTTTTCAAGTAATATTGGCTTCACATTGCTCCAAATTGCTCCACCTATAATGTTAAACACATCACACAATGAAATGCTACAGAAATACTTGAGAAACTATGATTTTTCTAACAAAACAATTCAAAAACTATTGAATTAATAATATAAAATATGTACAAAATGACACTTATCACAGATCTTCCCCTTCCTCTTCCTAACTCGGCTCATCATGCCGGGAGTGTAATTTGATCAGTGCTTTTCATTTGAGTGACCTCGGAACTATGCTTCCTATCCGCTGATTTACATACATCAAGGCCCTTCTCCCAGTACAAGTCCCACGCTGCAGTAGAGTCAAGTTCTTGAAATAGCCTTCCGCTCTACAGAGTTTGAAACTCCTCTAGTGATCTGGGCTCAGATCCTGCATCGGGCATTGCAATTTCTCTCAGAGGTTTGATCACTGGGGAATCCTTTAGTAATCGTGTTGGGGGACCATCATACCTTGTCCTTATATCCTAGATACGCTCAGAATACTTCTCAGCCACCTTCTAAAACTCAGCTCCGATGGCTTTTCTTGATTCTTTAACATCTAACTCAACTTTTTGTTCCACTGATAGCACTTTAGGTAGTTTGCTGAGGAGTGAGGCTGTTACTTCTCCTTGCTGAGGAGTTTTGGCAAACATAATTTTTAAAGGGGTTTTTTTTCATAGAACTTTCTTCCCCCTTAGCTGTTTTTCTCTTCTTTTTCTCCTTATAGCTCCCTTGCCCTTCCTTTAATTCCCTCATAGCTTCCTCTTCCCCCTTTTTGGCATCATCACCAAAAGGTAGAGGTATGCCAGGGAACATCCCACTTAAGATCAAATCAAGTCGGTTGTTGGTTGAATCATGCATATCATTCGACTTGGAGTAGGATACTTGGAATTCTGACCGCACAGCCTCTGACTCAGCTGCCATTAGCTTCATTTATGTTTGGAGAACATTGAGTTTCTCACTCATGTTGGTCTCCAATCTTGCAATTTCGTTCTTGTGCTACAGCTTGAGTAACTCCATAATTGACTTGTGTGATTCCTCTATTCTCACCATGTAATCCCTCTGCCTCTTCTGGAACTGGATGCTATCCGCACTCCAGACCAATAACTCTGGAAATAGTGACCGGAAGTAGCGGACGTGCTCTCTTCTCATAACCATTGTTTGTCCAACCCATTCTCGGATTCTAATGATGTTGGCATCACGATTGTCCAGTCTTTGGTCTAATGATGGAAAGTCGTGCTCCATTTTCTCGATCTCAGCATAAATGGCTTCAAACGCCTTTTAGAAGTCGGCTGTTGAAGCTGACCCATCCTCTGGCCAAACTGCATCAAAATCAAAGCCATAGGCACTATTGTTAAATCGCTGGAGTTCCACATTATTCTGGTGAGACTTGGATAGTGTACTTGGCTTGTTCTCTTGCAGATTCGGCATCCAGGGGTGGTAATTGGGCTTCAAACGGGAAAATGTTTTCGAACAAATCATTTGGATAAATAGGGATTCCCGCAGGTCCAACTAGTGGAGCCTTTCCCTTCTCATTTTGAATTGCTTCAGCTCGACTTGCCAGCTGAACCAGCTTAATCGGCATTGGGAGCAACTGTGTTAGCCTGCTAAGCTGATTATGTTTTAGCTTGAGCAGCTGTGTTAGCTTGCTCAACTGACTGACCCTCAGCTGTCTTAATAGGTTCCTCGGTATTCGTTGGGCATTCCTTATGAGTTGTCTGGTCCTCAGCTGATTTATCAGCGTCATCGGAGTGTGATGGAGCCATTGGGGTTGGCTCATAGACAAACACGAATCTCATCGGAGCAGCTTTGTCACTAGCTTAACTCCGAGAGGCTTGAGCATCCTCAACTTTGTCCTTAGAAGATTCATCAATGGGAGTGGACTCAGCTTCATTGTCAGATTCTTGGAATTCAATGTCCACATGTTCTGGGGAATCACGAAGAGCGTTGATTTCTTCTTCTTCATCAGCCCTCTCTACTTGAGGAATTTGCTCATTTGCATCTTCTTTACCCAAGGAAGTCTCAACCTCCTTGTGGCCTTCTACACCCTCAGCAGTCTCAACCGCTAGAGGCCCTTTTACATCCCTGTGTGCAGTCTCAACTGCAGCAGGTCTTGAGCAGTTCTCCCTTCAGCAGACTTAGTTGCCTTAGGGTCTTCGGTGGCATCCGTCAGAATCTAAACTCCTAGGATTGCACTTTCAGGACGAGGAGTCTCAACTCCCATGGTCTCCATTCCTTCCTTTACCTTAGCTACATCAACAACGTCATCGACCTTCAGTGCAGATGAGGTTTCAGCTGAGACAGACTCAACCGTCCGAGCTTCATCAACTTCATTCTGCTGTTTCGTTTGTTTCTCACCTTCGCCTCCTAACTCCATAGGTTGGTCTCCCACAACAACCCTCGACTTCTTTGTGGTGGTGAGCTTCACCACCTCGGTGAGTTAAGAGTAGTAAGGTTGCTCTGCACCTGAGACTCGGCTGTTGGTCTCTTTGAGTGATCAGCTGTGGGGGCAGGTATCTCAACACCTTCTTCAAAAGTTGGCTTGGCTAGGGTGCCCACTTCATCGCCAATCTTCTGAGAGCCATTTTCTGAGTGTACGAAGGATGTGATTGCAGCAATATCGACCGCTATCTTTTGTGCCACATCCAAAGGGTTAGTACGAGGAGAGAGTTAAGAAGACTCTCCTGGACCCTCTTGAAGTTGTTGTTCGTGCATGGCTTTGATTCTTTGATGGCCTGTTGGAATTCGGCTTTCTCTGCTGCTACATCAGGATCGATTTCCTCTATGTCATTGTCAGTCGATTCCATTTCATGCTCAGGTCCACCAGTAAACATACACATCTTTGACTTTTCAATGGCTTTGGCCTTCTCCAAAGCCTTTTCTTTTTCATCTTTCTTTATGCCACGAAGGACAGTCATACAAAAATCTTCATTGAGGGCAGAGCGGATAGCAATGTTCCCCAAGAAGCTTAAGAGCTCCTCTTCTTCTTCAATGTACTCTGGGTGCTCAAACTGTTGTCGAGAGTAACTCAACTTCTAATTTCTCCAATCCCTCAATCTCTGCTGAATATCAGGATATACAAGAGATAACATAATAACATCATCATCATCTCATTCTTCCTGAATCGTGGCAAGTGGAGCTTGCTCCTCCTCAGGTACATGTGCATCCGTCTGAGGGGATTGGGTAGCTCTTTCTCATGAATCTCAGCTGTCTTAGCTCTTTTCTTTTCCACAGTTATTTCTCGAGTAGCTGGGTCTTCTACAATATGTTGATCGACATCAGCAGTCTTCTCGGTGTGCATGGTGGTTGCATCTCCACCATCTTTTTCTTTTGACTGCTCCTCTTGAATTTTAGCAGTCTTCTTGGGCTTCTCTGGCTAAGTGGCAGACTCAGCTTTCTCAAGTTCAGCCCTTCTGATTAGTTTTCTTATCTTGGTCGGAACAAGAGGGACTTCATCTGTAGGTACCAAGGGGTGTGGTGTAAGGTTTAGAAGGGGAGGGTTGAATAAACCTTACCAAATTTTAACTTTTAGTATTTTTAAGAATTTCAACAGAGTTTACTCAAATCAGCTGTGTCCTTGGGGACAGCTAGGTTGGCTATATTCAGCTAAGTTACCCACTCAACAGACTCGATAGAGCTGTTGATAGTATAACTTGGCTGCTTAAGCTAACTCTTAACTTTAGTTGATTTGGTTTTTAACAGCGGAAGACTTAACACCCTTTTGTTTGATTAAAGCTTGTTTTTAACACTTGTTTTAGCACTAGTTATTTATCAGTTGGATAGCAGATTAACTTAACATCATATATAAAAATATGAGCAGGAAAGTAAATGTTGAAAGCAAAATAACACAAGTAATTTTATAGTGGTTCGAGGATCGGGTATTTAGCGCCCTTTCTAGCTTACTTGAATTTTAAAGTGAAAATAGCAATTAAAATAAAAGAAATACTTTAAACAAATGCTTAAAAATATGGAATATTAAAAATCTTACTTCGTTTGAAAACTTTGCAGCGGAATTAATGGCTAATAACTGAAATAAATACTTGTCCAAAAACATTCGTACTAAAAATAAAATGACATTCGACATTTAATAAACTAAAATGTCAAAACTTTGAAATAGTAAAAATTTCATTGACATGGGTTCCCCGAGTCACTGCGCCCGACCATCTCCTTCCTCTTCTGCATTCTCATCTGAAAAATATTCAACATACGTGGAACGAGCTAAAGGAGTTCAACAAGTAATCTCATGCATGGATGCATGCCTAATGCAACATCTTACATTTAACTTAAAAAACTCTACGTTTTCCTTGCTTAAAACTTTTCTTTCATAACTTTCTTTTGCATAAAACTTTGCCTTTCGTTGCATAAAAAATTCTTAGAACGCAAGCTCACTTGGTAACACATTGTTCTAATCAGGGTCGCAGTGGGCCTTGTTATTTGGAACCCGTGATTTTTCCCGAAGTCCCATTTCCATTCGTTTTGCCCGAAGGCCCTTTTCCTTGAACATTAACATTACATGGTCGGAACGCCGGTCCCCCGCGCCCATTTCCCACTCACTCCAGCATCATAGAACAATGTGCACCCATTTTCTTTGAAAAAACATTATACTTTATGACTTGACTTGACTTAGTCTCGTATGTTTGTGAAATGCCATGAACATACATTAACATGAATACATGATGCATGAACCTAAGTGATGCAATTTTTCATTAAATATGAGAATAAATATAAACGCATAACATAATAATTAAATCACATTATCTTGCACAATATGAGTACAAAACATCACATTCAACTGATTAGGGAAAACCTACGTTCAATTAATTAGGAATAATCCTATATTCAATTAGTTAAGGGAAAGCCTACATAATCAACTAGTTAAAGAAATACCATATACTCAGTTAATAGGAAAACCCATGTATCCAATTAGTTAGGAAAAAGTACATTTAGTTAATTAGGGATAACCCTATATTCAACTTATCAGGAAAACCTTATGTTCAATTAATTTGTGAACTCTAGAGTCTAGATTCAAATATACTTGGGGAAAAGTCATAGATTCACTTGGTTAGGGGAATACCCTACATTCATTTAATTAAGGGAAAACCATATATCCAATTAGTTAGGGGAAAACCCTATATTCAATTAGTTAAGGGAAAACACTATATTCAGTTAGTCAAGCGAAAACCTTATATTCAATTAGTTAAGATAAAACCATATATCCAATTAGTTAGGGGGAAACCCTATATTCAATCAGTTAAGGAAAAACCCTACATTTAATTAGTCAGGGGAAAATCCTATATTCATTTAGTTAGAGATAAACCCTATGTTTAACTAATTAGGAAAAACCCTATGTTCAACTAATTAGGAAAAACCCTATGTTCAGCTGATAGAGGTGTGCAATTAACGCCGTGTCCAGACACCATACCTGTATTACAATAATCCTAGGATACGAAATCTATAATATATATTATAAATATACAGAAAACATATTTCACTTTGCTTGTAGGTGATACAGAAGGCATAAACTAATTAAATACATTAGCCTTCTACATTAAGAGTTCATCACGACATCTGACTTTGAATGAGAAACATTACTAGACAATTATTTAATAAGCTAAGAATTGATTATGCATGCCTATTGTTCACACGTTTAAATGAGAATACTGAGACGAGTTTACGGAGTCCCTTGCCCTGTTCAATATAGATTCATGATATTAGGCAGAGTAAATTATAAAAGGCGTGTAGATTTCAAGTAGGCCGTGGAACTTAAACGGAAAATACTTTCTGAAACTGAAATCGAAATATTTGAACCTTATCGAGTGGCAACTCAATTAATCCCAAAACACAATCATCCATACAGACTAGACGAAAAGCTTTACAATGAAACATGATAATAATTTAAATGTACTTCTACATGAAACTAAGGAGATTACTTGTCTGATCAATTTAGGGTTAGTAAAAGTCTTTTCATGCCTCTTTAGAATCAATCGCGTTGGGGAAGTGACCTCTATTTTCTTCTCTCTTCTTTGGCCGACTAATCTCTCTCTGGCGTTTCCTATCTGTGTTCTCAATGTGTGTCTTTTAACCTACTCTCAATTGGACTAGGTTTTGGATACATGGGCTTATTACTAACTTACTAACAATATGGGCCTGATTTAAAGCTCCAAACTAATTAAAGATTCGATTATTCGTATAAGGACCAAATAAAATAAATTCAAAGTCCATTTAAAAGATTCTTTTATTATCCATTATTTAACAAATTAACTATGTAGTAAATCATTAATAAATCCTCCATTATTATTCTATAAAATAAACAAATAACATGATTAATAAAATTCTTATTAAGGCATAAAAATTCGGGTCGTTATAGGGTAATTTCTCTAATCCACTCTTTTCCAACTCCTGGAGGAATCCACTAGGTAACATATCAAGTTACAAAGTAGTTCTTAGTCTAGAGACAACCTTGATCACACAACTGGCTTCTCATGCGACTCAACTTCTTCACAAGACAGCTGACTTGCTACTTCAGCTCCCTTCAAGTCTTTAGATTTGTTCACACAACCCTCCAACAAACTTGGATCTCTTGGTTTGACCTTGAACCTTTCTAAAACTCCTTGAACTTAAAGAGTAGACCACTTTTTCATTCTTCAAATGTTTCCTCTTCAACTGGTTGAAGTTATCTTTCCTTCACAATATGTGTTGGACCGAGTTCCTTCGAGTTTTAGGCTTGAGGAATTTTCTGGATAAGCTTGAGAATTTGCAGGTTATACTTGCTTGATAATAGCTTGATTTGTTCGTGCTAGGTTCAGGTATTCAAGGTAACCTTTTTCTCAATTACTTCCTCAGCCTTTTACAGTGCTCATTTGAAAATTTGCCCGTTGAAGAGAGAGGCTATTTTCAAATGACACTTTTTGTTCGTTGGCTTGTCTTTTCTTGGTGTGCGGCACTTGTGATGTTGACCCTTCCTCGTATTAAATGGCTCTGCAGCTTTACAGGGTCTGACACAAGCTTCAGTGTTTCCCATTGGCTTATTCCTTTTGCATGTTTCTGGGCCAAACACTTTAAGACCTGGCAGCTTGGACATATTACTACATCGAGTAATATTCTTGACTTCCTTCCAACGGATCAATGTCAGTTGTCTTCACTTGACTGCTCCTTTACTCCTTGTGACTTGAGTCTGCTCCAATCATGAGAATGACTCAACTGTCACTTCAACTGTTAGACTTGGCTCCTTTCATTTACTTGACTAACACTTCCTCAAACTTCACACAACTGTTCCACAGCTGGCTCTCCTTCAGTCGAGTCCTTGACTTCCTTCTTGACCATACTCAGCTGACATATAGCAGAGTCTTCACTCTAGTCTGCAGTTGACTTCTTGTATTCTTGACTTAGCTGACTTCAGTCAGCTCTATCAGTCCTATCTATTACAACATAGAATTACAAGGAAAATAGGGTGCCAACTTCCTAGTATAAGTTTTACATGGTATCATCAAAATCTAACGAATAAATTTCCTAACAATTTCCCTCTTTTTGATGATGCCAAAACTTAAATAAAAATAAACAGCAGACACAAGCAGTGCAGTAACAAAGAATGTATACTCTGAATAAATCAATTTTATTGATCATAGCATTCTTGTCCTTTACAAAGCTGTTTACAAAAGGTAACAAAGCTTATACAAATATTGCATTACAAAGTGTATCTAAGCTAGGTTACAAAGAGGATAAATATTACAAGGAAATTCTCAGAGCTATATTATAGGAAAAACTTACAGCTATGTATTTACAGATAAGTAAAATACATGAAGGGGTTTGCAACCGTCTTCAACGCCTTGACTGCTTCCTTCTTCTCTCTTCTTCACCAGCTCTCCTCCTGTCTTCATCAGCTCTCCTTCTTTTCCTTTCCTCTTCCTCCTTCTTCTTCTTCTCATAAGCTCGCTTTGCAGCAGGGTCATCACTACGCTGCCTTTCCTCCCATTCTCAAGTTGTTCTTTCATTCTCAGCTTCCTGTCTTCTTATAGCTTCAGCATTCTTGCGTGCAACTTCTAAGTTAGCAAGATGGTCATATCCTGCCCAGTATATGAGTCATTTCTTCTCCGGATCAACATACTTAATGTCTTTTGGTCTTGGCCGCAGTTGAATACTTCTCCCACTGCTACCATGTCTACCCCTCCCCGACTCAGCTCCCCTTCCTATAGGAGTGTACTATACTGGAGCTTTTGATTTTCCAGCTGAGTGACTGCTGGAACTTGGCTGCTTATAAGCCGATTTACACAATTCAAGTCCCTTCTCCCATTACAGATCCCATGCTTGTGGTAGAGTCATGTCTTGAAAATATCCTTTTGCTTCTAGAGTGTGAAATTCCTCTAGCGATCTGGGCTCAGATCCAACATTAGGCATGCCAATATCTCTCGGGGTTTTTATTGAAGCATAATCTTTCCCGGCTGGAGGACCATCATATTGTTCTCTGATATTCTGAATGCGCGCAGAGTGCTTCTCAACTACCTTCTCAAATTCAACTTCAATGGCTTTTCTTGATTCTTTCATTGCCATCTCAGCTTTTTGTTCCACTGACAACTCTTTCATTAGTTTGCTGAGAATAGAAGCTGTGATATCTCCTGGCTGGGGGGTTTCAGCAAACATAAGTTTCACAGGGGGGGTTCTTCAAGCTTCCTTCCCACTTTGCTCATATTCCCTTCTTCCCCTCCTTATTACTCCCTTCAGCTTCACCTTTCAATTCCTTTAAGGCATCATCTTCCCCTTTTTAGACATCATCACCAAAGGAAAGGGTCAAGCCAGGAAATAAGCTACTCAGAATGAAGTCCAGTCGGCTGTTTGTTGAATTTGCTTGATTTTTGCTCTGGAGTAGGCTGTGCGGAACTCTGACCATGTAGCCTTTGACTCAGCTGCTAGCAGCTTCATTTTTGCCATGAGAAGACTGAACTTCTGGTTCATGCTCTCTTCCAGTCTGGCAATTTCACTTTTATGTTGCAGCTTGAGCAACTCCATGTCCGACTTATGGGATTCTTCAATTCTGACCATGAATTCCTTCTGCCTCTGCTGAAATTTGGCATTATCCACACTCCAAACCAACAACTCTGCAAACAAAGCTTTGAAGTAATGAACCTGCTCTGAGCGCATTGCAGTCTGCTGTGCAACCTATTCCCTGATTCGTAAGACAACTCCTTGAATATCTACGTTGATAGTTGCATCACGGTTGTCCAAACGAAGATCCAACGATGCTTGGTGGCATTCCATCTACTTAATTTCGTAACATATTTCCTTGAAAGCATTACGAAACTCGGCTGTGGAAGCCGACTCTTCTTCCGGCCACACTACATAAAAATCAAATCCCATTGGCACAATTGTATCAGTTGGAATGATGGGCTTTTCCTGCACAGTGAATATTTCCTTTTCTCGGGCAGATTCAGCATCCATGTCTGGCAGTTCAACAGTGAAAGGGAAGATATTTTCGAACATATCCTCTCGATCAAGAGAAATTCCTGGAGGTCCACGCTGGGGGGCCTTTCCCTTCTCTTGTTGCAAAGTATCAGATCTCTATGCCTCAGCTGAGCCAGCGTCATCGGCAGATAACACATTTGTAGTAGCACTTTCGGTCGTGTGTTCATTTGAGAAGCGATTGTATCGTCTGCTTTCGGTGGACCGAGCTTTAGCTTTGTTAACAGCTTTGTCGGTCTCAGTGGGTTTTTCGTCTTGTGTAAATGGGTCCTCAGCAGTCTTAACAGCGTCATCGGAGTGTGATGTGGCCTGAGGCAATGGATCATCATCAAAATTGAATAGCATCAGAGCTGTCTTATCACTAACATTGCTCCGTGAGTTAAGAACATCCTCAGCCTCGTCCTACGTAGAATCTCCATGATGTGTGGACTCGGCTTCATCCTATGATCCTAGAAAGGTTGTATCAATGTGTTCGATGGAATCGTGAAGGGCACTGATCTCCTCTTCTTCACCAGATCCCTCTACTTGAGGACTGTTCTCCTGTTCCGGCTCTTTACCTACGGAAGTCTCAACCTCCTTTAGGCCTTCTTTACCCCTAGCAGTCTCAACCGTTGTGGGGCCTTCTACAATCCATTCGACAGACTCAGCTGTCTTGGGGTCTTTAATGGCATCCTTCGGAGTCTCAACTCCTAGGATTGCACTTTCATGGCCAAGAGTCTCAACTCCCGTGGCCGCCTCTTTCCCATCCTTTGCCTTAGCTATATTAGTAGCTTCATCGGCTCAACCGTTTGAGTTCCGTTAATTTCACTCTGCTTATCAGTTTTTGGCCCTCTTTCGCCTCCAAACTTCGTGGTGTTGTCTCCCACAGCGTCCTCCGACCTAGCTATGGTGGAGAGAGCTTTCTCCTCAGCTGGCGCACCAGCTGAGTGCACGATAGTGGGGTTACTCAGCTCCTGAGACACGGCTGTGTTTTCTGTTGAGTAGTTAGACATTGGGGCAGGTGTCTCAACACCTTCCTCGGGGGTAGGCTTGTCTAGGGTGCCCACATCATCACCTTCCCTAGCTTCATCGCCATTCCCTGAGAGCCATCTTGAGAATGCACAGGGGAAGTGGTCGCAACAATAATGGTTGCAATCTTCTGCGCCACTCCCAAGGGATCAGATCGAGGAGAGATATGAGAAGACTCTCCTGGACCTTCCTGAAAATGTTGCTCGTGCATGGCTCGGGATTCTTTAATGGCCTATTGGAACTCGGCCTTTTCAACTGCCGCAACTGGGTCCATCTCCTCCAGGTCGCTGCTGTCAGTTGACTCCATAAGATGCTCATGGCTCCTTGTTCGCATACATATCTTCGATTTCTCAAGGGCTTTGGCTTTCTCCATGGCTTTCTCCTTCTCATCCTCTTTAATAGCATGGAGGGTATCCATGTAGTACTCTTCATTCAATGCATATTGGACATACACATTTCCTAGGAAGCTTAGAAGCTCTTCCTATTCTTCAATGATTCAGGATGAGCGAACTGTTGTCTGGAGTAGTCTAGTTTCCATCTTCTCCATTCCCTTAGCCTCTGCTGGATGTTAGGATAGACTGGAGAATACATTATTACATCGTCATCATCTTCTCCGTCCTCTGGAATCATAGCCAATGAAGCTTGCTCCTCCTCAGGTTCAAGTGCATCAGTCTGAGTGGGTGAGATAACTTTTTCTTCATGAGTGTTGGTTGTCTCAGCTCCTTCCATCGCCACAGCTGTCTCCCGGGCAGCTGGATCTTCAACACTCTGCTGATCTGCATGAGCAGTCTTCGGGGCATCATCAATGTTTTCTTGAGACCGCTCCTCTTGAGCATCAGCAGTCTCCTCGGGCTTATCAGGCTGAGTGCCAGACTCGGTTGGCTTCTCCAGCTCCGACTTCTTAACAACCATCTTCGCTTTGTAGTAACTAGGGGAATCTCTGGCTCTACATGTTGAGGCTCTTCAAGAGTGAAGGCCTGTGTTTCAATATCTCGCTTCTTTAACGTAGCTGCCTTACGAGACTTGGCAGTGCACCTTTTTTTCATTACTGGAGAGGGAAGTAGGGGTTCCACCTCAGTCTCGGCTGTGGGGGCAGGGGCTTGAGATTCGGGTGCTTGGGCAGGTGCTTGGGGTTTGGTTGCTGGGGCAGGCGCCTTCTTGGTTTTGGCTGCTAGGGCAGGAGCAGGTTAGCTTCCGCAGCTCTCTTCTTCGAAATAGGCTTAGGGGAAAGAGCTGGAGCAGTCGCAGCTGTATCTTCTGCAGGGTCAGCTAATCCCCCTCACTGGTATCAACTTTCCTGGCATGAGCTTTCTTCTGTGCGCCGGAGAGGTTTGCCTTAAACATCCTCTTATTTGCATGAAATGGCTTCCCATGGCGCAGTGCTATCCCCTTAATCTCCATCAAATGGCCAATGACTAGGCCATACCCTACGGAGCAACCAAAAGTCCCATCCTCCTTGAAGGACTTGTTGATTACATTCTGACAGACTCGGCAGAAGACGAACTCAGCCCAGTTAACTTTCTTGTCCTGCATAATCGTAGTCATCACCATCAGCTTAGTCCGTGGTAGCTGGTTGAAGCTTCCGAATTTCATGTCTACACACTTGGACACAATGTCCATCAACTTGTGGTAGTCATCCTTGATCAGCTCCTTCTTAGCTGTATAGACAACTTTTGTAGCAAACTTGGGTTTTGCGATCTCCTTCCAAGCTGAAGGCAAGTTCACATCCTTCTCGGCTATGTCCTTCAATACTTCGGTTGGCAGAAAGCAGTGTTCATCAAGGTCCTTCGCAGTGATTTTGATGTCTTTGACGTGAACAAATGAGCGAATCTCATCGTCATGAACTTCGGCGTTCACGTAAAACATGGCGACCTCCTCCAAGTAGGTGTGAGTGAACTCCATCGAGAAAAAGTCCTTCAGAACAGACTTCTCAATCTTGTATGCAATTTTCTTCACTAGGGCCTCATCAGCGCCCTGCTTGATCATTCCTTTGAAGTCCACTGAAGCACCGGAGTGGATCTTCTCTGAAAGCTTAGCAAAATCATGTGTAGCAGCCATTTCTAGACAAATTAACCGGTGAAATATGCAAAAATCTTGATCTTTTAGCTAGGGTAGGGTTTTGAACAGTTGCAGAGAGAATTTTTTTGCTTGCTGAAGACGAGAGTATTTTGTGAGGAGAGAGAGAATGTAGATTTCGGTTTATATGAGACTTGAAAGGACGATTTTTAGAATTTGAAAAATATGATCAAAATCAACGCTCAAGATGTAGCCTTCAAAACCGCATTAGTTTCCCCATATTAAATGCAGTAGCATATATCCAATCATAATTGGAATGCAACACTGGATTCCGAGTGATTGCAATAGCACTAGTGTTATCACACATAATTGGAATCTCTTTTTCTTCAATATCATAGTCTCTCCGCTGCTGTCTCATCCATAAGACTTGGGCATAACAGCTGCCCGTAGCTATGTACTCTGCTTCAGCTGTGGATTTAGCGATTGAATTTTGTTTCTTGCTGAACCAAGAAACTAACCTATTTCCAAGTCATTTGACATGTACCTGATGTACTCTTCCTGTCAACTCTACATCCTGCATAGTCTTTGAGTATCTTACCGGCTTGAATCCTCCTTCCTTTGGATACCATAAGCCAACTTCTTGGCGTCCCTTCAAATATCTTAGGATTCTCTTAGCTGCAGTCATGTGACTCTCTTTTGGTGCATATTGAAATCTGGCACATACACCTAGCGCAAAGGTGATGTCTGGCATGCTTGCTGTTAGATAGAGCAATGATCCAATGAGGGCTCTATATCTAGTTTGATCAACACCTTTGCCATCTGCATCCATGTCCATCTTGGCTGATGTATTCATAGGAATCTCACTGATGACTTCTCTTCCATACCAAACTTCTTCGTCAAATCTCTAGTATACTTGGTTTGGCTTATAAAGGTTCCATCCTTCAATTGCTTGACTTGAAGTCCTAAGAAGAAAGTCAGCTCTCCCATCATGCTAATCTCAAATTTACCTTGCATGAGGTTTGAGAAATTGTCACACAGCTCTTTGTTTGTGGATCCAAAAATGATATCATCCACATATATTTTAACAAGCAGTATACTCTCTCCATCTTGAATCCTGAAGAGTGTTCTATCAACCTTGCCTTTGGTGAATCGATTGTCAATAAGAAACTGAGACAATGTATCATACCATGCTCTTGGTGGTTGTTTCAATCAATATAGTGCTTTCTTGAGCTTGTAGACTTTATCTCCAATAGTTTTCTGCCCAAAACCTGGAGGTTGTTCAACATAGACTTCTTCCTCTAGCAGTCCCTTTAGAAATGCACTCTTCACTTTCATTTGATATACAGTGAAGTTCTTATGTGCATCATAAGCAAGAAACATCCTTATTGCTTCCAATCTGGCAACAGGAGCAAATGTTTCATCAAAATCTATACCTTCTTCTTTGTAATACCTTTTGGTTACCAATCTTGCTTTGTTTCAAACAACAGATCATTCCTCATTTCTGAGTGTAGTGCATGGGTGCATGAGTGTGCTGATAATAACTCTTTTGCCTTAGGAATGACCTTTGCTGAGGTTGAGATCTTTGCCATATTGGCTTGTATCCCATAGGTCTTTGCTGATATTTCACATTGTTATTCCAATTAGCTTGGTTTGGATAATTTCTACCATTCCCATTATATGTATTTCTTTGATGAAATTTCTGGGGCTTTTGGTAGCTCTGTTTGGATCTCACAGAGTATTTTCTGTTAGGAGTCTGCTCATGGACCTGTCTGAATTTCTTCTCAGCTGTCCTTTCATCATACTCTACTGGCTTCTTTCTTTTTCCTTTGTAACCAAGGCCCGTAAGATTGTGATTGTGTTTTGGTGTGAATGTCCAACATGTGGTGTTTTGGGTTTTTGGATTCCTTCATCGCTTGAAGATCCTTTTTCCAAAATCACTCTTGGAGTTTGACTATGCACAAAGGAATTGAATCCTATGCTTGTCTTATCTCCACTCTTTTTGGCTCATAATAAGTTCATCCAGTGATTTGGATGCTTTTGTAAATTAGGCTATCATATTTTTTAGATATTTTTTTCTTTTCTCTATAGCAGCTAACTCTGCTAAGATCTTGGCATTTTCAGCCTTCAGCTTAGTGTTCTCATCAGTTATGTGACTCAGAGTACTCAACTCTTTTGTCAGTTGTGAGTTTTGGCGTTTAGGCTGGCTGTTTTCCTCATTCAAAAGTGTGTGTGAGGTTTTGATGTGCTCAAATTCTTTCATCATTTTGCCTAATGAATCATAAAGATCTGTGGGTGATGAAGTGTGTGTATCATAGTCACTATCACTTGAATCAGAATGAGATGAGTTAGAATGTACATCATCTTCTTGATCTTTTTGATCCTGTTCTTTGGCCATGAGGAAGATCAAAGCCTCTTCTTCTATATCACTTGAGTAGTCAGCTTCACTACTATCTGAGTCTGCTGCTTCATTGCACTTGGTTGGCTCAGCAGCCAACATGGCTTTCTTCTTTTCTTGTCTTCTTTCCCTGAAGACTCTTCTTTCTTCCTCATTTATGTATTTATTGACTGGTGGATAGGAACAGTCAATGGCAAAGTGTCCTGGTTGTCTGCAATTCCAACATAGGTTTTCAGCTCTCTGATCATCTCTGTCGGTCCTCTGATTATCAGCTCTCTGATAGTCAGCTCTCTGATGTTCAGCTCTCCTGGGTGGCCTGTCCGCCCTTACTTTGGAAGGTGCTGAATGTCTCCTGGAGGTTTCACCATTGTTTCTTTTATAATTTTTGTTAAAGAACTTGTTGAATCTCTTTACCATGAGGGCAATTTCCTCCTGGTCAATGTTCTCTTTTGGCTCAACTATTTTCCCATCACTGGCCAATAATGCAGCTGTCTTGGGTACAACTGTTTCCTCTTGCTCTTTCCTTCTCACCTCAAATTCATAAGCTTTGAAGTATGAGAATAGCTCATGATTAGATGTTCTTGAGAGGTCCATTGAATATCTCAGGGCCATGACGTTCATTTCCCATTAAGCTGGGAGGGCCCTTAGTATCTTCTTGTACATCTCCTTTTGAGTGTACTCTTTCCCAAGAGCTGAAAGCTCATTTGTTATCTTTGTGAATCTGGCATCCAGGTGATCTAGACTCTCACCTGCAAGCATTTTAAATTTTTAAATTTTTGAACAACAACAGTTAATTTATTCTCCTTAATCTGTTATGATCCTTCACAAATCAGGGTTAGCTTATCCCAGATTTCTTTGGCTGATTTGCATGACTTAACTTTGTTAAACATCGCCGTGTCCAACGTATTGTAGAGTATATCCTTGGCCACATTGTCCAGGTTATATCTCTTTCTTTCTTCATTAGTCCATTCAGTGCGTGGTTTTTCAACCATGGCTGGTATAGCCTCTGCAACAACTTCTTCTCCTTCAACTGCAGCTGCTCTTCTTGCAGCAGTATTGACTTTGAGTATTTCCAATGGCCCATCCTATATCACAAGCCACATTTCATCGTGTAAAGAGGATAGATGAGCCTGCATATAAATCTTCCAGTCATCAAACACTTCCACAATGAACATTGGAATACGAGTTAGATTTGCTTCCATGATAATAACTTTGCTTTAAAGATGAAAGACTTTGAAAAACACAAATGTTAAATCTTTTGAAAAAGATTGAGATCTAGTTTAGTAACCAGTGCGAAAGGTTTAATGAACCAACCACTCTGATACCACTTGTAGGCCCCAAGGGGTGTGGTGTAAGGTTTGGAGGGAGGGGGGTTTGAATAAACCTTACCAAATTTTAACTTTTAGTCTTTTTAAGAATTTCAACAGAGTTGACTAAAATTAGCCGTGTCCTTGGGGACAGCTAGGTTGGCTATATTCAGCTAAGTTACCCACTCAACAGACTCCATAGAGCTGTTGATAGTATAACTTGGTTGCTTAAGCTAACTCTTAACTTTAGTTGATTTGGTTTTTAACAGCGAAAGACGTAACACCCTTTCGTTTGATTGAAACTTGTTTTTAACACTTGTTTTAGCACTAGTTATTTATCATTTGGATAGCAGATTAACTTAACAACAGATATAAAAATATGAGCAGGAAAGTAAATGCTGAAAGTAAAATCTAACAAGTAATTTTATAGTGGTTCGAGGATGGGGTAATTCCTCTAATCCACTCTTCTCCAACTCCTGGAGGAATCCACTAGGTAACAGATCAAGTTACAAAGTAGTTCTCAGTCTAGAGACAGCCTTGATCACACAATTGGCTTCTACTGCGACTCAGCTTCTTCACAAGATAGCTGCCTTGCTACTTCAGCTCTCTTCAAGTCTTTGGATTTGTTCACACAACCCTCCAACAAACTTGAATCTCTTGGTTCGACCTTGAACCTTTCTACAACTCCTTCAAACTTGGAGAGTAGACCTCTTTTTGTTGGATCGAGTTCCTTCGAGTTTTCGGCTTGAGGAATTTTCTGGATAAGCTTGAGAATTTGCAGGTTATACTTGCTTGATAATAGCTTGATTTGTTCGTGCTAGGTTTAGGTATTCAAGGCAACCTTTTTCTCAATTACTTCCTCAGCCTTTTACAGTGCTCATTTGAAAATTTTCCCATTGAAGAGACAGGCTATTTTCAAATGACACTTCTTGTTCGTTGGCTTGTCTTTTCTTGGTCTGCAGCACTTGTGATGTTGACCCTTCCCCGTATTAAATGGCTCTGCAGCTTTACAGGGTCTGACACAAGCTTCGGTGCCCATTGACTTATTCCTTTTGCATGTTTCTGGGCCAAACACTTTAAGACCTGGCAGCTCTGACATATTACTTAATCGAGTAATATTCTTGACTTCCTTCCAAAGGATCAATGTCAGTTGTGTTGACTTGACTGCTCCTTTACTCCTTGTGACTTGAGTCTGCTCCAATCATGAGAATGACTCAACTGTCACTTCAACTGTTAGACTTGGCTCCTTTCATTGACTTGACTGACACTTCCTCAAACTTCACACAACTGTTCCACAGCTGGCTCTCCTTCAGTCGAGTCCTTGACTTCCTTCTTGGCCATACTTAGCTGACTTCACTCAGCTCTATCAGTCCTATCTATTACAACATTGAATTACAAGGAAAATGGGGTGCCAACTTCCTAGTCTAAGTTTTACATGGTATCATCAAAATCTAACAAATAAATTTCCTAACATCATCCTTTTCAGCTTCTTCTGTGGTGGCTTCTGGCTCCACCATCTCTATCTTTTTAGCAGCAGCTGGCTTGCGAGGCACAACTATGCAATTCTTTTTCACCACCGGAGAAGGTTTAGATGTTGCCTTCTCGGTCTCGATTCTTTGGGAAAGTGCGTGCGTCGATTCGATTTCTTTGGGGGGCAGTGCTTTTGGCTCTATTTGCGGTGTTAGGAATTTTATTGTTTAGATTTTGATGAATGCCATGTAAAACTTAGAATAGAAAGTTGGCACCCCAATTCTTGTTGTAAAATGCATTGTAATAATTAGAGATGGCCAAGCTAAGTCAAGTCAGCTACGCCCTAACATGCAAGAAGACAACTGAAGACTGGAAGGAAGACTCCGCTGAGAGACAGTTGAGTATGGCAAAGAAGAGTAGACAGGAACTCTACTGGAGAAGCAGCTGAGATACAGGTGAGTTGAGCATCGATCAAGTCAACTCAAGAAAAGCCAAGTCTCAAGTTGAAGTGATGAAGAGTCATCCAATCGATGGAAGCGACTCTAAGTCACCTGGGAAAGCAAGGAAATGCAATCAAGTCGAGATAATCGTAAAAAGAACCGTTGTATTTGTAAATCAAGAGATTTACTTAAACAAGTAATATCTCCATACCACCTTTCTCGGAGTGCTCGGTCCCGAAGCGTGCAAAAGGAATGAACTAATGGGAAGCACTACACCGTGTCGAACTACGAAAAGGTGAAAGAACAATTCATACGAGGAAATGGCAATTCCAAGAAGCGCAACAAGACAAGCCAACGATTTTGCAAAGTGACTTTCAAAAATAAGCCTATCTCTTCAACGGGCAAATTTTTGAAAGATCACTATAAAAGGCCGAGGATGACTACGAGAGAAGGTTACTCGAACCACGAACATTCAAGAAATAAATCAAAGTGTAGCCGAGAAATATTCTCAAATCATTCAAGATTAATCCTCAAGCCTACATTACGAAGTACATCAATCCAACACTCACTGTGAAGGAAAGAGAACTTCAATCGAGTTGAAGAGGAAACCTTTGAAGAAAAGGGGTCTACATTCCACGAAGGATTGTAGGAAGGTTCAAGGTCGAACCAAGTCTCGGGCTTTTGGAGGGCTTCGTGATCAAATCCAAAGAGTTTGAGCAAGTGAGTCAGTAGTAGCAAAGCGGTATGCCCTGTGAAGAAGCCGAGTCGCACGAGAAGCCGGTGAGTGATCAAGGCATCTCGGATCGAGTCCCAAAGGATCAAGTCACTTTGTGTGATCAAGACTTGTATCTGGTCATTACCACTTTGTAAACCGATCATTACTTAGTGGATTCCTCCGGGAGTTGGAGAAGAGAGGAGTAGAAGAATTACCCCATCTTGAACCTCTATAAAAACTTCATTGTGTCATTTACTTTTCAGCACTTTAATTCTTGCATTATTAACTGCTTATATCTGCTGATAAATTTGCTATCCACTTGATAATTTATAAGTACTAAATCAAACTCTAAAATCTTGCTTAATCAAACTCAAGGGTGTTAAGTCTTCCGCTGTAATCAAAACCACGGTTGAGTTAATTTAGAATCAACAGCTGAGTTATTCCATCAACAGATCAGCTGAGTTTGTTGAGAGACTAACTCTACTGATTGACTAAATCGACTGTCCATCAAGGACACAACTGTGTAGAATCAACTCTGTACTTTTAAAAGGACTAAATCAAAAATTTTGTAAGGTTTATTCAACCCCCCCCTTCTAAACCTTACACTTACACCCCTTGGGACCTACAAGTGGTATCAGAGCGGTTGGTTCATTGAACCCTCCGCACTGGTTACTGAACTAGATCTCCAAACTTTTCAAAGTCTGCTTTAGTACTTAAATTTTCAAAACTCTTTTTATCATTTAAAGTTATTATCATGGAAGCAAATTTGACACGCATCCCTATGTTCACTATTGAAGAATTTGATGATTGGAAAATTCGTATGCAGGCTCATCTATCAGCATTACATGATGAGATGTGGATAGTGATAGAAGATGGGCCTCTCGCAAATATTAAAGGTGAACACAATTTGTATGAAGAGTTGCGGTGAAGGAGAAGATGATCTGCTCCCGGACGGTCATGGTTGAAAAACCAAGAAGCGAGTGGACAAATGATGAGAAAAAGATACAACCTGGACAATGTAGCCAAGGACATCCTTTACAAAACCTTGGACAAAGCCATGTTCAATAAAGTCAAATCATGCAAAACGGCTAAGGAAATGGGAGGACAAGTGACATTGATTTGTGAAGGCTCAGAGCAAATCAAAGAAAACAAATTATCAATGGCTGTACGAGAAATTTGAGAACTTCAAAATGATCTAAGGAGAAAACCTGGATCAACTGGATGCTCGGTTTACAAAAATCACAAATGAGTATCGCACTTGGAAAGGAATATACACGAAGGAAATGTGTATGAAGATTCTAAAAAGTCTTCGGTGAATGGGAAATGAAGGTCATGGCATCGAGACATTCCATGGACCTATCAAAGACATCCAACCATGAACTATTCTCGGACCTCAAAGCCTACGAGTTTGAGCCGAGAAGAAAAGACCGAGGAAGAGACAGTTGTTCCCAAAAAATTTGCTCTAATTGTTAAAGATGGGAAGAGAGCCGAGGTCAAATAAGTCATTGACCCGGAAAAATACGATGGTTAAAAGATTCAACAAGTTCTTTAATAAGAACTACAAGAGAGGAAAGGGTGAATCTTCCGGAAGACACTCGACTCCCTCTAAATCAAGGGAAGACAGGCCAACCAAGAGAGAAAATCATCAAAAAGTTGAGTATCAAAGGGTGACAATCCAAGAATGGAAAGAGTCGATCAAAAGGTTGAATATCTATCTTTGAATCAGACAACCAGGTCACTATGCCATTGATTGTCCATATCCTGTAGTCAACAAATACGGGGATGAAGAAGAAAGAAAGGTCTTGAGAGAAAGAAGACAAGAAAAGAAAAAGGCAATGATAGTGCAGAGATCGGCCGAGACAAATGCCAAGTCAAGAGAGACAGTGATTGAGAGCGATGAAGCCGACTACTCAAGTGACTACGAAGAAGAAGCCCGATCCGCCTGATGGCCAAGGAACAAGATCAACGACCAAGAAGATGAGGTACAATCTAACTCATCAAACTCGGACACTGATGATATAGTGATGTGACACACACACTTCATCACCCACTCGATCTTTATGATTCATTAGGCAAAATGATGAAAGATTTTGAACACATTAAATCCTCACACACACTATTGAATGAGGAAAATGCCTACTCAAAAGTCAAAACTCAAAAGTGACTAAGGAGCTAAGTACTCTAAGTCAAATAGCCGATGAGAATGAAAGTTTAAAAGGTGAAAATGCTAAATTAGTAGCAGAAATTGCCTGCTATAGAAAAGAGGAGAATGACCTCAAGAACGTTATTGCCTCATTCACTAAGGCATCTAAATCATTGGATGATCTTATTATGAGTCAAAGAGAATGTGGAGACAAGACAGGCTTAGGATTTAATTCTCTCGTGCTATGTCAAACCTCAAAAGTAATTTTGGAAAAAGGATCTTCAAGCCATGAAGAGTCCGAAAAATCCAAAACTCTAAATGTTGCACACACATTCACTCCAAAGCACAATAACAAGCAAACCGGCCTTGGTTATAAGGGAAAAGGAAAACGACCGGTTGAGTGCGCTGAAAAGGACATTTGAGATGAGATTGGCCGAGTCCTCAAAGCAAACTCCAAATAGAAAATACTCTGTAAAGAAGAAGCGAGCTACCAAAAACCCCAGAAAATCCATAAAAGAAATACATATGATGGGAATGGTAGAAAATATCCAAGCCAAGTGATTGGAATAATGTGAACCATCAAAGATAGACTTATGGAATATAAGCCCAAATGGCAAAGGCCTAGAACTCAAGAAAGGCCATTCCAAAAGTATAAGAGCTTTCATCAAGCACACATATACACCTAGGCACTACACTCGAAACACCACAATTACTCAAAAAAGGCAATTGCTAAAACACATATGCGGCATACGGACAAAAGAGACAGTTGTATGAACCTAGAATCCCAAGCAATTTGCCAGGATTAATTATGATTATGGCACGATAGATGGCAACCCCTTAGAGTCAAATCATTTGGCTATAGGTTGGTTGGATCATCTTACAATTCTAACCCCTCGGGACCCAGACAAGTATGGGTACCTAAAACTTAATTTCCTTGATTGCGGGTTCAAGGAACGGCTAAGTGCCAAGGAACCTGGTACATGGATAGTGGTACATTCCGGACATATGACAGAAATAAGAAAAATCTGTCAAAATTCAAGGAAGTTAAAGGAGCAAAAGTCATATTTGGAGGAAATGAAGCTCCTGGTGAAATAAGAGGCATTGGATCCATCAAGAGGAATGGATTAGAGATCACAGATGTTGCATATGTTGAAGGACTCAACTTCAATTTATCGAGCATCGGTCAACTCGTGACAAGGGCTACAATGTTGGATTCAACATGGGTATATGCCAAATCAAAGATATTGAATCAAATGAAGTTGTCTTTGCAAGGATGTAGACAAAAAATATGTATGTAGTGGATTGGTCAATCTGCAACACCCATCACTGTCTACTAGCAAAGAGTACAATTTGAATCAAGTTGGTTGTGGCACAAAAAGCCGAGTCACCTGAACTTCAAAACGATTAACAAGCTTGCGAGAAGTCATCTTGTGGAAGGACTTCGGACTCGAGATACAAGAAGGTGAGTATATGTGACGCATGTCGAAGGGAAAACAAATCAAGTCGTCATTCAAAGAACTCAACAAGAATATTGCATCCGCTTCATATGGATCTATTTGGCCCAGTGGAAACTGCCAAAGATAAGTGGAAAGAAATACACCTTGGTGGTAGTAGATGACTACTCAAGATATACATGGACAATATTCATGTGTAAGAAGAAAGAAACTCTACAAAAACTACCACGGTGATGAAGAGGATTCAAAACGAGAAGAGTCAAACCATTATCAAAATAAGATCGGACATAGGAGGAATTGAGTTTGTCAATGGAATAATAACTCGATATTGTGTTGAAAATGGTATTGGTCATGAACTATCAACAACAAGGACTCCCATGAGAATGGAGTTGCGAGAAAGAAGAAATAGAACCCTCAAAGAAGCGAAAGGACCATGTTAGTCAAGCGAGTTACCAAAAAGATTTTGGGTGAAGCAATCAAACACGACTTGCTACACCCAAAACAGATTATGATAAATAGCGGTGACAAAGACTCCTATGAGATCGGATGGAAGAAAACCAAATGTTGGATATTTGAGAATATTTGGATGCAAATGCTTCATCCACAACAATGGCAAAGACAATCTAAAGGCTTTTGATGCTAAAGCGATGAAGGTATCTTCTTAGGATACTCGGTTTGAAAGCAAAGACTAGAATACTCAACAAAAGGACTATGGTTGCGAAGAATCCATTCATGTGGTATTTGATGAGCCAAATATAAATGGAGAAGACATTGAAGAGTCGGTGATAAAATTTGAATCATCCAACCATACTGAGAAGAGTCCTATGTTGAAGGAAGTCGGAATTATCAATTCGAAGAAGATGAGATAGTTGAATCTCAAAAAAATTTGGAAAATTTGCAGCTAAGTGATTACGAGAGAGAGCGACCACACAAGAACACGGTGCAAGTCGATGAATCCAACTAACTTACTCCAACTGATGTAAGATGGCTAAGAGACCATCCACGAACTTGTAATTGGAGATATAAGAGAAGGTGTCAAAACAAGATCCGAACTCAACAAGAAGCCATGTTCACATGCTTCATCTCATAAATAGAGCCCAAAGATGGATCACAAGCATTGGACGACACACATTGGATTCAAGCTATGCAAGAAGAGTGAATCAGTTTGAGAGAAATAAAGTATGGGAATTAGTGCAAAGACCCATACATCAAAATGTTATTGGAACCAAATGGGTGTTCGAAATAAGATGAACGAGGAAGGTTCGTGGTAAGAAACAAAGCAAGACTAGTAGCCAAAGGATATTGCCAAGAAGAAGGGATAGATTTTGATGAAACATTTGCCCCTGTAGCAAGATTGGAAGCTATAAGGATGTTTCTTGCCTATGCGACTCACAAGAATTTCATTGTATATCGATGGATGTAAAAAGTGCATTCCTAAATGGTTTATTGGAAGAAGAAGTGTATGTTGAACAACCTCCAGGATTTGAGCGGAAGACTCTTGGAGATAAGGTATACAAACTCAAGAAAGCCTTGTATGGATTGAAGCAGGCACCCGAGCATGGTATGATACCTTGTCACAATTCCTAATCGAAAATGGATTCACAAAAGGAAAAGTAGATAGAACACTTTTCAGAATTCAAGACAAGAAGAGTATTCTACTTGTTCAAATATATGTTGATGACATCATCTTTGGATCCACAAACAAAGAGATGTGTGAAAAATTTTCAAACCTCATGCAAAGTAAATTTGAAATGAGCATGATGGGAGAGTCGACATTCTTCTTGGACTCCAAGTGAAACAATGAAGGATGGAACCTTCATAAGTCAAACAAAATACACCGAGATTTAATGAAGAAGTTTGGTATGGAGGAGAAGTCTTCGTAAAAATACCAATGAACACATCCGTCAAAATGGACATGGATGCATATGGTAAGCATGTAGATCAAACAAGATCTGAGCACTTATTGGATCATTGCTCTATCTCACGGCAAGCAGGCCGGACATCACCTTTCTTTGTAGGTGTATGTGCAAGATTTCAATCTGCTCCAAAAGAGAGCCATATGACAAAGAACTAAGAGAATATTAAGATACTTGAAAGGAAGCCAAGAAGTAGGCCTATGGTATCCAAAGGAAGGTGGATTCAAGCTAATTGGCTATTGATTCGACTATCTTTGGATGCGAGTGGACGGGAAGAGCACTTCAGGCACATGTCAAATGCTAGGAAACAGTGATTTCCTAGTTTAGCAAGAAGCAAAACTCAATAGCCACTTCTACTGGTGAGGCGAGAATACATAGTCTGCGGGCGTTGTTGTGCCCAAATCCTATGGATGAGACAAAGTGAGAGACTATGAAGTTGAAGAAAAAGAAATTCCGATCATGTGCGATAACACTAGTGCAATTGCCATCACTCAAAATCCTGTGTTGCACTCAAGAACAAAGCATATTGATGTCGATATCACTTCATAAGAGATCATGTTGAAAAGAAGGACATCATCCTGGAATATATCTCTACTTGATAAACAACTAGCCGACATCTTCACAAAACCATTATGCGAATCAAGATTTGAAGAACTCAAGCATGAGTTGGGATTAATTGAACTAAGTCGAGACACGAGAAGAATCAAAGAAAAGAAATGGAACAGAAAATGAGGTGAAAAAGAGCGAAAATGTAAATCACTCAAGAAATCACCGGTATGTCGGAAAAACTAACCGAGTCACCTGAATTTGAGTCACCAAGAGAATCTGTGAGAAGTAGAGTTAAATCGGCTAAGGAATAAGCTGAATAACTTATGAGCAAAGTGACAAAAACGCACGATCGTTTTTGACTAAGCGGGAATGTTTTAAGGAATACGTCAAAGATAATGATGATGTGTACTGGACATAAAGCCGCACACCAAGCTTATGATTGGATATAAATGTTGCCGCATTAAATACGAGACATTAAATGCTCAATAGGCGTGCGAAATCCAAGCCGTTGATTTCGATCACATTTCAAAAACCGCCTGCACGTCCTTTCATAAACCATATTTAAACCATTTTCGTCCGTTTCTCTCTCACACTTCTAAAACTGTTCATCTCTTTCTCTCAAAAGCAAAGGCAAAATACTCTCGAAACCCTATCAATCTTCAAATCAATTTCTCGAGTTTTTTTCTTCGATATAATCTGAAAAATGGCACCAACTTATGACTTTACCAATTTAGGAAAGCAAATCCACACCGATTCTACGGTGGATTTTGATTTTAATGATGAAACAGGGTCCGACGACACCCTAGTGAAGAAAATCATTGAGAGAAGTTGGAAACGCCCAGGACTAAAACCGTTTCTAACGCTAGAATATCCGATGACCTATGTGGAGGAGGTCGCACAATTCTACGTGAATGCCGAGATTCACGATGAAGGAATCAAGTCATCTGCTCACGGAAAGCGGTGACTATCTCGCAAGGATTTGGTGAACATTGCTCACTACCAGTGAAGGAGCATCCGAGATTAAAGAAGCTGATGTAAACTTGGCCGACGCTTGGAAAGAAATAGCCAAGTCCGACTTTTTTGATAAAATAATATACACAAAGCAAAACAAGAGACTGCTGAAGGAGGATTATCACAAGTTGTTGGACATAGTTGCCAAATGTATCGACATCAAGTTTGGCGGCTTTGACCAACTATCAAAGGCAAAGCTGATTGTAATGGCTGCAATCATCGAAGAAAAGAAGATAAAGCGGGCTGAGTTTGTCTACAGCAGACTCTTAACGTGGGGAACAAGTCCTTCAAGGAAGATGGCTCATTTGGAGGATCCCTAGGATATGGCCTAGTGATTGGTGGCTATTGGAGGTGAAAGGAGTCCCTCTTAGACATGGGAAGGCATTCCATGTTAACAAGAGGATGTTCGAGCAAACCTCTCGGCGCGGTAAGAGAGCCTACGCCAAGAGAGGCGACACAAGTGAGGGGGAATCGGTGACCCTGAAGATACGATTGTTTCTCTCCAAGAAGAAAGCTGCCCCTGCAAGTGCTAAGAAGATCACTGCCCCCCGCAAAGAAAGAAAACCAAACATGCTCCCGCCCCTGCAAGAAGAGAGTCACCCGCCCAAAGCCAGCCATGTCTCCCCCCCCTGCGGCGGTCGATCGAGAAGGACTCACAAATACCTTCTCCGATCGTCAAAAAGAGGAGAACCGAGAAGCCACGACGGCCCGCTCCTCGAAACAAACACCAAGACTGCCCCCGCTGCACAAGACTCGAAGACACCGTCTCTCGAACCAGAAATCCTCCGGTACAAACTAGGAGACGAAGACGGATTATCAAGCGCTCCGAGTGGAGAAACCGGTGAGTCACCACTCACTAGAGCAGATCTGGAGGAGGCTGGAGAAGTAGAGTCTCCGGATGTAATTGATGAAACTTGACCAAGTCTGCTGAAGGCGATCACAGAGGCAACCGTAAGACACGATTGTAGTTCACACAGTGAAACACAAGAAGAAAGCTCTTTGGAGCGGATAGTGATGTAATGATCCTATCTCCACCTTACCCGGACATCCAAAATCGTCTGCGAGAGTGGAGGAAATGGAAGTTGAGTAAGTCGGAACAGTTCCAACGACACGAGTTCATAGAAGAAGAAGAGGAACTGCTAAATTTCCTTGGACTAAAGATCGTGCTCCCAAAGACTTGATGAAGACAATCGCTTAGAAATCCTGCATTTTCAAGGAAAAGGAGAGAGAAAAGCAAGGCGAGGAAGCCGAAGCACGTGAGAAGGCAAGCATCCGCCCTATCTCCGGCACCACGAACACACACATCCTCTACTTGATGTCTTCTCCGACAGGTGATGAGGAACAGGAGAATCCTGCCGCACGAGAAGAGTTCCAAATGCAGCAAGCATTGCACGAGTCGAGAATCCTTCACGAGCAAAGATTGATGGAGGGACCAGGAGAGTCCTCCGAACACACTGAAATCGATCCAATGGGAGTGGTTCAAAGCAAATAGCCATCTGTTGTTATTCTTGCCACCACTTCCCACTCACTCGGAAGAAGGCAATAAGAGAGATGGCGATGAAACGGGATAATGGGGACCCCAGTCGAGCCAACCCCTATTGAAGGTGTTTTACCACCGCCCCAACGGCTGAACATTCAAAAGAAACAGTGGGAGTTTGGAGACGAGTGACCCCATTCAAGTCACTCTCGGTGCGTGCGCCGAGGGGGAAACTCCCTCCACTGCAAGCAAGGTCGGAGGATGCGCAGATGACTCCACAACGAATCAAGGAGGCGAAGGCGAGAAATTACAAACACAAGAAGAACAACAAGTTGCCATCACACGCCTTTCAGGCGATTGAGACTGTCTCACCGAGGTGCCAAGCGCTCTCGAAGGCTAATGACGCTGCTGCGATGCGGTCGAGGCACGGAAGGAAGGAACAACCCAGGAGTTAACACTGCAGGCGATGAAAGTGCAATCCATGGGGTTGAGACTCCAATGGATGCCACCGTAGAAGACCCTAAGACAGTGACGACATGTCGAAAGGGAGGACAAGGCCTCTCGCTGCAGAGAGAGCTTTGGAGGCGAAGGCCCACGGGAGGTTGAGACTTCCGGGGTAAAGAAGTCAAGTAGAGAACATCCCTCCGCTATCATCGACCCATCGAGAAGGAGATAAGCGCACTTCATGATTCCCAGGACAATCGATGTCACTTTTCTCGGGATCGGAAGGCGAAGAAGAAGCGAGTCATCCCCCGTGACAAATCCAAAAGACTCGGTGTGGATGTTCCAAGCACGAGCAAGTCGATCCCAAGACTACTCGTCAAACTTTTAACTTTGATGATGAGCCACCAATGGAAATCTCATCATCGTCCGATGACGCTTCGATAAAGGCCGAGGACCGTCTCTTTGAAATGGAAAAATCAGTTGAGACCAACGGCTGTTAAGACATTTGAGGCTCAGCAAGCGGGTCTACTTCACAACAAAACCCAGTGAACCGAGACCACCTGCGCGAGGCCCCTCAAGTGCGCAGCAGGTTGATTCCTCCAAGAACTTCACGCGCACCGCTCATCATCGAACAAATCCCGGTGGGCGGTGATGAATCTTTTATAGAATCCTTTCCTTTTCTCTCGGAGGTACCCGACCTCCATGAAGAGTCGAGAGAATGAGCGCGACGCTATCACAGCATCAGCTCCGTCTTTTCATCGGCACCATTGTACCCACCGCTTATGACTTTGATCTTTGTATGGCCATCACCGCAATGAGAAAAATCATTTGAAGTTCGAGAAGTGTTCAAGGAACTTTGCTTTTCTTTGAGGTTGAAAGGATGGAGAGGCATCGAGCCTCTTTGGACATGCGGATGGACAACAGAGATGCCAACCTACGGCCGACTTGAGAGGCATCACAATCGAGAATAAGGGAATGGTGGCAACAAAGAAGAACAATGCGTGTGGAACAAGTCGATTCTTGAGGACATTGTTCAACAAGTTGGTATGGAGAGTGAAAATGTTGATGCAAAAACGAAGTGAGAGAACATATTGAGCATATGCATGAAGCTCACACGCCGAGATAAAGCTGCTGCGTGAGCAAAATACAAATGATCTACTGACGTTTGGAAGAACACATGACAAGAAAATTCAGCCTTCTCATGGCCGAGATGAAGCGATTTTGAGAATCCAACGCTACTCGATCCGAATTCCGTCCGCATACAACGCGCGGACTCGAAGCGTAACTCAACCATCGAAGACTCGACTTCATGCTTGCCATCATGTTCCCTGGGGTTCCTCTATCCTTTGATGATGCCAAAAAGGGGGAAGAGGAATACCTCATAGCGCTAAAAAATCAAGGCGAGAAGAAAGGAAGCGGTGAGAAGGAAAATCGGTGAGGAAGTCTTGAAAGCGAGAGAAGAAAGGAAAGCTTGTTGTTGAGGGGGAAGGGTCGGCGGATGTGACATTGATGATTGCACAAACCCCAACAAGGTCCTGTCACGGTGACATTATAAGCGCAAACTCCTGTGACTCTGCCACTCCAACACTCTTTGTATCCATGGCGATAAGAGAAAAACTATTGAAGCGAGGGATGAAGGAAGTGGAAGGAAGAATGGATGCCCGAATCATGAACATCTTGAAAGAACACGGAGGCATTCCAAAGAGACAGAGACACCTATGCCATCTCGGATGTCGGGACGAGCCATGATCGAGTTGATGAATTTAAAACGCTCGAATCGAGGGATACTTTGCAAATATGTCTATGGCTCAAGCTTGGGACTTATCTTGGGAAAAGGGTCTCACGTTATGTGAAGAAGGCGACGAGGCGCAGACTACGGCGATCGCTCTGCTTTGGTCACTCCGTCAGTCACTCAAAGAAAGAAGACTCGACAAAGATACGCCCAGGAGGTAGAGGAAGAAGTAGTGGAGGAAGAAGCTTCAAACCTAGGCTCTCCGCCCAAAAACATTGAATACGTGGATCCAGGAAAGAAAGGAGGGATCTCTTTGGGCTGGGCTTGACCAAGTGGCAAATTTGCAAGTGGCAAAAACTAACGCCGAGTATGTGAAAAGACTAGAAGAAGAAAACAAGAGACAAACTCGGCTATGGGGGGAGAGACAGGAAAGAATAAGAAGAGATAAGGCTGCCAGGAAGGCATATGAAAAGAAAAAAAGCGGCGGTGACGAGAGAAAAAGAGAAGAAGAGAGAAGAAGATCTTGATCAAGATGAAAGAAGGAGACAACGAAGGAGATGAAGTGTTGTTGTCGTCCAACCCTTCGTGTATTTTATTATGTAAATACATACATACAATGTAAGTCTTCCGTAATAATGCTATAAATTCTTTATTTTTGTTGAAGACAAATATGTGCTCGATACACCTTGTAAACTTGATTGTGTAAAAGAACAAGAATGATATGATCAATAAACGGATCTATTCGCGCATACATTCTATGTCAATACACTATTTGTATGTATCTTTGTTTGCATTTTTGAATGGTTTAAGTTTTGGCATCATCAAAAAGGGGGAAATTGTTAGGAATTTTATTGTTTAGATTTTGATGAATGCCATGTAAAACTTAGAATAGAAAGTTGGCACCCCAATTCTTGTTGTAAAATGCATTGTAATAATTAGAGTGGCCAAGCTAAGTCAAAGTCACGCTACGCCCTAACATGCAAGAAGACAATCAAGATGGAAGGAAGACTCATTGAGAGACAAGTGAGTATGGCAAAGAAGAGTAGACGGGAACTCTCTTTGAGAGAAGCGGTGAGATACTGGTGAGTTGAGCATCGGTCAAGTCAACTCAAGAAAAGCCAAGTCTCAAGTTGAAGTGATGAGAAGAGTCATCCACGACCGGAAGTCGACTCTAAGTCACCTGGGAAAGCAAGGAAATGCGGTCAAGTCGAGATAATCAAAAAGAACCGTTGCGTAAATCAAGAGATTTACTTAAACAAGTAATATCTCCATACCACCTTTCACGGAGTGCTCGGTCGAGAAGCGTGCAAAAGGAATGAACCAATGGGAAGCACTACACCGTGTCGAACTCGAAAAGGTGAAAGAACAATTCATACGAGGAAATGGCAATTCCAAGAACTGCAACAAGACAAGCCAACGACTGCAAAGTGACTTTCAAAAATAAGTCTATCTCTTCAACGGGCAAATTTTTGAAAGATCACTATAAAAGGCTGAGGGATGACTCTGAGAGAAGGTTACCTGAACCACGAACATTCAAGAAATAAATCAAAGTGTAGCCAGAAATATTCTCATATCATTCAAGATTAATCCTCAAGCCTACATTACGAAGTACATCAATCCAACACTCACCTGTGAAGAAAGAGAACTTCAATCAGTTGAAGAGGAAACCTTTGAAGAAAAGGGGTCTACATTCCACGAAGGATTGCAGGAAGGTTCAAGGTCGAACCAAGTCTCGGGCTTTTGGAGGGCTTCGTGATCAAATCCAAAGAGTTTGAGCAAGTGAGTTGTAGTAGCAAAGGCAATTTGCGCCTGTGAAGAAGTTGAGTCGTCACGAGAAGCCGGTGAGTGATCAAGGCATCTCGCATCGAGTCCCAAAGGATCAAGTCGGATGTGTGATCAAGATTGTATCCGGATTTTGTTACCACTTTGTAAAGCGATCATTACTTAGTGGATTCCTCCAGGAGTTGGAGAAGAGAGGAGTAGAAGAATTACCCCATCTTGAACCTCTATAAAAACTTCATTGTGTCATTTACTTTTCAAAGACTTTAATTCTTGCATTATTAATCGCTTATATCTCACGATAAATTTGCTATCCACTTGATAATTTATAAGTACTAAATCAAACTCTAAAATCTTGCTTAATCAAACTTAAGGGTGTTAAGTCTTCCGCTGTAATCAAAACCACGGTTGAGTTAATTTAGAATCAACAGCTGAGTTATTCCATCAACAGATCGGTTGAGTCGTTGAGAGACTAACTTACTCCGATTGACTAAATCGATATCCATCAAGGACACAAATTTGTGTAGAATCAACTTTGTACTTTTAAAAGGACTAAATCAAAAATTTGGTAAGGTTTATTCAACCCCCTTCTAAACCTTACACTTACACCCCTTGGGACCTACAGCAGGGGTAGGTGTAACGACCCAATTTTATGAAATTAAAGTACTCTTAAAATATTATTAAGAAAATACAAATTTATAAATTAAAGTGATCCCAATAATTATCAAAAAAAATTGATTGAGAATATTTATATTTTTAAGGAAAAAAATATAATAATAATAATAATAATAATAATAATATTACATCTTCCAAATTAAATATTCAACAATTGTTCCAAGCATAAACAGGAAAAATTAAAGACAAATCTAAAATTAAAGATATAGCATGATTTATTCAATCATCCACAACATCATATCTTCAGTCGGATTCCTCAACCTGAAAGTCATGATAATAATAGGGGTGAGCTTCATCTTACTCAGTAGAGATATATCTGTCAATATTTAATATAACATGAAAAACATTCACATAATTACAACAATAAATTCATTAATTTCCTCTTTTTCCTCTGACTGGCCAGTTACTGCATATAGCATTGCGGGTTCACCTCGAAGATATGTTTGATCCCGAACCCTTTTCATGGCCCCTAGCTTATATGAATTTATTTCCTCTTGACATATATTGCAATCAATGAAGTATAATCATGGAACATTAAATAAAGAAAAATAATATAAAAATCCCTACCTTAATAATCGTTGATATTCGATGTACAAAAATGAACAGTAAAAGTCCTAATCCTCGACCGCTTAGTTTTCTACATTAAATAAAATTATAATTAATATGTGATTTTAATAAATCAAACTAATTAATGAAAGAATTTGTGAAAAATATTGAAAAAGGGCTTGTGAATTGTGAAGATATATATATATATATATATATATATATATATACACACACACACATATATATATATATATATATATATATATGAAACTTGAATAATAAGTAGAGAAAAAAAATCATTACCTTAATTATTTGAAATTTGGTTATAAATTCGTATTAAGTTGTCTAACATATATATACTAAATAATCCTACCCCCTAAACCTAAATTTAACCCCTAAAAAAAAACTAACCCCTAATTTGTCCCCTAAAAAGCTATACAACCCCTAGATTTAATTAAAGGTTATTACATTCTACTCTCCTTAAATATAATTTCGTCCTCGAAATTTGATATCTTACCTGGAATTGAAAATTTTGGGTACTTGACACGAATCTACTCTTCACACTCCCAAGTAGCTTCATTTCTGCCATGATGTCTCCACTGTACTTTGATCAGAGCAATATCTTTATTTCTCAAATGGTGAATCTTGCGTTCCAAAATAGCTTCTGGTGAATCCTCATAAGTTAAGTCACTGTTGATTGTCAGATCCTTATTATTCACGATGTGACTTGGATCATGAATGTACTTTCTTAGCATAGAGACGTGAAAAATATTATGCACACTTGATAGACACGGTGGTAATGCTAGTTGATAAGCTAAATCTCCAACTCGTGTAAGGATTTCAAATGGTCCAATATATCTTGGTTTCAGCTTTCCCTTTTTCACCAAATCGAATAACACCTTTGATAGGAGCTACTTTCAGAAATACTTTTTCTCTTTCATCAAACTGTATATGTTTTCTCCGTCTATCAACATATAACTTTTGTCTATCTTGAACCATCTTGATTCGATCTTGTATCATAGCTATCTTCTCAACAGTTTGTCAAATTAATTCAGGCCCCAAAATTTTTCTTTCACCAACTTCGCTCCAATATAATGGTGATCTACACTTTCTTCCGTACAATGCCTCGTATGGAGCCATCCCAATAGTCGCTTGATAATTGTTGTTATAAGCGAATTCTACCAAGGGTAATAATATTTCCCAATTACTTCCTAAGTCGAGCACATATGCTCTCAACATATCTTCCAATATTTGTATAGTTCTTTCAGACTGCCCATCTGTTTGCGGATGGTAAGCCGTACTAAAGTTTAGCTTTGTTCCCAAGGCACTTTGTAGACTTTTCCAAAACTTAGAAGTAAATCACGTATCTCTGTCTGAAACAATTGACACGGGAACTCCATGAAGTCTCACTATCTCCTCAATATAAATTTGTGCTTATTGCTCCATATTGAACGTCATTTTAACGGGTAAGAAATGAGCTGACTTTGTTAACCGATCTACTACAACCCAAACAACCTTGTTTCCCTTGACTGATGGTGGAAGCCCTACCACAAAATCCATCGTTATGTGCTCCCATTTCCATTCTGGGATATCAAGTGGTTTGAGCAAACCAGATGGTCTTTGGTGTTTGGCTTTAACTTGCTGACAAGTCAAACATGTTTCCACAAAAGTTCCAATATCTCTTTTCACACTTCGCCACCAAAATACTTCTCTTAAATCTCGATATATTTTTGTACCTCCAGTGTGAGCTGTGTACGGCGTACAATGAGCTTCTTCGAGAATTTCTTTTCTAATACTTTCTTCTTTAGGAAGGCATAATCTCCCTTCATAAGTCAAAGTACCATCATTTGTTATAACAAATCC
Source organism: Rehmannia glutinosa (assembly GCA_016081115.2). NCBI lineage: Eukaryota > Viridiplantae > Streptophyta > Magnoliopsida > Lamiales > Orobanchaceae > Rehmannia > Rehmannia glutinosa. Next base: position 74,224,803 of record CM071936.1, on the reverse strand, counting down.
TTTTACATTCCCTTCACGAGCTTTTTCTTTCGTTTTGCTCAAAAATTTATCTCGAGGTTGAGCTTCTTTTATCTTCTCTATCAGAGTAGGTTGTACCACCAAAGATGCTAGTACTATCTCTGTGCTTTTTGGTGGCACCACTACTTCAATTCTCATCCTGGTGAATTCTCTCACAAGATGTTCTTGCTCAGATATCAAACTTGATATTTCTCCTTTTGTTTTACGACTTAATGCATCGGCTACAACATTAGTTTTACCTGGATGATAGCTGATAGTGCAATCATAGTCATTCACCAATTTCAACCACCTTATTTGCCTCATGTTTAGCTCTTTCTGAGTAAACAGATATTTCAAGCTTTTGTGGTCGGTGAAGATTTCACATTTTCCTCCATATAGGTAATGGCACCAGATCTTTAATGCATGCACTACAGTAGCTAACTCTAGGTCATGAGTAGGATAATTTAACTCATGTGATTTTAGTTGTCTTGAGGCGTACGCAACCACTTTACCATGTTGCATTAGCACGCACCCCAAGCCTTGTTTTGATGCATCACTATAAATAACAAAATCTTTAGTGGGGTCAAGAATTGTTAATACTGATGCAGAAGTTAGCCTTCGCTTCAATTCCTGAAAGCTTTCTCCGCATTTCTCATTCTATTGGAACTTCTCCCCTTTTCTTGTCAGTCGAGTCATAGGCGCAACTATCTTTGAGAATCCTTCAATAAATCTCCGATAATAGCCTGCCAAACCTAGAAAGCTGCGAACTTCATTCGCATTGGTAGGTGCACTCCATTCGTTGATCGCTTCAACTTTAACCGGGTCCACTTCAATTCCTTGAGCAGTGATTGCATGTCCAAGAAACACCACTCGATCTAGCCAAAACTTGCATTTCTTGAATTTCGCATATAACGTTTCCTTGTGAAGTGTTCTAGCATTATTCTTAAGTGCTCAATATGTTGCTCTCTATTCTTTGAATATACAAGTATATCATCTATAAAGACTATGACGAATTGGTCTAGATACAGATGAAACACTCTATTCATCAAGTCCATGAATACTGTTGGTGCATTACTTAACCCAAATGGCATTACTACAAACTCATAATGTCCATATCGGGTTCTAAATGCTGTTTTTGGAATATCACTCTCTTTAATATTTAACTGATGATATCCGGATCTCAAGTCAATCTTAGAGAATGTGCTGGCACCTCTCAATTGATCGAACAAGTCTTCAATCCTCGGTAGCAGGTACTTGTTCTTCACTGTGAGTCGATTAAGTTCTCTATAATCGATACACATTCTAAGTGACCCGTCTTTTTCTTTACAAATAGAACTGGTGCTCCCCACGGTGACACACTAGGTCTAATGAATCCCAAATCAAAAAGTTCTTGTATTTGCGCCTTTAACTCTTGTAATTCCTTTTGCGCCATCCTATAGGGTGCCTTAGATATAGGTGTTGCCCCAGGTTCCAAATCTATTCCAAATTCAACCTGGCGATCTGGAGGAATTCCCGGCAAGTCTTTTGGAAATACATCCAAAAATTCTTGCACAATTGGTATGTCATTAGGTGTCACTTCGGCTCTCGGGGTATCTACTAAACTCACTAGATATCCTTGACAATTTTTCTTTTTCAACATCTTTCTTGCCTTCATTGCCTATATAACTCGTGGTACTACCTTAGACTTAATCCCATAAAATTTTATCTCATCATTTCCTGGCAGTTTGAATATTATCTCTTTCTCGTGACACTTAATGTCTGCCTAATATCTACTAAGCCAATTCATACCTAAGATTACGTCAAAATCGTTCATCTTAATTATGTATAGATCAGCTTTAAGATATTTTCCCCTATATTCACTTCAACATCCTTATTCACCGAGTCAGTTGTTATCGAATTTTCAGATGGCAAGCCAACCTCAAGGGGTTCACTTACTCTAGCACTCTTATGTCCTAATATAGCATGAAATTTGGCAGATAAAAACGAATGTGTGGCACCAGTGTCGAAAAGTACAAGAGCAGGTATACCAGAGATGGCTAGCATACCTGACATTGTACCCGGGTTCTGATCAGCTTCTTCCTGAGTCATAGCATACATTCGAGCTCTACCTCTAGATGTTTGTTCTCTTCTTTCCCGCTCAGATTTTAAGAGAGGACAATTATAGACTTCATGGCCTGGCTTCTTACACTTGAAACATTTTCCTTGTCCAGCTAAACATTCTCCAAAATGATTCTTCTTGCATTTTGGGCAAGTTGGTCTGTCTGCTTGCGTAGTTGGGCGTGCATTTCCATATGTCTTTATTTGTTTATTTTGATTTTCATTTTTATTCAATTTTGCCCCTTCCCATTTCATTTTCTCAGGTAAAACGACCAACTTTTGCTCCTTCTCATCCCCAGCAAAACTTGCCTCCACCTCATGAGCCCTTCTCACCATCACCGAGTACTCCAAATCTCTTTGAGCAGATAATATTCCTGATAGTTGTGCTCGAAGTCCCCTTCTGAACCTCAGAGCCTTTTTCAACTCAGTATCTACTAGGTGTGGAGCAAACCGACTTAGTTGATTGAACTATCTCTCATACTCTATGACAGTCATGTTTCTTTGTTTAGAGTTAAGAAATCTTGTCTCCTTCTTGTCTCGATATGATTGTGGGAAAAACTTTTCTATTACAATCACTTTGAACTCATCGCATGTTAAAACATTCCGCTCTTCCTCGGTCTTAGTCCTCCAATACCCTTCCCACCAATGATCAGCGTCTTCAGTGAGTTGGAAGGCAGCACATACGACTCTCTATTCGTCTGTGCAGCCAATAAGTCGAAAAATCCTCTCTAGCGATCGAAACCATTCTTCTACTGCTATTGGGCCATCACGTCCATTAAATGTGGGTGGACGATAGTGGTGGAATTGTTCCACGACTCGTGAGTTGTTGTTGTTGTTGTCCCCGTTGTTTTGCACACCTCTGAGGAACTCTGCAATTATATCTCCAGCAGTAGGAGTGGTTTGATTTCTTTTGTTAGTGGAGTTCTCACCATTGACTTGATTTCCACGACGGGGAGCCATATTCCTAAGGTCATACATAATGTATTATTATTATTTATCCAAGTTATTAAAGGATTTTGCATGAAATATCTAACTTAAAATCTAAATATCATAATAATGGTAAAATAAATTAGTATCAATTAAAGGACAACTAAGCTTTATATATAATAAGGATTTATTTATCAATTATTGCAATACATAGACCCATCTATCTCTACTGATCCATATCTTCATCTTCCTCCGGATCTTCTTCCGGATCTTCTTCTGGATCTTCTTCTGGGTCTTCTTCCAGGTTTTCTTTCCGTTCCTCATCTTCTGCCATAGCCTCATTGTTCAAAAACTCAATCTATTTACGGTATAACCTGGCAGTAAATGTCCCATAGTTGATTTTGGGTCGGTCATCATGCCCGTCATACTCCAATAATGAGGCATAAAGCTTTTCAGCCCTTACGTTCCAAAAAGAGGGTAAGCTTCACTCTACGAGAGGCAGCACGTTCGTTTAGAGCCCCGATGACATTCCTCACATTGTACCACAACTGGTGAATTTAACTATATATTCTCCAATACTATCTCCCTCCTCAATTTGATAGTTGAAATAATGATTGAGTCGGCTAATGGGATGGTTCAGACCCCAATTATTATTATTATTATTCTTTCTCGCAGTGTGGCGAGTGCGACTTCCTGCCATCTATATATTTGTGTATTTGCAACTATAAATCTATTTTTATATTTTTTTAAGGAATACAAGATTTCTATTCATCTAACATATAAACTGGTATTATGTTTCTAAAGCAGAATATAATAACATGTAATCATAATAAAATACATCATGACATAAATGAGCATACTGGTATAATTGTATAATGTAACTTGCATTAATAATTCTCATACCTTGAGGAGACCGACAAGATATGATGGAGGTGGATGTTATTATACCATTTTACCATACACAAAGTTTGACTTTTATTATTTATTTTTGTTTAAAAAAAACTACACATTTTAATTTTTCAATTTTTTTTAACAAGCCTACAGAAACGTAGACCTGCTCTGATACCACTTGTAACGACCCAATTTTATGAAATTAAAGTACTCTAAAAATATTATTAAGAAAATATAAATTTATAAATTAAAGTGATCCCAATAATTATCAAAAACAATTGATTGAGAATTTTTTTATTTTTAAGGAAAAAAATATAATAATAATAATAATAATAATAATAATAATAATAATAATAATAATAATAATATTACATCTTCCAAATTAAATATCCAACAATTGTTCCAAGCATAAACCGGAAAAATTAAAGACATAAATCTAAAATTTATTCTGATCATAATTATTCAAAATATAGATATAACATGATTTATTCCACCATCCACAACATCACATCTTCAGCTGGATTCCTCAACCTGAAAGTCATGATAATAATAGGGGTGAGCTTCATCTCGCTCAGTATAGATATATCTGTCAATATTTAATATAGGATGAAAAACATTCACATAATTACAACAATAAATTCATTAATTTCCTCTTTTTCCTCTGACTGGCCAGTTACTGCATATAGCATTGCGGGTTCACCCCGAAGATACGTTTGATCTTGGACCCTTTTCATGGCCCCTAGCTTATATGAATTTATTTTCACTTGACATATATTGCAATCAATGAAGTATAATCATGGAACATTAAATAAAGACAAATAATATAAAATCCCTACCTTAATAATAGTAGATATTCGATGTAGAAAAATAAACAATAAAAGTCCTAATCCTCGACCCCTTCGTTTTCTACATTAAATAAAATTGTACACACACCTGTGATTTTAATAAATCAAACTAATTAATGAAGGAATTGGTGAAAAATATTGAAACAGGGGTTGTGAATTGTGAATATATATATATATATATATATGTGTGTGTGTGTGTGTGTGTGTGTGTGAAACTTGAATAATAAGTTGAGAAAAAATATCATTACCTTAATTATTTGAAATTTGTCCCCTAAAACGCTATGCAACCCCTATATTTAATTAATGGTTATTACAGTAGGAGCCTTCTTCGACTTGGCTGCAGGGGCAGGTGCTGGCTCAGCAAGGTCAGTAGCAGTGATCTTGATCTCCTTGCCATGGACAGATGAGCGAATCTCATCATCATGAACTTCAACGTTGACATAAAACATAACAACTTCTTCTAAATACGTGTGAGAAAACTCCATAGTGAGAAAATCTTTCAGACCGGATTTCTTGAGTTTCTCAGCAATCTTCTTCACCAGGGCTTCATCAGCACCATGTTTCAGCATCCTCTTGAAGTCTACTATAGATCCGAAGTGGATCTTCTCGGACATCTTGGCAAAGTCGTACGTAGCTTCCATTTTTGATGAGAATAAACGGTGAAGAAGGCGAAAAATCTTGATTTTGAAAGGTAGGGTTTTGCACTTGCATAGAGAGAAAATTCCTTTGTTTGTTGAAGACGATAGAGTTTTTTTTTGTGAGGAGAGAGAAAATATGTTTTGGCTTATATTGGACTTGAAAAAAGGTTTCTGGAATTTAAAAAATTAGATCAAAATCGACGGTCATGATTTAACCTTTGAAACCGCATTAATTTCCCCGCATTAAATTCAGCATCATTTATATCCAATCATAGGCTAAACGTGTAGATTTTGTTCTGACATCATAATTACGTTGATGTAATCCTTAAAAATATTACCGCTCGTAGAAAAGACTGTGTTTTGTCACTTAGCTCATAATAACTCAGCTAACTTCCAAAAGTGACTTAACTCTGCTTCTCTCTTCACATAAGATCACTCAGTTGTCAGCTAACTCGATACATCTGATTTCCCGTCTTGACTATTTCACTTGGCTAAAATGTAAAACTTGCTTATTTTTCTCTCTCTTCTTTGTCTCGGCTGATTGAGTCTTTTGAGTGTCTTAACTCATCTCAATTAATCATAGCTCATTCTTAAGCTCTTCAAATCTTGATTCATATATAGGTTTAGTGAATATGTCAGCTAACTGCTTATCAGTTGAGATGTATTCCAAGGTGATGTCTTTCTTTTCAACATGATCTCTTATAAAATGATATCAACATCAATGTTCTTTGTTCTTGAGTGCAACAATAGATTCTGAGTAATTGCAATAGCACTAGTGTTATCACACATAATTAGAATTTCTCTTTCTTCTATATCATAGTCTCTCAGCTGTTGTCTCATCCAGAGACTTTGGGCAGAACAGTTGCCCGCAGCTATGTATTCTGCTTCAGCTGTGGATGTAGATATTGAATTTTGTTTCTTGTTGAACCAAGAAACTAATTCATTTCCAAGCATTTGACAAGTACCTGATGTACTCTTCATGTCCACTCTACATCCAACATAGTCTGAGTTTGAGTACCCTACTAGCTTGAATCCTTCTTCAGATACCATAAGCCAACTTCTTGGCATCCCTTCAAATACCTTAAGATTCTCTTAGTTGCAGTCATGTGACTTTCTTTTGGTGCAAATTGATATCTAGCACATACACTTACTGCAAAGGTGATGTCTGGCCTGCTTGCTGTTAAATAGAGCAATGACCCAATAAAGGCTCTATATCTAGTTTGATCAACAGCTTTGCCATCTGCATCCATATCCATCTCGACTGAAGTGTTCATATGAATCTGTTAGGAATTTTATTGTTTAGATTTTGATGAATGCCATGTAAAACTTAGAGTAGAAAGTTGGCACCCCAATTCTTGTTGTAAAATGCATTGCAATGAATAGAGCTGGCCAAGCTGAGTTAAGTCAGCTACGCCCTAACATACAAGAAGACAATCAAGACTTGAAGGAAGACTCACGAGAGACAGTGAGTATGGCAAAGAAGAGTAGACGGGAACTCTATGGAGAAGCGGTGAGATGCAGTGAGTGGAGCATCGTCAAGTCAACTCAATAGAAGCCAAACCTCAAGTTGAAGTGACAGAAGAGTCATCCATGATTGGAAGTCGACTCTAAGTCACCTGGGGAAAGCAAGGAAATGCGGTCAAGTCGAGATAATCGAAAAGAACCGTTGCCGAGTAAATCAAGAGATTTACTTAAACAAGTAATATCTCCATACCACCTTTCTCGGAGTGCTCGGTCCCGAAGCGTGCAAAAGGAATGAACCAATGGGAAGCACTACACCGTGTCGAACTCAAAAGGTGAAAGAACAATTTATACGAGGAAATGGCAATTCCAAGAATCGCAACAAGACAAACCAATGATTGCAAAGTGACTTTCAAAAATAAGCCTATCTCTTCAACGGGCAAATTTTTGAAAGTTCACTATAAAAGGCCGAGGAGTTTGTTTGAGAAAAATGATGACACACATGTGAGATAAACAAGCATATCGAGAAAAATTGAAATATTCTCAATCCTCAAGCCTAGATTACGAAGAACATCAATCCAACACTCACCGTGAAGGAAAGATAACTTCAACCAGTTTGAAGAGGAAAATCGAAAACAAGGGGTCTACATTCCGGGAAGGATTGTAGAAAGGTTCAAGGTTGAACCAAGTCTTAAGCTTTTGGAGGGCTTCGTGATCAAATCCAAAGAGCTTGAGCAAGTGAGTTTGTAGTAACAAGGCATTTTGCCCTGTGAAGAAGCCGAGTCGCACGAGAAGCCATCCGAGTGATCAAGGCGTCTCAGATCGAGTCCCTAAGGATCAAGTCGACTATTGTGATCAAGACTTGTATCCGGATTGTTACCACTTTGTAAACCGATCATTACTTAGTGGATTCCTCCGGGGAGTTGGAGAAGAGAGGAGTAGAAGAATTACCCCATCTTGAACCTCTATAAGAACTTCATTGTGTCATTTACTTTTCATCACTTTAATTCTTGCATTATTAATCGCTTATATCTCATTTGATAAATTTGCTATCCACACGATAATTTATAAGTACTAAATCAAGCTCTAAAATCTTGCTTAATCAAACTTAAGGGTGTTAAGTCTTCCATTGAAAACAAAACCACAAAGTTGAGTCAAATTATAGCCAACAGTTGAGTTACTCCATCAACAGCTCAAATTTGAGTCATTGAGAGATTAACTCTCTTGAGTGACTAATTCGTCTATCAAGGACACAAATTGTGTAGAATCAACTCTGTATATTTAAAAGGACTAAATCGAAAATTTGGTAAGGTTTATTCAACCCCCTTCTAAACCTTACACTTACACCCATTGGGACCTACAAGTGGTATCGGAGCGGTTGGTTCATTGAACCCTCCGCACCAGTTCTTGAACTAGATCTCCAAACTTTTCAAAGTCCGCTTTAGTACTTAAACCTTCAAAACTCTTTTTATCATTAAAAGTTATTATCATGGAAGCAAATTTGACACGCATTCCTATGTTCACTATTGAAGAATTTGATGATTGGAAAATTCATATGCGAGGCTCATCTATCAAAGCATTACATGATGAGATGTGGATAGTGATAGAAGATGGGCCTCTGCAAATATTAAAGGTGAACACAAACATGCGAAGAGTTGCGGTGAAGGAGAAGAAGATCTTTGCTCCCGGACGATCATGGTTGAAAAACCAAGAACCGAGTGGACAAATGATGACGAGAAAAAAGATACAACCTGGACAATGTAGCCAAGGACATCCTTTACAAAACCTTAGACAAAGCCATGTTCAATAAAGTCAAATCATGCAAAACGGCTAAGGAAATGGGACAAGCGGACATTGATTTGTGAAGGCTCGAGCAAATCAAAGAAAACAAATTGTCGGTGGTGTCTGAGAAATTTGAAAACTTCAAAATGATCTCGGAGAAAACATGGATCAACTGGATGCTCGGTTCACGTAAATCACAAATGAGATGTGTGCACTTGGAAAGGAATATACAGAAGAAATGTGTATGAAGATCCTAAAAAGTCTTCGGTGAATGGGAAATGAAGGTCATGGCCCCGAGACATTCCATGGACCTATCAAAGACATCCAACCATGAACTATTCTCGGACCTCAAAGCCTACGAGTTTGAGCCGAGAAGAAAAGACCAGGAAGAGACAGTTGTACCCAAAACAATTTGCTCTAATTGTTAAAGATGGGAAGAGAGTTGAGGTCAAAGAAGTCATTGACCCGGAAGAAATAGCCCCGATGGTTAAAAGGTTCAACAAGTTCTTCAATAAGAACTACAAAAGAGGGAAGGGTGAATCTTCCGGAAGACATCGTCACTCCCTCCAAATCAAGGGAAGACAAAGCCAACAAGAAGAGAAGATCATCAAAAAGTTGAGTATCAAAGGGCCGACAACTCAAGAATGGAAAGAGATGATCAAAAAGTGAATATCTATGTTGGAACTGTAGACAACCAGGTCACTATGCCATTGATTGCTCATATCCTCGTAGTCAACAAGTACAGGGATGAAGAAGAAAGAAAGGTCTTGAGAGAAAGAAGAAAGAAAAGAAAAAGGCAATGATGGTGCAGAGATCTTTGAGACAACCAAGTCAAGAGAGACTTGATTGATTCGAGAGCATGAAGCCGACTACTAAAGTGACTCGAAGAAGAAGCCCGATTTGCTTGATGGCCAAGGAACAAGATCAACTTTGACCAAGAAGATGAGGTACAATCTAACTCATCAAACTCGTGATGATGATGATAGTGATTGTGACACACACACTTCATCACCCATTGATCTTTATGATTCATTAGGCAAAATGATGAAAGATTTTGAACACATTAAATCCTCACACACACTATTGAATGAGGAAAACAACCTACTCAAAAGTCAAAACTCAAAGCCGACTAAGGAGCCGAGTACTCTAAGTCAAATAGCCGATGAGAATAAAAGTTTAAAGGTGAAAATGCTAAATTAATAGCGAGAAATTGCTTTGCTATAGAAAAGAGGGAGAATGACCTCAAGAATGTTATTGCCTCATTCACTAAGGCATCTAAATCATTGGATGATCTTATTATGAGTCAAAGAGAATGTGGAGACAAGACAGGGCTTAGGATTTAATTCCTCTCGTGCTATGTCAAACCTCAAGAGTAATTTTGGAAAAAGGATCTTCAAGTCATGAAGAGTCGAAAAATCCAAAACTCTAAATGTTGCACACACATTCACTCAAGCACAATAATAAGCAAACTGGCCTTGGTTATAAAGGAAAAGGAAAACAACAGTTGAGTGCTTATTTGAAAGGACGGTGAGAAAAGATTCACCGAGTCCTCAAAGAAACTCCAAAAGAAAATACTGTAAAGAAGAAGCGAGCTACCAAAAACCCCGAAAATCCATAAAAGAAATACAAATGATGGGAATGGTAGAAAATATCCAAGCAAGCCGATTGGAATAATGTGAACTATCAAGATAGACTTATGGAATGTAAGCCCAAATGGCAAAGGCACAGAACTCAAGAAAGGCCATTCCAAAAGTATAAGAGCTTTAATCAAAGCACACATATGCACCTAGGTACTACACTCAAAAACACCACAATTACCCAAGGAAGGCAATTGCTAAAACACATATGCAGGCATACAGACAAAAGAGACAGCTGTATGAACCTAGAATCCCCAAGCAATTTGCCAGGATTAATTATGATTATGGCACTGATAGATGGCAACCTCTTAGAGTCAAATCATTTGGCTATAGGTTGGTTGGATCATCCTACAATTCTAACCCCTCGGGACCCGCACAAGTATGGGTACCTAAAACTTAATTTCCTTGATTGCGGGTTCAAGCAGTTGAGTGCCAAGAACCTGGTACATGGATAGTGGTACATTCCGGACATATGACAGAAATAAGAAAAATCTGTCAAAATTCAAGGAAGTTAAAGGAGCAAAAGTCATATTTGGAGGAAATGAAGCTCCTGGTGAAATAAGAGGCATTGGATCCATCAAGAGGAATGGATTAGAGATCACAGATGTTGCATATGTTGAAGGACTCAACTTCAATTTACTAAGCATCGATCCAACTCGTGACAAGGGCTACAATGTTGGATTCAACATGGGTATATGCCAAATCAAAGATATTGAATCAAATGAAGTGGTCTTTGCAAGGATGTAGACAGAAGAATATGTATGTCGTGGATTGGTCAATCGCAACACCCAAGACACATTTACTAGCGAAGAGCACAAATTGAATCAAGTTGGTTGTGGCACAAAAAGCCGAGTCACCGAACTTCAAAATGATTAACAAACTTGCAAGAAGTCATCTTGTGGAAGGACTTCCGGACTCAAGAGTATACAAGAAGGAGAGTATATGTGACGCATGTCGAAGGGAAAACAAATCAAGTCGCGTCATTCAAAGAAAAGACGTGCCCATCCTCAACAAGAATATTGCATCTTCTTCATATGGATCTATTTGGCCCGATGGAACCTGCCAAAGATAAGTGGAAAGAAATACACCTTGGTGGTAGTAGATGACTACTCAAGATATACATGGACAATATTCATATGTAAGAGAGAAAGAAACTCTACAAAAACTACCACATGATGAAAAGGATTCAAAACGAGAAGAGTCAAACCATTATCAAAATAAGATCGATGAGGAACCGAGTTTGTCAATGGAATAATAACTCGATTGTATTGAGAATGGTATTGGTCATGAACTATCACAGCAAGGACTCCTTGTGAGAATGGAGTTGCGAAAGAAGAAATAGAACCCTCAAAGAAGCAAAGAAGGACCATGTTAGTCAAGCGAGTTACCAAAAAGATTTTGGGCTGAAATAATCAACACATGACTGCTACACTCAAAACAGATGTATGATAAATAGACGGTGACAAAGACTCCTATGAGATCTGGATCGAAGAAAACCAAATGTTGCATATTGAGAATATTTGGATGCAAATGCTTCATCCACAACAATGGCAAAGACAATCTAAAGGCTTTTGATGCTAAAGTCGATGAAGGTATCTTCTTAGGATACTCGGTGAAAGCAAAGCCTCTGAGAATACTCAACAAAAGGACTATGGTTGCGAAGAATCCATTCATGTGGTATTTGATGAGCCAAATATAAATGGAGAAGACATTGAAGAGTCGGTGATAAATTTGAATCATCCAACCATACGTAAGAGTCCATATATCTTTGTCAAGTGAAAATTTGGAATTATCAATTCGAAGAAGAAGATGAGATAGTTGAATCTCAAAAACATTTGGAAAATTTGCGGCTAAGTGATTACGAGAGAGCGACCACAAAGAACACAAACGGTGCAAGTCGATCAATCCGCCTAACTTACTCCAACTCGATGTAAGATGGCTAAGAGACCATCCACGAGAACTTGTAATTGGAGATATAAGAGAAGGTATCAAGACAAGATCCAAAACTCAACAAGAAGCCATGTTCACATGCTTCATCTCGTAAATAGAGCCCAAAGATGTGTCACAAGCATTGGACGACACACATTGGATTCAAGCTATGCAAGAAGAGTCAAAGTTTGAGAGAAATAAAGTATGGGAATTAGCAAAAAGACCTATACATCAAAATGTTATTGGAACCAAATGGGTGTTCGAAATAAGATGAACGAGGAAGGTTATGTGGTAAGAAACAAAGCAAGACTAGTAGCCAAAGGATATTGCCAAGAAGAAGGGATAGATTTTGATGAAACATTTGCCCTCGTAGCAAGATTGGAAGCTATAAGGATGTTTCTTGCCTATGCGACTCACAAGAATTTCATTGTATATCGATGGATGTAAAAAGTGCATTCCTAAATGGTTTATTGGAAGAAGAAGTGTATGTTGAACAACCTCCAGGATTTGAGCGGAAGACTCTTGGAGATAAGGTATACAAACTCAAGAAAGCCCTGTATGGATTGAAGCAGGCACCCGAGCGTGGTATGATACCTTGTCACAATTCCTAATCGAAAATGGATTCACAAAAGGAAAAGTAGATAGAACACTCTTAATTCAAGACAAGAAGAGTATTCTACTTGTTCAAATATATGTTGATGACATCATCTTTGGATCCACAAACAAAGAGTTGTGTGAAAAGTTTTCAAACCTCATGCAAAGTAAATTTGAAATGAGCATGATGGGAGAGCCGACATTCTTCCTTGGACTCCAAGTGAAACAGTGAAGGATGGAACCTTCATAAGTCAAACAAAATACACCAGAGATTTAATGAAGAAGTTTGGTATGGAGGAGAAGTCTTCGTAAAAATACCAATGAACACATCGGTCAAAATGGACATGGATGCGGATGGTAAGCTCAGTAGATCAAACAAGATACTGAGCACTTATTGGATCATTGCTCTATCTCACAAAGAAGCGGGCGGACATCACCTTTCTTTGTAGGTGTATGTGCAAGATTTCAATCCGCTCCAAAAGAGAGCCATATGACAACTGACTAAGAGAATATTGAGATACTTGAAAGGAAGCCAAGAAGTAGGGCTATGGTATCCAAAGGAAGGTGGATTCAAGCTAATTGGCTATTGATTTCGACTATCTTTGGATGCGAGTGGATAGGAAGAGCACTTCGAGGCACATGTCAAATGCTAGGAAACAGTTGATTTCTGGTTTAGCAAGAAGCAAAACTCAATAGCCACCTCTGGTGAGGCGAGAATACATAGGCTGCGGGCGGCATTTGTTGTGCAGCCCAAGTCCTATGGATGAGACAAAGAATGAGAGACTATGAAGTTGAAGAAAAAGAAATTCCAATCATGTGTGATAACACAAGTGCAATTGCCATCACTCAAAATCTGTGTTGCACTCAAGAACAAAACATATTGATGTCGATATCACTTCATAAGAGATCATGTTGAAAAGAAGGACATCATCCTGGAATATATCTCAACCGATAAACAACTAGCCGACATCTTCACAAAACCATTATGTGAGTCAAGATTTGAAGAACTCAAACATGAGTTGGGATTAATTGAACTAAGCCGAGACACATAAGAATCAAATAAAAGAAATGGAACAGAAAAGGAGGTGAAAAAGAGTGAAAAATGTAAATCAACTCAAGAAATCACCAGTCGGAAAGTCGGCTACACCAAGTCGGTGATATTGAGTCACTAAGAGAACTGTGAGAAGTAGAGTTAAATCGCCTAAGGGATAAGTGAATAACTTATGAGCAAAGTGACAAAAATGCGGTCGTTTTGACTAAGCGGGAATGTTTTAAGGAATACGTCAAAGATAATGATGATGTGTACAGACATAAAGCTGCACACCAAGCTTATGATTGGATATAAATGATGCCGCATTAAATACGAGACATGAAATGCTCAATAGGCGTGTGAAATCCAAGCCGTTGATTTCGATCACGTTTCAAAAACCACCCGCACGTCCTTTCATAAACCATATTTAAACCATTTTCGTCCATTTCTCTCTCACACTTCTAAAACTGTTCATCTCTTTCTCTCAAAAACAAAGGCAAAATACTCTCGAAACCCCATCAACCTTCAAATCAATTTCTGAGTTTTCCTTGATATAATCCTGCAAAATGGCACCAACTTATGACTTTACCAAGTTAGGAAAGCAAATCCACACCGGTTCTACGGTGGATTTTGACGGAATGATGAAACAGGGGTCCGACGACACCCTGGTGAAGAAAATCGCTGAGAAGTTGGAAACGTCCGGACTAAAACCGTTTCTAACGCTAGAATATCCGATGACCTATGTGGAGGAGGTCGCACAATTCTACGTGAATGCTGAGATTCACGATGAAGGAATCAAGTCATCTGTTCACGGAAAGCGGTGACTATCTCTCGCAAGGATTTGGTGAACACGCCACTACACTACAGTGAAGGAGCATCCGAGATTAAAGAAGCCGATGTAAACTTGGCCGACGCTTGGAAAGAAATAGCCAAGCCCGACTTTGCCGATAAAATAGTGTATACAAAGAAACAAGAGAAGCTTTGAAGGAGGATTATCACAAGTTGTTGGACATAGTTGCCAAATGTATCGACATCAAATTTGGCGACTTTGACCAATCATCAAAGCAAAGCCGATTGTAATGGTGCAATCATCGAAGAAAAAAGAAGATAAACGGGTTGAGTTTGTCTACGCAGACTCTGCCGAGCTTAACGTGGGGAACAAGTCCTTCAAAGAAGATGGCTCATTTGGAGGATCCCAGGATATGGCCTAGTGATTGGCCGGCTATTGGAGGTGAAAGGAGTCCTCTTAGACATGGGAAGGCATTCCATGTTAACAAGAGGATGTTGAGCAAACCTCGTTGGCGCTCGTGAAGCGAGCTTACGCCAAGAGAGCGACACGTGTGAGGGGGAATCGGTGACCCGAAGATACGATTGTTTCCTCTCGGCCCAATAAGAAAGTTGCCCCCCTGTTTGCTAAGCTAAGAAGACTGTTGCCCCTGCAAAGAAAGAAAACCAAAAGCGATCTCCGCCCCCGCAGCAGAGTCACCGCCCCAGGCCGTGTCTCCTTCCTCCCTGCCGGTCGAGAAGGACTCACAAATACCTTCTCCGATCGTCAAAAGGAGGAGAACCGACAAGCCAAGACGGCTAGCTCCTCGAAACAAACACCAAAGACGCCCCCGCCGCACAAGACTCGAGAAGACAACATCTCTCGAACCAGAAATTCCCCTGGTACAAACTAGAGACGAAGACGGATTATCAAGCGCTCCGAGTGGAGAAACCATTTGAGTCACCACTCAGCCTAGAGAAGATACGGAGCTATTTGGAGAAGTAGAGTCTCAGATGTAATTGATGAAACACCAAGTCTGCCAAGGCGATCAGAGAGGCAACTCAAGACACACGGTTTGTAGTTCACGCATTTGAAACACAAGAAGAAGCGCAGAGCAGAGATAGTGATGTAATGATCCTATCTCCACCTTACCCAGACATCCAAAATCGTATGCGTGAGTGGAGGAAATGGAAGTTGAGCAAGTCAAGGAACAGTTCCAACGACTGAGTTTATAGAAGAAGAAGAGGAATCGCTAAATTTCCTTGGATTAACTATTGTGCTCCCAGCTCTACGGATGAAGACAACGCACGGACATCCCCGCAGATCTACAAGGACAAGGAGAGAGAAAAGCAAGCTGAAGAAGCCGAAGCACGTGAGAAGGCAAGACCGCCCTATCTCGGCACCACGAACACACACATCCTCTCCTTGATGTCTTTCTCTCGGTGATGATGAGGATCGGAGAATGTTCTTTGTACAAAAGAGTTGCAAATGCAGCAAGCATTGCACGAGTCGTAATCCTTCACGAGCAAAGATTGATGGAGGGACCAGGAGAGTCCTCCGAACACAAACCGAAATTGATCCAATGGGAGTGGTCCAAAAATCGCCATCGTTGTTGTTCTTTGCCACCACTTCCCACTCACTCGGAAGAAGGCAATAAGGGACTTGGCGATGAAATTGGGACAATGGGGACCCCAATCGAGCCAACCCCTATTGAAAGTGTTTTACCACCGCCCCAACGGCTGAACATTCAAAAGAAAACAGCCGGGAGTTTGGAGATGAGTGACCCCATTCCAAGTCACTCGGTGGTGCGCCAATTGAGGGGAAACTCCCTCCACCGCGCCTAGGTCGGAGGATGCTGCAGATGACTCCACAAAGAATCAAGGAGGCGAAGAAGAGAAATCACAAACACTAGAAGAACAGCAAGTTGCCATCAACGAAGCTCAGGCGATTGAGACTGTCTCGGTGAGGTGCCAACCGCTCTGAAAGCTAATAATGACGCCGCGATGCGATCGAGGCACGAGGAAGGAAACCCCGGGAGTTAACACTGGGCGATGAAAGTACAATCCATGGGGTTGAGACTCCAATGGATGCCACAATAGAAGACCCTAAGACAGTGACACTGTCGAAAGGGAGGACAAGGCCTCGCCGCATTGCAGAGAGATCGCCGAGGTATCGAAGGCCCACGGGAGGTTGAGACTTCCCGGGTAAAAGAAAGCGATATAGCGAACATCCCTCCCGCTATCATCGACCCATCCGAGAAGGAGATAAGCGCACTTCATGATTCCCGGACAATCCCGATGTCACTTTTCCGGGATCGGAAGGCGAAGAAAGCCGAGTCATCCCCCATGACAAATCCAAAAGACTCAGTGCGGATGTTCCAAGCACGAGCAAGTCTCGATCCCAAGACTACTCGTCAAACTTTTAACTTTGATGATGAGCCACCAATGGAAATCTCATCATCGTCCGATGACGCTTCGATAAGGCCGAGGACGATCTCATGAAATGGAAAAATCAATTTGAGACAACAACGGTTGTTAAGACAAGTGAGGCTCAGCAAGCGGGTCTACTTCACAACACAACCTGGTGAACCAGAGACCACCGCAAGCAAGCCCCTTGCGCAGCAGGTCGATTCCTAAAAAGAACTTCACGCGCACCGCTCATCATCGAACAAATCCCGGTGGGCGGTGATGAATCTTTCATAGAATCCTTTCCTTTTTCTCTGGAGGTACCCGACCTCCATGAAGAGTCGAGAATGAGCGCGCACGCTATCACTGCACCAGCCTCCGTTTTCTCTTGTGCACCATTGTTCCAGTACCGCTTATGACTTTGATGTTGTATGGCCATCACCGCAATGTGAAGAATCATTTGAAGTTCGAGAAGTGTTCAAGGCACTCTTTGCCGAGGTTGAACGGATGGAGAGGCATCGAGCCTCTTTGGACATGCGATCGACAACAGAGATGCCAACCTTGTACCGACTTGAGAGGCATCACGGTTAGGATAAGGGAATGGTGGCAACAAAGAACAAACAATGCGTGTGGAACAAGTCGATTCTTGAGGACATTGTTCAACAAGTCGGGTATGGAGAGTGAAAATGCCGATGCAAAAAAACGGTTGAGAGAACACATTGAGCATATGCATGAAGCTCACACCGCCGAGATCAAGCTGCTGCGTGAGCAAAATACAAATGATCTACAGCGTTTGGAAGAACACATGACAAGAAAATTCAGCCTTCTCATGCATTTTGAGATGAAGCCGATTTTGAGAATCCAACGCTACTCGTCCGAATTCCGTCTGCCGCATACAACGCAGCGAGACTCAAGCATAACTCAACCATCGAAGACTTCGACTTCATGCTTGCCAAAGATGTTCCCTGGGGTTCCTCTATCCTTTGATGATGCCAAAAAGGGGGAAGAGGAATACCTCAAAGCGCTAAAATCAAGCCGAGAAGAAAAGAGCGGTGAGAAGGGAAAATCATTTGAGGTAGTCTTGAAACGAGAAGAAAGGAAAGCTTGTTGAGGGGAAGGGTCGACGGATGTGACTTTGATGATTGCACAAACCCCAACAAGGTCTGTCACGGTGACATTATAAGCGACAAACTCCCCGTGACTCGCCACTCCACCACTCTGTTGTATCTATGGTCGAAAAGAGAAAACAATTGAAGCAGGGATGAAGGAAGTGGAAGGAAGAATGGATGCCGGGTTATGAACATCTTGAAAGAACATGGAGGCATTCCAAAGAGACGAGAGACACCTATGCCATCTCGGATGTCGGGACGAGCCACGATCGAGTTGATGAATTTAAGACGCTCGAACGAGGGATACTTTGCAAATATGTTTATGGCTCAAGCTTGGGACTTGTCTTGGGAAAAGGGTCTCACGTTGTGTGAAGAAGGCGACAGCAAGCAGAGACCAGCGATCGCTCATTTGGTCACTCTGCTGGCCACTCTTTGGAAAGAAGACCCCAAGACAAAGATACGCCGCAGGTAGAGGAAGAAGCAAGAGTGGAGGAAGAAGCTTCGGACCAGGGCCGCGCCCAAAAACATCGAATATGTGGATCCGGAAAGAAAGGAGGGATCTCTTTGGGGCGGGCTTGACCAAGTAGCGAATTTGCGAGTGGCTAAAACTAACGTTGAGTATGCAAAAAGAATAGAAGAAGAAAACAAGAGACAAACTCAGCTATGGGAGGAAAGACAGGAAAGAATAAGAAGAGATGAAGCTCGCCAGGAAGGCATATGAGAAGAAAAAGAAGGCGGTGATTGACGAGAAGAAGAGAAGAAGAGAAGAAGATCTTCGATCAAGATGAGAGAAGGAGACAACGAAGAAGATGAAGTGTTTCTTTACCCTTCGTGTATTTTTTTGTAAATACATACAATGTAAGTCTTTCGTAATAAAACTATAAATTCTTTATTTTTGTTGAAGACAAATATGTGCTCGATACACCTTGTAATGCTTGATTGTGTAAAAGAACAAGAATGATATGATCAATAAACGGATCTATTCTGCGCATACATTCTATGTCAATACACTATCTCAGTATGTATCTTTCTTTGTTTGCATTTTTGAATGGTTTAAGTTTTGGCATCATCAAAAAGGGGAGAAATTGTTAGGAATTTTATTGTTTAGATTTTGATGAATGCCATGTAAAACTTAGAGTAGAAAGTTGGCACCCCAATTCTTGTTGTAAAATGCATTGCAATGAATAGAGCCGCCAAGCCGAGTTAAGTCGCCTACGCCCTAACATACAAGAAGACAATCAAGACTTGAAGGAAGACTCATTGCGAGACAATTTGAGTATGGCAAAGAAGAGTAGACGGGAACTCTATTGGAGAAGCGGTGAGATGATGCAACGAGTGGAGCATCGGTCAAGTCAACTCAATAGAAGCCAAGCCTCAAGTTGAAGTGACAAGAGTCATCCACGATGATTGGAAGTCGACTCTAAGTCACCTGGGGAAAGCAAGGAAATGCGATCAAGTCGAGATAATCGTAAAAAGAACCGTTGCCACGAGTAAATCAAGAGATTTACTTAAACAAGTAATATCTCCATACCACCTTTCTCGGAGTGCTCATCCCGAGAAGCGTGCAAAAGGAATGAACCAATGGGAAGCACTACACCGTGTCAGAACTCTGAAAAGGTGAAAGAACAATTCATACGAGGAAATGGCAATTCCAAGAACTGCAACAAGACAAACCAACGACTGCAAAGTGACTTTCAAAAATAAGCCTATCTCTTCAACGGGCAAATTTTTGAAAGTTCACTATAAAAGGCTGAGGAGTTTGTTTGAGAAAAATGATGACACACATGTGAGATAAACAAGCATATCAGAAAAATTGAAATATTCTCAATCCTCAAGCCTAGATTACGAAGAACATCAATCCAACACTCACCTGTGAAGGAAAGATAACTTCAACCAGTTGAAGAGGAAAATACTAAAAACAAGGGGTCTACATTCCAGGAAGGATTGTAGAAAGGTTCAAGGTTGAACCAAGTCTTAAGCTTTTGGAGGGCTTCGTGATCAAATCCAAAGAGCTTGAGCAAGTGAGTCAGAGTAACAAAGCGCAACCGCCTGTGAAGAAGAAGCCGAGTCGCACGAGAAGCTTGGTGAGTGATCAAGGCGTCTCGGATCGAGTCCCTAAGGATCAAGTCGGTTGTTGTGATCAAGACTTGTATCCGGACTATTACCACTTTGTAAACCGATCATTACTTAGTGGATTCCTCCAGGAGTTGGAGAAGAGAGGAGTAGAAGAATTACCCCATCTTGAACCTCAATAAAAACTTCATTGTGTCATTTACTTTTCAAAGACTTTAATTCTTGCATTATTAATCGCTTATATCTCACGATAAATTTGCTATCCACCGATAATTTATAAGTACTAAATCAAGCTCTAAAATCTTGCTTAATCAAACTTAAGGGTGTTAAGTCTTCCAATGAAAAACAAAACCACGTTGAGTCAAATTATAGCCAACGGTGAGTTACTCCATCAACGGCTCAATCGAGTCATGTTGAGAGATTAACTCTACCGAGTGACTAATTCGACTATCGATCAAGGACACGTTTCTTTGTGTAGAATCAACTTTGTATATTTAAAAGGACTAAATCGAAAATTTGGTAAGGTTTATTCAACCCCCCCCCTTCTAAACCTTACACTTACACCCCTTGGGACCTACAGAATCTTCACTGATGACTTCTCTTTCATGTCAAATTTCTTCATTAAATCTCTGGTATACTTGGTTTGACTTTGAAGGTTCCATCCTTCAATTGCTTGACTTGACGTCCTAAGAGAAAGTCAGCTCTTCCATCATGCTCATTTTAAACTTGTCTTAAATGAGGTTTTAGAACTTGTCACACAGCTCTTTGTTTGTGGATCAAAAGATAATATCATCCACATATATTTGAACAAGCAATATACTCTCTCCATCTTGAATCCTGAAGAGTGTTCTGTCAACTTTTTCTTTGCTGAAACCATTGTCAATTAGAAACTGAGACAATGTGTCATACCATGCTCTTGGTGCTTGTTTCAATCCATACAATGCCTTCTTGAGCTTGTAGATTTTATCTCCAATATTTTTCTCCTCAAAACCTGGAGGTTGTTCAACATAGACTTCTTCCTCTAACGGTCCATTCAGAAATGCACTCTTCACATCCATTTGATATACAATGAAGTTCTTATGTGCAACATAAGCAAGAAACATCCTTATTGCTTCCAATTTTGCAACAGGAGCAAAGGTTTCATCAAAATCTATACCTTCTTCTTGGTAAAACACTTTGGTGGGTTGGCCTTTGAACTAATTCCCATACTTTCTTTCTCTCAAATTGATTCAACTTTTCTTGCATAGCCTGAATCTAATGTGTGTCTTCCAATGCTTGAGACATATCTTTAGGCTCTATTTGGGAAATAAAACAAGTGAACATAGCTTCATGATGGGCTCTGGATCTGATTCTTATGCCATCTCTGACATCTCCAATGATTAACTCAAGTGGATGGTCTCTCAGCCATCTCACATCTGGTTAGAGTAAGTCTGCTGGATTCAGCTATCTTGCAGCTAAGTTGTCTTGAACAACTTCTTCATCATCATTCAGCTGCAGACCTTCCAGCTGTCTTTGAGATTCAGCTATCTCATCATCTTCAGGGTTGAGTGCTCTCACATCTTCTTCAACATAAGGACTCTTCTACATAGTTGGCTGATTCTGCTTCTCCAGTAACTCATCAATGTCTTCTCCATTTACATTTGGCTCATTAAACACCACATGGATAGACTCTTCTGTGACCATAGTCCTTTATAACTCTATATGCTTTACTCTCAGCAGAGTATCCCAAAAAGATACATTCATTAGCTTTAGCATCAAAAGCCTTCAAATTATCCTTGCCAAGTTGTGGATGAAGCACTTACATCCAAATATATTGAAATATACAACATTTGGCTTTCTCCCTGTCCAAATTTCATAGGGAGTCTTGGTTAATTGCCTATTGATCATGCATCTATTCTGAGTATAGCATGTTGTATTTATGGCTTCAGCCCAAAATCTCTTAGGCAATCCAGCTTCAGCTAACATTGTCCTAGCAGCTTCCTTGAGAGTTCTGTTTCTTCTTTCAGCTACTCCATTCTGTTGTGGAGTCCTTGTAGCTGA
The DNA here is from genome assembly GCA_016081115.2 of Rehmannia glutinosa. Classification (NCBI taxonomy): domain Eukaryota; kingdom Viridiplantae; phylum Streptophyta; class Magnoliopsida; order Lamiales; family Orobanchaceae; genus Rehmannia; species Rehmannia glutinosa. The sequence goes on along the minus strand of CM071936.1, from coordinate 74,202,582 downwards.
TAATTCATGAGAAATACCATTCTCAACACAATACTGAGTTATAATCCCATTGACAAACTCAGTTCCCCTGTCAGACCTTATCTTTATAATGGTTTGGCTATTTTCATTTTGAACTCTTCTCATCAACTGAGGCAACTTCTGCAGTGTTTCCTTATTTTTACACATGAAAATTATTCATCTATATCTTGAGTAATCATCCACCACCACTAAGGTGTATTTCTTACCACTGATGTTTGCTGGCTCAACAAGACCAAATAAGTCCATATGCAACATATGCAATATCCTTGTTGAAGAAGGACTTGGCTTATCCTTGAAAGATGATTTGATTTGCTTTCCCATCTGCCATGCATCACAAATACTTTCTTTCTTGTATATTGAGTCAGACAATCCTTCCACAAGATAACTCATTGCAAGCTTGTTGATTGTCTTGAAATTCAGGTGACTCAGCTTCTTGTGCCACAACGAACTGGATTCGGTTGTACTCTTTGCTAGCAGACATGTGTTTGGTGTAGCAGTAGACCAATCCACTACATACATGTTCTTTTGCCTTGTTCCTTGCAACACTCATTTGATTCAACATCCTTTATCTGGCATACTCCCATGTTGAATCCCACATTGTAGCCTTTGTCAGAGAGTTGGCTGATGCTTAACAGGTTGAAGTTGAGACCTTCAACATATGCATGGTGTAACAGTAGACCAATCCACTACATACATGTTATTTTGCCTTGTTCCTTGCAGCACTCATTTGATTCAACATCCTTTATCTGGCATACTCCCATGTTGAATCCCACATTGTAGCCTTTGTCACAGAGTTGGCTGATGCTTAACAGGTTGAAGTTGAGACCTTCAACATATGCATGGTGTAGCAGTAGACCAATCCACTACATACATGTTCTTTTGCCTTGTTCTTTGCAGCACTCATTTGATTCAACATCATTTATCTGGCATACTCCCATGTTGAATCCCACATTGTAGCCTTTGTCACAGAGTTGGCTGATGCTTAACAGGTTGAAGTTGAGACCTTCAACATATGCATGGTGTAGCAGTAGACCAATCCACTACATACATGTTCTTTTCCCTTGTTCCTTGCAGCACTCATTTGATTCAACATCCTTTATCTGGCATACTCCCATGTTGAATCCCACATTGTAGCCTTTGTCACAGAGTTGGCTGATGCTTACAGGTTGAAGTTGAAACCTTCAACATATGCATCATATGTGATCTCCAGTCCATTTTTCTTGATAGACCCTCTGCCTTTGATTTCCCCTGGAGCCTCATTTCCTCCAAATATGATTTTTGCACCTTTGATTTCCTTGAATTTTGACAGATTTCTTTTATTTCCTGTCATATTTCTGGAACAACCACTATCCATGTACCAGGTTCCTTGGCACTCAGCTGTTACTTGAACCTACCATCAAGGAAATCAGTTTTTAGGTACCCATTCTTGCCTAGGTCCTGGGGGTTAGTGCTATAAGATGCTCCAACCAACCTATAGCCAGATGACCTGACTCTAAGAGGTTGCCATCTATCAGTTCCATAATCATAATGCACATTCGCAAATTGCTTGGGGGTTTTAGGATCATACAACTGTCTCTTTTGTTTGTATGCCTGTGTGCGTGTTTGAGCCTTTGCTTTCTTGGGGTAGTTGTGGAATTTGGTGTTGTGCCTGGGTGCATATGTGTGCTGATAATAGCTCTTTTGCCTCGGGAATGACCTTTGTTGAGGTTGAGGTCTTTGCCATTTTGGCTTGTATCCCATAGGTCTTTGCTGATATTTCACTTGGTAATTCCAATCAGCTTGGTTTGGATAGTTTCTACCATTCCCATCATATGTATTTCATTGATGAAATCTCTGGGGCTTTTGGTAGCTCTGTTGGCTTTTACAGAGTATTTTCTGTTGGGAGTCTACTGATGGACTTTTCTAAATTTCTTTTCAGTTGTCCTCTCAGCATACTCTACTGGCTTCTTTCATTTACCTTTGTATCCAAGGCCAGTATGATTGTGATTATGTTTTGGTGTGGATGTTGGTGCAACATATGGAGTTTGGGCTTTTGGAGTCCCTCATTGCTTGAGAATCCTTTCTCCAAATCACTCTAGGAGTTTGATTATGCATAAAGGAATTGAATCCTATGGTTGTCTTATCTCCACACTCTTTTTGACTCATTATAAGTTCATCCAATCATTTGGATGCTTTTGTAAATGAGGCAATCATATTTTTAAGATCTTTTTCTCTCTTTTCAGTTGCGGCTAACTCTGCTAACATCTTGGCATTTTCAGCCTTCAGTTTAGTGATCTCATCAGCTATATGACTCAGAGTACTCAGCTCTTTAGTCAGCTGTGAGTTTTGGCTTTTAAGCTGGTTGTTTTCCTCATTTATAAGTGTGTTTGGTATTAATGTGCTCAAAATCTTTCATCATTTTGCCTAATGAATCATAAAGATCCGTGGGTGATGAAGTGTGTGTATCGCAATCACTATCACTTGAATCTAAATGAGATGAGTTAGATTGTACCTCATCTTCTTGATCTTGTTCTTTGGCCATGAGGCAGATAAAAGCCTCTTCCTCTGTATCACTTGAGTTGTCAGCTTCAGTGATGTCCGAGTCTGCTGGCTCTTTACACTTAGCTGGTTCAGCAGTCTCAACAGCTAACATGACTTTCTTCTTTTCATGTCTTCTTTCCCTGAAGACTCCTCTTTCTTCCTCATTTCTGTATTTGTTGACTGGTGGATAGGAACAGTCAATAGCAAAGTGTCCTGGTTGTCTGCAATTACAACGCAGGTTTTAATGTTCTCCCTTGCTTTGGAAAGTGTTGAATGTCTCCTGGAGGTCTCACCCCTGTTTCTTTTGTAGTTCTTGTTGAAGAACTTGTTGAATCTTTTTACCATGAGAGCAATTTCCTCCTGGTCAATGGTCTCCTTCGCCTCAACTTTCTTCCCTTCACTAGCCAACAATGTAGTTGTCTTGGGTACAACTGTCTCCTCCTGCTCTTTTATTCTCAGCTCAAACTCATAAACTTTGAGACTTGAGAATAGCTCATGATTTGATGTTTATGAGAGATCCATGGAGTGTCTCAGGGCTATAACCTTCATTTCCATTCAGCTGGGAGGGCTCTTAAAATCTTCATGCACATCTGTTTATAAGTGTACGCTTTCCCAAGAGCTGAAAGCTCATTTGTGATCTCTGTGAATCTGGCATCCAGCTGACCAGACTTTCACCTGCAAGCATTTTAAAATTTTCAAATTTTTGAACAACAATTGTTAGTTTGTTCTCCTTTATCTGTTTAGATCCTTCACAAATCAGGGTTAGCTTATCCCAGATTTCTTTGGCTGATTTGTAAGACTTGGCTTTATTGAACATAGCCTTGTCCAATGTCTTGTAGAGAATATCTTTGGCCACATTGTCCAGATTGTATCTCTTTCTATCTTCATTTGTCCATTCACAGCGAGGTTTCTCAACCATGGCTGGTCTAGGCTCTGCTGCAAGCATCATCTCCTTCATCTTGAGGTGCTCTTCTTACAGCAGTGTTAACTATGAATATTTGCAGTGGCCCATCCTCTATCACAAGCCACAATTCATCGTATAGGGATGATAGGTGAGCCTGCATGCGAATCTTCCAGTAATCAAACTCTTCCAAAGTAAACATAGGAATACGAGTTAGGTTGGCTTCTATGATAATAACTTTACTTTGAGATGAAAAACTTTGAAAACACAAGTGTTAAACCTTTTGAAAAAGATTGAGATCTAGTTCAGTAACCAGTGCGGAAGGCTCAAAGAACCAACCGCTCTGATACCACTTGTAGCTTCCAAGGGGTGTAGTGTAAGGTTTAGAGGGGGGTTGAATAAACCTTACCAAATTTTCACTTTTAGTCCTTTAAAAATATTTCAACAGAGTTGACTCAAATCAGCTAAGTCTTTGAGGGACAGCTAGGTTTGCTTTCTTCAGCAAAGTTACCCACTCAACAGACTCGACTGAGTTGTTGATAGTATAACTTAGCTGCGTCAGCTAACACATAACTTTGTAGGTGATTTGGTTTTGTTCAGCGGAAGACTTAACACCCTTTTTTAATTTAAAGCAGGTTTTTAACACTTGTTTTTAACATTTGTTATTATCAGTAGGATTTCAATTAAACTTATCAGCAGATATGAATATATGCAAGAAAGTAAAGTGCTAAAAGTAAATGACACAAGCAAATATTATAGTGGTTCGAGGATAGGGTAATTCCTCTAATTCACTCTTCTCCAACTCCTGGAGGAATCCACTAAGTGACATATCAGGTTACAAAGCAGTTCTTCGGTCTAGAGACAGCCTTGATCACACAGTTGTCTTCTCCTGAGACTCAGCTTCTTCACAAGACAACTGTTTTACTACTTCAGCTCCCTTCAAACCCTTGGAATGGATCACACAGCCTTCCAACGAGCTTGAAACTTCTGTTTCGATCTTGAACTTTACTACAGCTCCTTCAAACATGGAGAGTAGACCTCTTTTTTGTTCTTTATAACTTTTTCTCTTCAACTAGTTGAAGTATTCTTCCCTTCACAGCGTGTGTTTGATCGAGTTCCTTCGAGTTTTAGGCTTGAGGAATTTCTTGATAAGCTTGAGAGAATATTTGCAGATGTTGCTTGCTTTCAGTTGCTTAGAATATTTGATCTCTCGTCTGTCATGCGTATTTCTCTCTCTTGCTTCCTCAGCCTTTTATAGTGTTCATTTGAAAATTTTCCCATTGAAGAGATAGGCTATTTTGAAATGACACTTTCTTGTACGTTGGCTTGTCATTTCTTGACCTGCAGCATTGTGATGTTGACCCTTCCTCGTAATAAATGGCTCTGCAGCCTTTCAGGGTCTGACACAAGCTTCAGTGTTTCCCATTGGTTTATTCCTTTTGCACATTTTTGGTCCAAATACTATAAGACAAGGCAACTTGGACTTATTACAATATCGAGTAATGTCCTTGACTTCCTTCTAACGGATCAATGTCAGTCGATTTGACTTGACTGCTGTCTTCACCCCTTTGACTTGAGTCTGCTTTATCTTTTAAGGAAAGACTCAACTGTCAATTCAACTGTTAGACTTGGCTCTTTACTGACTTGTCTGATACTTCCACATTCTTTACGCAGTTGTTCCTCAGCTGGCTCTCCTTCAGTCGAGTCTTTGCCTTCCATCTTGACCATACTCACTAACACACAACTGGGTCTTCACTTGAATCCTCAGTTGACTTCTTGCATTCTTTGACATAACTGACTTCACTCAGCCCATGCAGTCCTATCTATTACAAAGTAGGAATACTAGGAAAATGGGGTGCCAACTTGCTATTCTAAGTTTTACGTGGTATCATCAAAATCTTAACAATAAATTTCCTAACAACAATTAATAAAGAGATAGGGGGAAGACGGTCTCCTTGTCGGATACCTCTTTCCGGGATGAGATGACCAAATTCAATACCATTGAGAAGTAATGAGAAACTGGTAGTGGATACACATGACATAATAAGCTCGATGAAAGGGGGTACGAAACCTAGGGCTGTCATGGTGTGGCGAATGAAACGCCATTCAATTCTGTCAAATGCTTTACGCATGTTTAATTTAATAGACATAAGACCAGTATTCGTGGGGGTTTTGGTTTGCATGAAATTGTGTATTTCATGGGCGAGTAGGACGTTGTCGATGGTGAGGCAACCGGGGACAAAGGCTGACTGGGATTCTGAGATAATATCAGGGAGGAGATTTTTTAGACGATTAGCTAGGACCTTGGAGGCTATTTTATAGATGACATTACACAGGCTAATGGGGCAAAATTGACTGATAAGCTCGGGGGATTTATTCTTGGGAATAAGCACTATATGGGTGAAGTTCATATTATATGTCGTGGTGTGATTATTAAGAAAATTTAAATTAAATTTCACAACATATGTGCCAATTAATTTCCAAAATTTCTGAAAAAATACGGGGCTTATACCATCGGATCCGGGGGATTTGAAGGGGTGCATGTGTTTAAGAGCTTTGACGACTTCTCCTTTTAGTGAAACGCTCCAATAATATCCAATTGTTCGCATCAGTGACCCGTGGTGAGAGTCTGCTTAATGCCCTGGTAATATCATCCTCAGACGGGGAGGATGAAGCGAAAAGAGTGCCGAAGTGATTGAGAATGATCTGTTCAATTTTTTCCGGAGAATACTGGATTTGGTCGCTGGGATCTTTAAGGTAAGGAATATGGTTTGTTTGTTTTCTTTTGTTGGCTTTATTATGAAAAAGTCGGGTGTTTCTATCTCCTTATTTGTACCAATGGGTCTTGGCACATTTTTTCCATTTAAGATCAAGGAGATCGAGAAGCAATTCGAGGCAATGTTGCACGTCTGCGATTTCAATTTTTTTGCCTTAGTTTTATGTCCAACTCCGAGACGCAAAAGCTACTACTTGAGCTCACCAATTTTAACTCCAAGTTATCTTTGTATTGCTTTCCCCAATTAAGTAGGATAATGGTGAAATGGTTGGCTTTATCAGGAAGAGGGATGTCGTCCAGGTTCCATGAATTTTTTGTAACCTCCTCGCACTCAGAGGTTCTAATCCACAAGGCTTCAAAGCGAAAGGGTTGTTTTTTCTTGGAATGTTGAGCCCGAGGGTCTTGACTTCTGATGAGGATATGAATGAGGGCATGATCCGAGAAGTGGGTTGGGAGATGATTAACCTGACTCCATGGGAACATATCCCTCCATTGCTTATTACAAATGGCCTGTCAAGACGAGCGCGTTGGGTCATTGGGCTGGCAGCAAGTCGATCCCACTCGAACTTAGGCCCGTCAAATCCCATATCTGTCATTTTTAAATGCAAGAGTGTCTCACGAAATAGATTCATATGCCAATATGCTCGTTGATTAGCGCTTTGAAATTCGTCTCAAGTAAGCACTTCATTGAAATCACCCCCATAATCCAAGGTGTTTCCGGTGAAGAGTAAAGATCACGAATTTTCCTCTTGATCGAGACAAATTTTCTAGCGAGTATTTTGGCTTGGGAGTCGAGTTCCATATGTACAGGGGACAAGAAAAAGTCTAGTAGGGGTAAGGGGGTTTGAGCTTGTACGGGTTGGGCGGTGTGGATGGGAGATGGGTTGAGATTGAGATGGTGATATAGATGGGTTAGGCTTATGAGTTACAGTAGTGATGGTGGAATTATGGAGAGTATGAGGTGGGGCTGTGTGATTTGGAGTTGTGGAAATGGGGGTGACGTAGGGGGGTGCTGATGTGTGCATGGGAGTTGAGGTCGTGAGGGGGGTCTGGACAAGGACGATCATTGGAAGGGTGAAAAGGTTGTTCATGCTTGGAGATGAGGAGTATATGACAATTTGCATGTTATTTTTGGGTTGTCGAGATTAGATAGGGACGGGAACAAGAGAGAGTGTGGGGGAGTGGATGTAACGAGAATTGGATCATTAATTTGTATATTAGAGGAATGAGTGGAGCTTGGAGAATGAGGTGGCACAATTGTGTGATTCAAAGGAGAATGTGATTGATTTATGAAGGGGATTTGTTGTTTGTGGGTTGGATAGTGATGATTAGGCTTTTCTGGGTGGGAGTTGTTATTTTTTTTGGAAACAAGGGCCACTGAATGAGTTGCCGGGATTAGCAACGCGCAACCACATACTACAGGAATTGGTAGAGGGTTGATCAGTGGGGCAAAGGAGGCGATTATCACATTCGTTATCATTATGACCAATGATACTGCAAAAATAATAGAAATTCTGGAGGCGCTCGTAGTTGATAGGAAGGATATAATCGGTTCCCTGAAAAGAGGTTTTAACAACCCAGTGTAAGGGTTTAGAGAGATCCAGATCGATTCTGATACGGAGAAATGACCAATGTTTGAACCATCTGAGCCTACGTCGATAAAGATGAATTTTTCGATAGAGTTTCCGGCAACTTCGGAAAAAGATCTATTCATTAGACGTAAGGGAGTATCATGAATTGGAATCCAGATAGGGCATGTGGAGACTATGAATTTGGATCCGATGAGAACTGCACTTCCTTCGGTGAGGGCTAACAACGATTTATCAAAAAGCCACGGAGACCCATTCCAAACCTTTTCAAATCAACCATATTTCTGAATTGGAAAAGAACGGTGTTGTCGCCCAAAGGTTTGCATGAAAGGCCATGACGGGGATTCCATAATCTTTTGAACATCGACGAGATAGATTCGAAATAATCACATGGGGTGACAAAACACGGCCCGCAAGGCTAAAAGATCATGGATGAAAGATCATATTGGATGATATTACTAGGTTTAGGCAACTACCATCATGTGAATCTGTACGGGAATCAGCCAATGGAGATAATCACGGATGGAGAAACCATCAAAGACAAACATAAGCAACAAAAAACGGGGAGGGGGAGGTGAGGAAGACTCGAAAGGGGAGAGAGAGATTAGGGTTTAGGGGATGGGATTGATCACAACAGCACCGTGAGGGACGAGATGGAGAAGAAAAGAACCACTAAAGAGTCTAAAGAGAAAACCTAGACTAGGACTCGAAATTGATTATTTGATTAACCATTATTATTAATTGTGGTTGGGTCAATACATTATTAAGGGCCCAAGCATGAGGCCCAGTCCATTATACCATTGAGTCTCACCATCTTAGGTATAATATAGTCAAGTCATATTCATTTCATATTTGTTGGGAAATTATTTTGTAGATTTTGATGAATTCCATGTAAAACTTAGATTAGAATGTTGGCACCCCATTTTCCTTGTAAGTCTCATTGTAATAGATAGAAATTTGAATGAGTGGGTCAAGTCAAGTCACTATGATTTGGAAATACAAGAAGTCAACTGAAGAAGTGAAGTGAAGACTCCGCTGAGGAACAGCTGAGTATGGCCAAGACAGAGGACCAAGGACTCGACTGAAGCCGTAACAGCTGAGGGACATCTGTGTGAAGAGTCAGTTAAGTCAACTCAAAGAAGGCATGTCACAAGTTGAAGTGACAGATGAGTCTTTCAATGATTGGAGAAGACTCAAAGTCATCTGGGGAAAAAGGCAGCTGCAAAGAGGAGTTAACTAAAAAGAATCTGTTGCACAGAAGTTAAGAACATTACTTAAACAAGTAATACACCCATGCTGCCAGGTCTTAAAGTGCTCAGTCCCAGAAGCGTGCAAAAGGAATAAACCAATGGGAAGCACTGTACCTCGTGTCAGAACCTAAAAAGCTGGACATTCATTTAATACGAGGAAAGGTCTACATCTCAAGATTGAAGACCAAGAAAAGACAATCCAATGAACACTAGTGACTTTTGAAAATCAGCCTATCTCTTCAACAGGCAGATTTTTGAAAGTTCACTATAAAAGGCTGAGGAATTTCATTGAGAAAAGGTTACCCGAACCATGAACGAGCAAGCATTATTCAATATGTAACCTGCAAAATATTCTCAAGATATTCAAGCAAAATCCTCTAGCCTAAATCTCGAAGAAAATCGATCCAACACAAAGCTGTGAAGGAAAGACAACTTCAAACTGTTGAAGAGAAAACTTTTGAAGAATCAAAAGGGGTCTACATTCCAAGGAGGATTGTAGGAAGGTTCAAGGTCGAACCAGTCTCAAGTTATTGGAGGGCTTCGTGATCAAATCCAAGAAACTTGTGAAAGTGAGCTGAAGTAGCAAGGCAACTGCCCTGTGAAGAAGCTGAGTCGGACTGAGTCCAAGGAGCAAGTCAGTTGTGTGATCAAGACTTGTCTCTAGATTGATAACCACTTTGTTAATTGATTATTACTTAGTGGATTCCTCCAGGAGTTGGAGAAGAGAGGATTAGAATAATTACCCCATCTTCGAACCTCTATAAAATTTACTTGTGTCATTTACATTTTAGCATATTTACATTTCTGCATACTTATTTTATATCTGCTGATAATTTGCTATCCAACTGATAAATAACTAAGTGCTAAAACCAAGTGTTAAAACAAAGTTAAATCAAATTCAAGGGTGTTAAGTCTTCCGCTGAAAAACTCATCACAACCAAGTTAAGGTTTAGACTAAACAACTGAGTTATTCTATCAACATCTCTATCGAATCTGTTGAGTGGCTAACTCTGCTGAGTAACTAACTTAGCAGTCCCTCAAGGACATAGCTGTGTAATTAACTCTGTAATATTTTAAAAGGACTAAAATCGAAAAGTTGGTAAGGTTAATTCAACCCTCCCCCTTCTAAACCTTACTCACACCCCTTGGGACCTACAAGTGGTATCAGAGCGGTTGGTTCATTGAGCCTTCCGCACTGGTTACTGAACTAGATCTCCAATCTTTCAAAGAAACTATTAACACTTGCTCTTACAAAAGTTATTTTTATTCAGCAAAGTTATTATCATGGAAGCAAATTTGACACGCATTCCTATGTTCACTATTGAGGAATTTTATGACTGGAAAATTCCTATGCAGGCTCATCTATCTGCTTTATATGATGAAATGTGGATAGTGATAGAGGATGGGCCACTGCAAATATTGAAAGTGAACACAACCGTAAGGAGAGCAGCTGCAGCTGAAAGAGAAGAAGCCGCTGTTGAGGCAAGACCAGCCATGGTTGAGAAACCAAGGACTGAATGGACAAACGAGGACATAAAAAGATACAACTTGGACAATGTGGCCAAGGACATACTTTACAAAACCATGGACAAAGTAATGTTCAACAAAGTCAAATCTTGCTAAACTGCAAAACAAATCTGGGATAAATTAACTTTAATTTGTGAAGGATCTGAGCAAATTAAAGGAAATAAATTGTCTGTTGCTGTACAAAAATTTGAAAATTTTAAAATGCTTGCAGGTGAAACCTTGGATCAACTGGATGCTAAATTTACTGAAATCACAAATGAGCTATCAGCACTTGGGAAGAAATATACACAAAATGAAATGTGCATGAAGATTCTGAGAAGCCTCCCAGCTGAATGGGAAATGAAAGTCATGGCTCTAAGATATTCGATGGACCTATCAAAAACATCCAATCATGAGCTATTCTCAGACCTCAAAGCTTATGAGTTTGAGCTGAGAAGAAAAGATCAAGAGGAGACAGTTGTACCCAAAACAGCTGCACTTATAGTCAAGGATTGAAAGAGAGCTGAAGTCAAAGAAGCTATAGACCAGGAGGAAATATCCTTGATGGTTAAAAGATTCAACAAGTTCTTTAATTAAGAACTACAAGAAAAACAAGGGTGAAACCTCCATGAGACATTCAGCTCCCTCCAAGTTAAGGGAAGATAGGCCACCCAAGAGAACTGAGCATCAAAAAATTGAATATCAGAGAGCTGATAATCCAAGGACTGAAAGAAATGACCAAAGAGCTGAAAACCTGTGTTGGAACTGCAGACAACCAGGACACTTTGCTATTGACTATCCATATCCAGTAGTCAATAAATACAGGAATGAACAAGAAAGAAGAGTCTTCAGAGAAAGAAGACAGGAAAAGAAAAAGGCTATGTTAGCTGAGACAGCTGAGACAGCCAAGTCAAAGGAAGCAGTTGATTCAGAGAGTAGTGAAGCTGACTACTCAAGTGATTCTGAAGAAGAAGCTTTGATTTGTCTTATGGCTAAAGAACAAGACCAACTAGACCAGGAAGATGAGGTACACTATAATTCATCTCATTCAGACTCTAATGATAGTGATTGCGATACACACACTTCATCACCCACTGATCTTTATGATTCATTAGGCAAAATGATGAAAGACTTTGAGCACATTAAATCCTCACACACACTATTAAATGAGGAAAACAGCCAGCTCAAAAGCCAAAACTCACAGCTGACTAAGGAGTTGAGTACTCTGAGTCACATAGCTGATGAGAACAAAGAGTTGGAGGCTGAGAATGCTAAACTAGTAGCAGAGATAGCTGCTATAGAAAAGAGGGAAAATGATCTCAAAAATGTGAATGCCTCATTTACAAAGGCATCTAAATCATTGGATGACCTCATTATGAGCCAAAAAGAGTGTGGAGATAAGGCAGGCATATGATTCAATTCCTTTGTGCGCAGTCAAGCTCCTAGAGTGATTTTGGAAAAAGGATCTTCAAGTAATGAAGCATCTCAAAAATCCAAAACACCAAATGTTGCACCCACATTCATTCCAAAGCACAACCACAAACAAATTGGCCTTGGATATAAAGGGAAAAGAAAATAGCCAGTTGAGTATGCTGAGAGGACAGCTGAGAAGAAATCCAGCAGAGTTCCTCAACAAACTCCAAATAGGAAGTACTCTGTGAAGAATAAACAGAGCTACCAAAAACCCCAGAAGTTTTATCAAAGAAACACATATGATGGGAATGGTAGAAATTATCCAAGTCAAGCTGATTGGAACAATGTGAAATATCAGCAAAGACCTATGGAAGCCTAAATGGCAAAGACCTAGATCTCAGCAAGAGTCATTCCAAAGGCAATAGATCTATCATCAGCACACATATGCACCCAGGCACTACACTCAAAAATATCACAACTACACAAAGAAGGCAATTGCTAAAACACACACACAGACATACAGACAAAAGAGACAGTTGTATGTACCTAAAGCCCCCAAGCAATTTCCCAAAGTAAATTTTGATTACAGGACAGATAGATGGCAACCTCTTAGAGTTAAATCATTTGGCTATAGGTTGGTTGGATCATCTTACAGCACTAACCCCTAAGGACTCAGGCAAGTATGGGTACCTAAAAACCAATTTCCTTGATTGCAGGTTCAAGGAACAGCTGAGTGCCAAGGAACCTGGTACATGGATAGTGGCTATTCCAGACATATGACAGGAAACAAGAAAAATCTATCAAGATTCAAGGAGATTAGAGGCGCAAAAGTTACATTTGGAGGAAATGAAGCTCCAGGGGAAATAAAAGGCACTGGATCCATCAAGAAGAATGGATTAGAGATCACAGATGTTGCTTATGTTGAGGGACTCAACTTCAATTTGCTCAGCATAAGTCAACTTTGTGATAAAGGCTACAATGTTAGATTCAATATGGGAGTATGCCAGATTAAAGATGCTAAATCAAATGAAATAGTGCTGCAAGGATCAAGACATAAGAATATGTATGTGGTAGATTGGTCTACTGCAACACCAAGCACTTGTCTGTTAGCAAAGAGCACAGCCGAATCAAGTTAGGTACGTGGCACAAGCCGAGTCAGTCATCCGAACTTCAAGACAATCAACAAGCTTGCAAGGAGTCATCTTGTGGAAGGATTACTGTGCTCGGTGTACAAGAAGGAAAGTGTATGATGATGCATGCGGATGGGAAAGCGATCAAGTCTTCATTTCAAGGAGAAGCCTAGTCCTTCTTCAACAAGGATATTACATCTGTTGCATATGGACTTATTTGGTCCAGTTGAACCAGCCAGCATAAGTGGAAAGAAATAGACCTTAGTGATGGTAGATGACTATTCAAGATATACATGGACAATTTTTATGTGCAAAAAGAATGAAACCTTGCAGAAGTTACCGCAGTTGATGAAAATAGTTCAAAATGAAAAGAGCCAAACCATTATAAAGATAAGGTCTGATCGAGGAACTGAGTTTGTCAATGGGATAATAACTCAGTACTTTGTTGAAAACGGTATTGCTCATGAGTTATCTACAGCAAGAACTCACAGCAAAATGTAGTAGCTGAAAGAAGGAACATAACTCTCAAGGAAGTTGCAAGGACCATGTTAGCTGAAGCTGGACTGCCTAAAAGATTTTGGGCTGAAGCCATCAACACTGCATACTATAGTCAAAAATGATGCATGATTAATAGACAGCTGACAAAGACTCCCTATGAAATCTGGACAGGGAGAAAGCCAAATGTTGCGTACTTCAGAATATTTGGATGTAAATGCTTCATCCACAACAATGGCAAGGACAACTTGAAGGCTTTCGATGCCAAAGCTGATAAAGGTATCTTTTTGGGATACTCAGCTGAGAGCAAAGCCTATAGAGTGTTGAACAAGAGGACAATGGTCACAGAAGAGTCTATTCATGTGGTTTTTGATGAACCTAATGTGAGTGGAGAAGACATTGAAGAGTTAGCTGATAAGCTGAATCAGCCAACTATGCAGAAGAGTCCTTATATTGAAGCTGAAACTAGAGAAATCAATCCAGATGAAGAGGAAATGGATGAATCTCAAAGACAGCTGGAAAATCTGCAGCTGAATGATGATGAAAGAGCTACTCAAGACAACATAGCTGCGAGACAGCTGAACCCAGCTGATTTGCTTCAACCTGATGTGAGATGGCCGAGAGACCATCCACCAGAGCTAGTCATTAGAGATGTGAGAGATGGTGTATGAACCAGATCCAGAGCTCAGCAAGAAGCAATGTTCACTTATTTTATTTCCCAAATAGAACCAAATGATGTGTCCCAAGCATTGGATGACACACATTGGATTCAAGCCATGCAAGAAGATCTGAATCAATTTGAAAGAAACAAAGTATGGGAATTGGTACAAAGGCCAACACATCAAAATGTTATTGGAACAAAATGGGTTTTCAGAAACAAGATGAATGAGGAAGGATCTGTGGTGAGAAACAAAGCAAGATTGGTAGCCAAAGGGTATTGCCAAGAAGAGGGAATAGATTTTGATAAAACATTTGCTCCCGTTGCAAGATTAGAAGCAATAAGGATGTTTCTCGCCTATGTTGCACACAAGAACTTCATTGTATATCAAATGGATGTGAAAAGTGCATTTTTAAATGGACTGTTAGAAGAAGAAGTCTATGTTGACCAACCTCCAGGATTTGAGCAGAAGACTCTTGGAGATAAGGTGTACAAGCTCAAGAAAGCTCTATATGGACTGAAGCAAGCACCAAGAGCATGGCATGATACATTGTCTCAATTTCTAACTGATAATGGATTTACCAAAGGCAAAGTGGATAGAACACTCTTTAGAATTCAAGATGAAGAGAGTATACTGTTTGTTCAGATATATGTGGATGATATCATTTTTGGATCCACAAATAAAGAGCTGTGTGATAAGTTCTCAAATCTCATGCAAGGCAAATTTGAAATGAGCATGATGGGAGAGCTGACTTTCTTCCTAGGACTTCAAGTTAAGCAGCTGAAGGATGGAACCTTCATAAGTCAAACAAAATACACCAGAGATTTAATGAAGAAATTTGATATGGAAGAAAAGTCTTCTGTGAAAATACCAATGAATACATCAGTCAAGATGGACATGGATGCAGATGGCAAACCTGTAGATCAAACAAGATACAGAGCACTTATTGGATCATTGCTCTACTTAACAACAAGCAGGCCAGACATCACCTTTGCAGTAGGTGTATGTGCAAGATTCCAATCTGCACCTAAAGAGAGCCATATGACTGCAGCAAAGAGAATCCTAAGGTATTTGAAGGGATGCCAAGAAGTTGGCTTATGGTATCCAAAGGACGGTGGATTGAAGCTTATTGGTTATTCGGACTCTGACTATGTTGGATGTAGAGTTGAGAGAAAGAGTACTTCTGGTACATGTCAAATGCTTGGAAACAGGTTAATTTCATGGTTTAGCAAGAAGCAAAACTCAATAGCCACATCCGGTGAGTACAGTACACAATGGTAGGGTTTGTTGTGCCCAAGTCTTATGGATGAGACAGCAGCTGAGAGATTATGAAGTTGAAGAAAATGAAATTCCAATTATGTGTGACAACACAAGTGCTATTGCAATTACTCAGAATCCTGTATTGCATTCAAGAACAAAGCACATTGATGTCAGATATCATTTTATAAGAGATCATGTTGAAAAGAAAGACATCACCTTGGAATATATCTCAACTGATAAGCAGTTAGCTGACATATTCACAAAGCCTCTATGTGAATCAAGGTTTGAAGAGCTTAAGCATGAGCTAGGGTTAATTGAGCTGAGTTGACACTCAGAAGACTCAACCAGAAGAGATGGAAGATAGAAAGTGAGAACTAAACAAGTTTTTCACATCAGCCAAGTGAAACAACTATATCGGAAAGTCAGTTGTATCGAGTTAGCTGACAGTTGAGTCGCTTAATGAGAAGAGAGAAGAAGAGTTAAGTCATTTGTGAAATAAGCTGAGTTATTTATGAGCTAAGTGACAAAAATGCAGTCATTTTTAATGAGCGGGAATGTTTTTAAGGATGACGTCAGCGTAATAATGACGGGTATAGTCAAAAGCTGCACAGTAAGCATATGATTGGATATAAATGTTGCCGCATTAAATGCGAGGAATTAAATGTGGTTCGGCGTGTTAAATCTGAGCCGTTGATCTCGATCAAAATTCAAAAACCGAAAACACATCCTTTCATAACCCTTATATACCCATTCTTCAGTTTTTCTCTCTCACACTCAAAATTGTTCATCTTCAAAGCAATAGAAAAGCAAGTTCATTTCTCTCGCAAACCCTACCAGTACTCAAGCAAGTGTACCAAGTTTTAATCGGTAAAACTCTCTGCAAATGGCACCAAAGCTCGATTTTGTTAAGTTACCAAAGCAAATCCACTCTGGATCGACTGTGGATTTTGAAGGAATGATAAAGCAGGGTTCAGATGAAACCCTAGTGAAGAGGATAGCTGATATGCTAGAAAAGTCCGGTCTCAGGCCTTTTCTTACAATGGAGTACTCGCTGACCTATGCTGAAGAGGTGGCACAGTTCTATGCAAATGCGGAGGTGCAGGACAAAGGTATAAAGTCTTCCGTCCACCGCAAGGACATTTTGATTACTGCTAAGGACATTGCGGAGCACTGCTTATTGCCGTCTGAGGGCATGATGAAGATAGTTGAAGATGATGTTAACTTGGCTGCTGCATGGAAAGAAGTGCCAAACCGGAGTGTGCTGCGAAAGTAATCTACACAGTTGAGAAGAAGCTGCTGAAGGACGACTATCACAAGCTGATGGATGTCGTTGCAAAGTGTGTAGATATGAAGTTTGGCAGTTTCAATCAACTATCAAAGACAAAGTTGATTGTCATGGCTGCGATCATGGCAAGAAAGAAAGTCAACTGGGCTGAGTTCATGTACAACAGACTCTGCCAGAACGTTGGGAACAAAACATACAAGAAGGATGGATCCTTTGGAGGATCACTTGGCTATGGCCTGGTAATTGGCCATTTAATGGAAGTGAAGGGCATTCCCCTTCAGCATGGAAAGCCCTTCCATGTAAACAAGAAGATGTTCAGGGCTAATCTTTCAGGAGCCCAGAAGAGAGCCCATGCGAAGAGGGTGGATACAAGTGAGGAGAATCAACTGAACCCGAGGACACAGTTGTTTCCTCCATTCCCAAGAAGAGAGCTGCCCCTGCTGCTGCTAAGAAGAAAGCTGCCCCTGAAGCAAAGAAAAAGGACACCCCTGCCCCTGCAGCCGAGTCACCTGCCCGAGCAGCCGTGTCTCCTGCCCCTGCAGCCAAAGCAGAAAAGATGGCTGAGATGGAAGCCCAAATACCCTCTCCAGTCATAAGGAAAAAGAGGACTGCCAAGCCCAGAAAGGCAGCTGCCTCTAAGGAAACTCAGAAGGCGTTTACTTTTGAGGAGCCGAAGGAAACTTTACCAAATATTCCTCTGGTTAAAACCAATAGAAGGAAGAGAATCTCTAAGCTTTCAGAGCTTGAGAAGACGGTTGAATCTGCCATTCAGGTGGAGAAAGCTTCTGAGACTGTTGGCACTGAGGAAGTGCAGTCTCCTGATATAATCAATGAAACCGCCAAGTCTGTTGAAGGTGATCAGTAGAGGCTTACCGAAGACCCAGTTGTAGTGAGAACAGCTGAAGCCAAAGAAACAGCGGAGACAACTAAATCTCTTGCTGAAGAGGTTGTCTCTCCGCCTGCTACGGACGCTGCTGAAGGCGAAGAACATCAGAGCATGCTATGAATTCCAAAGCTTGCTTGTTAAATACAAAAATTTGAAAAAGGAATTCAATGCTTAAAAAATGAAAAGGATAGTTTATCTACTTCCTATGAATCACTATCATGTGCTCACACCACCACACTTAATAAGGTTAGAAACCTTGAAAAAGAAAATAGTACTCTTGTTGAGGATATTAATTGTATGAAAAAAGATTTTATTAATTACCAAAATTAATAAAACTTCAACTTACAACACCTTGAAGAGCACCACACTCTTCTACAACACCACCTTTGGAGATTACCACAATCTCCCTTTGAAGATTACCACAATCTTCCTTCAACGGCACCTTTGAAGATCACCACAATCTTCAATCTTGAATAATACCAAATTCTTCAGCACCTCAAGAGTACCACACTCTTGAAACACCTATCACCTAGATCACCCAAGTGTATTCTTACCACAAGAATACTCACAAGGATGTCTTGTGTTGAATGATGACCAAAAATCAAGATTACAACTCAATAATGGAATTACAATTTGAGTGCAAGTGTAATCAAGAAATAAAAGCCTAGACCTCAAGATAGGAAAGTGATAAGCTAGGAAAAAATACAACAAGAATAATAACTATGAAGAACAAGTGTTTGCTTGGTATGTATCTTGTTGTGTTGTATTTCAATTGTTGTTTTGGTTGCTCCAAAACTTCCTCTATTTATAGGAGATGTCTTGTACATGATAGGCTCCTCTTGGGGACTTGAATTCTGTAAAAAAATTGCAAGACAATTGAAGGAAAGAGCTGTTAGAAATCACCTCCATGATTTAAGGAAATGTTGTCTGTTGTCAAACAGTCAGAAATTTGCTGTCAAAACATAAGGCGACCGGTCGCGCTCAATAGACGTTTGAAGAAAACATAGCAAAATACAATAGGGCGACCGGTCAGGGGGGACTTCGACCGGTCGACCTCGACCCTGACCGGTCCCCCTCATTGATAATTTAAGGATGCAATGTTCTGTTTCAATATTGATGCCCAGGTACCGGTCGACAGGGGTGTCGACCGGTCGACGTCACCAATCGACACCCTGGTCGACCGGTCGACCTGGTCACTTTCTCCTCCGTCTCATTTTCTATTTCAAAAAATCATCTTCAGGTACGGGTTGCCCTCTACGGCGACCGGTTGACCTCGAGACAGAAATGTTGTCCAATTTTTATCGAAAATAAAACTCAAGAAATACTCCGAAAATTTAGTAAAAACATTTTAAACCAATCGGGAGTATTTAGACAACATTTAGGAACCTTGTTTTGAAGTAAAAACTTATAAACATAAAATCATTAAAAATGTTGTCCAATTTTATCTAAAATAAAACTTGAAGAAATACTCCAGAAAATATTAAAACCATTTTAAATCATTTAGGAGTATTTGGACAACAATTAAAAACATTGTTTTGGTGTAAAAATAAAATCATCAAAATTAAGATAAAAACATGTATCAAACAGACATGGATCCCGTTGCTGCACAAGAGAAGTCAGACATGCAGCAAGCTTTGAGGGAATCCAGAATGATGCATGAACAACACATGATTGAAGGACCAGGAGAGTCCTCTAAATCTCTCCTGGAGATAGACCCGTTGGGAGTAGTGCAGCAGATTGCCACAGTTATTGCTGCAACTACGTCCCTTGTGCAAACGGAAGATAGGTCCAAGGGCCTTGGCGATGAGACTGGGAATTTGGGCACCCAAGTTGAGCCAACCCCTACTGAAGATGTTCTACCACCTGCCCCTACGGCTGAGCACTCAACGGAAGCAGCCAGGAGTCTGGAGAAGAGTGACCCCATCGTCCGTCACTCAGCTGAGGGGGAAACTCCCTCCACTGCCGCAAGGTCGGAGGATGCCGTAGACGACTCCACAATGAAGAAAGGAGGCGAAATGGAAAAGGAAAAAGAATCACAGCAGACTGACATTGGCGAAGCTCGGACAGTTGAGTTTGTCCTAGTTGAGGTGTCAATTGCTTTGTAGGCTGAGGACACTGCTATTGCAGTCGAGGCACAGGTTGGAAATGCCCCGGGAGTTAACACTCTGGGCACTGAAAGTGCAATCCAAGGAGTTGAGACTCCTATGGATGCCACTGTTGAAGACCCTAAGACAGCTGCGTCTGTCGAAGGGAATGTAGAAGGCCTCGTTGCAGTTGAGACTGCTGGAGGTGTTGAAGGCCCAAGAGAGGTTTAGACTTTCCTGGGTAATGCTCAAGAAGTCCAGAACATACCTCCTGTTAATATTGTTGAATCTGAGAAGGAGATTAGTGCTCTTCATGACTCCCAAGATAATCCTGACATATCCTTTCTGGGATCTGAAGACGAAGCTGAGTCCACACCTGTTACACATCAAAAGGACCCAGCTGAGGATGTTCTCTCCATGACGAGTCGATCGAGTTTCAAAGCTGCTCGTCAAACATTTAATTTTGATGATGAACCAAGCCCCAAGTTTCATCATCATCCGATGATCTTGATGTTGCGGTACGAGGACAGGTAATTCAATTAGAAAAATCTCATCGAGGCCGATGAAGTGTTAAGGCAGTGAGGATCACCACCGCCAACCCACTCAACAAGGCCCGGTGAACCGAGCCTTTGCAGCTCCCACGATTGCGGCGTCAGAAGATCGACTCCACCAAGATCATCAAAGGCACATACTGGAATTTCAATCCCCTATGTGCGAGATGATACCTTTGAGCAATTGTTCCCATTTTCACTTGAGCTACTAGGGCTAGAGGAGGAAACAGCTAAAGAGCAGCGAAAATACACAGTTCGAGAAGATCCAGTCATCCCTACCGACTCCATTGTGCCAGCAGACTAATTTCGATGTTGAATGGCCACCAGCTGAATCAGGGAATGGTGTCAACAGCAGAGTGCAATGTGATACGAACAAGTTAGATATTTCAAGGAATTGTACAACAAGATGCTGGTTTGGAGTGCTAACAATGCTGATATGAAGCAGAGGATGCAGGCCTATATGGAGAGATTGCATGCCTCCCATACAACTGAAATGGAGTTACTGCGTGAATTTCACCGAAAAGAGATTATGTGTGTTGAGGAGAACATGAAATCGAAATATAGCCTTCTCATGGCTGAAATGAAACTGGTGGTAGCTGAATCGAAAGCCACTCGCTCAGAATTTCAAACAGCACATGCCGCAGCAGACTCCAAGCAGAACTATGCTCTCAGTCAACTAGACTTCATGCTCGCAGGAATGTTCCCTGGGGTTCCTCTCTCCTTTGATGATGCCAAAAAGGGGGAAGAGGAATACCTGAGGAAATTGAAGGAAGAAACAACTGAGAAGCAAAAGGAAGAAGCATTTGTTGACAAGAAGAAAGGAAAAGCCGTTAAGGGGGAAAAGTCAAAAGATGTGACATTAATGATTTCTAAAACCCCTCAGCAAGGTCATGTCACAGCCTTAATATTCAGCAAACTTCCAGTAACTCTGCCGATCGAACACTATGTTGTGCCTATGTCGGAGAAAAGAAAGATTGTAATAGCAGATCAGTTAGAGCTCGATAAAAAGACGGATGCTCGCGTTGAAGCAGTGATGAAACAGTTCGGTGGCATTCCGGCAGGGAAGGATCAACATTCCATTCCAGATGATGGAGACGAGCCAAGGTCAGTGGAAGAATTTAAAACGCTCGAATCCGAAGGTTACTTCAAGAACATGTCTGTAGCCCAAGCCTGGGATTTGTACTGGGAGAAGGGTCTTAAGTTGTGCGAGGAAGTTGATAGGCAGCAGACTACCAACAGCCATTCAACTGGTAAGCAGAAGACTCCCGTACAATATACACCCAGAGGAGGAGGAAGAAATGGTGGAGGAAGAGGTTTTCGACCTAGACCTTTACCCAAAAATATTGAATACGTAGATCCAGGCAAGAATGGAAGGATCTACTAGGCTGGGTACGATGAAGTAGCAAATCGGGAAGTGGCTAGAAAGAATGTTGATTATGTGAAAAGAATAGAAGAGGAAAATAAAAGACAAGATCAGTTGTGACAAGAAAGGCAAGAAAGGAAAAGAAAAGACGATGCTGCAAAGAGAGCTTATGAAAAGAAGAAAGCAGCTGAAGATGAAAGAAAAAGAAAAAGAGCTGAGGATGACAGAGCTGAAGAGGAAAAAAGGAGGCAGCGAAGGCGATGAAGTGTTGCTGCGAACCCTTCATGTATTTTACTCGTGTAAATACATTTATGTGTAAGTCATTTGTACATCCAATAAAGTGTGTGTGTATTTTCTCTCTTTGTATCTTAGCATAGACGCTTGTAAGTTGCTTAGATAAAATTATGCTCTGATACACTTTGTAAACAACTGTGTAAAGGACAAGAATGCTATGATCAATAAAATTATTGTTGGAATTGGTCTTTGATAAATGAGGTGTTGACCCGATTTTGACCAATTAATTAAGTGGTTTCTATTTATGAAAAATGAAATTAAATTATTTGTAAAAATTCTACTAAGAGAGTAGAGGAGAATAGCATTTGGAATTTCTCAAAACCCATTTCGGGTGAATGAGAAATTAATGCTAGAAGTTAGCCACTTAATACAAATAAATGGTATGGAAAATGGAAAATGTGGGGGAGGAGAGATGCTCCATCCCACATAGGAAAAAGGAGGCAAATATGCGCACTTAATATATCCCAAGTTGGACATATGGGTTTGGGCCCTTGGGGGCACCCAAGTTTTTAAAGGGGTGAGGACCTACATGCTTGTGGGTTTGGTTCAAAGCACACACGCACGCGCTGCCGCCTCCCGCTCGCCGGCCGGCTCTGCTCGGCCCGGACCGGCCCGAGTCCGGGTCCAGGTCCATGTCGTGGGTCGCGGTCCGCGGGCCGTGGGCCTGGGCTTGGGCTTCAAGGCACTTATTCTTTTTGGACCAAAACCTTTAAAATTAAATGTTTAATTAATTTTTGTAATTAATTAAATAGATTTAATTAATTTTTGTAATTAATTAAAAGAGTTCAACTGGGAAAACGTTTTGGCCCCGTGCACGGGCGGGAGCACGGCCCGTGCGGTCGGGTCGTGCTACCTGCCACAGAGTTTCGAGCCAGCGCACGGGCTGGGGCACGGCCCGTGCATCTGGGTCTTGCTGGTTGCCGAAATCTTGCACCTGCACGCACGGGCAGAGCGCACGGCCGTGCGCCTGGTCGTTCTCCCCTGCGCAGGTGCGTCTGTTCAGTGCAAAAGGTGTTTTTTTCGAGCCTGCAGACGCGATTTTCTGTACGGGCACTTCATTGCTTATATTTTTGGAGCCCCTGCAGATGAATTGAGATACGAAATAATCAGATAACAATAACCGAGCATTGCATTTAGCATCTTGTCCCATTTCCCCATTGAAAGCTTGAAAGTTGTCAAACACTTCGCTTGTTCGTTGTTGTTCCGGTTTTGCTGTGCTGCTAACCGGAACTGTTCAAAGTCGTTGTATCTTATAGGCGAGCGCCGGAACCATACACTTAACCTTTTTAACTTACAATCACAAGACGAAAACTTTGTTTCTGTTGAAGACGATGGCATCCAGTTCGATATCTTTCACACCTATGGCTGATGCTCCCGCTCACGGCGAAAAGCCGCCCAAGTTCTCCGGCGCCAACTTCAAACGTTGGCAACAAAACATGTTGTTCTACCTCACCCCTTTAGGGTTGGCTCGTTTTCTGAAAGATGACCCCCCTACTGCCGTTGCAGATGACGAAGTTGACAACAACCGGAGAATCGATGTGAATGCTTGGCATAACAGCGATTTCCTATGTTGCAACTACGTCTTGAACGGGCTAGACGACACTCTCTACAACGTCTATAGCACGTTCAAGATGGCCAAGGAACTGTGGGAGTCCTCGGAGAAGAAATACAAGACGGAAGATGCCGGCACAAAGAAATTTGTTGTCGGAAAATTCGTCGAGTACAAGATGGTTGACACCAAGACGGTGATCAGCCAAGTTCAGGAGATTCTAATCATCCTTCACGACTTAGTGTCTGAAGGGATGATTTTGAATGAATCCTTTCAAGTGGCTGCAATTATCGAAAAGTTGCCGCCATTGTGGAAGGATTTCAAAAACTACCTCAAGCACAAGCGTAAAGAGATGGGGCTTGAGGATCTGATTGTTCAGCTTCGCATCGAAGAAGACAACCGAAAATCAAATGTGAAATCCAGCAAATCTGGAATGGAGGCTAAGCCTATGTTGCAGAATCGAGCACTAGCAAGAAACGAAAGCACTCCGGGAAGGAAAAAAGAAAAGCTAAAAAGTTCAAGGGGAATTGCTACAATTGTGGCAAACCGAACCACATGGCGAAGGATTGCCGAACACCCGAAAAAGGGCAATCAAGGTGGCAACCAACAAGCCAATGTGACGGAGGACAAGTCGGCTCCAATTGACTTGTCGGAGCTCGATCTCTCCGCCACTGTGTTTGAAGCCAATGTGGTGGATAACCCAAGGGAGTGGTGGATAGATACCGAGGCTACTTGTCACATTTATGCCGACAAGGAGATGTTCTCTTCCTACACTCCGATTAATGGAAAGAAGTTGTTCATGGGGAACTCTTCGACTTCCAACATCGTTGGGCTTGGAAAGGTGGTGCTCAAGATTACTTCCGGGAAGGAGCTTACGCTTGTAGATGTGTTGCATGTCCCGACATCCGCAAGAACTTGGTTTTCGGTCATTTGCTTAGCAAGGCCAGCTTTAGACTAGTGTTTGAGTCCGACAAGTTTGTAATGACCAAGAATGGTCTGTTTTTATGTAAAGGTTACTTTGATAAGGGCCTGTTTAAAATGTCTGTAATGTCTGTTTTCCGCCAAGAGGTGAAGAATAAAACGTTAATTCTGTTTACTTGTTGGATTATTCTAATTTATGGCATGATAGATTAGGACACGTAAACTTCAACACAATTAAAAGGTTAGTGAATCTGGAATTAATACCTACGTTTAAAACCGATTCACAAGACAAATGCGAAATTTGTGTTGAAGCAAAATTGGCCAAAGCACCATTTCATTCCGTAACGAGATGTACCAAACCACTCGAGTTAATTCATACAGATGTGTGTGATTTAAAACTTGAGCAAACTCGAGGTGGGAAAAAGTACTTCATAATGTTTATAGATGATTGCACAAGATATTGTTGTGTATCTCTTGAAAAGCAAAGATGAAGCTTTAGTAGCTTTTAAGACTTATAAGAATGAAGTTGAAAATCAGCTTAATTTGAAAACTAAGATGATTTAAAGTGATAGAGGCAGAGAGTATGTTGCTCCGTTTGAAGAATTTTGCTCGGAAGTGGGTATAATTCATCAAACGACTGCACCTTACTCACCTCGATCAAATGGTGTTGCAGAACGCAAAAATCGTACTCTTAATTAGATGATGAATGCGATGTTGTTAAGTTCTGGCTTACCCCAAAACTTGTGGGGGAAGCCATACTTTCTGCAAACTACATTCTTAATAAGATCCCACACAAAGGTAAAAAGCAAAACTCCATATGAGTCATGGAAGGGACGTAAACCGTCATATAAATACCTCAAAGTGTGGGGGTGTTTGGCTAAATTCGAAGTACCTAAGCCGAAACAAGTTAGAATCGGTCCGAAGACGATTGATTGTGCTTTCATTGGATATGCAAACAATAGTAGTGCATATCACTTTTTAGTGCACAAGTCAGCAATTCCTGATATAAATGAAGGTATGATCATTGAATCAAGGAATGTTGTATTCTTCGAGAATATCTTTCCGAACAAAGTGGGGAAAGAAGAAAGTTCGAGTAAACGGACTTATGAAACTGCAAGATTACCTCAAAGTGATGATGAAGAGGAACCAAGACGCGTTAAAAGGACAAAAGTAGCTAAGTCTTTTGGTCCTGATTTTCTAACTTATATGTTAGAAAACGAACCCCAAACTATTCAAGAAGCATTGTCTAGTCTAGAAGCTCCTCTCTGGAAAGAAGCTATCAATAATGAGACAGATTCCATCATGCAAAATCACACTTGGGAGTTGGTTGATCTCCCACCGGTTTGCAAACCTTTGGGATGCAAGTAGATCCTTAAAAGGAAGTATAAAGCATATGGATCTATTGACAAGTATAAAGCCCGTTTGGTAGCTACTTCTTTGATACATATTCTCCTGTCACGATGATTATGTCCATTCGTGTTCTCATTGCTATTGTAGCTTTGCATAACCTTGAGATACATCAAATGGACGTTAAGACTGCCTTCTTGAATGGTGAGCTTGAAGAGGAGATCTATATGGAACAACCCGAGGGGTACGTTGCACCCGGTCAAGAGCGAAAGGTGTGTAAACTTGTTGAGTCACTTTATGAACTAAAACAAGCACCTAAGCAATGGCATGAAAAGTTTGGCTCGACTATGAAGTCAAACGGTTTCAAGATCAACAAATGTGACAAGTGTGTCTACATTAAAGGTAATGCAAATGATTACGTCATAGTATGCCTTTATGTGGATGATATGTTGATCATGGGTAGTAGTCATGATTTAATCGTGAATACTAAGAACATGTTGAAGAAGAACTTTGACATGAAGAATATGGGATTATCTGATGTTATCTTAGGGATTAAAATATCTAGAACTTCATATGGAATTGTCTTGTCACAGTCCCATTATGTCGAAAGCATACTTAGAATGTCTAATGCTTTTGATAGTCATCCGGCTAAGACACCTGTAGATCTAAGTCTACACTTGGCCAAGAATAGAGGCGAACCAGTTTCTCAGCTGGAATATGCAAGGGTAATTGGCAGTCTGATGTACTTAACGAATTGTACACGACCAGACATTGCATATTCAGTGAGTAAACTGAGTAGGTTCACAAGTAACCCGAGTACGGATCACTGGAAAGCCGTGACAAAGGTACTTAGATATTTAAAGTATACCTTGAACTATGGAATACTTTATACAAGATATCCAGCAGTATTAGAAGGATACTGTGATGCCAATTGGATATCAGACACAAAAGACTCCAAGTCCACAAGTGGATTTGTTTTCACAATAGGTGGAGGAGCGGTGTCGTGGAAGTCTTCTAAGCAAATGTGCATAGCTTGATCCACTATGGAATCCGAGTTTATTGCTTTGGATAAAGCTGGAGAAGAAGTAGAATGGCTTAGAAACTTCTTAGAGGATATTCCTTGTTGGAATAAGCTTACGTGTACTTTCTTGTTATGATACATCTTTGTGATAGTCAATCAAAGAATCGGAAGGGCACAAAGCAGTATGTATAATGGTAAGTATAGACATATACATCGGAGACACAATACCATTAGACAGTTGATTTCGAATGGGGTTATTTCGGTTGACTACGTGAAGTCAAAGGAAAAACTTGCGATCCGCTTACTAAAGGCATAAATCGAGATCAACTGTATAAGTTGTTAAGGGGAATGGGTTTAAAATCCACAACTTAAAGAATGTTCATAGCGGTAACCCAACCTTGTGAATTGGAGATCCCAAGACCTTGGTTCAATGGGACAACTAAGTTATGAATGTTCAGCTGAACACTTGGAAAATGTGTCAGCTCATTCTCGATACATCCAAGTGAATGTAAACCCGCTGAATGTGGTGAGGTTAAGTTTAAGACTTTTAATGATTCCTATACCGAAAGGTGGAGTATGGCAGGATACTCTTCAATAGGAGATCATCTATATAGGTGAGAAGTAATGGCCGCTTCAAAAGAAACACTTATGAATCTAAGATATGGTCCAGGGCCGAAATGGACACAACGTGAGAACAACAAGTGTTAAAATTGTTATTGTGTAAATATTGTTGTCTTGGTTTACACGAACGACTGAGTAGTTCAAGACATCGCGTCACTAAGCAACCAGTAAATCCGATAGTATTTTACTAAGGAAGGTTCAAAGCCACAAGCTACCTATCCTGACGCAATAACGATTCACCGAGACTTTCTGCTTAATCGCATACACGCATGCATTAATTTCATTCATGTGGGGGATTGTTGGAATTGGTCTTTGATAAATGGTGTGTTGACCCGATTTTGACTAATTAATTAAATGGTTTCCATTTGTGAAAAATGGAATTAAATTATTTGTAAAAATTCTACTAAGAGGGTAGATGAGAATAGCATTTGGAATTTCTCAAAACCGATTTCGGGTGAATGAGAAATCAATGCTAGAAGTTAGCCACTTAATACAAATAAATGGTATGGAAAATGGAAAATGTGGGGGAGGAGAGATGCTCCATCCCACATAGGAAAAAGGAGGCAAAGTTGCACACTTAATATATCCCAAGTTGGACATATGGGTTTGGGCCCTTGGGGGCACCCAAGTTTTTAAAGGGGTGAGGACCTACATGCTTGTGGGTTTGGTTCAAAGCACACACGTGCGCGCGCACGCGCCGTCGTTGCCTGCCCGCCGGCCGGCTCGGCTTGGCCCGGCCTGGCCCGTGTCCGGGTGGGTCGTGGGTCGTGGGTCATGGGTCGAGGGTCGCGGGCCCTGGGCTTCGTCTTGGGCTTGGGTTTCAAGGCCCTTATTCCTTTTGGACCAAAAACCTTTTGTTAAGTTGGTTTTTATACCAATGTATTGAGTATTCTAGACTAAGATTTTGCGGGGTTTTCGAGTATTTTAGCGTCGTTTGAGTCGAGTTTGTGTCATTAGTTGTCGTTTGAGAGTTGGGACAGGTCTTGGATGCCGAAATTGATTAAAAACGATGAAAAACGTGTTTGGACGGTGAATATCGCATTTTAGAAGTGGAAAAATGGAAAAATATTGAGTAAGATCGAGCGCCGCAGCACCAAAACCCCCGCGCCGCAGCGCAGGGGTCAAAATTAGTACAAGCCTGAGGGGAAGGGGCGCTGCAGCGCTAAGTCAAGGGTCAAGGGCGCATCGCCCAATTCGTGAGCAAGCGTTCAGTCAGTGGTGTGCTGCAGCTGTGGAAATACTAACGGAAAGGGCTGCAGCGCACATACAAAGCGGCGAGCAGACGAGAGTATCAGTGGCTGCAGCACAAGGTCCGGAAGGGTCAATCAATAAAGGGCTGCAGCGCACCATTCCAAGCGTTGCAGCGCGCTCGACAAAACTGGACGTTGGGCCTTTTATTTCGTGGGCTTTTTGGACGGAATTTTTAGGGTTTCAAGCCTATAAATAGAACAAGGGACGTACAAACAAGGGTTTGGACATTTTGGAGAGCACAAGGGACGATTTTGAGCAAGGAGAAAGAGTTCGGGACGAGATTCGAAGGCATCTACCTTTTGGAAACAGAGAAGATTCCTTCCTTAATCATTCCAAATTATTTTTCTAGCATCTTTGTTGAACCCTATCGATGTATAATTATTTCTTCATGAGTTTTTGTACATCTATTATGAGCTAAACCTATTTTTCTAGGGGATTGATGTAACTTACGTTTGAATCTATGTTTTGATTTCCAGTTTATGAAAATCGCATGTTTATTAATCTATTTGTGTTGTTTGATTTGATTGCATCTGGATCAATAA
Organism: Rehmannia glutinosa; assembly: GCA_016081115.2. NCBI lineage: Eukaryota > Viridiplantae > Streptophyta > Magnoliopsida > Lamiales > Orobanchaceae > Rehmannia > Rehmannia glutinosa. The sequence continues at coordinate 74,173,350 of CM071936.1, read as the reverse complement.
TTTAGATTGTTTGGCGTGTTTGATTTGACACTCGAGAGAGGTAATTGAACGCCTGGCCATAGAATAGCACAACCTAGCGTTTCATAGAACCGAAAGGTTTATGAATCTTTTGAAGCCTGTGATAGAATATTCATTGAACGTATTAGGGTTTAATTTATGATTTTTATAGAGATATCGAAATCGAAATTGGAACCTAGAATCACTTGGCACGAGAGAGGAAGTGATAAACGGTAGGAATATTGGCTTATAGATTGATAATTTGTGATTAATAAACTGGATTGAGAACATAGGGGATAACTAGGTGAAATCAACCCTCTAGAATTCATCTTCTACGTGTTTGATAATTTGTCTGAACCAATTCTTAGTTTAATTTTAGTTTATTTTTAGTTTAATAAATCTTCATCTCTTTCCGATTTCTAGATAGAGTTAAACTATTTTAATTATAGTACTTAGTATAAAATTCGATAACAATCCCTGTGGAGACGATAACCCTACTTTCAAAACCTATACTAAAACTTGACACCGTACGCTTGTGGTAAGAAAATCGCGATCACCTTTAAAATTAAATGTTTAATTAATTTTTGTAATTAATTAAATAGATTTAATTAATTTTCATAATTAACTAAATGAGTTCAACTGGAAAAATGTTCCGCGCACGGGCAGGAGCACGGCCCGTGCGGTCGGGTCGTGCTACCTGCCGCAGAGTTGCGAGCCAGCGCACGGGCTGGGGCATGGCCCGTGCGTCTGGGTCGTGCTGGTTGCCGAAGTCTTGCACCTGCATGCACGGCCATGCGCATGGTCGTGCTCCCCTGCGCAGGTGCGTCTGTTCAGTGCAAAAGGTGTTTTTTTCGAGTCTACATACGCGATTTTCCGTACGGGCACTTCATTGCTTATATTTTTGGAGCCCCTGCAGATGAATTGAGATAACCGAGCATTGCATTTTGCATCTTGTCCCATTTCCTACTTGAAAGCTTGAAAGTTGTCAAACACTTCGCTTGTTCGTTGTTGTTCCGGTTTTGCTGTGCTGCTAACCGGAACTGTTCAAAGTCGTTGTATCTTAGAGGAGAGCGTTGGAACCGTAAGCACTCGGTATACGAGGCATTTTCGTCTTGCGGAGACTGATTCTAAATCAGGCCTCGACATAGCCTATACACTCAAACTTGCCATTTTCGAAAAACAGAAACCATACACTTAACCTTTTTAACTTACAATTATTGATTCAACGCATACATTCTTTGTTTCTGCATTGCCTGTATGTATCTGTGTTGTTTACATTTTGTTTAATGTTTTTAAGTTTTGGCATCATCAAAAAAGGGGAAATTGTAGGGAAATTATTTTGTAGATTTTGATGAATGGCATGTAAAACTTACATTAGAATGTTGGCACCCCATTTCCTTGTAATTCTCATTGTAATAGATAGGGCTGAATGAGCTGAGTCAAGTCCGCTATGCCTCGAAATACAAGAAGACAACTGAAGAAGTGAAGTGAAGACTCACCGCTGATGAACAGCTGAGTATGGCCAAGACAGAGGACCAAGGACTTGACTGAAGACGTAACAGCTGAGGGACAGCTGTGTGAAGAGTCAGTTAAGTCAACTCAAAGAAGCCATGTCGCAAGTTGAAGTGACAGATGAGTCTTTCAATGATTGGAGAAGACACAAAGTCACCTGGGGAAAAAGGCAGCTGCAAAGAGGAGTTAACTGAAAAGAATCCGTTGCACAGAAGTCAAGAACATTACTTAAACAAGTAATACACCCATGCTGCCAGGTCTTAAAGTGCTCAGTCCCAGAAGTGTGCAAAAGGAATAAACCAATGGGAAGTACTGCACCTCGTGTCAGAACCTGAAAAGCTGGACATTCATTTAATATGAGGAAAGGTCTACATCTCAAGATTTAAGACCAAGAAAAGACAAGCCAACGAACACTAGTGACTTTTGAAAATCAGCCTATCTCTTCAATGGGCAGATTTTTGAAAGTTCACTATAAAAGGCTGAGGAATTTCATTGAGAAAAGGTTACCCGAACCACGACCGAGCAAGCATTATTCAATCTGTAACCTGAAAAATATTCTCAAGATATTCAAGCAAAATCCTCAAGCCTAAATCTCGAAGGAAATTGATCCAACACAAAGTTGTGAAGGAAAGACAACTTCAAACTGTTGAAGAGGAAACTTTTGAAGAATCAAAATGGGTCTACATTACAAGGAGGATTGTAGGAAGGTTCAAGGTCGAACCAGTCTCAAGTTATTGGAGGGCTTCGTGATCAAATCTAAGAAGCTTGAGAAAGTGAGCTGAAGTAGCAAGGCCATTACTGTGAAGAAGAAGCGAGTCGGACGAGAAGCCGGCCCCACGTGACAAGCGCATCTCAGATCGAGTCCAAGGAGCAAGTCATTTGTGTGATCAAGACTTGTCTCTAGACTGATAACCACTTTGTGAATTGATCATTACTTAGTGGATTCCTCCAGGAGTTGGAGAAGAGAGGATTAGAAGAATTACCCCATTTTCGAACCTCTATAAAATTTACTTGTGTCATTTACATTTCAACATATTTACATTTCTGCATACTTATTTTATATCTGTTGATAATTTGCTATCCAACTGATATATAACTAAATGCTAAAACCAAGTGTTAAAACAAAGTTAAATCAAATTAAAGGGTGTTAAGTCTTCCGCTGAAAAACTCATCACAGCCACGTTAAGGTTTAGACTAAACAGTTGCGTTATTCTATCAACAACTCTATCGAGTCTGTTGAGTGGCTAACTCTGCTGAGTAACTAACTTAGTTGTCCCTCAAGGACATAGCTGTGTAATTAACTCTGTAATATTTTAAAAGGACTAAAATCGAAAAATTGGTAAGGTTTATTCAACCCCCTTCTAAACCTTACTCACACCCCTTGGGACCTACAATATTCATTTGTAAGTTATAAGCTAAATTAATTTACTTAATTAATTTATTTGCTTCTTCGAATATTTGTTGACTTAAGCATTGCAGGGATTTTCTGGGAAAACTCCAAGCCCTCATACCTTGTCTGTTGGTGTTGTAGGTTAGTTCGTACCTCAAGATTACTTTTTATTTGGAGTTACCTTGATTAGGGGACTTGAACTATTAGACTATAGTATCAAATACCTTGATTTGGAGACATGGAGTGATCTGAATAACATCGGATAGTTAATGGAACATTTGTTAGTTAATGAGACATCAACATGCATGAGTATCGATATACACGAGGTGAGATTAATTAGAATATATGCAACTCAATTAATCAGTTAATTGAAAACTTTTTCTTAATTAATCTTTACATACCATCTAAATAGTGGCAAGTCGGAATATTTTTATTTTATCTTTGCTTTTTATTAATGATCTACATAAATTTCATAAATGTCAAATCGTGGATTAGTTTAGCGGGGATAATTTTGTCTTCTAAAAATTGTAGATTGAAAACTCGAAAGTCTGATATGGAGTGCTAATTATATCCCTAGCTCGTTGGCAAATAGCATAAAAAAAATATTTCTTTATTTGTTGACATTGATATTTCTGTTCTTTTCTTTTTATCATAATTAGTAGTGCATGGTATAGTACATCCATCTTCATTATAGTCCATTTTCTATAATGATGTTGATTTATAGCAGCCCTCAGCCCCTCACTTGTTAATAATGGAAAATGTGGCCATCAATATAGATAGGAAACCTTATCAAAAATGGTCCTATTGACAAAAAGAATTAATGTGTTTACTAAATAGACTAGTGGTACCAATGATGAAAGAGGCCAGCCATGATATTTGCCATATTATTTCGATATTCAAGTTAGGATATTTTGTGTATTTTTAAACATTTTTTTAATAAAGAGGTAAAAGTTAAGAGAAGTAGTCGCAACATGACTTTATACCGCGTTGGCGTAACTTTGCACAAAAGTTCATGGTTACAACCTAACTTGTTACCAAATTTGTTATATTAGGTTAGAAAAGATCTAACTCAACTAAATATAAGAAAAGAAAATAGAAAAATATAAACCTCTCTAAATTATTGCCCGTTGCCTTTGAAATTAAGAGGCTTGGACGACTCAGTTGAATTCAGATGTAGCATAAATAGTCAAATGGCATGTTATTTGGCGAGTCGACCGATGATCTTATCTTATCCCCTTTACCTCTTAGGATATCGCATATTATAAAAGGGTCGATTTCAATAGAGTTGTTTAAAATGGCCTGATGGCGTGACCTAAGTGTAGCCTGCCAAAACCCTTGGCAGGGCCAAGCGAGGCACCCTGCCGAGGTAGCAGCTTGCAAAAACCTCAACTCAAACCCAAATCACCTTGGGCCCAATTGGGTGGAATAGCCCACCATAAATAAAAAAAAAAAAAAAAAAAAACTTACTTTCGATTGAAAATACTTCATTTTCCTTGTTTGTTCATTCGAGGACTTTTGTTCTCAACATGATTTATACAAATTTCCCCATTATTTTGACCTATATTACAACCTTAGGTAGTAGGTACCTTGACAGCTCTTGCACTCAGCATTAGTTCTTTGTACATATATTATTTTAATTTGTTCATATATGCTTACAAATAAGTAATAATAAAAATTTGTATGAGACAGTCTCATGGATCTTATATATAATTAGAAGAGAAAATGTCGGAAATACCATAACTTAATTTTAGAAAAAGACACTGTTTACTCTCTCTTATCACTTATGTATTTGTTTTTTACTTTTTTACGCTCCTGCATATTTTTTTGGTTAATTTATGTTTTTTTAGATTTTTTTCTTCCTCTATTACTTTATATGTTATATATGTTGTTTCGATGTTGTTTATATTTATTTTTTGGTTGTTTTTATGTTGTTTCGTTATTGTTTCGATGTTTCAATATAACTTTTACTTATTTTTATACTCTTTTATGTTCATGCGTTGTTTTATATAATGTTTTTGTTGTTTTTTGGGTTGTTTCTATACTGTTTTTAATGATGTTTTGATGTTTCTTTGTTGTTTCATGTAGTTTTTGATGTTTCAATACAAATTTTACCTATTTTAAGCTCTTTTTGTTCATATGGTGTTTTCTATATTGTTTTTGTTGTTTCTGGGTTGTTTATATATAGTTTTTAATGGTGCTATGTTGTTTCTTGGTTGTTTCCATGTTTTTTATGTTTTCAATGCATTGGATATATCAAAAACTGAATTGTGTTTTTTTTTATTAATGTTGTTTCTATATTATTTTCAATTAGTTTGATTTTAATATGTATTGTTTTATGTGTATATTTCTTGATTTTTTATAAGGTTTCGAGTATAAAATTTATTATTTAATGGGGGCATAAATTATTTTTCCACTGAAATTTGATTAGATGAAACATGTTTGAAACATATTCAAAACTACCTTTAAACAATAACATAAAAAATTCGAAAAATCTGGTGGAAGCGTAAAAACGTCCAAGAAAAGAACGGGAACATAAAAAAATCCAAAAAATATCTAGGAGCGTAAAAAGATGTCATTTTCTCCCGAATGTGGGGCAATAGTATCCTTAACCCTAATTGGAATTCCAACCCAAACCCAAACTCATAAAACAATCCATATTTTTTATTTTTGTAGGATACATCTTATGAATTTGAATCCATGAGACGGTCTTATGTAAGACCACCTTATAAGTAATATCCCGAAAAAAAAATGCAAGGTAATCAACATGATAAGTATAAAATATAAACAAGGCTGGTCCTGAGGTTAGTCACTGAGGGCGACGGCCTAGGGCTCCGATATTGAGGGACCCCAATTTTACATAAGCCTTTATATATATTTACACATATTTTATTGAGAAAAGGGCATGAATACCCCATTTTCCATACCCAATCCCTGCACAATACCTACCACTGGTATATTTGTGATCTTCAGCGTATTCCAACATTTTCCCTCCAAAAATCACGGCGCTGATCACAACAAGATCTCTGATAAAAATATAATTCTCCCATCCCAAATATTAACGAAGAATAGAAAAACGCAGAGATACGAGTAAAAAAATCGAGAGAAAATATTCGACTGTTCGAGATCACAATTCAAGCTCAATATCAAGAGGAAGAAGAAGACCAAAACAGGTAACAACAACACAATCTGTTTATCTTGTTCTGAGAATACCTTGTTTCGATCAATTTCATAATTTTACAGATAGAAATTTAGGATTCAATGTGTATTGAATGAAATTGGCATTGAATTGAACCAGTAATTTTGCATGCGAATCCAAAAACCTGACAGTTGTGAGCTTCAAAATGCTTGTTTTGTTCGAATTATGACCAAAAATTCTACAAAAATTTCTTCTCGTGATTATCTACAAATAAATCGTGTGAATATGGAAAAATCTGAATGCAGTACATTAAGGGATTGTTTCACATATGTTTCTTTCTTGTTTCACACATGTTTCTTTTATGTTTCACAATTGTTTCGTTCGCCTAATACATCACATTGCTTCTTGACGTACATAAACATTGTTTCATACGTGTTTCATTTATGTTTCTTATATGTTTCACTTAGCAAACCTTTCATTGAATTCCACAGTTGCATGGAGAAAATCCAGTTGTCGTATACCACAATGGACAATGGGGAGAAAATAGAGAGTATATGAACTTTGACATAACAGGAATACTCATTCAAATGGACTGCACATTCAGCACACTAAAAGAAATCTTGGAACAACAAATTCAATTCAGAAAATTTGAGCTTACTTGTCCATCATTGGCTACGAGAAATGGACACGACTCCACTGTCAGACCAAAAAATACTTTGTATTGACTTCCAACTTCGTAGAATTATTGAATGCATCAACTGTAGTGGGGAAAGACCTACTAGTAACAACTTTGCTAGAGTGCGTAAGATCTTTAGTTCAAGATTAGGCATGCAGACATCGAAATGAAACAAGATCAACATTTACAAGGATGACAAAAAAAAAAGTTGAAGAGTATATGGTAAAAAATTACACTATTTCTCTAAATTTAAAAGCAATTTACTACAAACTTTTATCACATGATCCCCTGTTTCACAATTGTTTCTTACATGTTTCATTTATGTTTCAGGTGAAGAGATCAAATGATTTTATCTTTAAAATCATAGAGGCTGATAAAACATTTGTTCTGGACCTTGAAAAAAGGATTTGCACATGCAACAAGTTTCAAATGGATGAAATTCATTCCTCAAATGCTAAACAGTACTAAAAGAATTGAATGAAGATATGTATCAATACTGCTAGGATACTACATGACAGAAACAATGGAAGCGACTTATCTGAAAACAGTATATCCAATCCCACATATTGTAAATCAAAATAGCCGATAACAATCCAGACCCTAGAAAGCTAATCAAATACAAATAGTTCCATACTACTAAAAATACCAAACTTAAATATATTGTTCAGCTGATTATACCATCATTAAGATTTACGTAACAACAATTCTCTAAAATCATTAGGAAGTGGAGGTAGAATCTCAATGTCGTTGTCATCATCATCACCATTTTGCAGCTTCAACTTAGCATGATTGTGAAGCAGATGACTGAGCCTTGCTTGTTCATTCTCTATCTCAAACGCTTCAACGTCCATAGTCTTCCCAAGAAAGGTGAAGAAGTAAAAGCATGTGGGTATATTTGTCATGTTTATTGACCAGTTGGGCATATTTTGGACGGGGTGGTATTTTTGTCATTTTTTCAAAATAAAAGGTATTTTGTGTAATTTCCTCTATTTTATTAAGTTATTTTTATAGGGGTCCCAAGAAAATAAAAGTGAAATACCAAATGGCCTTTTTACATTCAAAATTGTATAAAAATTAATTTAACTTCTAATATCAAAATAAAAGAAACATTATTTTTTTCTTTAGATTCTATCTCTACTCAGTAACAAATCTATTTTTTTAAAAAATTAACAACATGTATATAAAATAAAATATGTTTATTTTCAAGTTGTATTAAATTATATTCAAAGTGTACATATATAAAATATTTATTTGTAATTTATTATTTTAGAGCCTATTTTTGCCTTTTGGCCATGGGCCACCCCGAAAAGATGGGGCCGACTCTAAATATAAATATTTATTGCTTATTTGGGAGCACTTTTGAGATGGACTTTTGGATCTAAAAGTCCATTTCAAAAATATTTGATGTTTGGTAATTAATTGAGAATTGACTTTTGGATAAATCACTTCTCCAAAAGGTCTATTCCATATAAGTTGCAATTGGAGACTTTTTGAAAAGTCACTTATTAAAAAGTCCATTTACTAAATGGACTTCTGCATAAGTGCTCCCAAACATGCTATTAAAATTAGAGATGGCGAATTAGTAATAAATTACACCTAATTATCTTCTCAAATAAGAAACCCTAATTCCTAAAGAGTGGACCCAATTAACAAGTTGGGCTTTTTAACAAACTATTACAAAAAAAATTCTTTTTACAAAACTAAAGCAACAAAAAAAACCATTAAAATTTTGATCCAGTCGCCATTCAGGTGGCCGGCTTTTTAAAAGTCGTCATCTCAAACGCCGTTTCTTGTTTACATTTTAATTTTGTTTTTCTTTTTCAAATAAAAAGTGATTTATTTTTATATATATATAATATACACATTTTTTTGTAAATTAAAACCGATTTTTTGAACTCAAACTTTAATATTTTTTTTGTATTTTATTTATTTTGACTATAAAACTATAATAATTTATTAGTTCGTATATATGTATAATACTCGTGTGCATAGTAATAAATCTCGAATTTGGGAATAATCTGTTAACCCTTAAAATTCATTTTTCAAGTATTATTTTGGATAATTTGGGACTAACTCGATAAAATCTCAGTTATACGAAAAAATTCGTATTAATAATACGCATTTAATTCGGTAATATGTCGATACAAATACATAATTATTATATAAAAAATAATAATATTATCGGAAGATACTCAATACACTTTATCAGTACGAATATCGCATAATGTTTTTACTATGCCCATACGAATGAATAAGTGAAAAAAGACCTTCGTTTTCTGTACACATCTTGAAACGACATTAGTAAAAATATTTTAAACTGGCGTTAAAGACTTTGTAATTTTAAAGTAAAACGCTTAGTACTCATATGTACTAAATGTTTTATAATTAGTACCCGGTAGTAAATATTTTATTTTAAAAGTACGAAATATTTACTGACACTTTAAATTTGTTAGAAAAACAAAATTAATTTTCAATTATTTTGTACGAATATAATATATTTTTTAATTCACAATTTAATACATATATTTATGTAAAAAATAATAAACCATTTTTAATTCAAAAAAAAAAAAACAAAACGAAAATGAAAATAAGAAACGGCCATCAAGATGCCGAGTTTTTAAAAGCCGGCCACCTCAATGCCCATTTTGATCAAAATTTTAATGGTTTCTTTTGTTGATTTAGTTTTGTAATTTTTTTTTTTTTTTGTAATAGTCTGTTAAAAAGCCCTTAACAAGTTTATGTCTCTATTAGGAGGCAATATGTTTATGTCTATAGTAGTGAACTAGAATAATACCCGTGTGTTACACGGGATTTACCCAAAAATAAAATTTTAGTGTCACAAATTTAAAAGATTTGATCAGCATAGACTTTTTCAAACTAATTGTGAGCAATTCTTTTATTTTTTGGATTATATGTAATATTTTATAATCTTCACTAAATTTGTTATCTTTTAATTGTGTGCATATGATTGCCACATAGATAAATGTAACGCCGCCATGTAGAATTCAGACAATAAAGAGTTGGCAAATATCCAAAATTAATGAGGTGATGACATGTGTCAACTTGGTTTTTTCTTTCCGTATATAGGGTAGAAGGGCTTATTTAATTTAATTATAATTTGGTTCAAATTATTTATTTAATGGTGAATATAATTTGTTTGTGGGTTAAAACTGGATTTAATAAGAATATTTTGAAATATACGTTGGAGTTAGCATAAATTGGAAATTAAAAGGTGCATATAAACCAAATTTATTTTTAAAATATAATATTTTTAAATGATAGTGTAGATAAATCCTTAATATTTAGATTACTTCTTATCTCCTAAATTTGTTATTATCTTTTAAATTTATAATCTTTTAAAAAAATATTTAATTTGTAGATAAGACTATCATGTGGATAATTACAAAGTAGACATGTGTATTTGAGAGAATGAGGAGTTGACACATGTCAAAATTAATGAGGTGATGACATGTGTCAACTTTGTTTTCTCTTCTAGTATATAAGGTTGATTCTGACAAGGTTGCTAGGTTTTCCATTGACTTTTTGTATCTATATATCTATGACGATAATTTTTGGGGAAAAGGACATAAATACCCCATTTTCCATACTCAATCCCTGCACAATGTCCATTTTTCGCTGATTTTGGACAAAAATACCATTTTCCGTTGAATTTGGACAAAAATACCCATTTTCCGCTGATTTTTGACAAAAATACCCATTTTCCGTTGATTTTTTACGTTAATTTCTTTTTTGTTTCTTTGTTGTTTCAAACATGTTTGTTGTTTCTTTCTTGTTTCATACATGTTTCATTTATGTTTCTTATATGTTTCACTTAGCCAACTTTTCATTGAATTCCACAGTTGCATAGAGAAAATATCAGTTGTGGTATGCCACAATGAACAATGGGAAGAAAATAGAGAGTATACCAACTTTGAAATAACAAGAATACTGATTCCAATGGACTGCACATTCAGCACCCTAAACGAAATCTTGGAATAACAAATTCAATTCAGAAAATTTGAGCTTACTTGTCCATCATCGGCTACGAGAAATGGACACGACTCCACTGTCATACCAAAAATTACTTTGTATTGACTTCCAACATCGTAGAATTATTAAATGCGTCAATTGTAGTGGGGAAAGACTTACTAGTAACAACTTTGCTAGAGTACGTGAGATCTTTAGTTCAAGATTAGACATGCAGACATCGAAATGAAGCAAAGATCAACAATTACAAGGATGACAAAAAAAAAAATGAAGAGTATATGGGGAAAAACTACACTATTTCTCTAAATTTAAAAGCAATTTACTATAAACTTTTGTCACATGATCCCCTGTTTCACAATTGTTTCTTACATGTTTCATTTATGTTTCTTACATGTTTCAATTGATTACATCATCATTAAGATTTACATAACAACAAGTCTCTAAAATCATTAGGAAGTTGAGGTAGAAACTCAATGTCGTTGTCATCGTCATCACCATTTTGAAGCTTCAACTTAACATGATTGTGAAGCAGATGACTGAGCCTTGCTTGTTCATTCTCTATCTCAAATGCTTCGACGTCCATAGCCTTCCCACCAATAAAGTTCTCGGCATAACAAGCAACAAAAAATCCCACATTCACTACAAAAAGAAATAAAAAAAGATACACAGTCAATACATAACACAACAAATCAAAAACAATAAAAAAGAACAAATAAATGGAAAATACAGAAAAGAACAAAAGAAACATAAAAGAAACAACTTCGAAACAACATCGAAACAAACGAAAATGGGTGAAAATGCATATATAAAGGTCAAATTCAATGGAAAATGCATAAAAAGAACAAAAGAAACATAAAAAAGCTACCCAATCTCACATTTTCACCTCAATTCGACCAACACAAACACCAAGGAAATCCCAAATCTTCATGTGGAACTCAAAATCACTTAATCCATGAAAAAAGTGTCCAATCAAAGGAAAAAAGAAAAATTCGAACCTTTAACAAACTTAATTACAAGCTTTTTCGTAGGATTCGGAGACGTGGCCTTCTTCCGAGACAAATTGGCGGTGACTCCTCCTCCTGATGACGTGGCCTTACCACATTCTCCTCTCTCTCTCTCTCTCTCTCTCTCTCTCTTGGTTTCTCTGTCTTCACTAACTCCATTCAGTGATTCAGTTCATTATTCTCTCTCTCTCTGGCTACCTATAAATTCCAATCCCTCAATCCCCAGTTCAATTTCCCCACAATCACACCTCAGCCCTTTCAGAACAACCCCGCTGCTCACCGCCGACGCCATTTAGGATTCTCCGCCGGCGTCCACCATGGAACCCACTCTTCCTCTACCAGCCTCCCGCCTAAAATGCCACCAAAATCCATGTAATATATTTCCCGACTATTCTCTCGACACCTCCCTCATAAAATTATAACTCTAAACCAAGAAAAAGAAAAATTAGTACGTAGTATGTTGATTAATCGCACAAAATAGTCCAACGTACGATTTCTCATCGCAATGGCGGCGGAGTCCTCCTCCGTGCCCTCCGGCGAGCTCGCCGCGAAGGCGGTCCACAAGAGGTTCGAAGGGTTGGTCATGGTACGGACCAAGGCGATTAAGGGCAAAGGCGCATGGTACTGGGCCTACCTCGAGCCTATTCTCGTGCACGATTCCGATACGGGCTTGCCCAGGACTGTTAAGATGAGGTGCTCCTTGTGCGACGTCGTCTTCTCCGCCTCTAATCCGTCCAGAACGGTCACCGAGCATCTCAAGAATGGCACCTGCCCCAATTTTGCCGCTGTGCCCCACCCCATTTCCTCTGTGCCGCCGCTATCTTCCATCGTCTCGATTGACATCGGGCCATAGGCTTCTAGTGTCTCCCCTTCTTCTTAGCAGCCCCACAACCACAGGAAGCGTACCTCCGGTAGTCGACGCGGAGGTGAAGATTTCAATGTAGATAAGAAAAGTAAAGGGGTTTGTTGAATTTTCCACCCCATGTGGTAAATACTATTCATTTGGTAGGCACCAACCAACCAACACCACCATGTCTTCAATGGTGGGTTGCCAAACTTTGTTGACAAAGTTTGTTCACGTGTTGGAATTGGGCATTGGAAATGCCTATAAAAGGGCTTCATCCTTGAATGCAAAATCACACCAAGCAATTAGCATTTTAGCAATTGCAAGAGAAGAGAGAAAATAGAGAGTAGAGAGTGTATCTATAAGTGTGTGTTTTGAGTGAAGAAAAGGAGAGAAAAATTAGTAGTAATTTTTCATTCTCACCCAAAATAGCATTCCTATTTTTTTTGGATATTCCAAGTTGAGTAACTTGAGATAATTTGTGTATCCCCTATTTTTAGGGAGAAATATTGTAAGCCTACTATACATTTAGTGGAGGATTTATCTGGACTACGGTCTCGTGGTTTTTCCCGATTTGGGTTTTCCACGTAAAAATTCTTGTGTCATATTTTTTATCGTCTTGCACTATTATTCTTGGTTTGGTTCCCATTGTTAATCCAGCTAAGTGGGAAAAGATTTTACTATTTCCGTTGTGCCGGTGTCATTTATTTTGGCACTCTTTCCCAACAAGTGGTATCAGAGCCACGTTGTTGCGGATTAAAAAATGGAGGAATCGACATCTGTTGGTGGGATGTTCAAACTCAACGGATCCAACTACAATATTTGGAAACCAAGTATGTTGGATCTTCTCTACTGCAAAGATCTTTATTTGCCATTGAAAGGTGATACTGCCAAACCAAAAGATACAAGCGATGACGAGTGGAAAATCCTACACAGAAAAACTATAGGATATATCCGGCGTTTCCTTGATCATAGCATTTTCCATCATTTTGCTAATGATGAAAAGGCTGATGTTCTGTGCAAAAATATTGAAACTATGTTTGAGAGGAAAAATGCCTTGAACAAAGCTTCTATTATCAGAAAAATTGTTCGACTCAGATATACGGAAGGTGCGAACATGACGGAGCACCTAAATGCATATCAGGGTCTGATAAATCAATCTACCACTATGAAAATATCCCTTGATGATGAAGTGATTGCTTTATTGTTGCTCAGCTAGTTACCTGACAGTTGGGACACGCTTGTGGTGTCAGTCAGTAACTCAGCCCCAAATGGTGAACTGACTATGCAGATGGTCAAAGATTGTCTTCTTAATGTAGAGTCCAGAAGAAATGAGTTAGAATATTCTTCTGAGCCAAAAGCTTTAGTAGCTGAAAATGACAAACGGGGAATGAGAAAGTTTAGAGGTTCTCAAAATAAAAGAGACAAATCCAGGGGGAGGTCCAAATCCAAGAAGGACTTCAAATGTCATTATTGTGGTGGTCCAAATCATTATGAGAGAGATTGCAGAAAGAAGAAAAGAGATCAAAAGAATGGAAATAATGAAAACAAGATCGATGACAAAGACACTATCACCATTAGCGGTTGATGGTGATGTTGTCATCATTTGTGATGATGCTTGTATTAGTTCAGCATGCCAGCAGACGGACTGGATTATTGATTCAGGAGCTTCATATCATATCACACCTCATCGTGATATGTTTACATCATACACCGGTGGTAGCTTTGGCAAAGTCAGAATGGCCAACCATGGTGTGACGGAGGTCGTTGGCATAGGTAACATCATATTGAACAACGATACAGAAGCGGGACTCGTGCTCAAGGATGTCGACATATTCCGACATTCGGTGAATATTATTTCCATTTCGGCAAGCTTGACGATCTTGGCTATGACAATCACTTTGGTGAAGGAAAATGGAAGCTCACCAAAGGCTCTCTCATTGTCGCTAAGGACGAAGCGAGAATTCTCTATGCACGATGCAAGCCAGATTATCCAATGGAGAGGTAAATGCAATTGATAAAAGTTCCTCCATTGAGCTATGGTGAAAAGGCTCGGACATCTAAGTCAGAAGGGCTTGGAAGTTCTGACCAAAAAGAAACTTCTCCCAGAGGTAACCAAGTATGCCCCTACAAACTTGTGTTGATTGTTTAATTGGAAAACAACACAGAGTTGCTTTCAAGAGATTTTCACCTTCAAGAAAATCTCATCCACTAGATCTGGTGCATACTGATTTATGCTACATGAAAGATAGAAGTCTTGGTGGTGCAATATATTTTGTAACATTTATTGATGATTTCTCTAGAAAAGTCTGGTGTTTTGCTTTGAAATCTAAAGATCAAGTTTTGGGTATCTTTAAGAATTTTCAAGCAAGTGTTGAAAGAGAAACAGGAAAGAAGCTGAAGCGAGTTCGTGCTGACAATGATGGTGAATACCAGGGTCCATTTGAGCAACATTGCAGGGATCATGGAATCAAGCTTGAGAAGATTGTTCCAAAAACTCCTCGACATAATGGTGTAGCAGAAAGGATGAACAGGACAATTTGTGAACGAGTCAAACGTATGCTATCACATTCCAATTTGCCCAAATCCTTTTGGGGTGAAGCAATGAGGACTGCAGTTGATCTAATCAACCTTTCTCCATCAGCTCCTCTGGGTGGCGACATTCTAGATAGAGTTTGGACTGGAAAAGATGTTTCCCACAAACACTTGAGAGTGTTTGGCTGCAGGGCGTTTGTGCACATTCCAAAAGATGAACGATCCAAGCTTGATGACAAGACCAAGTCATGCATCTTCTTGGGCTATGGCCATGAAGAATTCGCCACGAGTTATGGGATCCGATCAAGAAGAAAGTTATCGAAGCGGGGATGTTTTATTCCTTGAGGATCAGACAATTGAAGATGCCAAACAGATTGAGAAATCTGAATCAAACCAGTATGTTCCTGATGACGTAGATCCAGTTTCTTCTCCTAGAAATCAGAATCACATGGGAGGTGTGCAAGAGCAACACCATGATACAACCGGTGATGTCCCTCCAGTTCCACCACCAGAAGATGCGGCTAGAAGGTCCACCAGACAAAGACAACCTTCTACCAGATATAGCTCACATGAGTATGTAATACTCACTGACGGGGGAGAACCATAGAGTTTTGCAGAGGCCATATCACATGATCAGAAGGATATGTGGATGGAGGCCATGAAAGAAGAGATGAACTCTTTGCAGGAAAATCACACCTATGACCTGGTGAAGCTACCGAAAGGTAAACGTACTCTGAAAAATAAATGGGTGTACAGGTCAAGATCAAGAGCAAAGCTTGCAACCAAGGTAAAAAGCTAGCTGGTTGTGAAGGGTTTGATCGGGAAGAAGGGTGTTGATTTTGAAGAAATTTTCTCACCGAGTGGTGAAGATGTCCTCAATTAGAGTTGTTCTTGGGATAGGCCGGTTTGGATCCGGAAATTGAACAACTTGATGTGAAGAGCGCATTTCTTCATGGTGATTTGAATGAAGAAATCTATATGGAGCAATCGGAAGGGTTCAAAGTCAAAGGTAAGGAGAACTTGGTATGCAGGTTGAAGAAGAGCTTGTACGGCTTAAAACAAGCTCCAAGACAATGGTACAAGAAGTTTGACTCCTTCATGATTGACCATGACTACAACAGGACCAATTCTGATCACTCTGTATTCTTTAAGAAATTCAGTGATAATGATTTTATCATACTATTATTATATGTGGATGATATGCTGATTGTAGGTCATGATGCCAGTAAGATTGAGAAGCTGAAGAAAGAACTTGGCAAGTCTTTTGCGATGAAAGACTTAGGACCGGCTAAGCAAATCCTTAGGATGAAAATCTCAAGAGACAGGGCAAGTAGGAAGCTCTGGCTATCTCAAGAAAAGTACGTTGAGAAAGTTCTTGAGAGATTCAATATGAGCAAGTCAAAATCAGTCAGTACTCCACTTGCGGGCCACTTCAAGCTCAGCGCAATACAATGTCCCACAAGTGAGGAAAATAAAGCAGAAATGCAAAAGGTACCATATGTTTCTGCAGTTGGCAGTTTGATGTATGCTATGGTATGTACTAGACCAGATATTGCTCATGCAGTTGGTGTTGTTAGCCGTTTTCTCTCTAATCCAGGGAAAGATCATTGGTCTGCAGTGAAATGGATATTTCGGTACTTGAGAGGTACTTCTAAATATTGTCTAAAATTTGGTGATGACCAAACTGCACTAGACGGATTCACAGATGCAGATATGGCTGGTGATGTTGAATCCAGGAAGTCCACATCCGGATACCTGATGAGATTTGCAGGGGGAGCTATCTCTTGGCAATCGAAACTAGGGATGACAACGGGGCGGGTTTGGCCAAACCCAGGACCCGCCCCGCCAAGGAGAAGTAAGACCCGGGACCGCCCCGCCCCGCCTCAAGACCCGCCCCGGCCCACCCCACCTTAAAACCCGCCGGGGCGGGTCTAGACCCGCCAAATATATTTTTTAATTTATAATAATTTATATTTTTCTATTTATGGCCAATTTTTCAAAAGTAATCAAATGCCAATAGGTTAAAAAATAAATAAATATAATTATGCAACTTATTATAACTATTTTTTTAGAATTGGCTACTATTAAGATTTTTTTTAAAAAACAAATACTATTATACTACATAGTACTCAACTAATACTTAAAATAAATATTCAAAGTAGAATATTACAAGACATTATATTAGTAAATTAAACTTTAAAAGTAAATAATATTATATTAGTACTCAACTAATATTTTTAAACATATAACACTCGAATTTTAAAATAAATAATGCAAAAATATTTTAATATATATTTAAAAATTTAATAAAAATTAACATGCGGGGTGGGTCCGGGGCGGGTCCTATAGGACCCGCCCCGGACCCGGGCGGGTTTTGTAACCTTGGACCCGCGACCCGCCCCGGGACCCATTTATCCGGGTCTAGACCCGCCACATCGGGGCGGGTTTAATGCGGGGGCGGGTTTTGACCCGCCCCATTGCCATCCCTAATCGAAACTTCAAAAATGTATGGCATTATCCACAACTGAAGTTGAATACATTGTTGTGACGGAAGCTTGCAAGGAGATGTTGTAGTTGAAGAAGTTTCTACAGGAATTAGACTTGAAGCAGGAAAAATACACGCTCTCTTGTGTGATCGGAGGCGCTTGATTCACTGAGTAAGAATTCTTCATTCCACTCAAGGTCAAAACACATTGATGTGAGATACCATTGGATTTGAGATGTGCTTGATGAAAAACTGATGCAACTGGAGAAAGTTCACACAGATGAAAATGGTGCAGATATGCTGACAAAGTCTTTACCAAGAGATAAGTTTAAAGTTTGCAGAACCAAAGCAGGATTGGTTGATTCCCCACATGAGGTGGAGGGGGAGAATTGTTGAATTTTCCACCCCATGTGGTAAGTACTATTCATTTGGTAGGCACCAACCAACCAACACCACCAAGTCTTCAATGGTTGGTTGCCAAACTTTGTTGACAAAGTTTGTTCACGTGTTGGAATTGGGCATTGAAAATGCCTATAAAAGGGCTTCATCCTTGAATGCAAAATCACACCAAGCAATTAGCATTTTAGCAATTGCAAGAGAAGAGAGAAAATAGAGAGTAGAGAGTGTATCTATAAGTGTGTGTTTTGAGTGAAGAAAAAGAGAGAAAAATTGGTAGTAATTTTTCATTCTCACCCAAAATAGCATTCCTATTTTTCTCGGGTATTCCAAGTTGAGTAACTTGAGATAATTTGTGTGTCCCCTATTTTTAGGGATAAATATTGTAAGCCTACTATACATTTAGTGGAGGATTTATCTGGACTACGGTCTCGTGGTTTTTCCCGATTTGGGTTTTCCACGTAAAAATTCTTGTGTCATATTTTTTATCGTCTTGCACTATTATTCTTGGTTTGGTTCCCATTGTTAATCCAGCTAAGTGGGAAAAGATTTTACTATTTCCGTTGTGCCGGTGTCATTTATTTTGGCACTCTTTCCCAACAGAGTGGGTATATTTGGGAAGTTTAGGACCAGATGGGGTAGATTAGTGATAGGGTGGTATTTTTGTCTTTTTTTCAAAAATCAGGGTATTTTGTGGTATTTCCTCTAATTTTTGGTTAAACTACAAAAAATATCATTGATGTTTGGCCCACGAAAAATTCGAATGATTTTTCAAAATTACAAATATACCTTTAAGGTAAATCAAACACACATTTAATGGTTTTTGATTGACTTGTCGTGAATAAGATTTGCCTATTGTGGCTTCCAATCCAAAATTGCTACTTTCTTTTGGGCATGATATAGATTAATAGATGGCGAAGCCATTCTTTCTTTTTGCCACTGTTTTCTTTTTTCTTTTTTTCTTTTTTGGTAGACTATGATGGAAGTAAGTGGTATGATGATAACTAGTAAATGATTGCTAAAAATGTATGCAGACTACTTCTCTCACAACGTGAATTTTACAAAAGTTCTCACAAAGTAAGTTGCCTTTTGCTTTATATTGCTATTTATATAGCCAGCATTTTATTTTATTTTGTTTTCGTTTTTCTTTTTATCTTTTTATCTTTAGCTAGTCATCATGTGGTTCATATGAAACTATGGGTGAAAGGTAGCAAAGGTAGTCCATGACATTATTTTGAAGATCGATCGGATCAGTAAGCAAATCGGTATTGCTATTGGTTCACGGTTTAATCACATCAGTTGGTTCAACTGTTGGTCTAATTGGTCTAATAAAATATTCTTATATTTTTGTTATATATATAAAATAATAAAATAACACATTAATCTATTATGCAATATATTTTAAAGTTACAAATATATAAATAACAAGCTAAACAATTTCTAATTAATAGTCTAAGAATCAAATAATAACATACATCTTACAAATACAAGGTTTAAAACTTTTAAGTTTCTGTGTTTTACCTTTACAGCTTCTCTGTTGGCTCTGTGCTTCCTCCGTATACTTTTCTCATCGCGATCCTTAGATCTGTAGGAGCATGTGTTGGTCAATTGATCCCCCAGGCCTATGCATGTATACGGGGTTATCAGCCTGCGATATGGCAGTTGGGCTTGACTCCGTCTGTAGATGGATTTCATTTTCTGTTATATGTCAGGAATTCTCCTGGTGACACCTTCTTCCACTCTTCCTGCATCCCCAGTGCAAGTTTCGTGAAGGACTTCCTTCTCCTGCTGAGCTGTGGAGGGTGGATTTTTCTATGTGAGGGATATTGGTTGGGAGCTCCCTCACGAGTGGGTTTCGGAAGTTATTACTGCTCGAGGTACTCCCGCTTCCCAAAAGGAGATAGTTGAAATCTATAGGTCCCGGGGCTTGTCTAGGAATCTTTTGAATGTTAGGGAGTTCTTGGGTATCCCACCTTCTTTTACTTCTTTACATTGCCTCCCACTTTACTTGTATATTCTTACTGCTTCCATTTTCTGATATTTCTTCTGCTTGCTTTTCAGGTAACGAGAGTTACAATATCGCGGAGTTGATGACCTTTAAGAAGAAGGAAAAGGAGAAGACCATGGGGAAGTATATTGCTGGCGGGAGTGATAGTCCGTGCCCGCTTTGCCATGAGAGTGATAGGGGCACGGGCTCACGCTCCAGTGATCGTGTTGATGTTGTTCCGGCTCCTCGTCCTCTTTTGGGACCTTCTGGAGGGAAGATGCTGAGAGTGGAGCCTGGGGTTGTTGCTTCCGAGACTGTTGGTCCTCGAGCTATCTTCTCTGGTAGAGTGAACGGTCGCGAGGGGTCCAGTCCCATTAGGACTATGCAGATTCTGGCTTGAGCTACGCCAGTACAAGAGAAGCTTTGTCGTCTGATGATCAGTCCCGCTTTGGGTCTCTGTCCTTCAAGGACATCTAGACTCACCTTTGCAGGGATGTTGCTCGTGTAAGCTTCCATGGTTTCTCTGCATTTTCATTCTTCATGGTATGTCTTTTCACTTGCTAAGGCTTGTAAAAATTGTGTTGTAGATTCTGAACCTCGCAGCAGCTTCAAACCATCGAGGCGAGGTGATAGAGGCGGAGAATCGTCAGCTTCGGGATAAGGTGAGGAGCTTGAAGAAACACATGGCTCAACATGAGGGCAAGATGTCTGAGCTGTCGAAGGAGTTTGAGTGGGCGAAGGCCCAGCTCGACGATGAATCAAAGACGGGGTATGTATTTCTCCGTACTTCAGTTGGCGCCCAAATGTTAGCTTAAGAGAGGTCCCATTCGATTGAGGCTTACAGAGCTTTTCCAGAGTATCGCTCCGAATTGCTGCAGGAGTCTCTGTCTTTTTTGACAAAGCGGTTCGCTATTGCCGGAAACTTCTATGGCGGAGTGGGAAATCTCCTAGCGAGTTGATTGACATCTTCGACTGCGGCGTCTCTGATGAGGAGGAGAGAGAGGTCGAGGCCTTGCAGATCTTTCCGACGATGCTGGTGGCGATGGAGATGAGGCGCCCCCTGCTTGAGCAGTGATAGTTATTTCTTATCCTGATAGCTCTTGACTCCTGACCACTTGTTTAGGGCTTGCTTTACGTACTTGGATATTTCTCTTTCTCTTTTGGTCTTGAGATGTTTTATTTTCCCCGTGGGGCTGGATGATTCATCATCTTCCTTGTGCGTATTTGCTTCCCTTTATCATGCTTTACTTGTGATATCTGAATGTTACTTCTTGCGGGAGATTGGACTATATCTTATATTTTAACATCAGGAGGTGCTCTTCCAGAACCCGGAGAAGGGCACCCTTCTAGAATTCCCGAGGCACCCTTCCTGAGCTTGGAATAGGCATGCCCATGTAACTTCCTCCGAGTTTCTGCTTTGTCTTTTGTATCTTTATCCACACGTATTAGTATTTTTGCCTTCTTTTTCTTGCATATTTTTATAGTGGAGAAGAATTCACGGGGACTGTTGTGAGGAGGCTTCTTCCTCCAGGGTCTTAGCAAGATGAGGAAAGTTTTTATTAGGACCTCCTTGTGAGGAGGCCCCTCCCAACTGGGGTCTTAGCCGGAAGGGGTCATCACACCAGGGTCTTATCCGGGTGAAGTCTTCTCCTCCAGGATCTTAGCCAGAGGAGGCGAATTACTAGGACCTCCATAAGGAGGCCCCTCCCATCTGGGTCTTAGCCGGAAGGGGTCTTCCTACCCAGGATCTTAGACGAGTGAGGTCTTCTCCTTCGGGTCTTAGCCGGAGGAGGCGAATTACTAGGACCTCCATGAGGAGGCCCCTCACATCCAAGGTCTTAGCCGTAAGGGGTCTTCCCACCCCAGGTCTTATCCGGGTGAGGTCTTCCCCTCTGGGGTCTTAGCCGGAGGAGGGAAATTACTAGGACCTCCATGAGGAGGCCCCCCCATCCATCTGGGGTCTTAGCCGATAGAGGTCTTCCTACCCGAGGTCTTAGCCGAGTGAGGTCTTCTCCTCCGGGGTCTTAGCCGGAGGATGTTATTTACGAGGACCACATGAGGAGGCCCCTCCCATCCGAGGTTTTAGCTGGGAAGATGGGGTTTATCGAGGAGAGCATATAACTTGTCATTGACCTTGGCGATATGTGGCCATTAACTGCATTCACAATATCAAAACAGAAGAGTGAAAGTATTTTTATTCATTATAATGATAAAGTTTTACCCCTTATAGGCGGAAACATAACTGAAATGTAAATAAATATTTAACGCCTTTTGGGCGAAAAGAAATTGAAACAATAAAATATACCAAATAATAAGATATCCGGGAGTCCAGGAAGAGCTGGTGTCTATGGTTGTGCGGGGCTTTCATCATTCGGTTTGGGAGGTTGTTCATCTTCAAGGTGCCCATGTAGCATTCCTGAGCCATCTAATGTCTCCAACAGTCTCTCCTATCCCCGAGTCTGTGGGGAACTTCAGTTTTAAGTAAACCATAGAGGGGATGGCCTGGAACTGGTTCAAGCTGGGCCTTCCAAAGATCAGATTGAAAAGATCAGATTGTACCAAGAGGGAGCGTCTACAATGAGAAAACGGACCATGTTCGTGACTTGATGCGGGGCGTCCACGCCCAATGTGAGTGGCAGATTGATCTCGCCTGAGGACGTAATCACTTCTCCAGTGAAGCCAATTAGGCGGCACCGAAACTGGAACAACTTGTGCTGGGTTGATCTTCATCTTGTCGAAGGCTTTCCGGAATATAACGTCCACTGCGCTCCCTGTACCCACCAAGACCCTCTTGACCACTAAGTTGGCCAGCATAATTGATATGACAATGGCATTAGGGTGAACTTGGGTTTCTGGGATGTAGTCTTGAGTGTCGAATGTGATTGGCATTCCCTTGGCCTGAGGATGTTCCACGATTTTTCTGTAGGACGGGTTCTCCTCGGGTCGCCCTCTTCTCTCCTTTCTATATTCCCGGAGAGCACTTCGGGTGTCTTTTGCCTCTCGTCCTCTGCAGATCACATTGATGACTCCGGCAACATGATTGTCGCGCTTCTCCTCCCTATGACGGTCTTAGCAGCACTGGTCTAGTTGAGATTCTTCTTCATGCGGTCTAGAATCACGGAGAAACTTGCTCTGATCCACGTAGTCCTTAAGATGGCCTTTCTGGATGAGTCGCTTTATTTCCTTCTTCAAAACGAAACAGTCTTCAGTGGTGTGCCTCTTGTCCCTGTGATACTGACACTATAAATTAGAGCGTCAATGGTTGCGGAGGATCAATGATCCTCTTCTTCTGGGCGGCTATTAGCACCTCCGCCATTGGAGCGTTGACAGGGATGTAGCTTGGCCCTATGATCCTTCCTTGAACCCTTCCGCGGTTGGTTCTTATCTTCTTCCCGGGACTTGCGCTTGACCCTGGGTTCAGGCTTGGTGGACTTCTCCACTTAGATATGCTTCTTCACTCATCTCAATAGCTCCTCCATGCTGGAGGGAGGCTTCCCAGCTAGAGACTCCTTCAGACGCCCTTGGCGGAGATTCTGCTGTAATATCCTGGCCAAGGTCTCATGCTGAATGTTGGCAACTTCATTGACGGCTTCCACGGACCACTTCATAAACTCCCGCGCGCAGTGTTTCTCCTTCCTTCTACTTTACCTGAAAGATGTGAGCGATAGTCTTGGAGCACTTTCTGTTGATGGAGAACTGCTGCATGAGGCTTCAGTAAGCTTCTACATCTTGGAGATTGATCCTACCTGGAGTTGATTAAACCAAGTCAGCGGCCGCTTGGTCAGATTAATGCGCAACACCTTACAGTAGGAGGCATCCATCATGGCATAGAGATCCGCCTTGGCATAAAATTTGTCCAGGTGTTCCTGCAGGTCTCCGGTTCTATCGTACTCTGGGAGGTTGGAGGTCTTGATTCCTGATAGTAGAGGTCCAGACAAAATTACAGAGGCCAAAGGGCTCCTCTTCATCAATGCAGTTGCTCGTGAGTTGTCTTGGCTATGCTAACAGCTTGAGATTCTTCATTTGGTGGCGGCTCTTCACGATTGTGATTCTCACCGCGACCTTCTTCTCTCTCATCTTGATTGTCATGTTCAGGGTCTTCAGTGATGGGTGGAGCCCGCGGTGGTCTTCGTCCATCATCGGTTGCGGCTTTATGCCTCAAAGTGTTCCGGGCAACTTCATCCAGGAGAGCCTGGAGGGCTTCCCAGGATAGACGCATTTCTTCAGCGGGTGGAGCCCTCCAAGAGGAGGGGGCAGTGCCCCTCTTGCGAACGGATGAGGGGGGCCCTCCTCCACGAGGAGAGGGATGGCTCCACGCCTTCCGGGCGGACGTTCTTCTTGCTGGTCTCCGGCGCCACAGCCTGCAACTTGAGATCCGACTTCACGTGCTTGTGATCGAGTTTGCATCCTCGTGTACTTTGGCTGTTTCCCACAGACGACGCCACAATGATGTTGCGTTTTAGGGCAAATCACTCAAAGTCAACGGGGTTAACCAAAATCTCGAGGGGAAAGTCTTCACGACTTCTTCTCCGAGAGCTGGAAAATCCTTCGACTACAAACTAGCCTGTACACGCGCGTAAATGTTAGAGGGCCCCAGAGGTTTTCGCAGGGAGGCCCCTCCGACACTTAAGTAGGCACAGTGAACGAGAGAATAAGACAGTAAATGTTCGCCTATTTTTTAGCTTCACCGCAAGTGTACAGATCAGTTTATAGAATAGGGTTTGCAAGGTCGAATCCACAGGGATTAATAAATTAATGTACCGAGTATTGGATTATAATAGTCCTATTTTTATCTAAACTATCGAAATTTGAAGGATTGGTTTTATTACTACTAAAGCAGAATTTAATCCTAAAATATCAAAGCAAAGAGCGATTGAAAGATCAAGTATGAATGGATGGATTCCTGGGTTATGGTTTCAATTAATATCCCACTTTTATGCTTAGATTAAGCAAACCAAGGTTAAACATATTCTTCTCTATAGACCAATCACCAAAGTAATTTACCCCCTCTCTCGAGATGTATGTAAAAGCGTTGATTGGAATATCTATGTTAGCATCTCTACTCAACATGAGATAACCAACTCCCAAAAGTTCAAAAGATTATAAGATCTCACAAATATTCACAGACTTCTCAATCATGCAATCTATTTGTGTCAAGTACTCAAGATCTAGTATTGAAACTCATCGGTTAGAATTATGAATCAATACATCAAACAAGCTTAGATCAAAGGCCTTTTGATAAAACAAGAATTAAAGCAAAGTACTTGAATAGAGAAAGAAAACATTAACTTCAATTATCCTTAATCATCACATAAAAGTGTTTATTAACCTACTCCCAAACCCAAGAATCACAAGATGTTTAGCCAGACATTGAAGATAAACAATTCATAGACAAATTATTCATAATCAAAATCTAACTAATTGAAATAATTCGTATTTTTGATATACGATGGAATGAGTGACTCGGGGATGATGACGATCTCTCGATCTATCTTCAATCCTCGAAGGTGTGGTTGCGGTCTTGATCGATCTCTCAAGTATCTAATGGAAAAACCGCTCTTTTCTCCGGTTTTAGGGTAAAAATCAGCGTGTCCTTGTTTGTGGCCGCCCCGTGTCTATTTGTACTTCATTTGAGACGAAAACCTAGTCGAAACGAGTCAACTCTATTTTTCATGAGAGGAGCACAGTAGTGCCTCTTTGCACGCCTTGACCCGTCTTTGGGTGCCGAACAGATTGTCCAATTTTCTGAGAAGAGCATGGGTGTGCCATATGGCACGGGCTGCCCGTGCTATAGGCCGAACATTGGGTCTTCACTTCTGGGTTGAGAACGGGTTGTGCTAGAGGAGCACGCCCTGCCCGTGCTCACCTGTGACAACAAGTACTTGGCTATTTTCTTCAGTTTCTTGCCCGGTTCGTCCAACTTCTTCTTGATTCGACTCCAACCTTCGTCTAACATGTCAAGTATTGGCGGCTGCAATGCCCGAAGTGTTGCCAAAATGCTACAAATATAAATAAATTTCTACAAAACGAGCAAAGTGTAATCCTTTTCCACAAAACAAGAATAAAACCCTATTTACTCATATAATGCATGCATATCAACACATTCTAGCCAATATTAAGCCCAAAATACATGCAAAATACAAGTCAATCACTAAACGAATATTAAATTAAAATGCGTAGGAGGATTATGAATTAATTAACTTACAGATAATAGGAGTGATCTTTTTATACCTGGGAGATGGGCCCGTAGGCCGTGTAGGAGAAATCGGCCTATGGGGCAGTCCGCGTATGAGAAATCGGCCTATGAGCCAGTCGCGGAGGCCATTGGGCTGATTTATTTATTAAGAAATTAATATTAAAAAAATATATATAAATTGAACTATATATTAATTAATTAAATATCATTTTTGTTCCCAACACAACCCAAGTTGGTAGAACCCAATTTGCTTGTGATTGTGACGTGTGTTCTATTTTGTTTTTTTTTTAAATTTCATATTCATATGTCATAATGAGACAATTGACAAAATTACAAGTAAATTGGGTTGTACTATTTGAGTAACATTTCATTACCCAAGTCGTAAATAAGAATTTTATAACCAAGAATTCTGTGTACAGTAATGTTTGCCTAATCTTGAAATTTGGACATCTGGAAAATGAAATCAAACCAATAAATATTTAGTATTTAATTCGTAAACAGCCCAAGATTCTAGAAATATAAAGTACTTGTACATATTATATATTACTTCACTTGCCAAGAAAGAGAAAAAAAGTGAAACACAGAGAATATTAGTAAAGAAAGAAGAATCACATATTTTTTCCTAAAGTGAGTAATATATGTTGCTTTTGAGAGTGAAATGTTTCCTTCCTACGAGAAGAATTACTTTAATGATTGAGACGTAACAAAAGATGGGTTTGGTACCATCATATGTAACTTGCAACACAAAAATTTACTATTCGAGAAGTTTTACCACATTTTAAAACTTATATCCAACCACTTAGGTATTTAGGTCTATTAATCAAATGGAATAAGATCTTAATTACTTATTAATAAGTTAATTAATTATTAGAAAACTTTAATTTTTTATATATACACTATTCTTGCCTCCTTGGTGTTTGTAAATTGAGTCCTACTGAAATCATATTTTTCAAAAAAAAAAAAAAAACAAATTGAATGCTCATCCAAATGCTCACTTGAGTAGTCAAACCTCATGCTCAAATTCTTCCTATTAATAATTATTTTCATAATTCATCGTGTTCATAATAATAATTTTTAAATGGTTTCAGATGTAGAAACTCAATTTAGTTTTACTGATGTTAGTTATATTCCAAAATCAACTGAAACTCCAAGAGTGAGTCTCCCATAGAATCGTCTTACGGATCCTAATCCTAAGACGGATTCTAATGATCCGGATCAGCTAACAAATCCGGTATATAGAAAAAACTAGGAAAACAACGAATCCCGCAGCTCATCCTCCGGATCTGTTACTTGATGGAAAAATGATACTTTTGACATTAAATATGGTACTTTTGTGATAGATATTGATACTTTAAAATTTTAAATTATGTAAAACAAAAAGTTATACTTGTTATGGAGATAGTGATACTTTTGAGCAATAAATATGATACTTTAACTCTGTCATGATATTTTTCTTTCTTACACTGTACTGGATTCATCATATGTGGATATGTATAAAAAAACATGATATTTTACCTCAAAAAATAGAAACTTTTTATTGATAAAAGTGTTACTTTAACGCAAACCTAGGAAAAATAACTTCTTTTCTGCTGGAATATTTTCCTAACAAAGGAGTGAAAGTGCTATGACATAAAAAAATAATACTTTATATGCAAGTATTGATACTTTTCAGCATTAAAATGAATACTTTTAGATACTATGACATAATATGAATACTTTTAGAATACTGCATTTTCGAAATGCTAAAGGATTGTCAACATAAAACAAGATACAATAACAAATACATATGAAATTACAAAAATTTGCCAAAACATTCAAAAACAAATAGCCTTACGTGGGACAAAAACATAAAGTATCATAAAAAAAACATATAATATCAACATTGTGGTTTTTCCTGCTTCATTTTTTCTATTTCTTGGTGAGTTTCTTGGTCGTTCATAACAAAAACCTCTTTCTATCATCAACAGTAAGCAATCGTCTGGTCCCATTAAATTTCTTGACAAACCATACCAGCATCTTAGCATGGACTTGTTTAACTTGCAACTTCAATGAATCGCCAAAACAAATACTCTTAACATCTTCCATTTGTCTATCGTTCAAACAGTTCACTAGATCATATAACCCATGCGGTCTACATCGTGTACGAAAATTGCTGCAAGAAACAAACATTATGACATAAGTTCACTGTTAAAAATATTGAGTGATATATGTTCATTGTTGAAATACAGTGATATAAAAACTGATACTTTTAATGCAATTTCTGAATCTTCAAGCATGAAATATGATATTTCTAACATACAGAGTGGTATATGTTCAATGCTGAAAATGTACAAATACAGTGACATAAACACTGATACTTTTAATGCAATTTCTAATATTTACAAACATCAACTATGATATCTCTAACGTGCAAAGTGATCTATGTTCAATGTGAAAATGCACAATTACAATGACATAAAAACTAATACTTTAAAGGCAATTTCTGATACTTTCAAGCATCAAACATATGATACTTCTAACATTTAGAGTGATATGTGTTCAATTTTGAAAATGCACAAATATAGTGACATAAAAACTAATACTATTAAAGAAATTTCTGATATTATCAAGCATCAAACATGATACTTCTGACATGCAGAGTGATATATGTTCAATGTTGAAAATGCACAAATACAGTGACATAAAAACTGATACATTTAAGGCAATTATTGATACTTTTAAGTATCAAACATGATACTTCTAACATACAATGATATATGTTCAATATTGAAAATACACAAAAGGTATGCCAATTATTTCTGTCATGGCATCGACAAGAAGTTGAACATGAAAATGGTGTCGTCGAAGAAGGCAGAGGAGATACTTTGTAACAAGGCCAAGCAAGAAAAAAAAAGGAAGAAAAAAGAGGAAATAAAATTCAAAAACCCTAAGGCAAAAAATAGGGAGAAAAAAAAAAGCTGGAAAAATTCGGGTTAGGTGGGCGGGTCACAATATTGGATCGGATCATTAGGATCCGTCTGACAAAAAGATCCGTTAGACGGTCTTTTATAAGCTATTGCCAAACTCCAAACACTTGGGTGGACTTTACTGATTATCTAGATGATGAGATGAGACAAAACATCATTTGAAAGTCTACAAGAAACATACGTTTGTTTGCTAAGTTTCGTTAGAAGAATTTACACGTCTAAAACATGAATATTTAATATATCATCCACAATCTCACTGAGTAAGCGTAATATGGTTTCCTTCGGGTCTTAGTTTTTTTTTTCTTTCTCCCATCTATGTCTGCTTTTGAACTAGCTGTTCGGCTTTGTGCACAACGCAATTTTTGATTTTTTATATTATATATTGGATCTATTTAGAAAAAATAAGAAAACCAAAAATAAAGAGCAAATATTTATATACGGAGTGTTCTACAATAAGAATCATATCACATGACCATAAGAGTCAAAGTAAATCTTACTGCTAATGTTTTTGATACATAAATGTGAAAATAGCAGTATAGGTAATACCATTTTAAAATAAGCCATTAATTTTGAATTTCCCTAAAGTAGTAGCATCAACCGAGAATAAACATTTATTAAAATAAAATTGCAGAAACACCCCTGCAATTCATCATATTTACTGTCAGCGGCGTTTCAAATGTTAGTTAAACAAACTAAATTATCTTTTTCCGTTGTTTAAACGGGAACTACGTTTTCGAGGAAGCTCAAGCTTATAAAAATTTACACACACCACACACACTCATCTCTCTCTTCTCTCTCTCTCTCTCTCTCTGACACACACACAGACTCATCTCTCTCTGACCACATGACGGCCCGTACGCGCCACCTCGGCGGCGTAAACTCTCCGCCGCCGACAACGATGCCGACGAAGGAATCCCCGCCGCCAGTCGAAACTCTGGACTCCGACTTCGTAGTAATCCTCGCCGCTCTTCTCTGCGCTCTAATCTGCGTGCTCGGCCTCGTCGCCGTCGCGCGCTGCGACTGGATCCGCCGCATCACCGGCAGAATTTCAACGTCCGTTCCGTCGTCGGAGCCTCCGCGATCGGTGGCAAACAAAGGCCTTAAGAAGAAAGTTTTGAAGTCTCTGCCGAAACTAACCTACGGAGAAGACGAAGATCAGGCCGAAAAGCTGTCCGAGTGCGCCATTTGCCTGGCGGAGTTCGCCGCCGGCGAGGAAATCCGCGTGCTGCCGCAGTGCGGCCATGGATTTCACGTTGGGTGCATAGACACGTGGCTAGCATCTCATTCGTCGTGTCCGTCCTGCCGCCAGATTTTGGTGGTGGCGCGATGTAAGAAGTGCGGCAGCTTGCCGGCGGCCACCACTTCCACCACCGGCGGAGCTCAGCCTGAGCAAAGTGAAAACCACGTGAATAGGTTTTTGCCTTAAATTTTATTACTGCGTAATTTTGAGAATATATAGGGCCGAAAAAAAAAGGAAGAATTACAGCTAAAACTTACAAGATATATCAATTTTTTTTTTAAACTAGCATGTCTTTTTAGCTTGTAGGGGTAGTATTGGAAATTAAACGTTTCGTAATCCAAATTATAAAATCAATCTGCTGGATTTTGGTTAAATTTGCATTTTATCGGCTGTAGCATCGAGGAGAGCATGTTGGGACTTTTTTAGATAACAAATAATACTATGGCTACATTTGAACTTGGATAATTAGATTACAGGAAAAATAGGAACATCTAATAAATTTTTATTTTTTGACATTATGATCTTTGCATTTTAATATGAATTTATTATTTTCATTACTTCAATGATATAAATTTCTTTTTTTTTTTTCATTTTTCAAGGGCAGCATAGCCTAACAAAAACCATTATGTCGATGGTAAGTTTAGATCCATAGTTCATGAGTCCCATTATATAAAATATAACTCAGTTGTCCTTGATCCGTACATTAATAAGTGTACAATACAGTTGAACTTATTTTTCCACATTTTTTTATTCATGACTAAAATTTTGGATAATGTGACGCCCATGCGGCCATGCCGATGAGGGCGAGGAAGCACAGAGAAGAAATAACTACTGATCCAATTATATAAACGATGATCCAATTATATAAACGATTTTTTTTACAGTTCTTTTAATGAGCATTAATTCAGCCACCAATCCACCATTGTTGAATAAATTGGAAGGGCCCATTTTATGTTTTAACACATCAAATTATATAATAGTGGCTGGAGTAGAGAAAATATTCCAACTTGAGGTGACCAATTTGGACCAAAGAAAGAGCAAGGGACCCATAATTTGCTTGTGGGTGATAGATTAGTTCTTTGACAACTTATTATTGAGATTCCTTTGTTTATTTAGTACAGGTTTGGACTAACTTTTTATCTTTAATCATGTGCACTCAATTATTACTTAGAAGTGTCTCCTTCCCTAGTACAAAAGTGCCAAATTTTTATCATCTAATTCTTAACATAAGTTAATAAACATAATCTAGTAATTTGACGAGCCAAGATAGCAAGATAAGCATCTTGTCCTTACAACATATACAGCTCAGTTTCAAGATGTCAAAAAAAAACTCTATTTTTTAACTAGAAACTAAGAATCACTTTTTTAGAGTCTGCGAACTCTCCTTTACTAACCAATATTGTGTTTTAAAAAAAAAATATTACAGTTTATGGGAGTCTAGCTAATTATATCATAATTTATGTTGATACACATAACTGCCATCCTAGAACATGATTTTCACCAAAAAATGAGAGACACTTAAAAAGACCCAAAAAAATCAATTGTTGGAAATTTTGAATTTGCAAAGTGTAATAGTGACTATGCCTAGGCTTGTAGTGATGGTTTGGGACATAAGGTCCTATTAGCCCATTTGAGCAGCACAAGAGAGGAGACCATGGAGATAAAACTCTCTTTCTTAAATCCCAACCACTAAAACTAGGCCGAGTTGGTTGGAATAGGTGTAAGTTTTCTTAAATATAATAGACTTGTCCTAGCTATTAGTTTTATATTTAATGGAGACAATGACACGCCTAATTTTGTTGGGTTATAGCGGTGAGTTTTTCATTCTACGATGTAAATTGGCTAGCTAATTGATCAAAACCACCCTTTAAATTCAGTTTATTATAAAAACATTTAGTGATATTTCAAGTGTTGGAAATTTTGGTTTTGATAAAGTGGGTGTCGATCCAACTTTGACCAATTTTTTGGTGGCAAAATATTTAATTCTGGAAGAATTAAATTATATATTATTAATCTACGTTCCGAGTAGATGTTCGTAGTATTTTTTATTTCTCAAAACCGAATTTTAGTGAGTGAGAAATTAATACACCAAGGTAGCCACATAAATGGGCATTATGTAAAGATTATGTAAAGAGAGATGAAAGGCTTTTTTGCCTTATCCCACATGGAATACAAATCATTGTTTAACCTAGTTTATTTACTAGAAGGTGTTATATGTTGTATAAACTATAACACAAGTGGATGATCACAAGTAAGCCACACGCGCGCCGCCGCCTTCGGGCTTGGGGGCCGGCCCAGCCCTATTGGGCCCGGGTCCAGGTCAATGCCCACTACATTTTTGATATCTCCTGCAGGTGTGGTTGTCTATAAATTCATTTTAGTGCATTGCAGTTGGGATACAACAAATACATCAAATATTCATACACAAAGCCATATTTCTGCATTCTGCACAAAAAAGTCCAGCAACCAGTCTTCAACACTTTTTCGTTCGAAGGTTCTTCTGTGTTAGTGGTGCTACTACACAGAAGACAAATCGGTTTTATCTTTGGAGGCAATACGTCAAACCGTGAGCACTAGCCGGGACGTAATTGTCTTGCGGATAGAGATAGTATCTTGACTCGGCTTACAGTTCAGTTCATGTTTCTGTTTATAATAGAATAGTTCATTTCTAGTTTGTAATTGAGCCATTGTGAAGGCTTTCCTGTTGTAACCAATACTTTGAAATAACAATCGCAAGACAATTACCGAACTTCACGATGGCAAGCTCAAGAAGAACCCCAATTATCCCTCCTGCTCAAGCTGAGAATCCCGAAAAATTCATTGGTTTTGACTTCAAGAGGTGGCAGCAAAAACTGTTGTTTTACCTGACTACCCTAAGTCTGGCGAATTATCTGACCGAGGACGCTCCTGTTGTTGCTGAAAACAAAACGAATGCTGAAAAACGCGCTGCGTTTGATGCATGGGGCCAAGGTGATTTCCTGTGCCGTAACTATGTCCTAAACGGACTTAGTGATGCACTTTACAGTGTGTATTGTGCTATGAAATCCTCCAAAGAAATGTGGGATTCTTTGGAGAAGAAGTACAAAACCGAGGATGTCGGGACAAAGAAATTTGTTGTCGGTAAGTTCTTAGATTTTGTGATGGTTGATTCTAAAACCGTGATGGAACAAGTTCAGAAGTTCCAGTTGATCCTACATGAAATCTCTGCCGAGGGAATGGCTTTGTCGGAAGCATTCCAAGTGGCCGCATTGATTGAGAAATTGCCCCCAAGTTGGAGGGATTTCAAGAATTATCTCAAACATAAGCGAAAGGAGATGGGACTAGAGGATCTGATTGTCAAACTCAGAATTGAGGAAGACAATAGGAGGATTGACTCTAAGTCCAAGCTTGTCCCTATGGAGTCAAAAGCCAACTTGATGGAGCACGGATCGTCAAGTAACTCGAAGAAAAGGCCTAACGATAAAGGCAAGAAACGTGCAGTTGGAAAGTTCCAAGGAGCTTGCTACAACTGTGGCAAACTAAACCATATAGCAAAGGACTGCCGTCAGCCAAAGAAAAAGAAAACCAAACCGCAGTCCAATGCCAATGTGGTTGAAGAAATGGAGCTGATAGACGACATATCGACAATGGTGTTTGAAGCCAATTTGGTGGATAACCCGAAAGAATGGTTTGTGGATACCGGTGCCACTTGCCATGTCTGTTCTGATAAGGATGCATTCTCTTCTTACATCCCATCGACCGGAAGGAAGCTCCATGTGGGGAATCATGCCTCTCTTCGATGTTCTTTGGCGTTGGAACGGTGGTGCTAAAGCTTACTTCGGGAAAGGAGTTGAAGTGAAGAATGTCTTTGCATGTCCCAGGACATCCGCAAAAATCTGGTTTCGGGTTCGTTCTTCTGGTCAACCATGGGTTTAGACTAGTTTTTGAGTCCGAAAAGTTTGTCTTAGCAAATTTGGACAAGTCCTTGGTAGGGGTTATCTAGACAAAGGACTATTCAAAATGAATGTAATGATGTGACGCCGTTTTGGCGAGAATATGAATAAGAATGAATCTTTCGTTGTTTATAATCCGAGTGCTCTAATTTATGGCATATTAGATTAGGACATGTAAATCAATGCTATAAAAAGATTGGTAAATTTGGAATTAATTAATTTACGAAGTAAACTCACAAAGAAAATGTGAAGTTTGTGTTGAAGATAAAATGGCTAAATTATTGTTTCATTCGGTTGAAAGGAGCACTTCACCTTTAGAGTTGATACACACTGATCTGTGTGATCTAAAATTTGTGCAAACTAAAGGTGGTAAAAAATATTTCATCACGTTTATTGATGATTGCACAAGGTTTTGCTACTTATATTTGTTAAGAAGCAAAAATGAAGCATTAGAAGCTTTTAAGAATTATAAAAATGAAGTTGAAAATCAACTTGGCAAGCGTAGGATTAAAATAATTTGGAGTGATAGAGGTGGAGAATATGTTGCACCATTTGAAGAACTATGTACCCGATCGGGCATAATTCATCAAACAACAAACACCATATTCACCACGATCTAACTGATGTTGCTAAACGCAAAAACCGGACTCTAAAAGAGATGATGAATGCCATGTTGATAAGTTAGGATTACCCCGAATATATGTGGGGGAAGGTTTTAATGACCAACCACATATTGAATAAAATACCACTTAAAGGGAAAGATAAGACACCTTACGAATTGTGGAAAAATCGTAAGCCTTCTTATAAATACCTTAAAGTGTGGGGGTGTTTGGCTAAGGTAGCAATACCTGAACCAAAACAAGTTAAAATTGGACCAAAGACAGTTGATAGTGTCTTTGTGGGATATGCATACCAAAGTACTGCATATAGGTTTATGATACATAAGTCAGAAAATCCGGAAATGACTGAAGGTACCATAATCGAATCAAGAAATGTTGTATTCTTTGAGGAACTACCCTTGTAGAGAAAAGTTAGAAGTGAGTATTAACAAAAGAACTCACGAAACTGCAAGTGGTTCAACACCAATTAGTGAAGAACCGAGACGCAGTAAGAGGTCTAAGACGGCAAAGTCATTTGGGCCAGATTACATAACATTTATGTTTATGGTGAGCCAAACTCGATTAAAGAGGCTCTAAGTAGTCCAGATGCTCCGCTCTAGCAAGAAGCTATCAATAGTGAAATCGAGTCCATTCTGCAGAACCATACTTGGGAGTTGGTTGATCTCCCTGCTGGTCATAAACCTTTAGGATGTAAATGGATCCTAAAGAAGAAGTATAAAGCAGATGGAACTATTGATAAGTATAAAGCACGATTTGTAGCCAAAGGCTTTAAACAAAAAGAAGGATATGACTTCTTTGATACCTATTCTCCAGTAACGAGGATTGCGTCTATTCGGGTGCTTCTTGCGATTGCTGCTTTGCACAATCTAGAAATTCATCAGATGGACGTCAAGACGGCGTTTCTGAATGGAGAGATAGATGCTGAAATATACATGGAACAACCTGAAGGGTTTGTTGCACCCGGTCAAGAAAAGAAGATGTGCAAGTTAATAAGATCCTTGTACGGACTGAAACAAGCTCCAAAACAATGGCATCTTAAGTTTGACAATACGATGTTGTCAAATGGATTTAAAATCAACGAGTGTGATAAATGCGTATATGTCAAAGGGATATCGGAAGCATTTGTCATAGTTTGTCTATACGTAGATGATTTGTTAATCATGGGTAGTAGTCATGATACTATCATGGAGACTAAAAGAATGTTAAAGAGGAACTTTGACATGAAGGATATGGGGACTGTTGATGTAATCCTTGGGATAAAAATCAGTAGAACTCCTGATGGAATTATCTTGTCACAATCCCACTATGTGGAGAAAGTGCTCAAGAAATTCAATGCGTTTGACAGTTCACCGTCAAAGACGCCCATTGATTTAAGTATAAATCTGGTTTCTAATAAAGCAGAACCAGTGGCTCAGATGGAATACTCACGTATAATAATAGCGATCGATGTACATCACAAATTGTACACGTCCAGACTTGGCCTACCCTGTAAATATGTTGAGTAGGTTCACGAGCAATCCAAGTCATGAGCATTGGAAAGCGTTAACCAGGGTGTTAAAATACTTGAAGTATACATTGGATTATGGGCTATACTACTCAAAATATCAGCTGTACTTGAAGGATATAGTGATGATAGTTGGATTTCAGATTCGAAAGATTCTTATTCAACTAGTGGATATATATTCACCATTGGAGGTGGTGCGGTATCGTGGAAGTCCACGAAGCAAACATGTATAGCTCGATCCACCATGGAATCTGAGTTTATAGCTTTGGATAAAGCTGGTGAAGAAGCATAGTGGCTTCGAAACTTTCTGGAAGACATTCCATGTTGGAAGAAGCCTGTGCCTTCTGTAATGATTCATTGTGATAGCCAAGCGGCTATTGGAAGGGCACAGAGCAATATGTATAACGGTAAGTCTAGACATATTCGTCGAAGACATAATACCGTTAGACAATTGATCTCAAATAGTGTGATGTCAATTGACTACGTAAAGTCAAAAAACAATTTGGCAGATCCTTTGACGAAAGGACTGAATCGAGATCAATTGGGTAAATTGCTAGAGAGAATGGGCTTAAAGTCCACAAAGTAAAAATAACCATCATAGTGGTAACCCAACCATGATGACTGGAGATCCCAATAACTTGGTTCAATGGGAAAACTAAACTATGAAGGTTATGTTGTAACATTTGGAGACAATGTTATAACCCATCCCTAGATAGCAATACCAAGTGTTGAAACACCTGCAAAGTTGTGGTGAGGCTAAGTCATTTGACTTTTAATGATTCCTACACCTCGTTGAGGTTGAGTATGGAAGGATACTCGGATAGGAGATCACCTCTATAAGTAAGAAGTGCGGGCCGCTTCAAAGTAATACTTATGAATCCAAAGTGGTGTCCATGGTCGAAACGGACACAAAACGTGAGAACAGAAGGTGTTGAGACCTTATTGTGCTAATACTGTTGACTCGGTATACACCGTGGAGGAATAGTTCAAGGCATTGCGTCCACTAAGCCGCTAGTGTACCCGATGGTATTGACTACGGAAGGTTCAAAGCTATAAGCTACCTTTCCGAATGCAATATTGTCTCTTGAGGACTGGTTTGCGTGTCTGCATTCATGCATACATTAATTTCCACTCATGTGGGGGATTGTTGGAAATTTTGGTTTTGATAAAGTTGGTGTCGACCCAACTTTGACCAATTTTTCGGTGGCAAAATATTTAACTCTGGAGGAATTAAATTATATATTATTAATCTACGTTCCAAGTAGATGTTCGTAGTATTTTTTATTTCTCAAAATCGCATTTTGGTGATTGAGAAATTAATACACGAAGGTAGCCACATAAATGGGCATTATGTAAAGATTATGTAAAGTGAGATGAAAGGCTTTTTTGCCTTATCCCACATGGAATACAAATCATTGTTTAACCTAATTTATTTACTAGAAGATGTTATATGTTGTATAAACTATAACACAAGTGGATGATCACAAGTGGGCCACACGCGCGCGCGCCCAGCTCGGCCTAGGCCTGGGCCTGGGCTTGGGCATGGGCCTGGGCATGGGCCTGGGCATGGGCCTGTGCCTTGGGCTGGCCCGGCCCTATTGGGCCCGGGTCCAGGTCCACTAAAGTTTTGCCACTCGAAAATGGGCTTGGCCCAGATTCGAGTGACTGTTGGACTGTTGGAGCCCAATGAATCTGGACATTGTAGGTGTCCAGATTCGTGTGGCTGTTGGAGTTAGTAACTCCAACAGAAGTGGTCATCTGAAGAGAGCCCACTACTTGTTTGTTATGGAGTAGTGGGGTGTAACATCTGGGATGTTACAATTGGATTAATGCCCACTACATTTTTGTTATCTCCTGCAGGTGTGGTTGTCTATAAATTCATTTTAGTGCATTGCAGTTGGGATACAACAAATACAACAAATATTCATACACAAAGCCATATTTCTGCATTCTGCACAAAAAAGTCCAGCAACCAGTCTTCAACACTTTTTCGTTCGAAGGTGCTTCTGTGTTAGTGGTGCTACTACACAGAAGACGAAGCCGTTTTATCTTTGGAGGCAATACGTCAAACCGTGAGCACTAGACGGGACATAATTGTCTTGTGGATAGAGATAATATCTCGACTTGGCTTACAGTTCAGTTCCTGTTTCTGTTTGTAATAGAATAGTTCATTTCCAGTTTGTAATTGAGTCATTGTGAAGACTTTCCCGTTGTAACCAATACTTTGAAATAACATCAAGTATATACATAATACTCCATTAGAGCTTGTTTCTATAGTTACAAATTGCACTATTAAGGGGCATTTGTAAACTAAATGCAAATCTCAATGGGCTTATTTATAATATCTCAAGGGGTATTTGTAATATGAAATACAACTGATTTTTTTAATAATAAATTTATAACTCAAAGGTAGTTTTTATAATATATCCTTAAAATGTTTTTACTACAATCGGCATAACAAGACCTTGTATGGATGTATTTCAATTTCAAGTCCAATTTTCAATTTTCAGTGTTGGAAAATGAATTTTCAAAATTTATTGATTTTTATGTGAAATAAAATTATATGTTCGGTTAGTTTTGGAATATGTTTGTAAATGAAAATTAATATTGTAAAAATCGAACGAAACAGCCGCTTAAGCTCTAGGCGCCCCTAGGCCGAACCAATTTTGTCCAAATCGGCGAAAAAATTGGTTCAGCCAATAAATCGGCCCTAGGCAACCGGGGCTGCCAAAAATTGGTCAAAATAAAAAAAAAGTATATGTTCCTAGGCGTTGGATTGTCACACGACTAATGTCTAACGATTTCTGCAACCTTGATGAAACTATGGTTATAATTTTTGAAATATATTTTTGACACGGATTTATGTGATTTTGTAGTGAAACATTATTTGGTTATATATAGTTTTTGAAGTGTGTTTCCACATAAATTTGCGTGTTTATGGTGAAATATTATTTGGTTGTGTTTTCAAAATCCTATTTCCTAGAAAAATAAAAACTGAAAATTACTTCATTTTCAGTAAAAACGTTCCTAAAAAAAATAAACTCATTTTCTAGAATAGTTGGAAAATGAAATTTATATTGCACTTGAAAACACAACCATTTTTGTATATTCGAGAAAGGATGTATAAATTTATTAAAATTTAAAATGTTGCCAATGAAAGTTACGAAATCGCCCTTCACATGACTTTTCAAAATATCTCTTTGCCCATCTTTAAGAAAACTCCAATCTTGCATCCTAAAGTTCCAGGCTACTCAAACTGTAACTTGGCTTGATCAAATATGTCTGTTTGCTGGCACCCACACAGTGTGATTGTTCGAATCCCTCTGGTAACGATTTACAGGGTGGAGGAGAACTTCTTGTGTGGTGACTCAGTCTTCGGCAGCCCAAGGACCCTGACTAGTTGAGGCATAACCCGTGCTTCACATCCTCCACGAAGCTCTAGGGCAAGGGCAGTGGGGGCCCTCAGGGATGGGGTTCATCTTTTTTTTAACAATAAACACAAACTAATCCTGATTGGGATACCTTCGTGAAGAGGGAAAAAATTAGGGTTTTGAGAAAAGATGCTCTCTTCTCTCTCCTCCCAAACTTCCATGGCCGACACATCTTGATCTTAATTTTTCATGGAGCTCGATTTTTTTCTTTTCCCAGAAATTACGAAATCTCATGAATCTCCTATCCCTGCTCCTAGGGTTTTACCAAGGGTTTCCCCAAACCCTAATTCTGCATCTCTTGATCCTCCTACACAAACGTTTCAAACCGCTACAAGAATTGATCAAGAAAATCAAGATCTGTTACATTCTACATGTTTTCCTCAAGTTTTAGATCATCCTGTTGATCATGCTCCCAAGATTCTCAAAAACCATCCAAGAACGGATCCATGTTTTCAGGAAATGGCTGTGAAGAAATCTTTTGCAAAAACGGTGCACTCTGGGGAGGATACAATTCCAGTTAAGAAAGGAGATTTTTATTCTGTAACGATAGATGAAGGGATTTATCATCAACGTACAGCGGAGTTACGAGATTCATTAATCGGACGACTCCTACTTCCAAAAGGGGCAAAGCCATGCACGT
The DNA here is from genome assembly GCA_016081115.2 of Rehmannia glutinosa. Classification (NCBI taxonomy): domain Eukaryota; kingdom Viridiplantae; phylum Streptophyta; class Magnoliopsida; order Lamiales; family Orobanchaceae; genus Rehmannia; species Rehmannia glutinosa. The sequence continues at coordinate 74,132,872 of CM071936.1, read as the reverse complement.
TAGAGACGCTCAAATCGAAATTGCATGACGTTTGGAGAATTCAACATGCTTGGCGATTGGTACCACTAGGTAAGGGTTATTTTAGTTTACAATTTAATTATATAGCTGACCGTAATCGTGCTTTCATTAAAGCTTCATGGAATTTGATTCCGGATACAATCCGCAGCACTAATTGGATCCCGAATTTTAATCCTTAAAAAATTAATACTTCTATGGCACAAGTTTGGGTTCGGATTTATGAACTAAGTATCGAGTATTGGCATCGCTCTTTGATTACGAAGATTGCAAGTGTGGTAGGTACTCCGATCCAAATTGATGGTCGTTCGTTATCCGGGGAGGTGGGATATTTTGTTCGAGTGTTAGTTGAACTTGATTTAAATAAATCTCTTCAGGAATTTATTATGGTTGAAAGAGTGAGACATTGCTATGTTGTTTCGATCAGTTATGAGAATTTGCCGGATTTTTGCGTTAATTGTCGGATTGTTGGACATCATATTACGAATTATTGCCATCAAGATGAGACAAAAAGAGCTGACATTGTTCAAACTGATAAGAGCCCGGTTCGTGGACGATCTGTCATTAGAATGGGGAATCGTGATAAGATTCCGGCTAACAAGGGTAAGGAAGTAGTTTCGGAAACTTGGGTTCAAGTTAATCCCCGGAAAGCCCGTTCTGCGGAGAGAAGTACTGGCCCTAAGGAGGGTGGACCATCCACTTCGGGTATTCAAACAAAGAATTCTTTTAACGTGTTGGGTGATACATCAGAGGATTTGCATGAAGAGAATGAGCCCTCACATGTCCGTGCAGATGAGGGCCTCAAAGGTTCGAATGTCAATCCTGATAGGACTATGGTTCTTTATCAACCACCATAATGGAGTGCGGTTATTGTTCATGAGGACACGATGACTGCACCAAATTTAGATGAAAAGAATCAAGCGGATCTCCACAGTGCCAAGGAAGTTGTATCTAGAAATCATCCGCTTAATGAATATGTCTTTAGCTCTAACGATCAGTTAGAGGAAGCAATGACTGCATCAACACGGAAGCGTTGGTTTGATATGCTGGATGAATAAGAACAAGATGAATCAGAAGCTTTAAAGACCAAGCTAGGAAAGTACTCCTCAACTACTCCGTTTGCTATTCACTCATGTGCTCCCTCAGAAGCTATGAAGGCTCTGGAAATTGCGGCTCGAGGATCTTGGGCCGACATTCCACAAGCTACACCAGACCATCAAAATGATACTCGAGCGCGTACAAAAAATACAAATGACAATTTCACTCGAAAATCTTTGAGACATAAACGCCCTTCATTTAAATTGCGCCATTAAGTTATTTTATTGTTTTTTCCTGAAATTTTTGCTACATGATCGGCTTGTGATCATGACCTTTTTTTATATATATTTTTCATTTATTTAAAAAAAAACTGTAACTTGGCTTGAACACTACCTAAATGGAATATTACAAATAAAAAATATTTTTGATATAAGTCGATTATAAGGCTAGATATTGTTATTTGTTTTGCAATACATTGATAAATGATAAAGTCATAAAGTCTCGTAACAAATAACAATAGTGGGTAAAAGAGGATTGCCTAAAATGGTAAGAAAAATAAGTGACAGATATCAGTAAAATATGTGTGTTGAGATTAAAAAATGTCAACACGTCAAGAACCTTCCCTTTTTCAAGCAACAACCAACTTTTTCATCTATTAATTAAAGGTCCAAGCTCAATTTACTAAGATAACATTAGTCCAACTAAATCGTACTGCTAAATTATTATATAAGCACACAATTTATTACCATACAACCTAATAAATGGCTACCATGTGCCTTTAATTATTTTAAAAGTTTGGTGAACATTAAGAAAAGGAGTACATTGTTACTACTCCTTGTCCCACAAAGATAGACAAGTAGAAAAATTCAAACACATTAAGAAAATATAATAAATGTAATTGGGATTATAATTTATTTTCCATATTTTTCCTATTTTGCCCTTGCATTAATGGTGGTTTGTCAATCCAAGTGAATTAAATAGAGATAATTTAGTATATTGTTGCATAATTAATACTCTCAATAAAGAAACAAACTTATAATTTGGGACGGACAAAAAAAAGAAAGATGACCTATCTTTTTGGGACGGAAGGACTATTAGTATTGTTTCATGTCGTTTCTTTCGATATTATCCAAAAAGGTTGTAAATCGCAATTTATTGAATACGAATATAATATTTTCATAAAATGAGATATATATTATAATCATCATGTATGATTTAATGATTTTTATATTCTAAGTAACTACATTTGGACTAGAGCCGACAAAATTGGCCGACCCAATGGGCCAGCCTGGCGAGTCTGCATTTAGGGTTGGACTGAACTTTATTTTTAGGGGCTCAAAAAAGACTAGGTCCAACCCAAACGGCCCGAAACTCGATTGGCAAGACAAAAAATATAAGGTTGCAATTCTGGTTATCGAGTCGTGTTCGTGCTTAGTTTCAGATCAATTTTGGGGTTATGTTCAATTTACGTTAAAAAAAATAAATTAAATATAAGATATTATGTCTTAAGACAAATTGTTAACATCATGTTAGTTGTGTTATTTGGGTTTCTCGTGTTTTTGCCGGGTTTCTCTCGGTAAATTCAGGTTGGGTTCGTGTCGTATTAGAGATTATCACCCCTAAAAAAAATACACATAAATACTATTGTTTGGGCTAGGATAGCTACAAGAAATGGTGGCCCGATGAAATTTTGGGCTAGTCCAACCCTATCTATTTTATGAATTGGTTTGATGGACTCGGGCCTGGCCAGGCCTGCCTATTGCAACTCTAATTTTGACAGTTACCGAATAGCTAGATATATAGTAGATGGCCGCATCTATGAACAAAAAATCTATGTTTACTTTCATTTAATTTCTAATTTTTTTTGGCAAAAATGGAGACGTACGTAAACCTCACAACTTATTTTTGCAAAAAATATTAGTTTCATTCATAATTAAGAAAACCAAGAATCCATTTACAGATTATGCATCGTGCATTCTTCTTGCAGGGCTTCAACTTAAGCAATCGGAAACAAATGCATCTCCACTAAAGACATGATTCTTTTGAAGTTTAATATATACTTTTTATTTAAAATTTTGAATTCACCATTTAATAGTTATTAATAATAAATATTTTGTCTGAAATATACATATATAAAAATAAAACTTGTGTTCAACTAACTAAACGTAAATCATGCATGACGGTATGCTAAACGGGTAAAATCATGCATGATTTCTGGTATGCCGTAGTGAAATCGATCGACTAACCCATGCTAAACCTAATGCACACGTCATATGCATGTATGTGGTCAAACTGGTCAAATAAATTATCATTTAAAACGTCACTCACAAAGAAACACGTGATTATGTGACAAAAGACGTGTTGTTAGAGTAGATAAAAATGCCAAGATCATAAATAGATGTTTACCTCTCATGCAATAAGCATGTTTCCATCCTTATGCTTCAGTTAAACCAGGTCAAATATGTGAGTTTTTGTGTCTTCAAAATAATTTTTTTATTTTACTTTTCAAAAAAAAAAAAAAAACAAAGACTTCTCTTTCAATATGTTAGCGAAAATTGGGTGCATTATTTTTGTGAAGAGAGTGAACAGGTAGTTAAGATTTGTCAGCTTTTGTTGAGGATCGCCTTTCTCCTTGTCTGCTTAATTGGTAGTTTATATAAAGGAAACATGTTTCCTTGCAAGCTACAACTGTTTCAAATTTCAACTTTTAATTATTAGCACTTCAAAATTGTTTTAGGCGCAATTTGCTTACCATTTCTTTCTCGAAATAAATGTAAATACTACTAATGAGGTTTCACCTAATTATGAAAAAAAGTCCAATTCATGATTTTCAAAATTACAAATTACCCCCTAAGGTGATACAAACAATCCCTTGATCAGGTTTATATATATAAAGGTTGGTTCCGGTGAGACCATTTCCTGTAGTCAACTGATCTGGACTGTTATAATAAATCAATAAATGGTTGAGATTAAAACTTTCAAACTAATAGTATTAATTGAATAATAGGCCAAGAAAGGGTATAATCGACCATAAAAACATTAATCAACATGGTAATTGCCGTGTAATTGCTAGAAAATAGGAAATAGATTATTTCACAATCATATCTTCCTTAAAACACGCATTAATAACTATCCATATCCCATATTCACGCCCTCTATCAAAGATAATCTTAACGAAATAGGAAAAAAAATTAAAAACCTCATACATCATAATTGAACAACCAAAAACAAAAACTCGATGTCCTCTGAGCGTCAATCACCCATGGAAAACATTCCACATGAATTCGACGCAGAAGAAAACGATTAAGGTAATTTACTAGAATATACTATGTTGTAAAGTTTTTCCTATGTGTTCTTTTAATTTTAAAAAATTGTTTAAAATATAGTGTACCATAAAATATTTTCGAATAACACCAAAATGGTCGTTAGTTGCATATGATGCAGTTTTAGTTTTAATTTACATTTATAATGATGCAGTTTTAATTTTATTATCATGTCAACATATAAGATTTATATATATATATATATATATATGTTCGTCGCATATGTAGATGACATATACATCATGTTTTTATATTAATTGCATGATTAAATGTTATAGAATTAATGGACTGTATGTTATCTATGTAATTGCATGCATAATGAATATACTATATGACGCTTAAAAGTTTCTGATTAGAAATTATGAATAACTAAATTTTATTTCGAACCATATGATATTTTATGTATATTTAATTTATAATGATTTATATATAATGTTCACATGATTCATACTTAATTATGATACTAGCATATATGATGTTTAATTATGATACTGACACAAATGATACATGTTTAATTTATAATAGTGTATGTGTAATGTTCATTTGATGCATAAATAATACTACGATCGTGCATGTGTAGGCATATTATGATACTAACATATATGGTACTTGGAAGATTATTTATTACTATTAACATGCATAGACAATATTAGATTGATGCATATTTAATGTTATTTTGGTGTGTTTAGGAATAGACAACAACTCCAAAGAAAGGCTTGAAATATTTCTGGGATCAACAAAGTACTAGATTCCAGAAATAGACCAAGAAAAATTCCACGGGTTGTATTGGAGTTCATTACATTGGAAAACGGCGACAATTTTACAAGGAATATGGTTGCACCTGCAGATTTGACATATGGAGGAGCACAACAAGAAGGTTTAGAAGCGATGTGATTCGTGTGCAATACATAGTGTGCAACCGGAAAGGTTTTAAAAGCAATTAAGAGCCCAACTCCGATCATTATAAATGATGAAGATGATGAGAATAACAATATAGAAACGCATAAAAGAGTTTCAAACAGAATTATTGCAACGCACAGTGCATATTTGAGCACAAAAATGACAACGCTTACATAATAAAGCATTTTGAAGAACGTCACACTCATCCATTGAATTCCAAACCTTTCAGACAGTTTCTTAAGGTGAACATGAATCTTAATTTCGGGCACCAACAATTCCTCCTAAATTGTACAAGATCAAATATATGTACCACTAAATCAGTCAGATTGATGAAAGAGATGATTGGAGGGTACTCAAATGTCGGCGCACTGCAAGTAGATTTTAAGAACTTCAAGAGAGATTTAAAAGCATATATATGTGGGGCAAATGTACAATTAATCATAGACAAGTTTCTTAATAAAAAAAGGAAATTTGTCAGGGAATGGGATTCAACTACGACGTCGATGAAAATGAACAACTAAAATGAGTATTTTGGGCAGATCAGACATTGATAATGAACTATGCTATTTTCGGAGATGTGGGTTCATTTGACGCCACGTACAACACCAACAAGTATTTTCAATTTCCTTACCATGTAATTACAATAAAATTCCTACATATACTGCATGTAACATACGAAATATATATACATTAAAAAAATATATATCATTGAAGTGCATATGTATTTTAACAATAGTGCATAAATAGTTTGTATTCAACGTAACAAATTTCCCTGCAACTACATACACAGTGTACTCTATATTTGCGCAACACTGTTGTGTATACTTAATGGCAATACAATGCATAATTAGTCTAAAAATAACGTATTCCAATTTTTTGTCAAATTGTTTAGGTACAAAATGGTGTTTGCTCCATTCACGAGGGTTGACAACCACCGAAAATATGTTACATTCGCAGCAGGTTTGATATTAAAGGAAGACATCGAATCATATGTATGGCTATTCAAGACTTTTTTAAAGAACTATTATACATTGTTACTGACCAAGATCCAACCATGAAGAACGAAATGCAGATAGTTTTTAAAAAGGCAGTTCACAGATTGTGTATGTGGCACATCAAGGAGAAGGTCAGCACAAAAGTTGGACAAGCATTACTTAAAGATGACAGTTTCAAACAAAGGCTAAGTGATGTTGTGTGGGACAACTACCTAGAACCAACAGATATGGAATGATGTCATGAGTTTCAGTTAACGTCACATCCATGGTTTACAACAATGTATGAACTTTGACAAAATTGGATACCCACGTATTTTAAAGATATACCAATGGGGGGGGACTGCTAAGAACTACATCGAGGCCTGAGAGCACGAATAGCTGGTTCGGGGGGTTCACCAACCCTCATGCAACTTTGGTTGAGTTTCTCATGCATTTTGACAGTGCAATGGACTCGCAGCGACATGCATCGGATAAACTAAACAGTGAGTGCAAATCAATGATACTATAGAAGTTATCAAAGAAATTGAGGAAGCATGTTACAAATGCTCGATGGTGCAAATCAATGATACTATAGAAGGATGTTCCTACACAATAAAAGATCGCACTACTAGATTATTTGTAATCCAGTGTTACAAGGATGAATCAATCATGAAATGTAGTTGCAAGATGTTTGAAAGACTTGGTCTACTATGTCGTCATATGTTCGTATTTCTCAAGGACCATCAAGAAATTCCAAGAAAATATTTGGTCAAGCATTGGATGAAAGCGGCATCATTGCATCCCTATTCAAAGAACGGGCATCTCTATCAATTCGTACGAGGGTACGAGTCTAGTAGAACACTCAATAATCTTTGGTCCGATTTTCACATCTGCATAGGACTTGCGCAAGGGAAGGTAGAAAAATTATTGAATTTATCGCGTCTCATAACTGAGGAAAGAAAAGGATGATGATAGAACAAGAAAGTGAGGGATATATTCTTAGCAAGCAAACATTAATTGAAAACTATTGCGGCTCAACGTCACAAATGGAAATTTCAGTATTACCCCCAAAACAAGAAAAGAACAAGGGGAGCGACAGTAGAGGGAAAAGTCGTATACAAAGTCAAAAGGAAAAAGCTATTAAGGCAAGCACCAAAATGAAAAGACAATGTGGTTCATGCCGAGAAGTTGCACCACATAACAGCAGAACATGTCTCAAGCACACTGATGCAATGCAACCCTGATTGTAATCTTAATCTTCAAATAATTATCTATTTTATTGAACATTAATAAATATTCCCATTCTTTTAAAAAAATACATGCATGAATCCAATGATATCTATGCGTAAATATTTCATTGATTATGTATTAGTTTGCTATGTAAAATCAATGTTACGAGCTTTATCGGTAACACTATTTTGGGTATTGTTCAATATAGTATTTTTCATAAATGTAGCGTCGCGATGTATATATATAGCTTATTTTTAACATCAAAATTCGTTGACTTGATTATTTTGGTTGTTTAACGAATTGTGTGTTGGTCCTTTAGTATATATGCGACAATCTTGGCCTATCTGTACATATATTTCATTTAAGTTATATATTAGTTTATGACATATACTCATTTTCACATAAAAAATGCACAAATTCATGTATATTAGTGAAATAAAATTTATCTAAACGTATAATGGAAAAAAATCGCATATTCATACACTCTTACATTAATCTATACATCGAATGCAACTTATATATACTGTTTGTAAACCAAATATATACATTAAAAGCAAATGTGTGTCCCTATCCAGTTCCGTTCCATCTATACAGATCATACAAAATTGAAAAATCGACATATTACACTACATGGTTCAACATATTATACTGTATGATGCATATATATGCTATTTTAGGCATGAAATTATTAGACATGTTACACTTCTAGATATACAACAATGATCATCACACACCATTTAATATTATGCGATATTAAATAACTAATAATGTAACAAATGGACAATAAATACGCATGCCAACAATTCACCAATAATCTTAATCAAAATAATCATAAAAAGCGCTTTTCAGACAAAAACTACTTTATTCAGTCAAAATAAATACAAACTGAGCTAATGTTGCCGATCTTAGAAAAATATCATTAAAAAACCCCCAAATCTCCCCATAAAAAGGCAAAAAAGAAAATAAAATGACAGTTGTCCAACATATTCACGTTTCAAATTTCCCAAACATAAAAGGACTATATAACATTCTTCCCTTCGTAAACCTCTCCGCTTCATCCAAATTTTTCTCCATTTCTTCATTATACTCATCAACAATAATTGCATGGCAATACTTTGATCTAATGTTTGAAATCTGAGATTCATTACCCTTTTGAAGGCCACATCCCCATCCTCTTACCCCTCCGCCTTCATTTGTCTCAATGTGCCTCATTGCAAAAATTCCGCAATCAATCTTATTCACGAGAATCCTCCAAGGCATAGCCAACCTAACAGACAAGACTTTTGAATAACCCAAGCCATCCGCTCACAAACCCTAGCCGCCAAGTATTGCGAAAAACTCGGATCCGCAAATTAACACGTAAGTTCTATTAAAAAAGCACAAAAAGATACCATACTACTATTCAGACCACCCGTATCTATACATTCATATTCAAAACAAAATCAAAAAATGCATAACTGAAAAATAATTTTAAGCATTGTATTATATATAATATGCAGTATTAAACTTCAGTGTATACACTAACATACATACGTGTGCGCATATATATACGTTGTTCTACATTTACTCCCACAATAAAAATGATTACCACAAAAGAAAATACACAACATTCCCATTAGCTATGCACCAATAGAGTATAATATATGCATGTTAATATGGTATCAACTTACTCTATTTAAAAAAAAACATAATCAATGTATCCACAACATATATTTACACATGAAAAGAATAATATACTGCATTCGTATTTTTCCAAAAAATGCCATATGCAGCAAGCACATATAGAATATGCAGACTTAATGAAGTATATTAGCTACAAAATGCATGAATAATATACACGTACAAAAATGCTCACCAACTTCTCTGGCAGCGTTCCATATTTACCACAATATGAGCCACCTACTGCCTAATTGTCTAATATATGGCAGTGCCTCCTCTTGACATCAAACACAATAACGAAGATGTGATCACTTTTGATTATGGGGAAGAAAAGCTGCACAACGTTTTCATCACCTCAGCCATGTCTAAAAACCGAATGAATGTATAATTTTGAATAAAAATATATATTAAACTAAGCTTACAGATAAACTGTTGGTAGTTTCGTAGGACTAGGGTCACCAAACTCAACATCAAAGCACTCGAAGAAACTGTCAAGCACCGTCTTATCGTCTGAACCATCCTTTGGCAATACGATACTAAACAACTACAAAAAATTAAAAGGCATGATTAAACATACCGAAAACATTAAGTAAATTAAAAAATCAAAACACATTAACCAGCAAAAAAGTGTACAATGCAATATGTCGTAGCAAATAATCTGCTGGGAGAATTTGAGCTCTTCAAAATCTCCTTCGAGTTCAGTATTTTCGCCCACGTTTCAACCATAGCCACAGAGACATATTGCCCAGGTCTCATTGAAAACATATCCTCTCTCACTAGCATGTAATCCCCAACCTTATAAATCATCTCTTCCCTTAAAAGAAAAATACAAAAGTTAAACTAGGTAATACTACATTCATATAATATACATAAATTGAAAAATCGTAACTAGTATTTTAAAGTGTCTGCCTTGTCAGCACCTGCGTTCTTGAGATCCACCTAGCAATCGTCACTCGAATAATCGCCGGGAGGCGACACCGTTTCAATCCGTCTACCAGTAACCGGAGAAGCCAATGGTTCCTACTTCTTCAACTTTGTTTTACCTTTCCTCGCATATGCATTTGTTCTCTCTTTGTCCATTAATTCTGGGCCACCAACTTCCTTCTCTCTAACAACAGTCTCAACGTCAATCCCACCAACAACATTCCTCCGATTCTTCATCTTGTAAAATATGGGCAAAAAAAATATTATTTAAATACAAACCCATAAAAAGAAAACGTACCAAAAAAACCTAAGAACATCCGTAATGCCTCCCCCATCAACTTGATCCACCATCTTCTCATTAAAAGGCTCCACGACTCCCGAGATGTCTCAAGAACAGATTCCAAATTTCCTAAAGCTTCATCTTGAGTCAGACCAATGCTAAAGCTATGTCTCACACACCATTTCTTGAACTCGTCCATTGTTAGGAATTTTATTGTTTAGATTTTGATGAATGCCATGTAAAACTTAGAATAGAAAGTTGGCACCCCAATTCTTGCTGTAAAATGTATTGTAACAATTAGAGCCAAGCCGAGTTAAGTCGGCTACGCCTTAACATGCAAGAAGACAATCAAGACCTGAAGGAAGACTTGCTGCGAGATTGAGTATGGCAAAGAAGAGTAGACAGGAACTCTATCTTTGGAAAAGCAAAAGTGAGATGCAACTGAGTGGAGCATCGTCAAGTCAACTCAAGAAAAGCCAAGTCTCAAGTTGAAGTGACAAAAGAGTCATCCATGATTGGAAGTGACTCTAAGTCACCTGGGAAAGCAAGGAAATGCGTCAAGTCGAGATAATCAGAAAAGAACCGTTATTTAAATCAAGAGATTTACTTAAACAAGTAATATCTCCATACCACCTTTCTTGGAGTGCTCAGTCCCCGAAGCGTGCAATAGGAATGAACCAATGGGAAGCACTACACCGTGTCGAACTCGAAAAGGTGAAAGAACAATTCATACGAGGAAATGGCAATTCCAAGAACGCAAGCCAACGACTGCAAAGTGACTTTAAAAAATAAGCCTATCTCTTCAACGGGCAAATTTTTCAAAGTTCACTATAAAAGGTGAGGAGTTTGTTTGAGAAGAATACATGGATGACACACACGTGAGATATACAAGCTTATTAAAAACTGAAACATTCTCAATCCTCAAGCCTACATTTCGAAGTACATCAATCCAATACTTACCCGTGAAGGAAAGAGAACTTCAACCAGTTGAAGAGGAAAAATCTGAAAACAAGGGTCTACATTCCGGGAAGGATTGTAGAAAGGTTCAAGGTTGAACCAAGTCTTAAGCTTTTGGAGGGCTTCGTGATCAAATCCAAAGAGCTTAAGCAAGTGAGTCTGTAGTAGCAAAGGCAACCGCCTGTGAAGAAGCCGAGTCGCACGAGAAGCCACGGTGAGTGATCAAGGCGTCTGGATCGAGTGCCAAAGGATCAAGTCGGCCCGTTGTGATCAAGACTTGATCTCGGACTGTTACCACTTTGTAACCGATCATTACCTAGTGGATTCCTCGGGAGTTGGAGAAGAGAGGAGTAGAAGAATTACCCCATCTTGAACCTCTATAAAAACTTTCTTTGTGTCATTTACATTTCAAACATTTAAATTCTGCACTTTTAATCGCTTATATCTCATTGATAAATTTGCTATCCATTTGATAAAATTATAAGTACTAAATCAAGCTCTAAAATCTTGCTTAATCAAACTTAAGGGTGTTAAGTCTTCCAATAAAAACAAAACCACAGTTGAGTTAAATTATAGCCAACAACGGTGAAAGTTACTCCATCAATGTACTCATTTGAAGTCATTGAGAGATTAACTCTCTTGAGTGACTAATTCAACTTGTCCATCAAGGACAAAGCGTGTAGAATCAACTCAGAGATTTAAAAGGACTAAATCGAAAATTTGGTAAGGTTTATTCAACCCCCTTCTAAACCTTACACTTACACCCCTTGGGACCTACAAGTGGTATCGAGCGGTTGGTTCATTGAACCCTCCCACCGGTTCTTGAACTAGATCTCCAAACTTTTCAAAGTCCGCTTTAGTACTTAAATTTTCAAAACTCTTTTTATCATTAAAAGTCATTATCATGGAAGCAAATTTGACACGCATCCCTATGTTCACTATTGAAGAATTTGATGTTTGGAAAATTCGTGATGTGCTCATCTATCAAAGATTACATGATGAGATGTGGATAGTGATAGAAGATGGGCCTCTCGCAAATATTAAAGGTGAACACAAATTGCATGCGAAGAGTTGCGGTGAAGGAGAAGAAGATCTTTGCTCCTAGACCGGTCATGGTTGAAAAACCAAGAACCGAATGGACAAATGATGACAGAAAAAGATACAACACGGACAATGTAGCCAAGGACATTCTTTACAAAACCTTCGACAAAGCCATGTTCAACAAAGTCAAATCTTGCAAAACGGCTAAGGAAATGGGACAAGTTGACATTGATTTGTGAAGGCTCGGAGCAAATCAAAGAAAACAAATTATCGGTGCCGTACAAAAATTTGAAAACTTCAAAATGATCTCGGGAGAGAACCTGGATCAACTGGATGCTCGATTTACAAAAATCACAAATGAGTCATGCGACTTGGAAAGGAATATACACAGAAGGAAATGTGTATGAAAATCCTAAAAGTCTTCGGTGAATGGGAAATGAAGGTCATGGCACCGAGACATTCCATGGACCTATCAAAGACATCCAACCATGAACTATTCTCGGACCTCAAAGCCTACGAGTTTGAGTGAGAAGAAAAGACGAGGAAGAGACAATTTGTACCCAAACAAATTTTGCTCTAATTGTTAAAGATGGGAAGAGAGCCGAGGTCAAAGAAGTCATTGACCGTAAGGAAGAAATAGCCCGATGGTTAAAAGATTCAACAAGTTCTTTAATAAGAACTACAAGAAAGGAAAGGGTGAATCTTCCGAAGACACTCAGCTCTCCCTCCAAATCAAGGGAAAGACAGCCAACCAAGAGAACAGATCATCAAAAAGTTGAGTATCAAAGGGTGACAACTCAAGAATGGAAAAGAGCCGATCAAAAGGCTGAATATCTATGTTGGAATCAGAGACAACCAGGTCACTATGCCATTGATTTGCTCATATCCCGTAGTTAACAAGACAGGGATGAAGAAGAAAGAAAGGTCTTGAGAGAAAGAAGACAGAAAAGAAAAAGGCAATGATGGTGCAGAGACCGCCGAGACAGCCAAGTCAAGAGAGACAACTGATTCAGAGAGCAGTGAAGCGACTACTCAAGTGACTCGAAGAAGAAGCCCCGATCCGCTTGATGGCCAAAGAACAAGATCAACGACCAAGAAGATGAGGTACACTCTAACTCATCAAACTCGATTCTAGTGATAGTGACCGTGACACACACACTTCATCACCCACTGATCTTTATGATTCATTAGGCAAAATGATGAAAGATTTTGAACACATTAAATCCTCACACACACTACTAAATGAGGAAAACAGCCTACTCAAGAGCAAAACTCACGGTGACTAAGGAGCCGAGTACTCTAAGTCAAATAGTGATGAGAATGAAAGTTTAAAGGCTGAAAATGCCAAGCTAATAGCGAGAAATTGCCGCTATAGAAAAGAGGGAGAATGACCTCAAGAATGTCATTGCCTCATTCACTAAGGCATCTAAATCATTGGATGATCTTATTATGAGTCAAAGAGAATGTGGAGACAAGACAGGGCTTAGGATTTAATTCTCTACGTGCCATGTCAAACCTCAAGAGTAATTTTGGAAAAAGGATCTTCAAGTCATGAAGAGTCCGAGAAATCCAAAACTCTAAATGTTGCACACACATTCACTCCAAAGCACAATACTAAGCAAACGGCCTTGGTTACAAAGGAAAAGGAAAAAACCGGTTGAGAGTCTTTGAAAGGACGGTGAGAAGAGATTGAGTGAGTCCTCAAAAACTCCAAACAGAAAATACTCAGTAAAAGAAGAAGCGAGCTACCAAAAATCCGAAAAACTCATAAAAGAAATACATATGATGGGAATGGTAGAAAATATCCAAGCCAAGTGATTGGAATAATGTGAATCACAAAGCACAGACTTATGGAATATAAGCCCGGATGGCAAAGGCACAGAACTCAAAGAAAGGCCATTCCAAAAGTATAAGAGCTTTCATCAAGACACATATGCACCTAGGCACTACACTCAAAAACACCACAATTACCCAAGGAATGCAATTGCTAAAACACATATGGCATACGAGACAAAAGAGACAATTTGTATGAACCTAGAATCCCCAAGCAATTTGCCAGGATTAATTATGATTATGGCACCGATAGATGGCAACCTCTTAGAGTCAAATCATTTGGCTATAGGTTGGTTGGATCATCTTACAATTCTAACCCCTCGGGACCCGAGACAAGTATGGGTACCTAAAACTTAATTTCCTTGATTGCGGGTTCAAGGAAGTGAGTGCCAAGGAACCTGGTACATGGATAGTGGTGTTCCATACATATGACAGAAATAAGAGAAATCTGTCAAAATTCAAGGAAGTCAAAGGAGCAAAAGTCATATTTGGAGGAAATGAAGCTCCTGGTGAAATAAGAGGCATTGGATCCATCAAGAGGAATGGATTAGAAATCACATATGTTGCATATGTTGAAGGACTCAACTTCAACTTCATCGAGTATCGATCGGCACCGTGACAAGGGCTACAATGTTGGATTCAACATGGGTATGTGCCAAATCAAAGATATTGAATCAAATGAAGTGTAATGCAAGGATGTAGACAGAAAAATATGTATGTAGTGGATTGGTCAACTCGCAACACCCAAAGACATGTCTACTAGCAAAGAATACAAATTGAATCAAGTTGGATATGGCACAAAAAGTGAGTCACCTGAATTTCAAAACAATTAACAAGGCGGGGCAAGAAGTCATCTTGTAGAAGGACTTCCGGACTCGGTATACAAGAAGGAGAGTATATGTGATGCATGTCGAAGGGAAAACAAATCAAGTCGTCATTCAAAGAAAAGACATGCCCATCCTCAACAAGAATATTGCATCGCTTCATATGGATCTATTTGGCCCAAATGGAACCGGCCAAAGCATAAGTGGAAAGAAATATACCTTGGTGGTAGTAGATGACTACTCAAGATATACATGGACAATATTCATGTGTAAGAAGAAAGAAACTCTACAAAAACTACCACGGTGATGAAAAAGATTCAAAATGAGAAGAGTCAAACCATTATCAAAATAAGATCGGATAGAGGAACCGAGTTTGTCAATGGAATAATAACTCAAGTATTATATTGAGAATGGTATTGGTCATGAACTATCTCGGCAAAGGACTCCCACGGCGAGAATGGAGTTGCGAGAAAGAAGGAAGAACTCTCAAAGAAGCAGCAAGGACCATGTTAGTCAAGTTGGGTTACAAAAAGATTTTGGTCAAGCAATCAACACTGACTTACTACACCCAAAACGGATGTATGATAAAAGACAACGGTGACAAAGACTCCTATGAGATCCTGGGTGGAAGAAAACCAAATGTTTCATATTTGAGAATATTTGGATGTAAATGCTTCATTCACAACAATGGCAAAGACAACCTAAAGGCTTTTGATGCTAAAGTCAGTGATGAAGGTATCTTCTTAGGATACTCGGTGAAAGCAAAGCCTACGGGATACTCAACAAAAGAACTATGGTTACTGAGAAGAATCCATTCATGTAGTATTCGATGAGCCAAATGTAAATGGAGAAGACATTGAAGAGTCGGTGAAAATAAGTTGAATCATCCAACCATACGAGAAGAGTCCCTATCTTTGAAGTCAAGTGGAATTATCAATTGAGAAGAAGATGAGATAGTGAATCTCAAAAAGCATTTGGAAAATTTGCGGCTAAGTGATTACGAGAGAGCGACTACAAGAACACAAGTGCAAGTCGATGAATCGGCTAACTTACTCCAACTTTGATGTAAGATGGCCGAGAGACCATCCATTTAACTTGTCATTGGAGATATAAGAGAAGGTGTCAAGACAAGATCGAACTCAACAAGAAGCAATGTTCACATGCTTCATCTCGCAAATAGAGCCAAAAGATGTGTCACAAGCATTGGATGACACACATTGGATTCAAGCTATGCAAGAAGAGTCAATCAGTTTGAAAGAAATAAAGTGTGGGAATTAGTGCAAAGACCCATGCATCAAAATGTTATTGGCACCAAATGGGTATTCAAATAAAATGAACGAGGAAGGCTCTGTGGGTGGTAAGAAACAAAGCAAGATTGGTAGCCAAAGGATATTGCCAACAAGAAGGGATAGATTTTGATGAAACATTTGCTCCTGTAGCAAGATTGGAAGCTATAAGGATGTTTCTTGCCTATGCGACTCACAAGAATTTCATTGTATATCAAATGGATGTAAAAAGTGCATTCCTAAATGGTTTATTGGAAGAAGAAGTGTATGTTGAACAACCTCCAGGATTTGAGCAGAAGACTCTTGGAGACAAGGTATACAAACTCAAGAAAGCCCTGTATGGATTGAAACAGGCACCCGAGCATGGTATGATACCCGTCACAATTCCTAATCGAAAATGGATTCACAAAAGGAAAAGTAGATAGAACACTTTTGAGAATTCAAGACAAGAAGAGTATCTTTGCTTGTTCAAATATATGTGGATGACATCATTTTTGGATCCACTAACAAAGAGTCGTGTGAAAAATTTTCAAACCTCATGCAAAGTAAATTTGAAATGAGCATGATGGGAGAGCCGACATTCTTCCTTGGACTTCAAGTGAAACAATTTGAAGGATGGAACCTTCATAAGTCAAACAAAATACACCAGAGATTTAATGAAGAAGTTTGGTATGGAGGAGAAGTCTTCTCGTAAAAATACCAATGAACACATCATCAAAATGGACATGGATGCGGATGGGAAACCCGTAGATCAAACAAGATCTGAGCACTTATTGGATCATTGCTCTATCTCACGCCCAGGTGCCGGACATCACTTTTTTTGTGGGAGTATGTGCAAGATTTCAATGCTCCAAAAGAGAGCCATATGACGCAGCTAAGAGAATACTTGAGATACTTGAAAGGAAGCCAAGAAGTAGGCCTATGGTATCCAAAGGAAGGTGGATTCAAGCTAATTGGCTATTGATTCTCGACTATCTTTGCCTGGATGCAGAGTGGACAGGGAAGAGCACTTCAGGCACATGTCAAATGCTAGGAAACAGACTAATTTCTGGTTTAGCAAGAAGCAAAACTCAATAGCCACCTCTGGTGGTGAGGCAGAATACATAGTAGGCAAAGGCATTTGTTGTGCCCAAGTCCTATGGATGAGACAAAGAAATTTGAGAGATTATGAAGTTGAAGAAAAAGAAATTCCAATCATGTGTGATAACACAAGTGCAATTGCAATCACTCAAAATCTGTGTTGCACTCAAGAACAAAACACATTGATGTCGATATCACTTCATAAGAGATCATGTTGAAAAGAAGGACATCATCCTGGAATATATCTCAACCGATAAACAACTAGCCGACATCTTCACAAAACCATTATGTGAGTCAAGATTTGAAGAACTCAAGCATGAGTTAGGGCTAATTGAGTTGGTGACACTCGGACAAATCAAAGAAGAGAAATGGAACAGAAAAGGGGTGAAAAGAGAAAACAAATCATTTCAAGAAATCATCAGATTTATGTCGGAAAAACTACACCGAAGTCGGTGATAGCCGAGTCGCTAAGAGAACTGTGAGAAGTAGAGTTAAATCGACTAAGAGATAAGTGAATGACTTATGAGCAAAGTGACAAAAACGTAGTCGTTTTGACTAAGCGGGAATGTTTTAAGGAACACGTCCAAGATAATGATGTGTACAGACATAAAGCCGCACACCAAGCTTATGATTGGATATAAATCTTTGCCGCATTAAATACGAGACATGAAATGCTCAATAGGCGTCACGAAATCCAAGCCGTTGATTTCAATCACAATTCAAAACCGCCGCACGCATTACTTTCATAAACCATATTTACACCATTTTCGTCCCCGTTTCTCTCTCACACTTCTAAAAACTGTTCATCTCTTTCTCTCAAAAGGCAAAGGCAAAATACTCTCGAAACCCTATCAACCTTCAAATCAATTTCTCGAGTTTTCTTTGAAATAATCCCGAGAAATGGCACCAACTTATGACTTTACCAAGTTAGGAAAGCAAATCCACAGGTTCGACGGTGGATTTCGACGGAATGGTGAAGCAGGGTCCGATGACACCCTAGTGAAGAAAATCGCCGAGAAGTTGGAAACGCCAGGACTAAAACCGTTTCTAACGCTAGAATATCCGATGACCTATGTGGAGGAGGTCGCACGATTCTACGTGAATGCCGAGATTCACGATGAAGGAATCAATTCATCTGTTCACGGGAAGCGGTGACTATCACCGCCAAGGATTTGGTGAATATTGCTCTTCGCCAGCAGAAGGAGCATCCGAGATTAAAGAGGCTGATGTAAACTTGGTCGACGCATGGAAAGAAATAGCCAAGTCCGACTTTTTTGACAAAATAATATACACTGAGAAACAAGAGATTCTTTGAAGGAGGATTATCACAAATTGTTGGACATAGTTGCCAAATGTATCGACATCAAATTTGGCGGCTTTGACCAATCATTGTCAAAGGCAAAGCGATTGTAATGGCGCAATCATCGAAGAAAAGAAGATAAACTGGGCTGAGTTTATCTACAGCAGACTCGCGAACGTGGGGAACAAGTCCTTCAAAGAAGATGGCACATTTGGAGGATCCCCGGGATATGGCCTGGTGATTGGCCGGCTATTGGAGGTGAAAGGAGTCCTCTTAGACATGGGAAGGCTTTCCATGTTAACAAGAGGATGTTGAGCTAACCTCTCCGGCGCTCGAAGCGAGCTTACGCCAAGAGAGCGACACGAGTGAGGGGGAATCGGTGACCGAAGATCAAAATTCTTCCTCTCCTAAGAAGAAAGGCGCCGCCCGGCAATGCTAAGAAGATCCCTGCAAAGAAAGAAAACAAACATGCTCCCCCGCAGCTAGCCAGAGTCAGTCCGCCCCAGCCGGCCGTGTCTCCCGCCCTGCAGTTAGCCGGTCGAGAAGGACTCACAAATACCTTCTCGATCGTCAAAAGGAGGAGAACGACAAGCCAAGACGGACGGCTCCTAAACAAACACCAAAGACTGACCCACCCAAGACTCGAGAGGACACCGTCTCTCGAACCGTAAATCCCCTCGGTACAAACTAGAGACGAAGAAGACTTGTCAAGCGATCGAACAAGAGAAACCAGTGAGTCGGTTACTCGGCTAGCACAAATACGGAGACTCGGGAGAAGTAGAGTCTCCGGATGTAGTTGATGAAAACAAGACCAAGTCTCTGAAGGCGTCACAGAGGCAACCAAGACACAACTGTAGCTCACGGTGAAGCACAAGAAGAACCTGCGAGCGGATAGTGATGTAATGATCCTATCTCCACCTTACCCGGACATCCAAAATCGTCTGCGTGAGTGGAGGAAATGGAAGTTGAGTAAGTCGAGGAACAGTTCCAACGGCCCGAGTTCATAGAAGAAGAAGAGGAAGCTGCTAAATTTCCTTGGATTAACCATCTGTGCTCGACTACGGATGAAGACAATCGCACGAGAAATCCCGCAGATCTACAAGGACAAGGAGAGAAAAACAAGAAGAAGAAGCGAAGCACGTGAGAAGGCAAGCACCGCCCTATCTCGGCACCACGAACACACACATCCTCTCCTTGATGTCTTCTCGGTGGTGACGAGGAACCGAGAGAATGCCGCCGCTAAGAAGAGTTGCAAATGCAGCAAGCATTGCACGAATCAAGAATCCTTCACGAGCAAAGATTAATGGAGGGACCAGGAGAGTCCTCGAACACGGTGAAATCGATCCAATGGGAGTGGTTCAAGCAAATAGCCCACCGTTGTTGCCGCTACCACTTCCCAGACTCACTCGAAGAAGGCGATAAGGAGATGGCGATGAAATTGGGATAGTGGGGACCCCAATCGAGCCAACCCCTATTGAAGGTGTGCTACCACCGCCCCAACGGCCGAGCAATCAATCGAAACAAGGGAGCTTGAGACGAGTGACCCCATTCCAAGTCACTCGGTGGTGCGCCGAGGGGAGGGGAAACTCCCTCCACGGCTGCAGCAAGGTCGGAGGATGCTACGAGATGACTCCACAAAGAATGTAGGAGGCGAAGTAGAGAAAATTCAAACACAAGAAGAACAGCAAGTTGCCATCAACGAAGCTCCAGGCTGAGATCTGTCTCGGTGAGGTGCCAACCGCTCGGAGGCTAATGACGCTGGCGATGATGCATCGAGGCACGAGGAAGGAATGTACCCGGGAGTTAACACTGGCGATGAAAGTGCAATCCATGGGGTTGAGACTCCAATGGATGCCATCTGTAGAAGACCCTAAGACAGTGACATCGAAAGGAGGACAACACCTCGCAGCAAAGAGAGGCGGAGGAAATGAAGGCCCACGGGAGGTTGAGACTTAAGGGTAAAGCACAAGTAGAGAAATCCCTCCTGCTATAATCGACCCATCCGAGAAGGAGATCGGCGCACTTCATGATTCCCAGGACAACCCCGATGTCACTTTTCTCGGGATCGGAAGGCGAAGAAGAAGCGAGTCATCCCCCATGACAAATCCAAAAGACTTCAATTGCGGATGTTCCAAGCACGAGCAAATCGATGCCAAGACTACTCGTCAAACCTTTAATTTTGATGATGAGCCACCAATGGAAATCTCATCATCGTCCGATGACGCTCGATAAGGCCGAGGACCGATCATCTTTGAAATGGAGAAAATAGTGAGACCAACGGCATTAACAAATTGAGGCTCGCAAGCGGGTCTACTTCACAATGAACCCCGGTGAACAAGAGACCACCGCTCGGGCTCCTCAGCTGCGCAGCAGATCGATTCCCAAAAGAACTTCACGCGCACCGCTCATCATCGAAGATCGATTAGCGGTGATGAATCTTTTTGTATAATCTTTCCCTTTCTCACTTTGGAGATACGAGAACTCCACGAAGAGTCACAAAACGAACAAGCACGCTTATTACAAACCAGCTCTGTTCTTCCATCGTGACACCATCGTTCGGTGATTATGACGATGATCTTTGTATGGCCATCACCGCAATGTGAAGAATCGGTGAAGTTCGAGAAGTGTTCAAGGCACTCTTTCTTTGAGGTTGAAAGGATGGAGAGGCATCGAGCCTCTTTGGACATGCGCCCCGGACAACAGAGATGCCACCCTTACGGTGATTTAAGAGGCATAAACTGATTCGGATAAGGGAATGGTGGCAACAACAAAACAATGCGTGTGGAAAGGTGAGATACTTCCGGACAATTGTTCAACAAGTCTCTTGGTGTGGAGAGTGAAAATACCGATGCAAAAAGACAATTTGAGAGAACACATTGAGCATATGCATGAAACTCACACCGCCGAGATCAAGGCTGCTGCGTGAGGAACATACAAATGATATACGGCGTTTGGAAGAACACATGACAAGAAAATTCAGCCTTCTCATGGCCGAGATGAAGCGATTTCAGTGAGAATCCAACGCTACTCGATCCGAATTCCGTCGGCCGCATACAACGCAGCCAGACTTGAAGCAGTAACTCAACCATCGAAGACTTCGACTTCATGCTTGCAAAGATGTTCCCTGGGGTTCCTCTATCCTTTGATGATGCCAAAAAGGGGAAGAGGAATACCTTAAAGCAAACAAAATCTGAAGCCGAAAAAGAAAGGAAGCGGTGAGAAGGAAAATCGGTGAGGAAGTCTTGAAACGAGAAGAAAAGAAAGCTTGTTGAGGGGGAAGGATCAACGGATGTGCACAAACCCCCAACAAGGTCTCACGGTGACATTATAAGCAAAGAAACTCCCCGTGACTCGCCACTCCAACACTGTTGTATCTATGGTCGAAAAGAGAAAATTAATTGAAGCGAGGGATGAAGGAAGTGGAAGGAAGAATGGATGCCAGGGTGATGAACATCTTGAAAGAACACGGAGGCATTCCAAAGAGAGCAGAGACACCTATGCCATCTCGGATGTCGGGACAGAGCCACGATCGGTCGATGAATTTAAAATGCTCGAGTCGAGGATACTTTGCAAATATGTCTATGGCTCAAGCTTGGGACTGTCTTGGGAAAAGGGTCTCACATTATGTGAAGAAGGCGACAGCGTGAGCCAGACAATCGGCGATCGCTCTGCTTGGTCACTCATTGGTCACTCGAAATTTGGAAAGAAAAGACCAAGACAAAGATACGCCCGGAGGTAGAGGAAAAAGCGATAGTGGAGGAAGAAGCTTGGACCAGGCCTCGCCCAAGAATATTGAATACGTAGATCCGGAAAGAAAGGAGGGATCTCTTTGGCCGGAAAACTTGACCAAGTGGCAAATTTGAAAGTGGCTAAAACCAACGCCGAGTATGCAAAAAGAATAGAAGAAGAAAACAAGAGACAAACTCAGCTATGGGAGGAGAGACATGAAAGATTAAGAAGAGATGAAGGCGCCAGGAAGGCATATGAGAAGAAAAAGAAGGCGGTGGCGCGAGAAGAAGAAGAGAAGAAGAGAAGAAGATCTTGATCAAGACGAAAGAAGGAGACAAAGTGAAGAAGATGAAGTGTTCTTTGTCCACCCCTTCGTGTATTTTATTATGTAAATACATACAATGTAAGTCTTACGTAATAAAGCTATAAAATCTTTATTTTTCTTGAAGACAATTATGTGCTCACGATACACCTTGTAAATAATGATTGTGTTAAGGAACAAGAATGATATGATCGAGTAAAAGAATTGACTCTACGCATACATTCTATGTCAATACACTATCTGCATGTATCTTATTGCTTTTGTATTTTTTATAATTTAAGTTTTGGCATCATCAAAAAGGGGGAAATTGTTAGGAATTTTATTGTTTAGATTTTGATGAATGCCATGTAAAACTTAGAATAGAAAGTTGGCACCCCAATTCTTTGTAAAATGTATTGTAACAATTAGAGAGCCAAGGCTGAGTTAAGTCGGCTACGCCTTTAACATGCAAGAAGACAATCAAGACTGAAGGAAGACTTGACTGAGACATTGAGTATGGCAAAGAAGAGTAGACGGGAACTCTTGGAAAAGCAAAAGTGAGATGCAAAAATTCCGCAATCAATCTTATTCTGAGAATCCTCCAGGCATAGCCAACCTAACAGGACAAGACTTTTGAATAACCCAAGCCATCTGCTCACAAACCCTAGCTGCCAAGTATTGCGAAAAAACTCAGATCTGCCAAATTAACACGTAAGTTCTATTAAAAAAGCACAAAAAGATACCATACTACTATTCAGGACCACCCGTATCTATACATTCATATTCAAAACAAAATCAAAAAATGCATAACTGAAAAATAATTTTAAGCATTGTATTATATATAATATGCAGTATTAAACTTCAGTGTATACACTAAAATACATACGTGTGCGCATATATATAAGTTGTTCTACATTTACTCCCACAATAAAAATGATTACCACAAAAGAAAATACACAACATTCCCATTAGCTATGCACCAATAGAGTATAATATATGCATGTTAATATGGTATCAACTTACTCTATTTAAAAAAAAACATAATCAATGTATCCACAACATATATTTACACATGAAAAGAATAATATACTGCATTCGTATTTTTCCAAAAAATGCCATATGCAGCAAGCACATATAGAATATGCAGACTTAATGAAGTATATTAGCTACAAAATGCATGAATAATATACACGTACAAAAATGCTCACCAACTTCTCTGGCAGCGTTCCATATTTACCACAATATGAGCCACCTACTGCCTAATTGTCTAATATATGGCAGTGCCTCCTCTTGACATCAAACACAATAACGAAGATGTGATCACTTTTGATTATGGGGAAGAAAAACTGCACAACGTTTTCATCACCTCAGCCATGTCTAAAAACTGAATGAATGTATAATTTTGAATAAAAATATATATTAAACTAAGCTTACAGATAAATTGTTGGTAGTTTCGTAGGACTAGGGTCACCAAACTCAACATCAAAGCACTCGAAGAAACTGTCAAGCACCGTCTTATCGTCTGAACCATCCTTTGGCAATACGATACTAAACAACTACAAAAAATTAAAAGGCATGATTAAACATACCGAAAACATTAAGTAAATTAAAAAATCAAAACACATTAACCAGCAAAAAAGTGTACAATGCAATATGTCGTAGCAAATAATCTGCTGGGAGAATTTGACCTCTTCAAAATCTCCTTCGAGTTCAGTATTTTTGCCCACGTTTCAACCATAGCCACAGAGACATATTGCCCAGGTCTCATTGAAAACATATCCTCTCTCACTAGCATGTAATCCCCAACCTTATAAATCATCTCTTCCCTTAAAAGAAAAATACAAAAGTTAAACTAGGTAATACTACATTCATATAATATACATAAATTGAAAAATCGTAACTAGTATTTTAAAGTGTCTGCCTTGTCAGCACCTGCGTTCTTGAGATCCACCTAGCAATCGTCAGCTCAGAATCGTCTGGAGGCGACACCGTTTCAATCCGTCTACCAGTAACCGGAGAAGCCAATGGTTCCTACTTCTTCAACTTTGTTTTACCTTTCCTCGCATATGCATTTGTTCTCTCTTTGTCCATTAATTCTGGGCCACCAACTTCCTTCTCTCTAACAACAGTCTCAACGTTAATCCCACCAACAACATTCCTCCGATTCTTCATCTTGTAAAATATGGGCAAAAAAAATATTATTTAAATACAAACCCATAAAAAGAAAAACGTACCAAAAAACCTAAGAACATCCGTAATGCCTCCCCATCAACTTGATCCACCATCTTCTCATTAAAAGGCTCCACGACTCGAGATGTCTCAAGAAACGATTCCAAATTTCCTAAAGCTTCATCTTGAGTCGGACAATGCTAAAGCTATGTCTCACACACCATTTCTTGAACTCGTCCATTGTTAGGAATTTTATTGTTTAGATTTTGATGAATGCCATGTAAAACTTAGAATAGAAAGTTGGCACCCCAATTCTTGTCAGTAAAATGTATTGTAACAATTAGAGAGCCAAGCTGAGTTAAGTCGGCTACGCCTTAACATGCAAGAAGACAATCAAGACTGAAGGAAGACTTGACTGCGAGACATTTGAGTATGGCAAAGAAGAGTAGACGGGAACTCTCTATGGAAAAGCGGTGAGATGCGGTGAGTGGAGCATCGGTCAAGTCAACTCAAGAAAAGCCAAGTCTCAAGTTGAAGTGACGGAAGAGTCATCCAATGATTGGAAGTCGACTCTAAGTCACCGGGGAAAGCAAGGAAATGCGGTCAAGTCGAGATAAGCGTAAAAGAACCGTTGCCGTAAATCAAGAGATTTACTTAAACAAGCAATATCTCCATACCACCTTTCTTGGAGTGCTCGTCGAAGCGTGCAATAGGAATGAACCAATGGGAAGCACTACACCGTATCGAACTCGAAAAGGTGAAAGAACAATTCATACGAGGAAATGGCAATTCAAGAAGCGCAAGCCAACGATCGCAAAGTGACTTTAAAAAATAAGCATATCTCTTCAACGGGCAAATTTTTGAAAGTTCACTATAAAAAAGCGAGGAGTTTGTTTGAGAAGAATACATGGATGACACACACGTGAGATATACAAGCTTATTAAAATCGAAACATTCTCAATCCTCAAGCCTACATTTGAAGTACATCAATCCAACACTTACCCGTGAAGGAAAGAGAACTTCAACCAGTTGAAGAGGAAAATATCGAAAACAAGGGGTCTACATTCCGGGAAGGTTCAAGGTTGAACCAAGTCTTAAGCTTTTGGAGGGCTTCGTGATCAAATCCAAAGAGCTTAAGCAAGTGAGTGTAGTAGCAAGTGC
The DNA here is from genome assembly GCA_016081115.2 of Rehmannia glutinosa. Taxonomy (NCBI): domain Eukaryota; kingdom Viridiplantae; phylum Streptophyta; class Magnoliopsida; order Lamiales; family Orobanchaceae; genus Rehmannia; species Rehmannia glutinosa. The sequence goes on along the minus strand of CM071936.1, from coordinate 74,106,848 downwards.
ACTTGCCTGTGAAGAAAGTTGAGTCGTCACGAGAAGCTTGGTGAGTGATCAAGGCGTCTCGGCATCGAGTCCCAAAGGATCAAGTTGGTGTTGTGATCAAGACTTGTATCCGGATCATTACCACTTTGTAAACCGATCATTACCTAGTGGATTCCTCCGGGAGTTGGAGAAGAGAGGAGTAGAAGAATTACCCCATCTTCGAACCTCTATAAAAACTTTCTTGTGTCATTTACATTTCAACATTTAAATTCTGCACTTTTAACTCGCTTATATCTGTGATAAATTTGCTATCCATTTGATAAAATTATAAGTACTAAATCAAGCTCTAAAATCTTGCTTAATCAAACTTAAGGGTGTTGAGTCTTCCAATGAAAACAAAACCAGTTGATTGAGTTAAATTATAGCCAACAGTGAGTTACTCCATCAACGGCTAAATTTGAGTTCATTGTTGAGAGATTAACTCTCTTGAGTGACTAATTCAATGTCCATCAAGGACACAATTTGTGTAGAATCAACTCAGTAGATTTAAAAGGACTAAATCGAAAATTTGGTAAGGTTTATTCAACCCCCCTTCTAAACCTTACACTTACACCCCTTGGGACCTACATCCATCTTTAACACAACATTTTCAATTTTTTCAATAGTGACAATATTCTCAGGGTTTTTCCAAAACGTATCGTTCTGTTGCGACAAGCAGCTATCAGGCACTTCAGCTGCCCGTTGTCCTTCATTCTGTTTACCATTGAAACATATTAAATTCCTCGCAGCCTCCCCAATCTTCACAAAACCTGAGTCAGAAGCAAAATCCTTTGGTGCATTCTGAAGCAACGTAATAAAGTCTACGACATCTGTCGCAAGGCATGCCAGTTTAGCCAACACTTCTGCAATATACACCTACAAACAATAAAAAAAATAAATAAAAAAACTTTATTAGCAATGTCTGTACACTAATAAAAGTAATAAAATGTGAACTAAGTGTACGGTATTTATTAACTAATTACGCAGACCACTGAATATTAATGCATCGAAGAAAAAATTAACTGAAAATTACATATCATATTAAATATATATACATATTACACTAAAAATGCGATAAAAAGTAACTAAATATGCAATGTACAGAATAATAATGCAACACAAACCAAAAATTTAAAATAAAAATATACGGTATGTGATATTTAATAACTAAATATGCAATGTAGATAGCACTGAATATTAATGCATCGAAAAAGAAAAATTTAACTGAAAATTACATATCATATTAAATATACATACATATAACACAAAAAATGCGATAAAAGTAACTAAATAAAATGTACAGAATGATAATGCAACACAAACCAAACATTTTAAATGAAATATACGGTATGCGATATTTATTATCTAAATATGCAATGTACAGAACACTGAAAATATACGGTATGCGATATTTATTAAATAAGTATGCGATATTTATTAACTAATAACGCAAAGCACTGAATATTAATGCATCGAAAAAGAAATATTTAACTAAAAATTACATATCATATTAAATATGCATACATATAACACTAAAAATGCGATAAAAAGTAACTAAATAAGCAATGTATATAATGATAATGCAGCACAAACCAAATATTTTAAAATAAAAAATACGGTATGCGATAATTTAAACTGAAACTAAATATGCGATATTTATTTACTAATTACGTAGAGTACTAAATATTAATGCATCGATAAGAAAAATTTAACTGAAAATTACATATCATATTAAATATGCATACATATAACACTAAAAATGCGATAAAAAAGTAACTAAATATGCAATGTACATAATGATAATGCAACACAAACCAAACTGCATTCCAATTCCATACAACAAATAAAAGATCCTTCTAAATATTATATGCATGGTACAGTGCATACTTAGACAAATATTTTGGGCTTAAAAAATGCACATGTACAAAGAACTTACAAAAAATAATTCTATAAGAACAAGAATATTACCTGAACACTATCACCATCAGTGGACGGCCCGGCCTGATTAAAACCCTATCTCGCGTATCCACCAACGGAATAATATTACCACAAGAAGAACCCTCACCATTGAGCGCAGTGTCAACGAACCCAAAACCAAACCCACCATATGCAATCTCATTACGTTGCCTCTCCTTCAACATCTCATCTGTCCATCCCATTAACAACAACCCTATCCATATGCAGTATCTTCGAAAAGATATAAAAATCAGAAAAAATTAGGAATAGTTCAGATAATAAAAAACATAAAAGAATAAAAGTAAGGGAGACTTCAGATAATATAAAATATTCAACTTTATGAACACATACCATTAAAAACAGTACATGACCATTGAACTGTGTTTTGTTTTACGAACCCCAACGAATCCTATTCTTAATGAGTGTTTTCAAAGTGTACTCGCACCAATTGAAATTCTTAATGCAACTGACATCACCTAAATATTTCAAGATAAGCGGATTGACATATCTGTTTGATAAATGGTTTTATCATGATTTTGATGATTTTGTTTTTATACCAAAACAATGTTTTTAAAGGTTGTCCAAATACTCCTAAATGATTTAAAATGGTTTTAATATTTTCCGGAGTATTTCTTCAAGTTTTATTTTCGACAAAATTGGACAACACTTTTAATGATTTTTTTGTTAATGTATTTTTACACCAAAACAATGTTTCTAAATGTTGTCCTAATACTCCCGATCGGTCTAAAATATTTTCACTATTTTTCGGAGTATTTCTTGAAGTTTATTTTCGATATAAAATTGGATAACAGTTTTGTTTTGAGGTCAACCGGTCGCCGTATAGGGCAACCCGTACGAAAGTTGAGGAAAGCGAAACTTCATGTTTGCGAGAAAATGGTCAGGGCAACCGTCGCCCTATAGGGCAACCGGTGCCATCGGCCGTCGACCTATAGGGCGGCCGTGACTGGAGCAAAAATCGAAAGCAGAACTTCTGTCTTTCATTTTTTTGATGAGTGTGACGGTTGTGGTTAGGGTCGGTCGAGGTGCACGTCGACCGGTGCCGCCCTGTGTAAATGTTGATACGATTATTTCAAACTCTATTTATGTGCGGACCGGTCGCCCATGGTTTAATGACAAAATTCTAACCGTTGTGCAGCGTGATGACTTTTCCCTAAATTGTGGGATTGATTTCTAACAGCTATAATCTTGATTTTAATTGCAATTTTTTGTAGATATCAGATTCCAAGAGGAGCCTATCAAGTATCAATCATCTCCTATAAATAGAGAAATATTTGAAGCACAACAACAAGAGAGAAAACTACAACACAACAAGATACACTCAAGAATACACTTGTTCTTACATTGTCATATTTCTTGTTGTAATTTGCCTAGCTATTCACTTTCACATTCTTGAGGTCTAGGCTATTCTTGATTACACTTGCACTCTATTGTATTATCAATTATCGAGTTGTAATCTTGAATTTGGGTTATCATTCAAAACAAGATATCCTTGTGAGTGTTCTTGTGGTAAGAGCACACTTGGGTGATCTAGGTGTTTGGTGTGAGAAGATTGTGGTATTCTTCTTGTTGAGGTGTTGAAGAATTTGGTATTCTTCAAGGTTGAATATTGTGGTAATCTTCACAAGGTGCCGTTGGAGATTGTGGTAATCTTCAAGAGAGATTGTGGTAATCTCAAAGGTGGTGTTGAAGAAGAGTGTGGTGCTCTCTTCAAGGTGTTGTAGTAAGTTGGTGTTGTATTAATTTGTGGTAAATTAATAAAACCTTTTTCTTTTTGAAATCCATCCGGATATCTTGGGGTGGTAGAGGATTAGGCCCTAGGTGGGTTGAACCTCTATAAATCGCGTGTGTTGTTTACATTCCGCACCTTTATTATTGTCTTTGAGCATTCGGTTCGAAAAAGAGGGCGAAATCGAAAAGATGGAGATAATCTATTCACCCCCCTCTAGATTATCGTAGCCGCTTGGACTTACAAGTGGTATCAGAGCCAAACTCTTTGGCAAGCTCGTTTCACATCGCGAGTGAAGAGAAACGATCGTCGGCTACGAACGAAGCTCATCTTTCCGGCACCTCCACCACCAAGCCACCTCGATTTGATTCCAAAAATTTTATATTTTGGAAAGAAAGAATGGAATGCTATTTACAAGGTTGCGGGTTTGATATTTGGAACACCGTCATAAATGGAGAATCCATTCCGATGATAGATACACCACACACCTCCAAAAGCCTGAAAGAGCTAAATGATGAAGAGAAGAAAATCATCTCTTTAAACGGTAAGGCTCTAAATATCTTGCATTGTTCATTTACTAATTTGGTATATGAACATATTGTAGGAGTTCGATCGGCACATAAAGTATGGCAAAAATTAGAAGCCATCTATGGAGTATTTGCAAATGATAGGAGCAACTCAAAAGCATCTACTTCTCAAATGGATACAACATGGGATGAACCTCTTACAACTTCCGATGATGAAGTCGAAAAATGTTTTATGGGCATCAAAGAAGAAAACGAGGTATGTCTTAAACCCTCTACTTCTTATGATATTGTTATTTAAAATGATTATAGTGATTTGCAAAATGATTCTGATAAACTACAAGATGAATTCCAAAACTTACTTGTTAAATACAAAAATTTGAAAAAGGAATTCATTGTTTTGAAAAATGATAAGGATAGTTTATTTACTTCGTATGAATCACTATCATGTGCTCACACCACCACTCTTAATAAGGTTAGAAACCTTGAGAAAGAAAATAGTACTCTTGTTGAGGATATAAATTGCTTAAAAAATGATTTATCTAAATCCAACTTGAGTACTGATAAGATGACCGATATTGTTGATTATTGTGATAAATCGAAACTAGAACTTGATCATAAGTCTAAGGGTGTCAATCACATGAAAAAGAATCAAATCTCTAAGCGCATTGGTCATTATGCTCCTAGAATTATTACATGCTTTTATTGCGGTAAAAAGGGTCATACGGTAAATACTTGTCGGGCTAGAAATAGCTCTAATTATTGTTGGAGACCTAAAAGTCTCAAAGCTAATTCTAAAGGATCCAAGCACTTGAGGGTACCACAAAATAATGTTGTATTAGGTACCCGGCGGAATAATAATCGAAGGAAATTATTACCGCCAAGAAAACATCAAATGACCATTTCATTTGATCAAAGAAGGAGAAACTATTCTCAACAAAGCAAATTTCCAAGAAGGGGATACAAATGGGAAGAATATAATACTTGGAAACGGCAAAGACATCATCAACAAGATGATTTTCAAGGAAGAAGAGACCATCAACAATGGGAAGGTAACCTTGGAAATGGAGTAATCAAAGAAGTCATCACCAACAAAGTGACTTCTCAAGGGGAAGATATCATCAACAATGGGAACGGCACAACCCATTGAAATGGCGTAATTGGTAACCCGTATCTCCCTAGTTAAATATGCATTTTATTTTGTTATTATGCATGTTTTTATTTGTGTCTTAATTGCAAAATGAGTTTTCAAGTATTTTTTTTTAATTAAGGTCTTCAATATATATTTGTGCTTTTAAAGTTTTTTTAAAAGAAGACCTTATGTGATATTTTTAAAACTCTTGTGCATTTTTGTAGACTAAAGTGTGTGATCATCTCTTATGGATTTTTATGGCATGAGCTTACTTGTGATATCTCTTAGCCTACACTTTTATCATTATGATTTGTGCTAGATTTGTTTTAAGAATTGTGTACGATTTACATATTTTCACAAATGGCCATTTACGTCATTATTTGTCAAGAAAGGCATAAATTATCGAGGTACGTTTACTTGTGTTATTCTTACTCTTATAGACTCGATATATGTATTGCCATGTGCCTATGTGCTTGTTTTTCATAGTATTTCATACAAGTGCCATTAAGAGGATTTTTAGATTTTTTTTAAAGGCACTATTCGATATTTGATTGCACATATTTGCTTTGTCAACTCTTGTTCAAATACTTCTTTTAAATGAGGTCTCAACTATATGCTATCGGATTTTCAAATTTCAAAAGAGACCTTTTATAGCTTTCTTAAGCTTATTTGAACTTGCATGATTTATTAGACTCTTGATGATATTCTAAATGCATAGTATGTGTTCCTTGCTTCATGGTCTATATATGTAGTGTCTATTTCTACTATGCTCTTATGCAAGATATTTTGTGATTGATGATTGAGACATGTTTTTACACTTGGGCTATTTTTCTCTTGATTATATAAGTGATGCCGTAAATGAGTTTGTTAAGTTGTGTAGATAAGGAATGAAATACTCCAAATATTAGTTACCTCAAAATATTTGGATGTAAATGTTCTATTATGAACACCTTAGATCAATTGGATGCCCTATGATGATAGTAATGAAGTAGACAAAAAGGGTATTCCGGAACAAACTCGATGATCAAGGCAACATTGGTCGAACTAAGGCGAGGTTAGTAGCTCAAAGGTATTTTCAAGAAGAAGGTAATTGATTTTGATGTAACATTTGCACTCATAGCACATTTAGTAGCTATTTGCATTTTACTGGCCCATTCTTATTTTAAGAAAATTTCAAGCTTTACCAAATGGATGTTTAATCCTATTTTCTCAATGGTTTTATTCTATAAGAAGTCTATGTAAAACAACCTCCGGGGTTTAAAATTTTTTCTAGGCCAAATGTTTTTTTTTAAATGCCTTGTACGGTTGATAGACTTAGCTATTTTTGCTAAATGATTTTACAAGAGGTAAAGTTGATACTACTCTCTTTGTTTTTGAAAAAGGGCAAGATTGTTTACTTGTGCATATTTATGAGAATATTTTTTGGTACTACTAATGAATATTTGTGCAAGATATTTTTCCAAGTTGATGCAAGGTGTACTTGAAATGAGCATGATGGGGAAGTTCAATTTCTTGCTTGGACTACTAATTATTCAATGCCAATAGGATGGTTATATTTCAAAATAACTCTTGAAGGAGTTAAGCATTGAAGAAAGAAGATCCATTTCAACCTATATGGCTACAAATGTGAAAATTGACAAAAGGTTGAAGTAGGCATGATAATTGACAAACAAGTTCGAGGTACGTTTCTCTTTTATTATTTCCATAGACTCGACATTCCATATGCCTTATGTCTATATGCTCGACTTCAAAAATTATCCCAACGAATCTCATTAAAGTGCCGTAAAAAGAAATTTTCAAATATTTATAAGGCACTTCTTCTTATGACTTGTTCATCCAAAGCTTTTAAAACGTTCTTATTTTTTTGGGATAACAAGTCCGGTGAAAATTATTCAAAATATAGCTCGTCATCATCGAACTAAATATATTGAGATTCGATGTTTTTTTAAAAAGGGATTGAGTTTTTAACAAAAACTTGAGATGTGTTTAATTCCGTCTCAAGGATAACTCGCGGACTTTTTAATCGCCCACCGCCGAGTATTTTACCTCATTTCGATCTTGATTATAACATAATGTATATTGAATGAGGTCTACGTTTGCATTTTGCACGCTTTTAAAACTTAGGGGCGAAAAATCGGATTTTTGGATCAAACTTCAGATTTTTCAAACGTAACAAAAAACGCCAGTGGGCTGCCGGGCGAGGGGGCCGACCGTCGCCCACCAGCTCGACCGGTCGCCCATGCCCTGGACCGGTCGCCCTTGGTGATATTTCAGTTAAAATGAGTTATGTTTCCAGACTTAGCCATTTTGGCGTTTTTCTTCTCTATTTCGTCCTCTTTGCAATGTTCACACACAATTCACTTCAAATGAGTTTTGATGCATGAATTATATATTTTGGGGACTACCTAGCTCGGTTATTATCATTGATGCTCATCTTTACCGATCGAATGGTAAGAATTTCACTCTCTTTAGCTCAATTGGGTTGAACCCTTGAGTTTGTGGCTTATATGTATTTTTCTTGATGCAATTCATATATTTTTGTGATGAGCTTATTGATTGTTGATGAATGATATTTATTAAATTGCATTTGGTGATGAAAAACTTGGCTTAATTTCATTTACAAGGGCTATATATATCTTTTTAAATTTTTGACGTCCGCCAAGTGTTCGATAAAACGTTTCGATGAAAAAATCATCATCTACATGATTCTCTCGATTTCAAAAGTCTTATATATTTATAGAGATCATGTTTTGCTTATCAAATGATCTTTCATAAGCTTCTACAAGTCGTATGATTCGACTCTTCTCTCCTATTTGGTTTACAAAGCTTCAATGTTCAAATAGCTCGATACATCGGTTTAGTTGCGCACCTTGATATGAATATATGATGTATTTATCATGCTAACATTCTTTTTGATGATTCCAAAGGGGAGAAACAGGTTATAAGCTCATTAGCTCATAAAAGCTAAGATAATAAACGAAAAAGAAGCTATAAGCTATGGCTTCATAAAGCCATAAGTTGTGGATCATATTTAGTCCACTTGGTGCATTATGGTTATGTATGAATCATGGTCCATTGGTTGTAGTATGGACTTATATACCATTCAAATGATTTCTCTTTGACAGGGGGAGCTTTTAAGTTATTGATACTTAAGCTCAATATTGAAAAGCTAAGATTTTAGCTTATGTTGAAGTTGCTTTTATATTACTCTTGTTGTGCATATTGATAGGGGGAGCATTTGTAATATATGTTTGAATCTCTCTACTTCCATCCTTGTGTTTTTATTGCACGGAATGTTGTCGCTCACAACGGAAAGTTCTCTTTAACCGATAAAATTGTTTTGTTTTCAAAATTGACCTCGTTAAAATTGTTTTGGTTTGTAATCATCAAAAAGGGGGAGATTGTTTGATAAATGGTTTTATCATGATTTTGATGATTTTGTTTCTATACCAAAACAATGTTTTTAAAAGTTGTCCAAATACTCCTAAATGATTTAAAATGGATTTAATATTTTCCGGAGTATTTCTTCAAGTTTTATTTTCGACAAAATTTGACAACACTTTTAATGATTTTTTTGTTAATGTATTTTTACACAAAAACAATGTTTCTAAATGTTGTCCTAATACTCCCGATCGGTCTAAAATATTTTCACTATTTTTCGAAGTATTTCTTGAAGTTTATTTTCGATATAAAATTGGATAACACTTTTGTTTTGAGGTCAATCGGTCGCCGTATAGGGCAACCCATACCTGAAAGTTGAGGAAAACAGAAAACTTCATGTTTGCGAGAAAATGGTCGAGGGCATCGTCGCCGTCGGCCGTCGACCTATAAAGGCGGCCGTGCACTGGGAGCAAAAATCGAAAGCAGAACTTGATCTTTCATTTTTTTGATGAGTGCGACGGTTGTGGTTAAGTCGGTCGAGGTGCACGTCGACCGGTCGCCTGTGTAAATGTTGATACGATTATTTCAAACTCTATTTCGTGCGACCGGTCCGCCCATGGTTTGACAAACAAAATTCTAACCGTTGTGCGTGAATGACTTTTCCCTAAATTATGGGATTGATTTCTAACATGACTATAATCTTGATTTTAATTGCAATTTTTGTAGATATCAGATTCCAAGAGGAGCCTATCAAGTATCAATCATCTCCTATAAATAGAGAAAGATTTGAAGCACAACAACAAGAGAGAAAACTACAACACAACAAGATACACTCAAGAATACACTTGTTCTTACATTGTCATATTTCTGTTGTAATTTGCCTAGCTATTCACTTTCACATTCTTGAGGTCTAGGCTATTCTTGATTACACTTGCACTCTATTGTATTATCAATTATCGAGTTGTAATCTTGAATTTGGGTTATCATTCAACACAAGATATCCTTGTGAGTGTTCTTGTGGTAAGAGCACACTTGGGTGATCTAGGTGTTAGGTGTGAGAAGATTGTGGTAATCTTCTTGTTGAGGTGTTGAAGAATTTGGTATTCTTCAAGGTTGAAGATTGTGGTAATCTTCACAAGGTGCCGTTGGAGATTGTGGTAATCTTCAAGAGAGATTGTGGTAATCTCAAAGGTGGTGTTGAAGAAGAGTGTGGTGCTCTTCAAGGTGTTGTAGTAAGTTGGTGTTGTATTAATTTGTGGTAAATTAATAAAACCTTTTTTCTTTTTGAAATCCATCCCGGATATACTGGGGTGGTAGAGGATTAGGCCCTAGGTGGGTTGAACCTCTATAAATCGACGTGTGTTATTTACATTCCACACCTTTATTATTGTCTTTGAGCATTCGGTTCGAAAAAGAGGGCAAAATCGAAAATATGGAGATAATCTATTCACCCCCTCTAGATTATCGTAGCGCTGGACTTACAATATCCACACCGCAGCGTCCCGAGCAATAAGATGACCACCAAAATCATAAAATATCTTCTAAACCAAACCCCGCCATCCTTGCAAGCGACCATTTTTTACACACGTCGGAAATTTGTGATTTTGTAGTTAGTCATCTCAAACAATGTAGGCCATTCGTCATATAAATCGCATTGCTCCAACTTCTTCTTTTTATCTATACTAATCGGGCCATTTGGGAATCCCAACACCCTATCAACATCGCCGATCAATGTGAACATATCGCCTTCGCTAGAACCGAGTTGAACTAATTAGATTGAAATTGTCAACTATCCAATAAATAAGACGAGAAGGGTACTCCGTAATCCTCAAAGAACAATAACCTATCGAAGCCCATTTCAACCACCACATTTCTCACGAAAATTAGTAAATGAACCCATCGCATCCACTAATAAACTTGGATTAGATATACTGTACCTTAGGAAACAAGTACTTTCCCCGTCTTTACAATAGATTTACCCTTATTTAACCGCTTCGACCCGAACTTTCCCCGGGTGGCCACCATCATTCCCCCAATAGAAAGTTGTCTCTTCTATTTACTCCTAGCCATCTTGACAACTTCACAATCGTACCTATCCACTCGAGAAACCTGTTACAATGCACATTAAATTACTTAAACAAAAATGTCATTGAAAAAAGAAAAGGGGCTTAGCAAAAAAAGAGTGCATCCACATGACAAATCTGTTTAACTTAAAAAACGGTTAACAAAAAAAGTACCAACATATGCATCAAACATACTCGATGTATACCTTAAACTGTACTAAATTACACCACGTACTGAACACTAACAAAATATGTCTCATTGAAAATAACAACAAAAAAACTATTTAAGTAGGCATATATATGACAAAACTGTAGCATATATATAGATGAATAAAGCATTGTTGACATCAACATACCCATCAAGTCACTGCTCTGACAAAAACAATCCTAAATATGCAACAAACACATTCTATCTATACATCATAACTATATTGAAAAATCAACACATAAATATGCAACAACACTTTGTATCTATACACCAAAAAAGTCAACACAGACTAACACCTAGTCTGCTGGGATAACTTACCGATCGAAGAAAAAAGGATTCAAGTGTTCTGTAAAAACAACTAAAAATTCTAAGAGAAGAAAAATCACCAAAGCCATTTATCGCATAGGAAACTCTCACAAAAACAAAACTCCTAAAAAGACCAACACAATGACATTAAACTACCACTCTTTAAAAACTAAAATTTCAAAAAAGAAAAAGAGGAATTCAAACAAGTTCCAAAAACATTTAACCAAAAACCCATATACAACAACACACATAAAAAAACACAAACAAAAAAGTCACATAAAAAAGAATCTAACTGCCCAAATATCCATTTAAGAAACATAACCATAACCAAAAAAATCTCCAACGTAAAACTCCTTATACACGACCAACACATAGAACTCAAATTAAAAATTCTTACACATTACACAAAAATAAATGAAATTTGAATGAGACAGTGAAAAAATAAAATAATTATCGATTTTTTTTAAATCACATGCAAACAGTTGCAGAAAATTGGAAAAAAAGTGAAAAAATGCACAACAATGAACTATGTAAAAATTCGAAAACTAAAAACAATGTTCTTATCAGATATTTCTTCAATCTTGCGTCCGCCTTCTCGCAAAAAATGGCGTCAATATTTTTCCTCTTCTTTTCCAAATGTCTCAATGCCTTTTCCTTGCAGTACTCAGAAGTTGAAGTGATGTGATATCAGTTTTAGAAGAAAATCACGTCCCAAAAATCTCGGTCAAATCAAAATCCAACTCTGAGATAACTTGCATGATTATATAATTACTCTGAAACGTTTAACCCTTTTAAATTACCTTAAATCCTGAATTAATGTCTCATCCAAAATAATTAAAAAAAAATATCTCAGATCAGTCTCTATGGTCTCACCCCAGCATATTGGTCTTATTTGAACCAATACCTAAAGCTAATTACGACTTCTAACAACTTCAACGCAACTTAATAAAATGGATGTGGACTACACCTAATTAATGGCCAAGGATAGGTCCAAGACCTCAACATCCCCCCTCAAGTTGGGCTAGGCAAGTGATGAAGGTCAGATAAGCCCAACCTTGACAACAACACATGAAAAGGACCATCGCCAATAGACTTTGTAAGCAAACGCAAAAAATTTGCATGTGGGAGGAGAGCTTCTAAGAAAAGAATGACGATTTAAAATGACAACAAACAAGATGTGATCAATTTCAAATGCTTTGTCGTTCATGAAAACTAGATTCGCAAAAATATGTAAGGTCGCTTGATTGTCACGGTGTGGAAAGAAATCTCTGAAGTTCATAGAGCGGTGGATCTAAGGGCTCGATATTGCCTCGGTAAGCGAACAAGACACAATATATTATTTCCTCATTTTCCATGAAATCAGAGAGATTCCAAGGAAAATGCAAAATCTCGTATGAGAGTGCCATGTGGTGGGACAACTACCCAAGTCCGCATCACAAAAGTTATGAAATTGAAAGGAACCGGCAGAAGGATAAAACCACCCCTGAGAAGAGTTTCCTTTTGAGATACCTGAGCAAGTGTACCACAACATCCCAATTGAGCTGTAAGGTCAGGTGACAAGCTGACTTACCTGTTGGACAACATAAGTTATATTTGGGCGAGTGAGATGAATGCCAAGTCTCTCTGCAATTTAAGCAGTAGGGGTTAATGGTGTACAAGCAGGTTTGCAGTCTAACATACTTGTATCCCTAAGAATATCCAAAATGTATTTGTGTTGGTTGAGATGTGTACCAGTCGAACCCCCAGTAATCTCCAACCCAAGAAAGTATTTGACGAACCCAAGATCCTTAATAATGAATAAAACATCCAAATGAAGTTCTAGACCCTTAATATCTTGATCTCATGCAAATAGGGTCGTTCCTTATGTTATCCAGAGGACTCGGCTGACTCGAGCCTTAAAAAATTACAAAATTTAAGGGCCCAGATTTCTTGTTTACCTTTTATTTATAGTAAATATACAAAACAAATGAGATTTTAACTAAAGAATGAGTGTAGCACAATGGTTAATGCTTAGCACCTTTAAATATCAACATCCCAAGTTCGAATCTCCTTGGGTGCAACTTGCAGGTGTTTTTGTGTCTAGATATTTGTGATTTAAGGGCTATATTCCATTGGGCTTATAGCAAGTCCTTAGTGCACCTTACAAGATTTCTTTCTCTAAATATTTTGTGATTTAAGGGTCATATTCCGTTGGGCTTATAACCCTGCTAATTGCTAGAATGAACAACTCATAATCCTTTGGGCCTTATAACCTTCTAATTGCTAATAAAACAATCACATTTATTGTTTGGATTTTTTAACATGAATGTCATATTATTTTAACTATAATAGAAGTATAAATTTTTTTATATGTTGAACATTATTATTTATTTTGTTGTTTAATGTTGTTTTTAAATTTGCATGAAAAAGGAGCCTCAATTTTAAATTTCAACCCAAACCAAAAAATTGATAGGATCGGTCCTGATCACAAGAACCAGTAACTAAGATATCACCAATATACAACAATAAAGAAATAAATGACCCTTCATTGTTCTTAATGAAAAGACAATAATCAGGTTCGATGACCAAATCCATAATCCAAAAACTGCCCACAAAGCTCCACATTGCACCGCCTAGAGGCTTATTTGAGCCCATACAAACTACGCTTGAGATAACAAACTTGATTAGGCCCTGCTTTAGAATAACCCTCGGTAGGTGACATATAAATGTCCTCATCTAAATAACCATGGAAAAATGCATTGTTGATATCCAATTGATGCAAAAACCAACCCTTCATAGTGACCATAGCAATCAAAAAATGGATTGTCATAAGTTTGGTAACCGGACTAAAGCTATCAAGATAACTAACCCCGTAAACTTGATGATAACCTTTAGCCACTAAACATGCTTTATATCTCTCAGTTGATCCATCATGTTTCATTTTGATTTCAAATATCTATTTACAACCAATATCATGTTTTCCCGGAGGGAGAGAAGTTAATTCCCAAGTGTCATTTAATTCAAGTGCCTCCAACTCTTTATTCATGGCCTCAAGCTTTCTGGGATCCTTACTAGCATGGGAGTAGCTAGTAGGTTTCTGCAATGTAAACACATTTTCTAGAAAGGAGGTATAATGAGGAGAGATATACAGACAAACAATAAAAGGAAAAACATGAAAGGGATATGGGGGACCTGTAGAGGAACCATCTTGATGGGAGCAACAGTAGGTTTGAAAAAATCCACAACACTATTAGTGACAAAATCCCACAGCCAATGAGGTTGTCTGGTGAGTCTAGTGCTTCTTCTAGGCACTGTATGATTAATAGGAACTGTAGGAAGAATCTGAGATTGAGAATTAGGAGTAGAATCTAAGTAGAAAGAGACTCTGATGTGGAAATATGTGGGAGTGGAATATCTTAGGAAGAAGGAGCTAATAATGTGGCAAAAAAACATCTTCAACAAAATGAACTTCTCTAGAGACAAATGATTACCCAGTCTCATGATTGTACAATTTGTATCCCTTTTGACCCATAACATAGCCAATAAACACACATTTATGAGCTCTAGCAGCAAATTTATCTTTTTATGTGATTTGAATATTAGTAGTAAAAAGAGAGGCAACCAAATGTTTTTGAAGATGGTATAGTCAGGAGCTTGTCCATATATGACCTCATAAGGGCTTTTCCAGTGAAGGATGGAATCATGTAGTCTCGATTAATAATGTATGTAGTTGTAATAATGGATAAAGGCAAAATGAGATAGGAAAATGAGACTAGAACATGAGAACCCGAGCATCATCAAGAGATATATGTGTTTTCTTTATACAATCTCATTTTGTTGGGGAGTGTAGCTGCAACTTTTTTGGTGTAAAACACCAAACTGAGATAAAACCTCCTGACATTCTCTCCGACAAACTCCCCTTCATTATCGCTCAAATTTTAATTAAAACAGAAAATTGATCATGAACCATGAGAAATAAATTTTTAAAAGCGAGGTACTTGATTTTCATTGGACATCAAATAGACCCAAGTGGCCCTACTACAATCATCGACAACAGTTAGCATATAAGGAGTAGAGCAACTGTGAGAACCATTATAAGCCCCTCCCACACATCCACATGCATTAAATCAACCAATGTATCAGAATGAAATTCACTTAAACAGAATGTCAATCTACGTTGTTTTGATTGATGACAAACATCATGACCTTGAAGATCATTTTAATGGAATTATTACAATGAGATTTGAGGAAATGTGGGTATTGAATTACCATGATTGAAGCATGCCCAAGTTTTTATGCCATTGAGTATAGACTTTTTATTCTGATGAGAAGAATGAGAAGATATGTTAGGAAATTTATTTGTTAGATTTTGATGATACCATGAAAAATTTAGACTAGGAAGTTGGCACCCCATTTTCCTTGTAATTATATGTTGTAATAGATAGGACTGAAACAGCTGAGTGAAGTCAGCTACGAAGAATGGAAGAAGTCAACTGCAGACTAGAGAGAAGACTCCACTGTGTGTCAGCTGAGTATGGTCAAGATGGAAGATAAGGACTCGACTAAAGGAGAGCCAGTTGAGGAACAGCTGTGTAAAGTATGAGGAAGTGTCAGTCAAGTCAGTAAAAGGAGCCAAGTCTAATAGTTGAAGTGACAGTTGAGTCATTCCCATTTGTTTGGAGCAGATCAAGTCAAGGGGTAAAGGCAGCAGTCAAGTCAAGACAACTGACATTGATCCGTTGGAAGGAAGTCAATGATATTACTCGATATAGTAATAAGTCCAAGCTGCCAGGTATTAAAGTGTTTGGCCCAGAAACATACAAAAGGAATAAACCAATGGGAAACACTGGAGCATGTGTCAGACCCTGTAAAACTACAAAGTCATTTAATACGAGAAAAAGTTAATATCACAAATGCTGCAGACTAAGAAAAGACAAGCCAACGAATAAGAAGTGTCATTTGAAAATAGCCTATCTCTTCAACGGGCAAATTTTCAAATGTGCACTATAAAAGACTGAGGAAGCATTTGAGAAAAGGTTACCTGAACCAAGAACGAACGAATCAAGCAATATTAAAGCAAGCATAACCCGTAATATTCTGAAAGCTTATCAAAGAGTTCCTCAAGCCTAAAACTCAAAGGAAATTGATCCAACACTCACTGTGAAGGAAAGAATACTTCAACCAGTTGAAGAGAAAAAGTTTAAAGAACAAAAAAGGGGTCTACTCTCCAAGTTGAAGGAGCTGTAGAAAAGTTCAAGGTCAAACCAGGAGTTTCAAGTTTGTTGGAAGGCTGTGTGATTAATTCCAAAGACTTGAAGGGAGCTGAAGTAGCAAGACAGCTGTCTTGTGAAGAATTTGTTCACAAGAGAAGCCAGCTGTGTGATCAAGGTTGTCTCTAGACTGAGAAATAGTTTGTAACTTGATCTGTTACTTAGTGGATTCTCCAGGAGTTGGATAAGAGTGGATTAGATGAATCACCCCATCCTCGAACCACTATAAATTTGAAAAGAAAGACATCACTTTGGAATACATCTCAACTAATAAGCAGTTAGCTGACATATTCACAAAGCCGTTATGTGAATCAAAATTTGAAGAGCTTAAGAATGAGCTAGGGTTAATTGAACTGAGTTAGGATACTCGGAAGACTCAATCAATAGAGACAAAAGAAGAGAGAATGAAAAATGAGCAAGTTTCACATTTCAGCCAAGTGAATCAACCTAGATGGGAAATCATCTGTATCGAGTTAGCTGACAGCTAAATGATCTAATGTGAAGAGAGAACCAGAGTTAAGTCACATTTGATGATAGCTGAGTTATTTATGAGCTAAGTGACAAATATGCAGTCGTTTTATGAGAGCGGGAATGTTTTTAAGGATGACGCGTCGGCGTAATTATGACGACAATACAAAAGCGCACGGTAAAACATATGATTGGATATAAATGATGTTGCATTTAATGTGGGGAAATTAATGCGGTTTTGAAGCTTAAATCCTGACCGTCGATTTTGATCAAGTTTTTCAAATTCCAAAAATAGTCCTTTCAAGTCCAATATGTTTCGAAAATATATTTTCTCTCTCCTCACAAAAATTCTCTCGTCTTCAACAAGCAAGAAAAACTCTCTGTAATAGTAGGATCAAGATTTTACGCATTTTTCACCGGTTATTTTCTCTGAAAATGGAAGCATCTTATGATTTTGTTAAGTTATCTGAGAAGATCAACTCAGGATCAACATTGGACTTCAAAGGGATGGTGAAACAGGGTGTTGATGAAGCCCTGGTGAAGAAGATCACTGAGAAACTCGAGAAGTCTGGTCTGAAGGACTTTCTCACCATGGATTTCTCTCACACGTATCTAGAGGAGGTTGCGATGTTCTATGTAAATGCGGAAGTGCACGACGATGAAATTCGCCCATCCGTTCATAGCAAGGCTATCAAGATCATTGTTGCAGACCTTTCTGAGTATTGCAAGTTGCCTACTGATGGGCTGAAGGAGATCACCGAGAAAGATGTCAACATTGTTGCGGCTTGTAAAGAGATAGCCAAGCCTGAGTCGGCTGTGAAGGTTGTCTATCTGACTAAGAAGGAGTTGATCAAAGAATATTACCACAAAATGATGGACATCGTGTCCAAGTGCATGGATATAAAATTTGGAAGCTTTAACGGTTATGCTCAGAGGTCGAGTGGTGGTGATGGTGCGATCATAGAAGAAAAGAAGATTAACTGGGTTGAGTTTGTCTTCAACCGTATCTGCGAACTTGATCAATAAGTCCTTTAAGGAAGATGGGACTTTCGGATGCTCATTGGGGTATGGCCTGGTTATTGGCCATTTGATGGAAGTAAAGGGGATTGCCTGCGTCATGGAAAGCCATTCCATGCGAATAAGAAAATGTTCAAGGCAAACATCTCGAGCTCGAGAGGAAGGCGCATGCCGGGAAAGGCGACACAGTGAGGTGGTGAGTGACCTGCCGAAAAGGCACGATTTGCAATCGCTCAACTCTCTCCCCAAAGCCCATTCAAAAGAAGAGAGCTGCGACAACTAAGCTTCTGAACCGCCCTATGCCCAAGTCTAAGAAGGCTCATGCCCCTGCGGATCGAGCCACAAGCACCGCCCCCAGCCAATCCCGAAGCCCCGCCCCACAGCCAAGAGGCGAGAAGGAATCATTTGTCCCTTCTCGAGTCGTGAAGAAATGGCGCATGGCAGTGCCTCGAAAGGCAGTTGCGTCGAAGAAGAAGATTGTTGAAGCAAAGGCTTTCACATTTGAAGCGCCTGAGAATGTGGAGCCTGAAGTTCCCATGGTTCCAACAAAACGAAGAAGGTTGTTCAAAAAGTCAGAGCTTGAGAAGCCAGCTGAGTCCGACACTCAGCCAGAGAAACCAGAAGAGACTGCTGATACTCAAGAAGAGCAGTCTTAAGTGAAGGATGGTGGATTTGTAGCCACCATAGATGCTGAGTAAGAGGCTGGCGATGTCGATCAACAGAGTATGGAAGACCCAGCTACTCATGAGACAGCTGTGGAGAAGCAAAGCGTTGAGACAGCTGAAACTCTTGAGGAAAGAGCTGTCTAAACCCCTCAGACTGATACAAATGAACCTGAGGAGGAGCAAGCCCCATTTGCTACAATTCTGGAGGATGGAGACGATGATGATGACGTGATTATGTACTCTCCAGTCTACCCGGATATTAAACATAGATTAAGGGAATGGAGAAGATGAAGCTGGACCACTCTCGACAACAGTTTGAGCAACCTCAATTTATCGAAGAAGAAGAGGAGCTCTTACGCTTCCCAGGAAACATCTCTGTCACTTATGCCCTTAACGAAGAATTCTGCATGGATTCCCTTCGTGCCATCAAGGAAGATGAGAAAGATAAAGCTTTGGAGAAGGCCAAATCTCTTGAAAAATCAAAGATGTGCATGCTCACTGGAGGTCATGAACATCACATGGAATCAACTGACAGCAGCGACCTAGAAGAGCTTGACCCTACTACAGTAGTTGAGAAGGCCATAGTTCCAGCAGACCATTAAGGAATCAAAAGCCATGCACGACTAATAATTGCACGATGGTCCAGGAGAGTGCTCCCAACTCTCTCCTTGATCAAATCCCTTGGGGGTGGTGCAAAAGATAGCTACTGATATTGCTGCCATCACATCCCCAGTGCAATCTGAAAATGGCTCTCATGGGAACGTCAATGAAGCTAGGGAAGGAGATTTAGCGGGAACCCTAGCCATGCCAACCCCCGAAGAAGGTGTTGAGACACCTGCCTAAACGGCTGACTACTCAAAAGGACAAACAGCCGAGTCTCAAGAGCAGAGTAACCCCACAACCATTAACTTAGTTGGTGCGCCAGTGGGGAAGCTCTCTCCACACGGCTAGGTCCTGAGCAGAGTGAAGTTGTGAGCTCGGATGGTTGAGACTGTCCCAGCTGAAACTCCCTCTATAATGAAGGGCAATGACGCTGCTGCTGCAGATAAGGCAAATGATGGAAAGGAGGCCATGAGAGTTGAGACTCCTGGCCATGAAAGTGCAATCCTAGGAGTTGAGACTCCGATGAATGCCACCGAAGACCCCAAGGCAACTGAGTCTGCTAAAGAGAAATCTGTCCAAGACCCTACTGCTGTTAAAACTGCACATAGGGATGCTGAAGGCCCTACAGCGGTTGAGAATGCTGGGGGTATTAAAGGCCCTACAGCAGTTGAGACTGTTGGGGGTATTGAAGGTCCAAAGGAGGTTGAGACTTCCTTAGGTAAACATTGGCACAAAATTTCAAATGGAAGGAGCTAATGAAGAAGAAGAGATCAGTGCCCTACATGATTCCTAGGAAAACATTGGCACAAAATTTCATGAATCCGACAATGAAGCCGATTCCACACCCGTTGACGAATCTACAAAGGACCAGGATGAGGATGCTCAAGACTCTCGGAGTTCTATTAGTGATAAAACGGCTCCGATGAGGTTCGTATTTGATGATGAGCCAACCCCCATGGCTACATCACACTCGGCCGATAAAATAAGCGAGGACGATCAACTCAAAAGGAAAAAACACACGATACCAATGAAGCTATTAACACAACTAAAGACGATCACTGAAGCGGATCGAAACAATCGCTGCTCAAATGAATTCAATCAATCGAAAGGCTAACACAATGCTCAGCGAAACTCATTCAGCTCAACAGCAGGCTACTATAGTTGCATTAACTGCCGATGAAGCTGGCTTAGCCGAGGGAAATAGAGCTGAAGAATTATGAAAGGAGAAATGAAAGGCTCCACAATGTGGACCTATGGGAATCCCTCTCGTTCCAGATGATATGTTCGAAGAAATTTTCCACTTCGAAGGTGAATTGCCACCTCTGGATGCCTAGTCTCCTAGAGAACAAGCAAAGTACACTGTGTAGGAAGAGCCCGAAGTTCCAGTTGATTCCATGGTACCTATAGGTTTTGACTTCGATGTTGTTTGGCCTGAGGAAGAGTCGCCTTCACAGACGGGTCGAAAGGCGTTTAAGGATATTTGCGCAGAAATTGAGAAGATGGAACGCCACCTTGCATGATTAGACCTAAGGCTAGATAACCGTGATGCAAACATCAGTGGGGATATTCGAGGAGTTGTCCTACGGATCAGGGAATGGGCTGCACATACTACTGCTATGCGATTAGAGCAATTCCGCTACTTTAAATCACTCTTTGCAGAGCTGCTAGTATGTAGTGCGGATAATGTACAATTTCAGCAGAGGAATAAGGAGTTTATGGTGAGAATTGAAGACTCCCACAAATCGGATATGGAGTTACTCAAGCTGCAACACAAGAGCAAGATTGCAATATTGGAGGACAACATGAACCAGAAGTTCAATCTTCTGTTTGATAAATGTTTTTATCATAATTTTGATGGTTTTGTTTTAAAGTGTTTTTACACCAAAACAATGTTTCAAAATGTTGTCCAAATACTCCCGATCGATTTAAATGTTTTAACTAATTTTTTGGAGTATTCCTTGAAGTTTATTTTTGATAAAAATTGGACAACACTTCTGTCTCGTGTTGGACCGCTCGCCCTATAAGGCAACCTGTACCTGAAGATGAGTTTTGAAAAGCAGAAAACGGGACTGAAGTAAAATACATGAGGTCGACCGGTTGACTGGACGTTGATCGGTGTTGTCGGCCGGTCTTTGGGGATGTTGCCAACTCCTTGTATTATTTTGTTAACATGTCCAACAGGTCCAACACAGATCGGCCGGTCGGACCCCGTTCGGCTGGTCGCCTGTGTAAAAATGAGCTTTTATTTTTCAATGTCTATTTCTACGCGACCACCGCCCTACCATTTTGTGAGAAAAATTCTAGTCGTTGATGTGACGATTCTTCCTTAATTTATGGGATTGATTTCTAACAACTATATTCTTGATTTTAATTGTATTTTTCTATAGATTTTCAATCCCCAAGAAGAGCCTATCCATGATCAATCATCTCCTATAAATAGAGGAAGTTTTGGAGCAACAAGGGAACAAATTGAGATACAACACAACAAGATACACTCAAAGCAAATACTTGTTCTTTCATTGTCTATATTCTTGTTGTAATAGCCTAAGGTCTTACACTTTCACATCTTGAGGTCTAGGTTTTATTTCTTGATTACACTTGCACTCAAATATTGCATTATCCATTATCGAGTTGTAATCTTGAATTTGTGATCATCATTCAACACAAGATATCCTTGTGAGTGTTCTTGTGGTAAGAACACACTTGGGTGATCTAGGTTTTAGGTGTTAGAAGATTGTGGTAATCTTCTTATTGAAGAGTGTGGTGTTCTTCAAGGTTGAAGATTATGGTAATCTTCACAAGGTGCCGTTGGAGATTGTGGTAATATTCAAGGGAGATTATGGTAATCTCTAAAGAGGTGTTGTAAGGTGATGTTGTTTTAATTGTGGTAATTAATAAAAAAAATTTCTTTTTGAAATCCATCCCGGAGATACTGGGGTGGTAGAGGATTAGGCCCTAGGTGGGTTGAACCTCTATAAATCGACGCGTGTTATTTACTTCCCACACCTTTATTATTGTCTTGGCTTGTATGATTCGAAAAAGAGGGTGTAATCAAGAAAATGGAGATAATCTATTCACCCCCCTCTAGATTATCGTAGCCGCTTGGACTTACAAGTGGTATCAGAGCCAAACTCTTTGGCAAGCTCGTTCCACATCGCAAGTAAAGAGGAACGATCATTGGCTACGAATGAAGTCTATCTCACCGGCGCCTCCACCAACAAGTCACCACTATTTGATTCCAAAAATTATACATTTTGGAAAGAAAGAATGGAATGCTATTTACAAAGTTGCGGGTTCGATATTTGGAACACGGTCATAAATGGAGAATCCATCCCGATGAAAGACAGACCATTCACCTCCAAAGTCCTCAAGGAGCTCAATGATGAAAACAAGGAAATTCAATCCTTAAATGGTAAATCTCTAAATATTATTCATTGTTCAGTTACTTCTTTGGAATACGGTCATATTCGAGGAATTCGATTGGCACATAAAGTATGGAGAAAACTTGAAGCCATCTATGAATTATATGCAAATGAAAGGAACTTCTCAATAGCATCTACCTCTCAATTGGATACAACATCAAATCCAACAACATGGGATGAGCTTCTTACAACTTCCGACGATGAAGAAGTCGTACAATGTCTTATGGGCATCGAAGAAGAAAATGAGTGCACGCACTAAAACCTCTACTTCTTATGATAATGAATTACAAAATGATTATAGGGGTTTGCAAAATGATTTTGATAAGCTTCAAAATGAATTTCAAAGCTTGCTTGTTAAATACAAAGATTTGAAAAAGGAATTCAATGTTTTGAAAAATGATATGGATAGTTTATTTACCTCCTATGAATCACTATCATGTGCTCACACCACCACATTTGATAAGGTTAGAATCCTTGAAAAGAAAAATAGTACTGTTGTTGAGGATATTAATTGCATGGAAAATGATTTACTTAAATTCAACTTGAGTATCGATAAAATGACCAAGATTGTTGATGTTCATAGTTGTGATAATTTGAAATTAGGACTTGATAATAAGCCTAATGTTGTTAGTCATATGAAAAAGAATCAAGTCTCTAAGCATGTTGGTCATAAGCCTGGCTAATTCTTGTCGAGCTAGAAATAGCTCTAATTATTTTTGGAGACCTAAAAGTCTCAAAGCTAATCCCTAAGGACCCAAACACTTGAGGGTACCACAAAACAATGTCATATTAGGTACCCGCCAAGAAGACATCAAATGATTGTTTTATTTGATCAAAGGAGAAGACAACATCAAAATGAATTTCCAAGAGAAAGACACTATCAACAATGGGAAGGACACAATCCTTGGAAATGGAGCAACTGGAGAAGCTATCATCAACAAGATAATCAACAATGGGAAAGATACAACTCATGGAAATCGCGTAATTGGTAAACCGTATCTCCCTATTTAAATATGCATTTTATTATATTATTATGCATGTCTTTATTTGTGTCTAAATTGTCAAAATGAGTTTTCATATACTTATTTTTAAAATTAAGGTCTTCAGTAAATATTTGTGTGTCTTAAAATCTTTTGAAAATGAGACATTGCATGATGATTTTAAAACTCTTGTTCATTTACTTAGTCGAATATGTTTTATTATCTCTGATGGAGTTTTATAGCATAATATACTTGTGATGTCTCTTATTGCTTTAGCCTACACTTTTACCATTATATGTTGTGCAAGAATTGTTTGATAATTGTGTAGGATATATATATATATATATATTCATCTTCATTAAGAGATACATAAACTATCGAGGTATGTTCACCTGCATTAATCTTTACTTAGATCTCGATTCTCTTCATGACGTATGATCATGTGCTCATTTTTCAAGCTATCTCAAAATATCTCATATAAGTGCCATTAAAAGGATTTTTCGTTTTTGAAAGGCACTATTCACAAATCTTGCTTAATCCGAGTCTATTATATTTCTTGGCTTGTACATTTTGGATATAGTCTATGGTTGAAATTTTTAAAATAAACCTTTGGGGTGTAAAATCATATTTAAAAAGTTTGAGAAATTGCATTCAGGGGACGGTCAAGGGGGTCGAGGCCGCCCGCATGTCCAGGGTCGAAAAAGACCGACGGCCGGTCGCCTGTTGATTTTTTTTTTTTTGTTAAAAATCCGCCAGTCTCGGTTGCGAAAAAGAACCAAAATCACTCCAAAACCCTTGCACGCGATTCTTTATCCCCCTTTCTCTAGAAATCTCAAATCTTCATCAAATCTTTTGATTTTTGTTGCTAATCTCCTCTATTGTGCAAGAATCTCACATCTACGGCTCCTTCAAGAAATTCTACCGATCGTAATCCAAACCCTAAGCGAAGAAGGGGCGGAGAAGGACCTTCAAATGTTCGCCAAGACGAGGTCGAGCAACGAGAAATTAGAGCTACCCAAAGGAATGTGGCTCAAGAACACGATGAGAATCAAAATCCCCAACTTACCCGAGCCCAAATTGCCGAGCTCTGCGGCACTATCTCGCTCGACAATGCCCGTTGGGCCAAGAATAAGAAATATCTTATTCCTCAAGCTCCCCATCCCGCAAATGTGTTTAATTTTGTCAATAAATATGCAGAGTATTATTATGATAATTTGGACTTGGGAAATAAATCGATCGGCCGTACTAAGACATGTCGATTTGGCACTTTTTTGGGAGAATATCTGACTATTAAAGGTTTTTTTGAGCATCAAGGATGGATGTATTTATGGGAGCATCCGTTTGTTTTGTATGATGATAGTATGCTATTACATTTTTATGTGAATTTATGGATTGAATATGACGATCAAAGAAAGCATGTGGCTATGAATTCGTTTGTTAAAGGTCATCACTTTAGGTGGACTCCGAATGATATAAGTCGATTGTTGCACGCTCGGAAGGAGGATGTGATTACTTTGGTTGCACTCATTGGAATGATGATGTGTTTGGTGTCTCATTGGAAGAAATTAAGTTTTATTTGGGTGTATGGCCGAAGTATTCATTGTTGTCTATGACTCTTGAGCATCGAATTATTTCTACAATTGTAGCTTATTGCATTTGTGGAAAATCTGTGAAATTGCCAAGCAATATGGATTTCTTTTGACATACAAAATCGCAAAAAGGGAATTGCTTAATTTTGGTGCAATTTTAATTCAATGTGTCACTGAGTCTATCACGAAGAGAACCAAGAAGTTTGCTATGGGAAATTGGATTTGCAAACTTCTCTTGCATTCAGGTTTACCATCATCAGAGTTTAATTCGGAGATTATTCAAGATGACTTTGATATCGACAATATTTTGCAAATTGTCCGAATGCGTAATAGTATGCCTATTCACCCTACAAAGACGGCAAGAGGGAGACACCAAGGATCTTCATCCCAAAATCCTGATGATATCTTTGATGATGAAGAAGCCGCAAGATTGGCTTCGGGTGAAGAACAAGGCAATCCGGAGGGTAATACCGGTGCCCAAACTTCTCGGGGATCTTTTCAAGCCCAACTCGACGAACAAAGGCTCTACCATGATGCTCGTTATGAGGCCTTAAGCCAAGAAAATTCTAAGTTAAAGAAGTCGGTTGGAAAGTTGAAGAAGTTCATCAAGGACCTCCTCCCTAGCTTGCTTCTCTTCTGATGAAGAGCGGCGCCTTTATTGTTCTATCATGCTTTATCTTCATGTCTTTTATTTAAATGTTGTAATGAACTATTTTGACTATTTCTCTTATCTTGCTAATGAAATTTGGTTGTTTGTTTTTCTAAGGGAATGAACTAGCAAGAGCGCTAGTAGCAAGTGATTGCTTATGGTTTCTATTGACTATGGTTTTGATGGAGTATTTGATGGTAAAAATACTCTTATTTGTACATGATGGCATTGTTTGATGTTTAGGTTGGTTATTGATGAAGTACTTAATGGTAAAAGTGCATCTTTATTTTTGCTTGGTGGCATTTGTAATGCCTTTCTTACATTGCTTAGTTGGATAGATTAATCTCAATTGGGTTGAACCCTTGAGAATACGCTTTTATCTTGATATTTTGATGAAAATCGTGTTTTATGAGATGTATATGTTGATTGTTGAATGATGTTTTATTGCATTTGGTGATGAAAAATTTGGCTTGGGTATTTTTACAAAGGGCTATATACATCTTCTTTATTATTTGACGTCCACCAAGTGTTCGATAAAATGTTTCAAAGAAAAATTCATCACTCACATGATTATCTCGATTTCAAAAGGCTTATATATTTATAGAGATCATGTTTTTGCAAATCAAACGAGCTTTTACAAACGTTTACTAATCATTTGATCAACTATTTCCTTAGCTTTTGGAATTTTAAGCTTAATGATCAATAACTCGATAAATCGGTTAAATTGCGCACTTTGATATGATAATATGAAGTTTTTATCGTGTTAACATTATTTTTGATGATTCCAAAGGGGGAGAAATAGGTTATAAGCTCATTAGCTCAAAGAAGCTAAAATAAGCCCACGAAAGAAGTTATAAGCTATGGCTCTTTAAAGCCAAAAGCTATGGATATAAACTAGTCCATTGGATATATCTCGGACTTGTGATACTTGTTTTATGGTTGTGTTTGACAGGGGGAGCTTCAGGGGGAGCTTCTAAGCTCGTGATTTTTTGGTTACATTGTAAAAGCTAGAGCTTTTAGCTTTTGTGTGGTTATCTTGATGTGCATGTTGATAGGGGGAGCTTTTGCTAAATTTTTTTGAAAATCTTTAGTCCTGTCCTTGTGGCTATTTTGTTTGGAAATTTATTGCGTCAAACGGCTAGTTATCTTTTACCGGAAAATTCATTTTTGCTTTCATAATCGACCTCTTAAAATTTCTTAAAATTATTTTGGTTTGTAATCATCAAAACGGGGGAGATTGTTTGATAAATGTTTTTATCATAATTTTGATGGTTTTGTTTTGAAGTGTTTTTACACCAAAACAATGTTTTAAAATGTTGTCCAAGTACTCCCGATCGATTTAAAATATTTTTACTAATTTTTTGGAGTATTCCTTGAAGTTTATTTTTGATAAAAATTGGACAACACTTTTGTCTCGTGTTTGACCGGTCGCCCTATAGGGCAACCCGTACCTGAAGATGAGTTTTGAAAATAGAAAACTGGACTGAAGTAAAATACATGAGGTCGGCCGATTTGGTCGACTGACGGCGTCCGTGTGGTCGGCCAGGTACTGAGATGTTGTCCTGTGTAACCGGTCCAACACAGGTCGACCGGTCGGACCCCCCATCGACCGGTCGCCTATGTAAAAATGAGTTTTTATTTTTCAACATCTATTTTCATGTGACCGGTCATCTACCATTTTGATGACAAAATTCTAGCCGTTGTGAATGACAATTCTTCCTTAATTTATGGGATTGATTTCTAATGACTATATTCTTGATTTTAATATTATTTTTAGTAGATTTTCAATCCCCAAGAGGAGTCTATCCATGATCAATCATCTTCTATAAATAGAGGAAGTTTTGGAGCAACAAGGGAACCATTTGAGATACAACACAACAAGATACACTCAAAGCAAATATTTGTTCTTTCATTGTCTATATTCTTGTTTTAATAGCCTAAGGTCTTACACTTTCACATCTTGAGGTCTAGGCTCTATTTCTTAATTACACTTGCACTCAAATATTGTATTATTCATTATCGAGTTGTAATCTTGAATTTGTGGTCATCATTCAACACAAGATATCCTTGTGAGTGTTCTTGTGGTAAGAACACACTTGGGTGATCTAGGTGTTAGGTGTTAGAAGATTGTGGTAATCTTCTTATTGAAGAGTGTGGTGCTCTTTGAGGTGTTGAATAATTTGGTATTCTTCAAGGTTGAAGATTGTGGTAATCTTCACAATGTGCCGTTGGAGATTGTGGTAATCTTCAAGGGAGATTGTGGTAATCTCCAAAGAGGTGTTGTAAGGTGATGTTTGTATTAATTGTGGTAATTAATAAAATCTATTTTTCTTTTTGAAATCCATCCCGGAGATACTGGGGTGGTAGAGGATTAGGCCCTAGGTGGGTTTAACCTCTATAAATCGATGCGTGTTATTTACTTCCCGCACCTTCATTATTGTCTTGGCTTGTTTGATTTGAAAAAGAGGGCGTAATCTAGAAAATGGAGATAATCTATTCACCCCCCTCTAGATTATCGTAGCCATTTGGACTTACATCTTCTTCAGGCAGAAATGAAACTAATGGTAGCTGAGTCAAAGGCTACGCGGTCAGACTTCCGAACAGCCTACTCTAAAGTATATGACAAGCAAAACTCTATGAACAGCTGACTTGACTTCATTCTTAGTGGTTTGTTCCGTGGCCTAACCCTATCTTCTGGTGATGATGCCTAAAAGGGGGAAATGAGGCCTTGAATGAACTGAAGGAAGAGAAAGGGAGTCATAAGGTGGAGAAGAAGGGAAAAAAAAGCTAAGGGGGAAGGAAGTTCGAGAAATTCCCCCTTGAAGCTTATGTTCGCTGAAACCCCCCAGCAAGGAGAGATAACAGCCTCAATTCTCAGCAAGCTGCCAAAAGAGCTGTCGGTAGAATAGAAAGCTGAGATCGCATTCAAAGAGTCAAGAAAATCCATCGAAGCTGAATTTGAGAAGGTAGCTGAGAAGCAGTCTGCCCGGATTCAGAATATCAGAATGCAATTTGATGGTCCTCTAGCAGGAAAAGATTTCCCTGCGATCAAGCCCCCAAGAGACATTGTTATGCCTGATGTTGGGTCTGAACCCAAATCCCTAGAGGAGTTTCAAACTCTAGATTACTGGATTTGCATTATTCGCCCCAAGGAATGCATATTTGAGGTGCTCGGGCAATGGCTTGAGTTCTGGAGTTGAATTGGACGTCTCTGTACCACGCATGGGTGGGTCGTGTTCGGACGCATGGGCCGTGCATGCTCCCCTGTCTTCAGAGTTTGCTTCGGCATCAAGCACGGGTCGCCCGTGCTATGGCACACGGATCATGTGCTCTTCAGGATTTTTAACATTTGCTTGGCACCACGCACGGGTCGTGCGTGGCTACAGACTTAGTTCCCTCAGCTCCCTCTTCGCGTTCTCGCCTCTTGCGTTTTTCGGTAATTCCTGCATATTATCTAAAGCACAAACATAGTCGTACAGATCTTGGTTATTGAAATCAAGTATGACACTCGACGTCGAACATGAGTGGGTTAGACCAAACTCTAAATCATCCCTCGACAATGTATGATCAACATAATCCTCAATGCATGAACTAACTATGTCTAAGAAATTACAATTCTCCACAGTATCATGAAATTGCATTGCTTATATATAGAAAATAAAACATGTTCATCATTAACCCGTAATGTGAGCTCTCCTTTTTATACGTCTATTAAGGCTTTCCCGGTAGCAAGGAATGGACGTCCAAGTATCAGTGGGATGTCACGATCTTCTTCCATATCTAGAACCAAGAAATCCACAGGGAATATGAATTTGTCAACTTTTACAAGCACGTCTTCTATTCCTTTAGGATATGTAAGTGACCGATCCGCAAGTTGCAATGTCACCGTGGTTGGCTTCACTTCTCCTAGTTCAAGCTTCCTGAAAATGGACAAAGGCATCAAGTTAATACTTGCTCCTAGATCACACAATGCTTTATTAAAGAAATTACCACCAATTGCACAAGGGATAGTGAAACTCCCCGGATCTTTTAGTTTTGTGGTAGTTTCCTTTGGATTATCGCTACATTCT
Organism: Rehmannia glutinosa; assembly: GCA_016081115.2. Classification (NCBI taxonomy): domain Eukaryota; kingdom Viridiplantae; phylum Streptophyta; class Magnoliopsida; order Lamiales; family Orobanchaceae; genus Rehmannia; species Rehmannia glutinosa. The sequence goes on along the minus strand of CM071936.1, from coordinate 74,076,801 downwards.
TCCGTCAAATTCACCATTTCAAAGCTTGTCATCTTCCTCTTCTTTGACATAACATCCTTAAGAAATTTCGCATAATTTGGCATTTGCTCTAATGCGTCTGCAAAAGGAATGTTAATGTGCAATTTCTTAAATATATCAAGGAATTTTGCAAATTGATCATCTAGCTTTTTCTTTTGAAATCTTTGAGGGAAGGGAAAAGAGATAGGCAATTTAGACACATTAGAGTTAGAAGACGATTTAAGCTTCTCAGCCCCTGTTTGTTCCTCCTTTTGTCTCTTTTTCCCCATCGACCTCAACATCATCATTCATCACCGATTCAACATCTCTCAACTTGGATGCTCCACTTTCGGGACCGTGCATGACCGGACCCTCATATTCCGTACCACTCCTTAGACGAATGGATTTACAATGCTCTTTCGGATTAACTTCAATGTTACTCGGAAATTGACCCTTTTGATGTTGCCCACCAACAATAGTAGCAAATTGGCCCATTTGAGTCTCGAGGTTTTTCATTTGTGAGCTCATCGTATTAGTTAAATGTGTCACTTGTAGCTCCATCTTGTCCATCCTTGAGTCATGCCTTGCAAAGCGGCTCCTCGTATCACTCATGAATGCATTGGATTGATTTATGAACGAGGTGAGGTCATCTTCCAAAGATGATTTGCCTTCCGCACTAGTACTCCTACTCGATGCATTAAACCCCGGTGGTGGTTGCATCACATTCTTAGTATTTTCATAGGAAAATTTTTTCATGGTTTCTCAAGCCCGGGTGGTAGTGTGTTGGAGTTGAATTGCTCTGGAAATTGTTGAAATTTCGGTTATTCACATAATTGACCTCCTCCATCGGATATAGAGGAACTTCACTACTCATGTTTGTGTTTGCTTCGGCCCCCTTCGTAAGAACACTTAAATGATTTGTTAGGACCGCCATTTGAGTCGTTAATGCTTTAATTGGGTCTGAATCTGAGATTTTTGCTACCCGTTGTACATTAGACCTCTCGGATGGCCATTGATAACTGTTCATGGCCATTTCTTCAAGATGATTAAAGGCATCTTGTGGAAACCTCGCCAATAATGCTCCTCCCGCTGCGGCATCAACAAAGGACCTCGTTTGCCCCATTAAACCATTGTAAAAGAAACACAATTGTTGATCCTCCAGAAAACCGTATTGTGGACATCTCCTTAGCAAATCCGGAATCGTTCCCAAGCTTCGTACAAAGGCTCGAGTCAAACTGTCGGAATTGTGTAATTTTGCTTTTGAGCTGCAAAGTTTTGCTCGGTGGAAAGAATTTAAACAAAAACTTTTGGCTCAACTCATCCCATGTACTCACACTTCCTTGCGTCAAAGTACCCAACCAATTCCTTGCCTTATCCCTCAAAGAGAAAGGGAATAGGCGCAATCTTATGGCGTCATCCGAGACTCCATTCATTTTTATCGTGTTGCATATTTGGATAAAATGCGCAAGATGAGAATTAGGATCTTCGGTTGCGAAACCCCCAAACTGGTTCTGTTGTACCATGTTTATCAGTGTTGGCTTAAGCTCGAAGTTGTTGGCATTTCTCGGAATATGAGCAATACCACCGTAATTACGAGTCATGGATGGCTTGTTGTTGAATCGGTATTCGTAAATCATTGATCCCGTTGATCCCATTGTTACCCCTGTTTTCTTCTTCTAAATCCCCCATAATCGGATTTTGTTGTCTTTCAGCCCGTCCAGTAGTTGCACTGATTCTCCTTGCGAAAGCCTCAACTTCAGGTATGAGCGGTATTAATTCTCCTCGCCTAGAGCGAGTGTTCATGCACTACCTGGACCAAACTAAAAGAAACAAGTCAAATAATGTAGGATTAAAGTCAAACAAAATATAAAGAAAAAAATTAAAAATGTCTAAATTAAGAATAATTCTATCTATCGCAATATTAGCACCAAAAATTGTATTAGTCCACGGCAACAGCGCCAAAAACTTGTTCGCCTTATTTTTAGCTTCACCACAAGTGTACGGTATAGTTTATAGAATAGGGTAAGCAAGGTTGTATCCACGGATACTAATAAATTAGTGCGCTAAGTATTGAACCAAAATAGTCTTATTTTTATTTAGACGATCGAAATTGGATAATTGTTGTGAGATTAAGACGAACTAGACTACAAAAACACAAGGTAAAGATAATGATGATAATGGAAGTATTAAGAGAATAAAATAGATTCTCGGGTTATGATTTCGATTAATATCTCTCTTGTTGTCCGATTTAATTAAAACCGAAGTTATTATCAATATTCCTATAAGACGATCACAATGGTATATTATCCTCTCTCTCGAGATGTATATAAAATGTAGATTGGAATATCTATGCTAGCATCTCTACTCAACATAAGATACACAACTCCCAAAAGCTCAAAAGATCAAATGTCTTCACAAATATCTACAAACCTCTCGATTCATGCAAATATTCGTGTCAAGTACTCAAGATCTAATATTGAAACTCATCTCTCGAATTATGAATCAATATATCAAACATGCTAAATCATTGGCCAAGTGATAGAACAAGAATAAGCACAAAGTACTCAAATAGGCTTCAAGACAATAACTTCAACTAAGATTAAAACATTCAACAAGAGTTCATTAATCTACTTCCAAAACCCGGAAATCTCAAGAAGTTTAGCTACACATGATGTTTAAACAACTCATAGACAAATTGTTCAAAGACATACTAAGCTCTAATGAAAGATTAAGATACAAGAGAAGCAAGAAAAACTTAGGATAGTCGACAATCTCTCGATGTATCTTCGATCCTCAAGCTCTGATGCAACCTGATTATTCCCTTGATGCCTCCTTGGTAGAGTAGTGTTTTGTCTTGTGTTCTAAGTCCAAAATGTCAGAATCTCCCCTTGGTGTGTGCCCCCAAAAGCCCTTTTATACATTTTTCAAAGTCTAGGGCAAAGTGTTTCTCAGTTTGTGACATTCCAACACAGACGCGCAGGCCGTGCGCCCCACGCACAGGCTACTCATGTGTCATCCTGTAGACATTTTCCTGATTTTTCACCAACCACGCACGGGTCGTGCGTCCCAAGCACGGGTTACCCATGTGTGGTGTCGTAGGGCGTGTTCAGGTCCTTCAGGTGTGCACGAGTCGTGCTCCAACGCACGAGTTGCCCGTGCACCGTACCGCAGGCTCAGCTTCCTTTTCCCAGGGACGCACGGGTCGTGTCCATGCGCGCGCCTTGCCCGTGTGTGCCCTGTTTTTGCCCATTTTGCCAAATTTCTTCTAATCTTGGCTTCTAATCTCGTATGTTCACTCGATTCTTAGTGTTTCGACTTCACGATGCTCGTATTTGTCACCATATTGCTTCAAATATCATTAAATTCCTACAAAACGAGCAAAGCATAATATCTTTCCCACAAAGAGTGAATACAAACCATTTAATATGAGTTTATGCATGTCTAATCACCATTTTAGTCATAAATATACCTCAAAATACATGCAAAACTCATACCTATCAGTGTGTTTATATTATTATTTCTATTATGTTGTTGTTTTTAAATTCTCTTTTTGTTAATTTTTCCTTATTGTTTTCTTTCTTTTTTTCAGGTTGCTTTGAAAAGTTCACTTGATGATTCTTCCATCAATCCCCTGTTTTAAATAGGGTTTTGAAACCTTCTATTGTTGTGAGAACTTCTTTCACCACTCACATTGAGTCGTCTAGTGATGTTATTTGAGAATGTGTTGAAGCTGTGGACCTAGTGAACAAGGAATCGGGAGAAGGTGGTGACAAATATCAGAATGTGGATACTGGGGCAAAACTCCCCAAAGCCTCGGTCAAAAGGAGTCCGCTTGATGACAATATGGGTGAAGGTCCAGGGATAAGGGTTTTTTCTGATGGTCTAAACGATTGGCTTATTGAAGGGTTTAATTCTCAAGGGTAAAGTTGTTAATTTTATATATATAATTCATAACAAGTTGAAACAATTTTGAAACATAACTGAAATAAGTTACATAAAATGTTTTGAAATTTTTGATCTATTTGTTATTTTATTTTTTATGTGGTATTCTTTTCCAGTCCCAAACATTACTGTGAGGAAGATAACAAGATTGATCCATCGTTGAAGCTTGGTGTTTGCCCAACAAAGTTAAATCATGGTTTCAAATCCTTACTACGTTGATGAGTATTTGTCTTCTTGTGTAAGTTATTATTGTTTTTCTTGTTGTTTTTCAATTGTTTCTTCTGTTTTCTAATGGTCTTTTTTCTTCATTTGCAGCATATTGATGTGTTGTTGTACTATTTGAGAAAGAAGTTCTTATATGGGCATAGTGTTGTTACGTTCACAACCAATGATTTGATATTCGACAAATGTATTCAAAGTATTTGCAAGAAGTTTTCTCAAGTGAACAAAAGGAAAAGAAGCATTTTGATACTTCAATGATTAATGTTAATACTACAGTGGTGGACTATATCATGGGATATGATATAGGGTATGGACGGTCATGGTCTTAGGTGGATTATATTTTGTTTCCTATCAATTGCATTGATATGGAACACTAGGTTCTTGGACGGTTGAGCTTGAAGGAGAGAACTGTCTATCTCTACAATTCGTTGAAGAATGATGACTTTGTTAGAGTAGTTGTGTCAGCTTAGCCTTTATTTTCAAGTCGTGTTGTTTTTCTATCTGTAAATTTAGTTCGAGGTTGTGTGGCGATATGCTTGTTGTGTTATGTTTTTGTAGCTCGTAGTGTTTATGTTTAGGAAAAATAAAATAATTCTATGCAACATAAAAATACTCTTGTTTTCACTAATTCATTCCATTGTATAAAAAAATATTCATATCAGTGTAAGAAAAATTTTGGAAACAATATAGAAACAATTTGTTTTTTATTGTCTCTATGTTGAAGTTGTTTCAATTTACATGTATATTTCTAATAGTAATATTGTACTATGAATTCTATTTTCTTTTTGGTTTATTTCTGCATGTTTATCTATTATGACTAAGATGTCCACTTCTTCCATATTTGGTTTTGGACTTTTTCTCCTAAGCTACCTTCTGTCTTCTTTGCTTTGGCCTTCCAGATTTTACCTTGCCTTCTGTTGGAAAAGTCATCATTGTTTCAATTTCATGTCTCAGGATCCAAGTATCTTCACGTGGAATTGGATATCTTTGTTTTCAAATAAGTCTCTTTCATTGTTTCTTTCATGTAGTATGCGGCAAAGTATTGGTATGGATATTCATTCGATTCTTTTAGTACTACTATAGCATATGGGCAAGGAATTTCATCCATTTGAAATTTGTTGCACGTGACAAGTCATTTTTTCAAGGTCCAAAACAAATATTTTTCAAACCTTCGTGACTTTAAAGATAAAATAATTTGATCTCTTCTGAAACAAAAATTAAACATGTAAGAAACATTAGTGAAACAAGGAGTGTGTTGAAAAATTTGTAGTAAATTATTCTTAAATTTATAGAAATGGTGTAGTTTTTTTCCCATATACTCTTCAGTTATTTTTGTCATCCTTGTAAATGTTGATCTTGCTTCATTTTGATGTTTGCATGTCCAGTCTTGAACTAAAGATCTCACGTACTCTATCAAAGTTTTTACGAGTAGGTCTCTCCTCGCTACTGCTTGTTGCATTCAATGATTCTCGCAATGTTGTAAGTCGTGACAAGGTATCGTTTGTTCGATAGTGGAGTCGTGTCCATTTCTCGAGTCGGCGATGATAGAAGTAAGGTCTAATTTTGTTGTTTACTTTGTCAAATGCAGACATTTGTTTTCCGAATTCTTCATTCGTGTAGGCTTTTGCTGCTGCTATAAATGACTCTCTTATTTCCTTGTTTTCCTTTTTGAAGTTTGCCTTCAAATTGTTTAGGAGATGATACATGCATAGTACAAGAGATACTTCAGGATATACTTAATCATTAAAATAATATTTTTGAGAAATTGGTTATGGAGAATGTTTTTTAAACTTATATGTGAAACAAGCACGAAACATATATGAAACAATGGTGAAAATAATCTAAAGAAATATTTACATTTTGTACCTTATTTATTGCTATTTCGATGTTGATGTGTTTGTCTGAGACTATGCACATCCCTTCCCTCAGACCAAAAGTTTGTTTGATCTTTCTGGAAAATCATATCCAAGATCCATCATTTTCAGAATCCACTATTGCAAAATCCAAATAGAAAATGCTTCCATTTCTATCTTGTGTGCAGGCAGACAACAAAGTCCTACCATAACTTGCTTCAGAAATGTACCATCAACAACAACTACAAGCCTATAGTGTTTCCATCCTTTTATTAATGCATTTATAGCTATGAACAAGAAGAGAAATATGTTATATTTTTTTCTTACTATTTCAGTAGTCGATCCAAGATTCATTTTCTCCAACATATATAGATAAGCTGGTAGTTTCTGTTAAGATTCATCTGCCCTTCCTTTTATTATTTCCAGTGATTTCTCTTTTTGATCTCCAAACCTTTTTGTAATTGAAACTTATTACATGCTCATCCTTCATGTCTCTTATTGTATATGTTGGTGTGTATATTATTTTGATGTCGTTGATGTACTTTGATTTGATAAACTCTCCAATAATTTTAGCAGTAGTTTATCGATTGTCATTCTTTCTCTTATCAAGTGCACAAGTATGGTCGTTGTCGTATTTTTTTACTGTGAACTTTGTTGTTTTTTTGCGGATTCTTTCAAATGCCAGTTGCAATTTCCATCCAGGCACTTTATGTAGTATTATCTGTTGCACGACTTCTTTACCTTATATTGGAAGTGATTTTTCAAAGTATAATAACTTATATGTTATAACAATTCGTCTTTGTTGTTGTAGACATTCCTGTTTGGATTTGTTCTTCACCATCTCTAGGTTCTTGAATTTTCATTGTTGCTTCGACTATATTTTTGCTAATGAGGTTTGCATAGCCGATGTAGTCAATCAGATTTTGGCTCTATGTTGATATACTGCTTGTTTCCTTTATTGCATTTTGGTATGTTATTACTTGTAGGATGGTTCCTTTTGATTTTGAGAGGTATTGGATTTTCTAGTTAACAATTACATTTACGCACAGAGGAAACTTTATCCAATCTGTTTCTTTGCTTTTTCACTTCCAAGTAGAACTTCAGATTGAAGTCATTTTCAATTTTCAACGGTGGCAAAGCACGTCGGTTTGTATTTAATGCATTGTTTCTTCATCTTTTTCGATTTGGTATTTGTTGTTCCAAAATTTCCTTTAGGTTAGTGAAAGTATAGTTCATTAGAATCAGTATTCATGTTATCTCAAAGTTGATGTAATTTCTATTTTCTTCCCATTGTCCATTGTGGTATACTATTGCTGGAATTTTCTCCATTAGAATTCAATGAAATTGTCTATGTGAAACATGGAAAAAACATAACTACAACAAATATGAAATAATGTTTCATGTACTGAGAAAAAAGCAATGTGTTGTATTAGGTGATGCATGCACAATAGAAATAATTTTAAAACAAAGAAACATCTTTGAAAAAAGAATCGAAAAGATTGCATCTGATTTTTGAAATTCACACAATTGCATTTGTAGATATCCATGAGAAATAATTCTTATAGAAGTTTAGATTAGATTTGAACAAAATAAACATTTTATAAGCTCGAACATTTAGGTTGATCTAATTCTTATGCACAAAATTCCAGCTACAATTGTGGCGGACGCAGATTCCGGCTTTGGGGGGTAAAACGGACCGAGTTTATAAATTGAAGCTATGCGATTTTTTTTTCATATACTAACCATAATTAATGGCTTTTTATATTGTAAAAGACAATTATTTAAAGTTTTTATCAAATTTTGGGGGGAAAGTATAAATTAATTCATTTATTTTACCTTTTAAAAAATAATTTGGAAAACTTTTGGGGGAAAAAAATTTTGGAAAATTTTTTGGGGGGGCAATTGTTAATTAATTCATTTATTTTACCTTTTAGAAAATAATTTGTAAAAACTTTTGGGGGGGAAAGAAAAATTTTGGAAAATTTTGGGGGATGTGCCCCCCTTGCCCCCAGGTCTCCGGTGGCTACAATGCCAATTTCATCTAAAATATGCATACAATTCTAATTTTTATACGGAAAGTGAAGAAACCAATTTAAACAATGTTATTTTAGAATAAAATACGCATTGTGTTTTCAATTCTTTCTATTTGTTACCTTGTTTTTTTCCTGCTTTATTTTCTATTTGTTGCGATTTTTGTCCTTGTTCTTTGTTCTTCTTCTTCATGTTGTGGTTCGATTGTTCTTCCTTCTCCTCGAATAGTTGTCTTCTCGTGGTTCTTCTCCTCGCACAGTGTCTACTTATTGGTTTCCCTGCTGCATTTCAGATCTGGAGTAGGAGCTCTGTTTTTGGTGGATATTTACGCTACAATGTATTGTGTGGTAATGAGAGAGATGGGAGCTTATTGTGTGGGAATGAAACTCATGGGAGCGATTGTATGGGAACATAATTGTACAAGGTACCACCTTTGCAGGGTTCTGTACTGAATAGTTGGGCAATTGTGATATTTTTTCGCTAAAACTTTACAAAACAAAAAAGTCCCATTTTATCTGGGCATAATGGATCTATCTAGATTAGATGATTTATGAGGGTGGTTTGGGTTTCAAAGACTTTACTAGCTTCTATTGTGCATTTTTATGCAAGCAACTTTGGAAACTCATTACTTCTCCTAATCTATTGGTTTGCAAACTTATTTCAGTTAAGTATTTTCCTTGTGGGGGTTACTTACCCAAAACATGATGATTCATGGATTTGGAAGAGTTAGTCTCAAACAATCTATGCTTTGAAACAGGGGCTTTTGTATAAGGTGGATGATGGTAATATGGGACCATCCTTGGATCTCTAGAGTCAAACCTATTATCCCTTCCCCTCTGATGTTGATTGTTCTATTACATGGGTTTGAGTTACTTTGTGATTCGGGTTTTATTTGGAATGTGCATCTTATTTATCAACTCTTGAGGTGAGGCTATTAAATACTATTCCATGAAGCACATTGGTGAATGAGACAATTATGTCAGCGCCCTACGTGAAGGGGGAATTCTCTGTCAATCTTCATATCTTTCTCTGGTAAACCTGAACTCTTTGAATAGGGATTTTCCTTAAAGATGTCATGGTAAAATCATTTCCAAGAATATGTGGGTTGGCACCTGGAAGATGCATATTAAAAGAAAATTAAGTTCTTCCTTTGGAGGTGTTTCTTTAGCATCCCGCCTACCCATATGAACCTGATCCGAAAAAGTATGACTTTGGACCCTATGTGTAAAGTTTGTAGAGAAGCAAATGAAGATTTGGAACATTTTTTCTCATTGTAATAAAGTTAATTAAAATGGTTTGGTGGATTGCCCCTATCATATGGGATTTCAATATTAATTACCTCAGCATTGTACTTTCAAAGATTGATGGAGCCATATTTCAACCCCTGGAAAGAAGGATTTAATTATTGTACTTTCAAATATTGATGGAGCCATATCTCAGCCCCTGGAAAGAAGAATTTACGGCAGAGAGGATACAACTTAGTGCTTACTTGTCG